>CM053618.1:8770586-8797293 GCA_028646535.1 Procyon lotor | reverse complement strand
GCTCCTTGTGTCTTTTTACCCTTCTCATTCTGGATCTCTGTCCTGTATCAAACTTATTTGTCTTAAAAGTCTCTTTCTTAAAAAGATCTTTTCCAGAAGTTTCCTCTCTCCCTCATTTAAATAAATCCTTGTTGAACACTGCTCCCATTCCTACCCCCATTTATCCTTGCAACATGCCTTGACTTGCCCGAGTCCTAGAGTGAACCCAGCTTAGACTCATGCTGGGCTCCCTGCATGAGTAAGGAATGAATCAAGAGGGGCTTACCTAAATTAATCCAGGAACTTAATTGAATTGATAAGAGCAACCTTCACAGGGTGGACAGAAAGAGGAGCCCATGTCTTGGATTTGTTTCCATTCTTTCTTCAATCTTAGCTTCTATTAAGTATCGACTAAATCACTATATTTCTTTTTAAACAATTTAGTAGTCACACTAGTGGATGTTCACCCCCAAAATACAAAAACAATAATTCAAAAAGATAGATGCACCTCTATGTGTATTGCACCATTAGTTATAATAGCCAAGATGAGGAAGCAGCTCAAGTGTCCATTGACTGATGAATGGCTAAAGAAGATATGGTATATACATATTCGGTGGAATATTACTCAGCCGTAAAAAAGAATAACATCTTGCCATTTGCAACAACATGGGTAGAGCTAGAGAGTATAATGCTAACGAAATAAGTCAGTCAGAGGAAGACAAATACCATATGATTTCACTCATATGTTGAATTTATTTGAAATTTATTTGAAACAAAACAAATGAGCAAAGGACAAAGAGAGAGAGAGAGAGAGAGAGAGAGAGAGAGAGAGACAAGCCAAGAAGCAGACTTGCCCCACCCTCCTTCCGTTTTGTAGCACTCCTCTACACGTCCCTACTGGCTAGGTGGGCTGCTGCCCGAGTCCTGAATCATTTAATAAAGCCAACGAGGTCTTCAAATTTACTCACTTGAATTTGTTTTTTTAACACAATCATGACTTGTTGTCAGAGCCCCAGTAGGTGATCATTTTTGCCTGCCTTCCTGCTGCTGACCAGCTAACCTAACCAGCTCCTTTTCCACACACAGCATCATCCCTCAGTTTAGAGGGAAGTCCATAATTCATGAAAATTTGGGAGTAGTTATGGCCACCGCCAATTCACCGGCTGGCGTAGCTGAAGACACCCCCAGCGCGCACCGGCTCGGGCCCAGACGGAGAGCTGGGTGGCCTCATGCTATCTTAGGTAACTGGAGCACTGCTTCTGGAAGTGAGAAGAGATCTTTAAATTATTCAGTGAGCCTTCCTCCAGTTCACAGCCCCTTCACAACAGGAGGGAAAGCCGCGGAAGAGTGTCGTGATGGTCTTGACATGGAGGATTTTAACAGGAAGGACAAAAATAGGGAAGGAGGAGTCATCAGCGGGAAGATGCCAAGCAGGGCCTAGGATACTGCGAAGCCCAAGCCTGCTCACCTTATCTCCAGGTGGGAATGTTGGGGGAGAAGTAGGAGGGGTGCAGTGGGGTTATCGTTGGCCTTGGGGGCATTTGTTAATGCGTGTATTAATGTGTGTGTGAACGTGTATTGATCTTGAGGGCAGGGATCTTCCTTACGTCATTTCAATGGTATAGACCTAGCCCTGGCCCTGAGCAGGCTTTTCATAAATGTGCGTAGAATGAAATGTGCTGGGTTTTGTTGTTGTTGTTATTTTTTAGCTCTACTCGTATGGCTCAAAAAAAATTACAAAATACTCTATTTCTTCTGCTTGATTCCTTAGCTCACAGTCTTTCATATATCTGAAGTCAGACTTCTTTTCTGTAGGGTGAATGACCCTATCAGATGCTTCGTACTTGTAAGGGGATTAATCGCTTGGAGAAGTCCTAAATATTTTTAAGACAACAGAGATTAAAACACTCCCAGGGTGTGTGTGGTCACCGTGTTGAGGGTTCTAAGCACAACACATATGCTACAAACATTTCATCATGTGCTTCCTGCATTAGGATAGATTTTAAAATCAGATGTGCCTGGGACCCCTGGGTGACTCAGTCTTTAAGCATCTGCCTTTGGCTCAGATTATGATCCTGAGGTCCTGGGATCGAGTCCTGCATTGGGCTCCCCACTTAGTGGGGAGCCTGCTTCTCCCTCCACCTGCTGCTCCCTCTGCTTGTGCTCTCTCTCTCTCTCTCTGACAAATAAATAAATAAAAATCTTTAAAAAGGAAATAAAATAAAGTCAGATATGTTTCAACTTATGTGATCAATACACTTTGGGAGCAATAATGCTCATTTGTATAGGTCTGTAGCAATCCTCATGTTGCTAGATTGTTTCACTGGACTAAGTCCAAGACCTTGATTACATATCCAGGTCCTAGAGTAAGCTTGTTCATACTCTTTCATGGCAGGCAGGTGTGATAGGGCTGACTCCGGTCCATGTACCCCACCATGCAGGAAGGCAACAGAAGAAAGAAGTTGCAGCAAGTTGGAGGTGTGAAAGCTCAGCAAGGCTGGACTGCTGAGTATGACCTGAGCCTAGGTGGAGCTAATGGGCAAAACTAGATGTACTGGGTGTCTGTTCTTTGCTTTTCTTGTATCCAACCTTCTGTTTCTGTCAACAGCCCCCATTTTCATTTTGGAATCCATTCCTTCCCCATTTGAGTTTTTGTGGTGTAGATGGGGATCCGGTGCAGGGGGTAGAAACCAGATCGAGGCCCCAACCAATTGGTGCATCATATTCTCTTGGTACAATGGTGGGAGTGAGATCTAGACTGGTCTAATAGGTGTGGATCTGCAGGCTTTCTACCAGGTTATTTCTACCAGATTCGAACCTAGAAGCTGTTCCCAGAGCGGGTGGCAGCCAGCCATTTGGGGACCATAAGGGGAGAATGGAATCAACACAGAAGAAGTTGAGTCATGGGACAAGGAAAAAAAAATGGGTCCTATCGATGTCATTTAAGCCCCTGCAACACGATGTGACAGAACTTCCCAAAGTTCCAGTTACATGAGCCAACGCGTTCCCTTTTTGGTTTAGGCCAGTTTGGGTTAAACACTCTGTTACTTGCGACTGCAAAAATCCCAATGTATACACTGAGTTAGCCAAATTCTTTTGTCAAGTCCAAAGGGTAGGCACAGAATGAGGATTGAGAGAAAAAACCCAAACAAAGTCTAGGAGGACACTGGAAAGTTCTATGGAGTGTGAGCGATAGTTGCCATGAAGAGAGATAACGTGATGATGCCCCTCAATGGAGTGTGTACTCGGTTGGCTTGGCAGTTGAAGTCCTGTTTAGCTTACAATTCTTTTTTGTAAGTTCAATTTTTTTTGATCAGTCCCAAGCATTCTTATTTAAAACATAGCTCTAGTAATCTAAATATGGGATATAAACCTTCCCAAGGCCTACTGACCTTCTGAGAAATATTTGAACCATAAAAACCCCAAAATAAACTACGTCCCTTTTCTGAAAGTTTCAACCATCTGAAAATCAAAAAGGAGCATAGATTCCTATAGTTCAATTTATTCCAAGTCTTAGTTACCAACAGCAACAGATTATTTTGAACACAGTTCTCGGACACGACTGTCTTTCTCCATATTCTTCCCGGCAAATTGGTAGAAAATCTGTAGCAACATTCCACAGTGAGAATATGAAATTATTTCAGATAGCCATAGACACAAGATAGATCACCTTTCTGTCCCTGACAAATATTCGGTATCTATGGTTTCAGTTCCATTAATGTGTTCCATCCCTGCTGATCAGAACACAAGATTCTCTCGCGGTTAGGGGTTCAGCGTAACCTACAAAAAATATGACATTGTTGCTTGAGTCATGAGTCCATGCAGACAGGAGTGTACAATGGGTTTTCCAAAACCATTGCTGGGCAGGAACGCGAAATTTGGGCCTGATAGAGATTTCACTGTCACATTCAAACTATGGCACAGTCTACATCCTTCCCTTCTCTTTCTGAAAAGCAGGGATTTATTTTCACAAAGCCCTTTCATTCATTTCTAGGAAATAGGTTAGTATCATTTTCTGGTCATAGAATGCACCTGTGGCTCATCTTCAGTCCGGCTCTTTCTACCTAATGCAAGGTCAGTTACCGACAAGTGGACGAATAAAGACAATATTGTGTGGAGGTAATTTTCGTGTTTAATTTTCCGTTCTCTGAACACGTAGTCCAAGTAATTGAGTCCTTACTTATCCTTCTAAAGGTTTCATGTGTGTTACTTTTGTCTTTCCAATGGGGTAATTAGATAGAAAGGAAAGTCCCTCTGGGACAGAGGATTGGATGGCTACCCTTTGCCTGTGCTTGTCCACCTAGAGTTGTGTCCTTACACTTGCTGGATTGTTTCCTCTCCTCTCCCCTTCACTTGAGCACCCCGACCTTCAAACATCATGTTTGGACCCCTCAGCTCCCTCTGTAGCCAAGCTAAGCATCTCTCGCCTTCATCCCTCTTACTTCTTATTCTACTTTCTTCCACACTGACTCATGCTGCTGAGGCTTAAGCAGACCCCTAAGCAGAACTCACCAAGTTATAACAAGCTAGACTAAGAAAATGCAGTATCGTATTTGTTATATCTTCTTAGCTAATACATCATCCCAGGAAGGAGTGGCTTAAAATAACCACGTTTACTCTGCTCACAAATCTGCAATTCAGGCTGAGCTTGGCAGAAACGGCTTATCTCTGCTTTGCCTGGCGTCAGTATAGAGCGTGTCAGAGTTGGGGGAACGCATCTGAAGTGGGCACCCTCTGAAGGCTCCCTCACTCACCCCTGTCTGCTGGTTGAGGCTGAGCAGACTCAAAACAGCGAGGCTCCTTGAGCGCTGAGCTCCACTTACATGTCTTCTCCTCAGTATGGCGGCTCCAATGTAGCCAGAAATCTCAGATGTTGGCTTCTATACACCCATGGTGTGTGTCTGAAGACAGAAGGCCTCAAGGGCATTGTCTTGTTTTTTCTAATCTGATCTCAGAAATCACAAGGCCACTTTGACTGCATTATATTCATAACAAGGGAGTCACTGAGGCCAATCTGTTTTCAAGGGGGAGGCAATTCAACTCCACCATGTTACGTGAAAACTATCAAAGAGGGGTGCCTGGGTAGCTCAGTGGGTTAAGACCTCTGCCTTCGGCTCTGGTCATGATCTCAGGGTCCTGGGATTGAGCCCCGCATGGGGGGGGGGGGCTCTCTGCTCAGCGGGGAGCCTGATTCCCCCTCTCTCTCTGCCTGCCTCTCTGCCTACTTGTGATCTCTCTCCTCTCTGTCAAATAAATAAATAAAAATCTTTAGAAAAAAAGTATCAAAGTATTTCCAGACTTCCTTTAAAACCACCCAGGTCATCACTCGAGATGGTATGAGCTGGCTCCCTTATGCCTGTAGGGTCTCTCTCCACATGGTTTCTCATCTTCAAGTAGGCTACTGTCGGCTTGTTCACATAGCATCACCTTCCAGGAGGAGAATAGCAGGAGAATCCAGGCCTCTGGAGGCTTGGGTTCAAATTCGCAGAATGTCATTTCTACAACCTTCTGTTAGTCAGGGCCGGTCACAAGGCCAATCCAGATCATCCACATATGACCGTACCAACATCTTTCCTTGAATGATAGGAATTAACACACGAAGTCTTAAGATGCAAGAAGGGTTAGCTATCCTATTTCACCCCTTCCTTATTCATAGTGAAATGGCACAGGGAGCCATGTTGAGGCGTTTTGGGGGGTCCTTTCTTTCTTGTGGGGAATGCCCCTTCCTCTTTTTCCTGGGGAAAGGTTGCCAGTGGACCCCATCAGACCTTTACGCGTGACTAGACAGACTCACCGATCAACTGACTCTCCTCCTGAGAGAGGCTGTGGCTGGCAAACTGTAGGGTGGGGGCGCGCAGCCTTCTGGAGGTGACTGAGTAGGGGTCCTCGGCAGGGCCTTTTTCGTCCTCCCCAGACCAAATTCACACACTGAAATGTGAATGAAGGGTTGAACGGAGTGTCTCAAAGCATTACAGAGTAGAGGCTTAGGAGCAATGAGTTTATTTAGTTAACGTGATACCTTGCAGTGCGCAGGGGTGGATGAGGCAGGGCGAAGGGGGGCAGTGCTGGCCCTCATTGAGTCGTCTGTCATTCCCCAACTCCATCTCCCCAATCCTCCACGTGTCCTTCCCCCATGAGGAACACTTCTTTCTGTAAGGACCTTTTTCTTGCTGCGGATACACCGTACCCCCCGCCCCCACAGGTCAAGTATCCAAGCCCCTATGCCCCTGTGGCTCCTACACCTCAAGCTTCGGTTGGAGTCAGTAAAATGTCCCCAAGGGTTTCTGTGGGCCCCGAGGGATGTGTGGCTGAAGTCAGGCTTCCCCTCAGCCAACTGTGGCTGTGAGTGGGGTGGGGGTGGGCGAGGTGCTAGATCACCTCCCGAGGTGAGCCCACACCACTCCGATTTCTCTCCAGCAGCAAGAACCATTGCCAATTTCTCTTAAATCTCCCCAAAGCAGTCACTCCGCACCATGGAGAGTGCTAATTTTACTCTGTCGCTGACTTTCTTCTCCATGATTTTGACCCTACTTCTTATAAAATGAAAGTCCTGGTCTTATTTCGGGAGAGGTTCATTTATTTCCTTTTCCTTACAGAGGCCCTCACGTGAGCAGCAGCCGATCTTTGTTCTCTCTGGAATGAATGGCTCCAGGCTTGATATGGTATCTCTTGCATTCTTGAATTTCTCCCCTTAAAATTAGGTTGCAGGTGGGGTGAGGTAGGGAGGAGCCTGGGAGGTTTTAGATTTTTCCTAATAAGAATATCCCCAAAAAGAAGAGACAGCAGGTTGGAGTGTCCTTGCCCACTGATGATATTTTGAGTGGATCCACGAATCCCAGCAGGATAATGTAGCATAGGACAGGGGCATATTTTTCAAATATAAATTTATAATGTGTTGTGTGGGTGTGTAGTTAGCTCCACACCACATGTTAGGCACGCCATTGTGTAGATGTAAAGTTTATCTCCAAAGAGGTGTTAGAATCTGATTTTGGATAAAGCAGGTCTCTATCAGCTCTTCCTCCCTCCCTCCTTTCTCCGTTCCTCTCTCTCCTCTCTCTCTCCCCACCTCTCCCCTTTCTCTCTTTCTCTCTCCCTGTCTTTCTCTTTTTCTTTCTTTCACTCCTTCCTTCCTTCTTTCCTGCCTTTTTTTTTAAAGCTGAATTCTTTTTTTTTAAGATTATTAATTTATTTGTTTATTATTTATTTATTTATTGGGCAGAGAGAAAGATCACAAGGAGGCAGAGAGGCAGACGGGGGGCCGGGGGCAGAGGCTTCCTGCCGAGCAGAGAGCCCGATGTGGGGCTCGATCTCAGGACCCTGAGATCAAGATCTGAGCTGTAATTTTTTATTTTTAAGACTTCATTTATTTGAGAGAGAGGGAGAGCATGAGAGAGAACATGAGAGAGAGCACAAGCAGGTGAGAGGGGTAGAGGGAGAAGCAGACTCCCCACCAAACAGGGAGCCTGCTGTGCGACTCGATCCCAGGACCCCAGGATCATAACCTGAGCTGAAGGCAGACAGTTAACCGACTGAGCCACCCATGTGCCCATCCTTCCTTTCATTTTATTTCTTTATTTCTTTCTTTCATTTTATATTGAGCGTGTTCTGTGTGCCTCTGCTAGATGCTGAGGATGTCGCAGCGAATAAGAAACAAAGTCCCTGCTGTCTAGACGAATGTCTAGATTGGGTACTCCCAATCTAGAAATCTTGGGGATTGATTCGGATAAATCTTGACTATGTTTCTAAAGAGCATTATGTAGCGATCGTGTGGACTATATCTAATCAGCCACTAGTCTGATAATCTGTTGCCATGACCTTACCCACCATGTTCTAATACCCCAACCTTCTACCCCTGGATTTTTCTACCTAATTTTCTCATTAGAGAATTTGCCATTTCAAACTGCAATTAGCAGTCGGAAAAAACATATAGCATCTTCCTCTCTTCTTGCAGATTGGCAGGTTTGCTATGTTTTCAGCAGCAAAGTAAATATGAGAGGCTGATTTTTTCATAAATTGCATTTCATCAGCTTTATTAATAAAAATACTTCTAAGACATTTGCAATAATGTGACTGAGAGTCATAGTTTTAGGTAGTCATGTGACGTTTTGTCTTTTTAAACATATTTATCATGCATCTTAGAGGTATTTAAGAGAAGATTATTGGGGCTGTGACTTAGGTGGCACCGTAGACCAAGCTGATACACTTTATTTCTAGATATTTAACTTTTATTCTTTGCTTGCACTAATTTATAAAATCAGAACAAACTGAATTCAGGAACACTCTCCGAATGATATTTTGACCCAACCGCAGCTCAGTGAGTATTTATAATGACAATTCTAAAGTACCTTTTCCATAATCAAAAAGGCCAAATTATGGTCAGCACAATCTTTGTACACATTTTATTCAACTCCAGTTATTTGGAAGTTGATAATCCCAATATAAAACTAATGACATCTTTCTGTTGACAGGTTACAATACATTTATTGCCTTTTATTTTGATAATAATTAGTCATTGTGGTAAGAAGGAACCATTTTATCCACCAAGATACTTTGTAGTAAATCTATTACAATTAACACTGAGCTTCGGTGATATCTTGATAATTTCATGAAAAAAAAAAAAAACCCCACATTTTGTTCAGTAAATTAAGCAAGAGGGCTAATTTCTTCATGTTTATAGGAATTTGCTAGTTTAGACGTGTTATAATCAAGGACGCTAACAGTATTTACTGCTGCAGTTCAAGATGGACGCCCAATATACGGCAAAGATCTTGCCTAAACACCCATTGCACTTGATTTAATCATACCTTTTTTTCCCCCTGCTTTTTCCAAGCAAAGGCTTGACCCCTAATGATTTAAAAGTAAAATGGATCTCACTTTCTCCTTCTGGAGAGACTTCAGAGATCTAGATTAATTCATTCATGAAGTGTGTTCAAAGATATAGAGGGGGTCCCGGAAACAATGGTCCAAATCCAGCGTGGCTTAATAAGACATCAAGAGGCTTTGGGTCAGAAGCTCTTCTACTTTCACTGTGCCCGGCGGAGCGAGTTATCAGTGGGAGCCAGGACACATAGCACAACGTTGTGGTTCTTACAGTGGTAGCATCGCAAAAACGTGAGCCAAGCACCCCTTCTTGAATCTTGCCACTCCTCGGGTTTATCACATCATGAAGCTCTGGCCCTCACACGTCCGTCCTAGCAGTTATCTCTCGTGTTTGGCAGTGTTTGTCAAACAGGAATTTCATCTCACCATCATTTACATCAGTGCAAAGCTAAAGGGAGGTGAGGTATGAGATTTCCAGGGTCAGGGGACAGAAGGAAAACGGGTGCCTTAGACATTTTTTGCTTTCAGTTCACGGAAAGATGCTGATATGGAGTTGAGGACACGAACACAATTTCTACACCAACAAGCCAAAGTTCTTTCAACGTGGGGTTAAATCTAACATAGGGAAAGGCTGAATATTTTGCTATAAAAATTGGCCCTTTACAAGACAAATATTGCAATGATTTCTTATCCAAACCAAAAGCAAACAACAGGAAAATGTGCACCTTTTCTTTAAGTAAAAGAATATTCCTCAGCATGCTGAGGGGCACCTAAAGCTTGTGGGTAATTAGGTAACACCTGTGAGCAGATCTGCCCCCCACAAAGCATGAACGTGTTCAGGTCAGCAAATTGTCAGAGAAGCAGAAAGACCTCCTCAAGTGGGAGACTCCCCACTGAGGCAGCCAGGCATTTCTCTCTGTCTGATACCCCTTTCCACTGGCCCTTGACCCCTGGTCCTGCTCTGGGAAGCCCTACCCTAGCTCGGACTCTCAACCCACTGTCTTACCCTTCCCTTTCCTGACTCTGGCCACTGGTCTGAACATAATTCCACTACAGGACCCCAACCACTCTCTGCGTTGCTAACCTCATCACCTATTTATCACTCTGTGTTCTCTGAGCTCTTCCTCCACCTGGCAACCAGATCCTTTGGTTTGGTTTAGATGCTCCTGACTTTGGACATCACTCAGCTGTTTTTATCAGACACGGCCCTCCCAGCAGAGCTTTAGCTCTTTCCTCCAGCAAAAAGTTCAACTTCTATGAGGTGGAGTGAAGAGTCTGCAGCAGTGGTTCATGGTCCATTTTTGTTGAGTCAGGATGGCTGAGGGCTCCGCGCAACGTCAGCAGTAATAGTGTCTCTGGCAAAGCTTATCAAGGGCGGGTAGAGAATGTCGAGTAAGCCCCCATGAGGGTGTATCAAATTCTCCCTGAGTGGGAGGAAAGTCTTCCAGTAAAGCACGTTCCCCCTTGCCAGATGCTTCTGCTGTACTCCCAGGGCGGTAAGCCGCCTTTGCAATACAGGTTTGTCCTCGAGGAATCACTGCTATGTAAGGGCTTAAGGGAAGACATTTTCCAATGGAGCTGATCTGAAGTGTCCCTCCCCTCATTCAAAGTGTGTGCGTCCTGGTCCCGGTTTTGGTTGTTTGTGGGGTTTTTTTTCCTCCTTCTCTGGCCACAATGAGTAGAAGCCACGGAAAGCAGGAGTGGGCAATCACTCCTCCCAAATGCTGCCTCGATTTTGGGGAATGTATTTTTCCTGCATTCTCTGAGCAAAGTGAACAACCTGGAAAGAAAACACTAAGCGGGAAGTATAAGGCTGTGAGGACGGCAGGGTGATTGGGAGGGAAGAGCTTTCCTCTTGTCACCCAAGGCCCTGAACTATCATGTATCTTCGGGAAATTCTTTTCTATTTCTGACCTTTCTTCTCTGAGATGAAATTTGTATCGTGTGGTGAACAGCACACGGAGATCCTTGAGTATTGGTTGGGGGTATCGTTTCCTACTCGGACATCCTCTTCATACTTCATATCCATAGAGCATCTCTCTGACTCTGATATTTTATTAGAGCCGCCATCAGCTCCGAGGGTCGGTGAGTAAAGTTACCCTTAGGTGTATCAATAGTTCCACTTTTAGGAGCAGGAGTGGGCATCCCATGGCAGCGTTACTTTTCAAAATCAAAATTAGTCCTGTGACATACACTTGGACACAACAGAAGGAAAGTGATAAGGCCTTAATGTCCTTCAGATCGCAATAGAAATGCATCCAGGAGGAGATTCACGATGCTGCCTTAGAGTTTCATTTCAGCCAAGCCCAGCTAACAACACTCAGTTTTGGAGTTTTTAAAGCTAACAGATAGTCTTAGGTATTGGGAGAAAATACCACCAAGAGACCACAGTAAGCCTGGCTGGGGTAGCCCATTGCAAGGCATATTGCTTATCTGTTCTTTATTCTGAAAGCCAAAATCTTGTCTGCAATTGTCAGTGAAAGTCTACTTACTATAGATATATGTATCAATGTACTTACTTAAAGAGCTTATTTAACTGTAGACTTTCTAAACACAGCCAACATTAATTCAGAATGACTAAATTTGCATATGGATTAGCTCTGCGTAGTTTGCCTTATAATAAACTCAACCAAATGTAATGATCTCCCACAGATCTTAGAAGCTATCTTTTACGGTTCAGATAATTAATCTCGAAGTCCACCCCCTGGTGGGAATTATTGAAATCCTTGCTGGGGTGTGTCTAGGAGAGTAGTCTGTGTTCTGATAAGAGTTTGCTCCTTCTGGGCCAGGTTCTACAGGTGCTTTTGTTTATGGCTTATACTGTTTTTATATTTAGGACCCTATACTATCAATAGTGAATTTTTAGTTTCTGTTTTCGGCAGTGGTTCAAAGTTTGGATTTTAAGTACTAAAAATGTATTAATGGCAGTGTAGAGGAGTTGTATCTTCCAATACTATTTGAAAAGTAGTATGTAGAAAATACATAATACTAGAATGGGATATCTCTCTGTATTTTTGTCATTTTGCCAATTTTTTTTTTCCCTTTCTAAATACTTTTTAACTGCTGCCTGTTTAAATGCCTTCAGCAGGCTGCCACGCAGAAGGAGGGGCAGGCAGAGTGATGGGACCTGGGGACACTTGTTATTACAGCCTCTGGATTTTTGGTGGGAAGACACGTGCAACGCTCCTATCGGAACTGAAAAGGCCTCCAGTGTCGGGAAGAAGACAGAGATGTCAGCAGCAAGCTTGTTAAAAATTGTTCCGGCTACAGAAATCCTGGATTTTACTGGTTAACCATTTCACACCCAATTTGGTGCAGGCTATGGAACTGTCCTTTAAAAGCAGGAGAAAGCAGTCTGGAATTCTCTTAAAGCAGCCAGCAAATGGAATTTGAAGAGTTAGTTTAAAAACGTACAAAAATTAGAGTTTCAGGAACAGAGTGTTAGTCGCTATTGCCAGATTTCAGGGTGATCAGATTCTTTTGTCCGCTCGTGAATCTTGTACAGTGAAGCTGATCTTTGTGACTCTCGGGTCAGTCAGCCTGGTTTACACACCGCGGGTTACTCTCCCCCAGCAGCCTCCTCTGCTCCCACTCCCCTTTGTCTGCCCCCTCCGGCCCAAATCATAATACAGATGCCTGATTAGGGCTGGCCTACGATACATTTCCCAAAGTAGGTTCCGCAGAACCCTGTTCCACTTTCTTTTAATACCCTCTCTGTGAGGGTGACGGTGCGTCCTGCTGTAAGCAATATGGAAAACACTGAGCTCAATCAAGGGGATCCATCCACTTGCTTCAGGACTCCTTAGGATCTTTCAAATGTGAATGCAAAGAGCAACTTGCAAAGAGGGACACAACATCAGAGTTTCCTAAACTTGTGTGATCACATTGGACCATTTCTCGGTACGTCCATGTTGACCTTTGGAGTGTTCCATGTCCCCGAAAGATGGTTTGAGAAATAACTGGCCTGAGTCTGTTTCCCAAACTCAATTCTGAAATCTGTCCTTCCATGATCCAACGCAGGTGAGATAAGGGTGAGGAATACAAAGTCTCCGTGGTTTCCTTCTGCCTCTGTGCTGTGGTCCAGGGCCCGCACTCAGCCGGGCTGAGTTCTCTGTCCTTCTGGCCCCAACTGTCCTTCTTGCAGCTTCTACACCCAGCATTCTGGATTCTCCAACCCACAGCTCCAGACCACGGCTCCTGCTCTGCCATCTGAGGTGGGAGGTGGGAGGAGAAACAGACAAGGCAGCCGGTGCACTTCTCATTGTCAGCTTCCTGTACACATCAAATTATTCATTCCTTGGATTTGTCCATAGACTCTCCCAGCTCTGCCTCTTCTTGTCCCATCCCTTTACCATGAATGTCCCTTCCGCCCAACTTACTCATCTAACTCCATCTGGAGCTGGCCGTCTTGAATGCCACCTCTTTCTGGCAGCCTCCTTATTTCCCCTTTCCAGAATCAAAACTGTCCTTTCTTCTTGGAACCATCATGGTGTCCTTGAATGCTTTTCATGGTATTTAGCTCTCTGCCTGATAGGATTATTTGTCACGATTTTTCTTTAGTCTTATTTAATAAACCCCCCTCACATCTACCACATACCGGGTAGTTTGTTAGACGTTTTACATCTCTTTTTTTTTTTTTTTAAGCTTTATTTATTTATTTGAGAGACAAAGAGAGAGAGACTGATAGAGAGGAGAGCACACGAGTAAGGGGAGGAGTAGAGGGAGAGGGAGAGGAGCAAGTTCCCTGCTGAGCTCAATCCCACAATCCTGAGATCATGCCTTGAGCCAAAATCAAGAATTGCGTGCTTAATTGACGGAGTCACCCAAGCGCCCCTTTACACATCTCTTCTTTATTAACTCTGAAAAATTTTATTATCCATCTTTACAAATTAGGAAAAGTTGAATCAGTCAAGCGTCTTTTCTTTTCCCCCCAAACATGTTTATTTTTTCAGTGTTACAAGATTTATTGTTCATGCACCACACCCAGTGCTCCATGCAATACGGGCCCTCCTCAATCAAGCGTCTTAGCTGGTAAAAATGGCAGCCAGCATCGTCCTTAGACCTAGACCCTGGTGAATCTGCTTCCAAAACCCAAAGGCTAAAAGAATGGTCTCTGGTCTATATCTCATT
The DNA here is from genome assembly GCA_028646535.1 of Procyon lotor. Taxonomy (NCBI): domain Eukaryota; kingdom Metazoa; phylum Chordata; class Mammalia; order Carnivora; family Procyonidae; genus Procyon; species Procyon lotor. Next base: position 8,783,364 of record CM053618.1, on the reverse strand, counting down.
AAGGAGTAATTTTTGCAAAGTGTTCTACTTACCCAATTGGAAGCTCCGTGAGCACCAGCACCTTGATTATGATAATGAAGTAGAATCCTAAAGGGGTTTTTAAACGAGGGACTTTACAATGACTTCAGCAGGATTATTGTGAACGGCTAAACCATTCTCTGCACTAAAGTTTATACCAAATGGCTAAAGAACAGATTCTGATTCCACCAATTCACTAATTCCTCTCCACCATCAATAAGTAAAATGTTAAGTCATCCTAGCCTTTAGCAAAATACACTGAGTTTTGTTACAGATCTTCTTTTGGTGCCTATTGTATTCTTCTAATCCTACACTACCTGCTGAGGGATGGTAATAGTAACTTCTGCACCAAAATCAAAATGATGATAGCGATAATAGAAACTATTTATTCAGGGGCTACCACTGTATTAACCAGGTAGTGTATCAGTAGCTTTACATATATTATCTTACCTAATTATCATGGTAACTTTATGATATGTACCCATTATGCCCATTTTACTAGTGAAAAAACAGACTCAAGGAGACTAAACAACCTGCCTAAGGTCACATAATTAGTAATGTAAATGGTTGGATTGGGAGCTACGTATAATTTACTGCAAAACTAAACTCTGCTATTCAGTGGTCTTCAGACTGCGATATGTGCGCCCCTGGGGTATGAAGAAAGCTGTTTCTTAAGGTATACAATGGAGAGTTTTAAGGAAATCCATTTCCAGATACTCAACTCCCCTCTAAAATATTCTTTCCTAGAGAACAGAGCTGTGTTCACAAATGTCTTCCTATTCCTCACCCATTTTAAACCTTACCAGGGGCACATTGCCCTGGGATGTAAACTCTTCGGGGTGCCATGCGGAAGGAGCTGCCTTTGATGGTAGTGAAGGTACTATGAACCCCAGGCTTCTGGTCTTTCCTGACTTCACTCTTGTTTCTGCTGAAGGTGGAGGGTGGCTTTCTCTGTGCTGGGAATTCTAACGAATTCTAAAATTCAGTATCAGATATGAGGTAGAGTGTGGAATGGTAGGGGAAGTCATCATTTGCTTAATAGCTTTGCCCCTTGCTTTCCCTGATTATTGAGAGAAGGTCTTGTCGAAGTGAAGCAGAGACCATCGATAAGAAATATTAAGTGTTTAAAATAGATTTCTTAAGACGTTTAAGTGTTAACCTTTTTTTCCCAGCCACTTTCAAAGGAGTACTGCTTCCTCCTTTCTAACTGGAAGGCAAGTCAACTCTGAAAAACAGTGTAGGAAGAGTCATTAGTTCTTTTATAGTTAACAGGAAGCTTTTTCAGGATACATTAGCTAAAACCCATAGATAAAACTTTTATGTGATTTCTTTTACAGAATTAGTAGTTAAAATCTATGTTATCAAATCATATTATTAAATATTTATTCCAGTTACAATCAATTCTCGTTTCATCTGATAAAATGTCTAAATTATTTTTAACTCATTAGCAAAAAACTTATGGGTCACACTTATATATAGGACCTGTTTGGTCATGATTCATCTGTCAAGTAAATGTAGTACCGATATAATTTCATATTTCAGTATAATCAATATTAATAAAAACTTTACTTTGTTTTCATCAATTGTGTTTGATAATCATTGTAATGACAATGCAATCTAAAATGTTTTTTAAACATTTAACACCTCAGTTCACCAAAATAAAACAAAATATTAAAATTTCACTTATTATACACACTTTTATTACAGGTAGAAAGAGGTGACAAGAGAGTTTTAACTATGAAGGATTTTTACCCATAAAAAATATTAGGACAGATTTTTCTTATGGAGAGGAAGAACAGAAATATGAATTCAAATAGAACAGGGAAAGCTGATACATTTTCAAATGTTAAAATACACTTTCACATTTTTTGAGTGAATGATGGTAGATATCAAATGGTTATGGTATTTCATTGGGTAATGTAACAGTTTTATTTTAAGATGTCGTTATTTATAATATACCAGAAATTATATTCTAGTATATATAATTTTATTTATTTATTTATTTTAAAGTTTTATTCATTTAAATCATCCCTATACCCAACATGGGGCATGAAACTCGTGACCTTGTGATCAAGAGCCACGCACTCTGACCAAGCCAGCCAGGAGCCCCACTAGTATATGCAATTTTTATATGTCAACTTAAAAATGTGCAAGGAGATGTATCGTTTCCATCATTCTTGGATATGCATGCAAAACCACAGAAGACCCCTGCTCCACGTCACATAGCACGCCGCTCATTCTCTCTAACAGGTCTCCAGTTATTAATTACAAAAGGATTTGGCTAAACACTGCTCAAGCTAAAGTCTGATTACTAAGATTTAAATGATTGTTTTTATGGGGGGCTTTCTTTTCCCTCACAATGCCTGGCCTGGCATTGCCAGCAGAAAGACAAGTTGCAAAATGCTGGAGCTGTCTGTCTAAGTCACCCTCTTCATCTGTTTTCTGGAGATTGCATGCACCCCCAGAGCTGGGAAGGGGCAAGATTTCAAACCCCGTGAGGCAAGGAGCGGAGAGAGATCCTACTGTTCAGTATTAGGGCAACATGCGCTGGAAGGACCATTAAACCACTGATAGGACCAATCTTAAAGGGTGATTCACAGCCTGCTTTGCCCAGCATTGACCTGGGTTTAGCAGTGAAAGTCCTGCTTCCCAGAAAACCACCTCCAGGATGTGAAAGGTCCTAGGGTTTGGTGTCAGGTGTGAAAAGGGAGGGAGGGGAAAGAACAAAATGCATACAGTTCCCCCCCGCCCCCAAATGGGAGCTGAAAGCAACACGGATTGGTGTCAAAAAGTTAAGCATAGATTATTTACCTTCCAACGTCACTGTTGTTTTTTCCCCAGACCATGGTATTGACAAGCATGATCTTCAGTTCGCACTAAAGGATCACCTCTCGTTGCATCCCTGAGTCATGTGATTTCAGGTTCACAGCTCAAGGACATTGTAATCATGGCCGTTAGCAGCTCACCTTTGGCTTTGCTTGTGGATTAACTGTCATGCTTTATCTCAGCTACTAAAGTTTTCATGTTGTGAATTTTATGACCATGTTTACTAACAGTTCAGGTAATAAAAATGAGAACAATGATGATTCAACACCAGCATGACCCAGATATCATCATCTTCTTATGACTGATGGAAGGACACATACAACTGGACGAGGGAGGTCAGTGATCCAAAGAGAACAATCTACATAAAATGCAGAAAAGAATTTGTGACTAAGAATGGTAGAGAAGGAGAATTGAAAACATCTATACTTCTTGAACCTCACAACTTTAGCTTTTAACTTAATCAAAAGTTTTCCATCTACCTAAATGACATCAATTTTCAGCCCGAGACAGTGGTCACTAAATTCACCTGGCCATCATGCTAACATGCATTAATCCATCATTCTCTTGAATATTCTATGGAACTTTGTAAAGATATAGTTTCTGATTCAGAGATCGCAACTAGAATATCCTTTGGGTGCGCAAAAGAAGACAATTTGGTAACAAATGTGCTGGCATCTTGCTATGGAGAGCTGGTTTTGTCAGATATTAGCAACTAACCTGCTTTCTACAGTGTAGCAAGTCATACATGAGGTCGCAGCATCAGACAAGTGTGTTGTCCCTAGCTCTTAGGTCCTTTGATTTGAAAACTGGAGTTTCAAGTCATTTTCTTGAGTTCTATGAAGACTTTAAGGAAATTGCAGAAAACATCATTAAGATTGTCAGTATCCAAATAAAAACTAGACTTTAGTTCTACATGCGTTCAGGAGACAATGCAAATGCAAGTTTTGGCAAATTTCATTCTGTCTATAGACTTCTTACCAAATAAAATGAAAAGGTTTTACCTACTGCAAAGGTCCTGCACACCTTGCTTACAACACAGCTATAGAGAACATTTCCCTACCTGCTAGATGGGATGTCGTCCAACGCATGAATAGTTTAATGAATCCAATTACATCTTCAGAAATAAAAGAAAAAACTGCTAAAAAGGGTATGATTTACTTATCTGTGATATTGAGACTTTCATAATGAAGATTGTTGGTCAATTTTTAGTTTCTTCTAAATGTGCCAAGCACTTGATGAGATTTTTTACTTTCTAGAAATCCAAGGAGATGTCCTTAGATATGAACCTACAGGTTTGTTATCATTGGTGCTGGCCATTGAAAACATGTTAAAACATTGACCTGCTGCAAAATCACATTTTCAAATTGCAGTGGAAGAATGTGCTCTAGTTTGGAAGAGCATTGGGGCTGAGAGTGGAGAATAAGAGTACAGTCATAGAGAAATTTATATGCCTTTTCTCCAGAGTAAGATTATCTCTGAGGAGTCCAAAGAGCCTAGAAGAGGATAAACTGACGGCATCTGGGTTGTTTGATGTTATGTGTTGGTGATAAGAGCTCTTGGTAGTTTTTTTTAAGATTGACTAGTTGATTTTATTTTATTTTACTTTTTAAGAGATTTTATTTATTTATTTGACAGAGAGAGAGATCACAAGTAGGCAGAGAGGCAGGCAGAGAGAGAGGGGGAAGCAGGCTCCCTGCCGAGCAGAGAGCCCGATGCCGGGCTCGATCCCAAGACCCTGTTGAGATCATGACCTGAGCTGAAGGCAGAGGCTTTAACCCATTGAGCCACCCAGGCACCCCACTAATCGATTTTAGAGAGAGAAAGAACATGAGTCGGGGAGGAGAGAGAATCCTTAAGCAGATTCTTTGCTGCATGCAGACCCTGACATGAGGCCCCATCCCAGAACCCTGAGATCACGACCTGAGCCAAAATAAAAAGTCGGGCACTTAACCGACTGAGCCACCCAGGCACCCAAAACTCATAGTTTTAAGAAATGATCCATTTTTGAGAAATAAGACTGCTTCAGAACTTAAAAAAAAAAAATTGTCACCAGTAAAGGACAGCCAAGTTCAATAAAATTTTCTCACTATCTTTACTAAAACTACAGTTTATTTGAAATCCAGCTTCTCTTTTACAAGCTCAAACCACCCCTGTGCCTTTCAACCACCTTCCCCGAGAAAATATTTAACTTAAGATGATATACAGTTACATGTGCAGTGTTTACAAATGATGGACATTTTAGACATTGGTAGTCTGTGGGATGAATTTATAGATGCAAAGGGCTGGAAAGACAAAATCTGGTCTATCAAAATAAGCCTGAAAATACAGGTTGGTTGGACATGTTTGCCGAGCTGGAAATGAATTCCTACAAGTCTACAATCCTGTGGTTGCTAAAAAGGAAAACCCTAAGGGTTCCAAGTTCAAAGGCATTCATTGTGAGGGTATCAAGCTGGATATTAGCACATTGGACTGACGCCAGGACTCAGGATAATATGAGCTTGTTTAAGAGCAAAGCTGTGGGTCAAAGTGAGTTTCACTGTATTCAGTTGATCACTACAGGAAGGAAAGAAGGGTACGTGAAAGGTGGCAGGCAGGCTGGTGACGTTTTATTAGAAAAGGAAACAAACACAAAGCGTAAAATATCCTACTGCATCACAGGGCAGAAAGAAACACATCATTGTCATTTTTTTGTTAAATACTGATAATGGTTTCATTAGTCCTGTTGTAGTTATGCTCCCTTTTTCTATAAGACTTATATTTATATGGCTTAAGACTGCACCCTGATATAGCCTATACAATTTAGGCATCTAATGATGAATTAAAAATAAATCGCCATATTAGAAGAAACACTATGAAACTATTGCTCTATTTTTCCTACACATATTTTTTGTTTAATTAATCCTACTATCAATCACTAACAATTCACACTGTGAACCAGTCCCATGATTGTTTTGTGTAAATACTAGCATTATATAGTGGAAAAGCAAACAATATAGAATAATATGTAATTTCAAATTAATGGCTGTTTTCATATTAATTTAGTAACCATATGTGTATAATAATTATTTATTATGTTTGGTTGTTTTATTTCATTTTTGGGTGTGGTATGGCCACACTATTAGATGTGTTTTGATTTGTCTCTTGAAAAAGCTGATGCACAACCACCCCCCCCAACCCACCCCCCCCCAGCCCCAATCTGTCCCACATGAAAAACACCTCTAGCCTTCCTGGGTGGCAGGAGCTTATTTTTTAAACAGATGCTAAGATTTCTATCCTGATATTTTCCTGGCTAGGATGAAAAATAATTTTAAAAATTGTTTCCCTAAACAAATCTTTCCAGTAAGTCAAATGGAAATGCACACGAGGGGACAGAACATTATGTTCATGGTCCCGAGAGCCTAGAGAACACCAATGCTGAGTCACAGACAGACACCTTGTCCCGTTCTCACTCTCTCTAAAACTCTCTGCCCCGCCATTTTATTTCAGGCCAGCGTACTAAGGCCCGGATGAAGAGAGGTCCCTGGTTCTAATGACACACACACACAAAGAATGAAAAAGAAGCATCATTCAAGCACCTACTATGTGTCAGAAATAGTGACCAGCATATACATTTTCACAGTCAGTCCTCATAATGAGGTGAGAGGCGGGCACTATTATTATTCCCACTTGGCAGATAGACGGGGGCTTGGTAAGCTTATACCATCTCCAGCTACTAGAGGGGAGAAGAAATCTCAGCTTTGCAAATTCAGACTCTGAGATCTCACCTTCTCTGAGGGCCTGGGCCTTGCTCCTTTTTGGATGCCCCCATACCCCTAGGGTCCCGGCAGTTCCTGGCACAGGGTAGGCACCCGACGACTCTTTGGCGAATGAATGGACATTATCTCTGGTCAACTCGGTCACCTGTGTGAGGAGCCTGGAACTCTATGGCCACTGTGGTTGGGGGTGTGGTCATAGCACCCACTGCGCTGGGCTCATTTCTTCTTCATTGTCTCCCTAATTAGGCGTGAGAATTCCTTGGGCACAGGACCCTCTCTTACTGAACATAGAAAAACTCGGCAACCTCGCGTAGGGAAACGGTGCCTGAATGGCCAGGATCGAGTAGGGCGCCTGGTACACACTACAACAAAGTCACAACAAAGTTAATGTCTGTTAAATGAATGAATGATGAATCCACCCTCCCAAGCAGCGTTTGCGCCTGCGGCTGCACACGGGGATCTCCTGGGAGGAGTTTTAAAACATATGGATGCCTGGGTCCTGTTCCCGGGGCTTTTCGGCTTAACTGACCTGGAGTAGGGACTGAGTGTCAGGTTTTCAAAAGTTCTCGAGATAAATCTAATAAGAGTAAGGCTGCTGTAGACAAAGATTCGAAGAGGCCAGCTATGGGTGTCCTCGTACAGAAGTGTGTCAGCGCGTGTGCGCACGCGCATGTGTGTGAGTGAGTGTGTATTAGGATACCTCTCTTACTCAAACTCCATTTCTTGGGGGCTGTAGAACTTGACCTCTTGGATTGCCTTCACTGTATCATTTCCCAGGTCCCTCTCCGTCTTGACAGCTTAACCTTTTTTTTTTTTTTTTTAACTTTATGTTGCTGCCAAGTAAAGCCAGTCTGGGTCTTAAGTGCCTTTATTTTTTTAAGTGGAAGAATCCTTCTCAGCTCTGAAATCAGTGCCCTGATGGGCCGGTAACGAGCCTTGACACCCTACAATCCTTGTCGAAAACCTCCACGTATTCAATTTCCAATCACATCCATCCCAGTGACCCGTCTGCCCATCGCGATGCCACACTCCCGGAGCCCCCAGCCAGCCCCCAGCCAGCGCCATTTCCCCCCAGTGTTTTCAGCTCCTGCGGCCTGACATCACTGATGACTCACTAAGCTGCTGTCTGAGGCAAATCTGCTGTTTACTCAGTAATCCTTCCAGGTGCAGACATCTGTGAGTGAAATCATTTTTGTGAGGCAGAGGCAAACCTTTCTCGTACCCGGCTGGAGACTGCAAGCAGATTTGCCTGTGACCTCCGTTGCTTAGAGGTCAGATTATTTTTTTCCTCCAAACATGGAGGGTCACATGCTATTTGCTGGCCAAAGGCCCTAAGGTACCCCTGCCTTGCTCCGTCTGCCTCTGACGCCCTCACCAAGGACAGGCACAAACTCAAGTGGTGGTTCTCGAAGATGATTTTTTTTAAAGCCTGGTCGTTTCCTCCAGCGTTCTCACTCACTGTGTCATCTGCTAATGCATACCAATGCGGAGATTTCCGCAGAGCTTTGCTTCCCGTAATTTGTATTAGCAAACCAGTCAGCGCGAGCATGCTTTTTAAAACCAGATACTGTCTCGCCGCTGGAGATTTTGCCAGAGTCTCCTCCCTTGAGGAAATCACTACCTTGTTGCAGGTGCACACATGCATGCGGGGTGACAGGGGACAGCATCCCATTCTGGAATGGACCCAGGGACTCTGGGCCATCGTGGGGCAGGTCAGAACCAAGTGACTCTGACGTCCTTCCAGACCAAGGACACACACCTCAAGTGCTGAGTAGGATAGGACAGGCCAGCAGCCAATGTCCTCAGGCATGAGGGACTCCCAGGTGCAAAGGTGGTGGGGAAGTCCGGGAAGAACTCTTCTTGGCTCTGTGATGTTTTGCATCCCTTCAATCCATATTTAATTCACTTGAGCTTAGAAAACTCCCTTCTGCTGACCTCTTTAGGGAAGGTCAGCTTGCCCATTCTATTTGCTTCATTATCCTTTCTTGAAAGCAGAGTGAGAGGCAGGATTTTTATGAGAGTAACCCACGTACACAAACCCTCTTTAATGGAGTGTGGTTTTGAATGGCGTCTTTTTAAAACAAGCTACTTTGCAGCAGATTGAAGTCTTTCCTGTTTCCTATATCGATCGAAGGGTTGTAAGTTACAGCCTTTGGGCTCAGCCTCCTTATCTCTACATTTGATTCCGAGATATTCATTTTTAACCTGATGGTTTCCCCATGATGAGCCTGCTTCCCCAGGAGTCCTTCCTTATTTTCCAGAGACGGTCTTATTTCCTAAAGTGGTGTAAACACTCTGTGAACATGCCCAGTTCCTATTAGTGGGTGACAGGAAGAACCCAGAATAGCCAGAGAGGAGCCCCAGGAGCAGAGATGGACCAGGAAACGGGTGTGAGCCTTGGTGGAGGATGCAGGTCATAGCTTAGATTCAGTGGGGCAAGTTCAAGGTCTTAGGCTGAAAGTGAGTCCTGATGGCCTGAGTTAGAGCCAGACTGGGCCCAAATCTGTAAGAAGTGTTAAAGATAGTGTTAAATCTATCCTGAACAACAAGGGCATGTCTTCTAATCTTGTAAACTTCAGAGGATTTTATTATCAGGAAAGAATCCCAGCCGAGTCACTGAGGCAATGCCCTAATTGGGCCTTTGACCCCTCAAGGCTGTGTAGCCTATCCAGGTAAAGGGCTATTGATCAGTGTCATAGACTACTGTCATAAGGTTAGGGGCACCTCTGGAGTTGTTCTCCTCTAGAGAAGAAGGCTGACGTCTAGTCCTCCCTGTTGATCTTACACTCTTCTTCCCCGTCACTCTTAGAGGATCTCCCACTGGTCTTTTTAGTATGAACAAATATTCATTGAGGGCCTATTATACAACAAGGGCCTATTACCCACAATTGCACTGAGGATAGGATAGAAAGTTTCCATTCTGTTCACTGGTCCGAATGGGACAGTAATAGGATTGATGGAAAGGTGCCCAAATCCGAGTTCTCTCCTTCGTGTGTGGGGTACAACGCAGTGCAGGCAGAGCTGGTGGGACTCAAGCCAGAGGGGCAGTATTCCTGGGCTTTGGGCCCTGGGAGGACCCCCAGCAGCTGATGGTCCCCATATGAGTGCATTAGACTGGAGGGTGCTAGGAAATGGTCTTTTTGCCACTCTCGTGAGGGTTTTCTGTGCCCTCAGACCCACCCAACTTGCTGGAAGCTGGAATTGATGCCTGTCAGTTTATCAGAAACAGGCGACAGAGAACTACCTCAGCCATTGGGGAGAACTTGCTGCAGGCCGAGTGGACCCAAGTCCGGTTTCTCAGGCCCATTCCCAGGCAGGTCGTGTCCCTCCCAGACGAGGCTTCAGACCTGCCTGAAGTAAACAAAAGCAACAAACTGTCAAATAAAGTGTCAGGTAGTGGCAAATGCTACTATAACGTCAAGCAGGGTAAGGGGATCTCGAGTGAAGGATTGGTGGCTCTTGGGGTAATCTGGGAAGAATTCTCTGAGGAAGCGACATTTAAGCAGAGACTAAAAAAGTAAGAGAGTAAAATAAACAAAAGGTTGGGGGAGGAAAATCCCATTTAGAGGAAAGTGTACGTGCAAAGGCCCGGAGGCAGGAACTAGCTTGATGGGGGGTGGGGGGGGAAGGGCTGGAAGTGAAGGAAGGGAGAGTTACTGGGAGGTGAGGTCACGGGAGTACATAGAAGCCAGATCACAAGAGGCCTCAGGGCCATGGAAAGGAACTGTTCTCTCTCCCTTCCTTAGCAGCTGGGCATGCATGGGAGTGAGAGAAGTATGTAAGAGCCACTTTTGTCTCGTTTGATTCTGTGGTCAATTAAGTTTGGGAAATATTCTTCTTGGAGAAATTTTAAGCATATTAGCACAGATACATTAAAGCATTTGAGGAGTCCAGCCTTGAAGAAGGCTGTTTATTTTGTCTAACCCAGAGGTTCCTAAATTTACCCCCGTGGTGAAAGCTAATAACATCCAATGGATGAGTGGTCTATGGGGAATTCATCTGGGGGAAAGCTGTCTTAATGGTTAGAAATTCTTCCATTTATTGAGTAGAAATCAGCCTCCCTGTAACTGTCAGCTACCGTTTTCAATTCTTCCCTATCCCCTTACCCAATCCTTCCCATAGTAACTCTTCCCGGAGTTACTATGAATAAATCTAATCGTTCCTCCAAAGGCCAGCTCTCTGGCTAGAAGAAGCTGCCATGCTCCTCAAAGGTCTGCTCTTGACCGGAAAACAAAAATAAAGACAATAGCCAGCTTTGGTCACTTCGGCTGTACCTTACGTCCCTGGGTCCTGAAGGTGAAGTGGCCAGACTTGGTCACAGTTCCCCAGATGTGCTTTTACAAATGCAAACTATAGACTATTCCCCCTTCAGCTGGATGCCACAGTTCCAGAAAGAGGGCTGGCACAGACTGCATGAGCTTTGAGTACAGGTCCTGGGAGTTGTTGCTTCAGTTTAAGGGGGCAGACGCCTAAAAGCCTTGCCCCCTTGACTGGCTGCCAACCGCATTTGCCCCCTTTTCCTCTCTATCAAATGGGTAGAAGGGCAAACTGCTTTCTTGCCTTGTCCTTTCTCAAACTGCACCAACCAATGGGGCCTCTTCATTCCCAGTGGTCCCTCTTTGTATTCTAGAACCACTTGAGACCCCGGATGGAGAGACACCTACCGACTAGTGACCCAGGACTGTGTAGAACAGTGTTACTCAACCAGGTGGCCAACCTCTCTCTGACTTGTCCTCTAGGGACCACGTCTCTGCCTCTTGCTTCCTTCTTTGAGACCACAGTCCAAGTCACTGAGTCACTGCTTAATTTCTTCCAAGATCTTTTTCTTCTGGAAAAGGAATTCCATCTTTAGTAGTTACCCTTGGATACTCAGCTCCCAACTCTGAAGAACGAGCTGGTATTTCACACGAGTGCAGACTCTCCTGCTGCCCACTGCAGCCTACCTCCTGGGACAGACCCCTCTCGTCGTGGTTAGACCTCTCTGACGCGGGCCACAAATCTATGTCAACTGTTGCCTATCTCCTTGAAGGAATCTTGAGCTCTCTTTCTCTCTCTCTCTCTGACCCTGGGGGCTTCTGTGGGGAATGACGAATCCTCAGCACACCAACTACCCCTCCCCAACCCCTGTACCCCTGGCAAATATTGGAAACCGATGCCAGCACTCTTTCCAACTCAGCCTGGACACTACCTCAGAAACCTTGCCAACACCATGTTCCAGGTAATCTCAGTCCGTCGCCTGCAATTGGAAACCTCTTTGTCATCCTGAGCTGTAGAATTTGCTGGCCCCCAGAATGGACTATTCTTGCCTTCTTTGTGCTGCTTTGACTATAAATTGTTAAAAAGTTAATAATTGCCTAACCTCTAGCTTCACTGGGGCCTTATGCATCCTGATAGTGTTCTGTCAGGTCTATGCCTATCTTTTGTGTCAATAATGTTTAAGAGCAAAGCTCTGGGGTCAGACTGTCAGTGTTCAAATCCTGATTTGGGAAACCTACCGGTGCATGACCTTGACCAATTTATGTAACCAAGTGGAACTTGATTGTCTCGTCTGTGAAATGGGCATCAAAGCTGTCCCTAACAAATATAGTCATCTGAGGACTGAGTGAGAAAATATTTGTAAAGGATTTTGCATGCTTCCTGGCGTACATCAAGAATTCAACAAATGTCAACTGATGTAAATGTAAACCACACACAAATTACCTGCACCAGCCCCACTGTAATCATCACTGGGATTGTTTGGGATTACAGTATTAGAATTACCTAAATTATTCTGGAAACTATAATCTTCTGTTAACCACGCTCCCCTTTAGAATTTCTGGCCACAGCATTTTACCTGTCTTGTCTCTGAGGGTCTGACTTCTGCTTTCCACGCCAGATGATTCCCAGCATTCCCTCCCTCGGTGCGTGAGCTCTAGGGTGACCGTGTCCCCAGGTCCTACGGCATTGTCTGCCATGTCAGCCGCCAGTTGGCCATGTTTGAGTCCAAATAGCAGTTCCTCTTTTGACTCCCTCTGCCTTCTCACTGAGCCCACCCTAAAAGGAAGAGTGGAATTCCCTGAAGCAGATCTGTGCAACATATGTGTAATACAAACCAAATGTTAGGACCAGACCCAGCAACTCTGGAGCCCGAACACCAAATAGTAGCAGGACTCGAGGCACTTTCTCTAGAGCACAGGAGC
>CM053618.1:8743473-8770486 GCA_028646535.1 Procyon lotor | reverse complement strand
TAGCTTTTTTTGCTTAGTCATATGTATTTAAGTCTCCTGTGTCTCTTCATGACTTGATAGCTCATTTCTTTTTAGCACTGGATAATATTCCATTGCCTGGATATATACTGTTTATTATCTATTTACCTACTGAAGAACATGTTGGTAGCTCCCAAGTTTTGGCAGTTATGAATAAAGCTGCTCTAAATGTCTGTGTGAAGATTTCTGTGTGGACATATGTTTTCAACCCCTTTGGGTGAGTGCCAAGGAGCGCAACTTCTGGGTTGTGTGGCAGGAGCATGTTTAGTTCTGTAAGTAACCACCAAATTATCTTCCAAGGTGTTGGGCCATTTTGCATTCCCACCAGCACCGAGTGGAAATTCCCGCCATTCCATAGTCTCACCCTAAAACAATCTATAAAATAAAAGAATATGCAACCACTTAAATGAATGATGTAGATTTACGGACACTGATATGACAAGCTATCTTTATGGACAAGATATGACTGTTTCAGTGATAGAGGAAAGCATGAATTTCACAACAGTATTTAGAGTATGAATATTTAGAGTATGACCCCATTTTCAGAAACTTTTGGGTACCTGAACATCAGTGACCATTCTGTGGGAGAGGTGGGTTTCCTGGACACACGAGCATTCTACTCAGTATGTTGCCCTGTTGTTTAAATCTTATATGCATGCATGACCTTTGTGACACAAAAAATCCAACACATCTCAAGCTCTACTAAAATAGGGCAGGTGATCATTTTACTGAACGAAAAAATGAAAAAGATATCGTTCACTGAAAAGTAGGCACGTTGAGTTATTGCATCAGCGAGTTTGGCCGAAAGCAACAAAGACCCAACTTAAGAAACAGAAATTTATTGGGAGGAAACTGAAAGAAAAGTTGAGCAACCTGGCCTTGGGGGAAAACTAGAACTAGGTCAGTAGCCGGACTCCTAGTAGAGAAAGCCACAGAGCCCTATGGTGGTCACCAGCAGGAACCAGGGGACAGAACCGCGGGATGACTCAGCTGCAACAGTTTTTAGGTCCCTGGGTCCCCATCGGGATGCATATTCCCAGGAAAGAGGATCCAGTTGGCTGGGATTGGATATGTCCGCCCGTGCGAGCATGGGTGAGCGAGGAGACTGCTGATCAGTGACCCCCACAGGAACGTCCTGCAACAAGAGGGGCATTCCTCCAAGGAAAGAATGCTGCCGATTGCCACGAGGCCAGACAGGATGTTGAGAAGGTAAAACTCCACAGGTTTTCACTGGAATCATTTCTGTGAGCAGCGGCACAAATGTGTTCTGTATCAGCCACATTCTCTTGCAAACTGTGACCCATCGCACATATTTCTAGGGAAAAAACGAAGAGGGACTCATAACTCTGCCTGTGTCAAAATAACAACTGATGTTAATTAGCTCATGCGACTTAAACCATCACATTGGCATCGTTAATATTGTGTTGGAACTGAGCTAATTAATCGGCCATGGATAACATACCCCCCCACACGCTCCCTGGGAGTCCCTGCTTCCCACACATCCAGCTGAGGAGGGCCGTGCTCTACCACTCACTTCCAAGCTGGTCATCAGTTTCATCCCAGAGCTCCCTACTGTCGACTTAACGCTGGGCAGTGCTATGGATGCTGATGAAATTAAGCAGTTTTCACAGCTAAAAAATAATAGGGTCAGACGACACAATGTGCAAATTCTCACCTAGCTCTGACGATCATACGCTTAGTTTCTGAAACGTGTGTTGTCAAGTTCATGAATCAGAGCCACAGTGAAAGTGAGATACCATTCATATCATCAACTTTAGATTTGTTTTAAAGTTTGATGCAATTTCATATTCACATTTGGCTGAACTCCAAGACCCATCGTCTTAGTGTATATTGCGAATATATGTTGCCCGGACTGGATTTCAATGGTGGCTTCTTGAGATTAAACATCTGAGAAATCTACAGCATTTTTTATTTTCTTCTTGATTCAAAGAAGTATTATTTGGTGTTCTCCAGAGAAATAGAACCAGTAAGAGATAGATAGATAGATAGATAGATAGATAGATAGATAGATAGATAGATAGATATAGATGGTAGATTTTTTAAAAAAGATTTTACCTATTTATCAGAGAAAGAGAGTGTGCAAGTACAAGCAGGGGGAGCAGCAGTCAGAGAGAGAAGCAGGCTCTCCGCTGAGCAAGGAGCCTGATGTGAGACTCGATCCCAGTACCCTGGGATCATGACCTGAGCCAAAGACAGATGCTCAACTGACTGAGCCACCCAGGCATCCCCACAGGTGATTGATTTATTATAAGAAATTGACTCATGTGATTATAGAGGTTGCCAAGTCCAAATCTGCAGTGTGGGCTGGCAGCCTGGAGGTCTAGGAGAGCTGATGGTGAAGATTAAGTCCAAAGATAGTCTGCTGGAGAATTCCCTCTTGGTAGGGGAGGCCGTCTTTTGGTTCTAAGCAGACCTTCAACTGATTGGATGAGGCCCACCCACATTATGGAGATCAATTTGCCTTACCAGAAGTTTACCAACTTAAATGTAATCCTCATTCAAAAACACCCTTCAAGTTGATAAATAAAATTAGCTGTCACAAAAGAATTAACAAATTTTGATTGTTTTCATCTTGATGGACTGATTCCACAATGTGATTTTTTAAAAAATTTTGTGTGTAAGACTGGCCACGGGCTACCTCTTAAATATTTACCAAGTTCATCCACCATTTTATATCTCTGCAGACACTACCCTAATCCAGACTGCAGACTTCTCTCTCTTGGATAGCTGCAGCAGCCTGCCTTCTAGCCTTCCTGATTCCTTTAAATTCATTCTCCCACATTGTAGTGAAAAGATACCCGTTAAGACCAAAAATAGATGATACCTCTCCCTGATTAAAATCCTTCAATGGCTTCCCATTGTACTCAGAAAAAAGTATGATTTCTTTACGGTGGTGTCTCTGTCCTACTCTTACACTTCGTCTGTAAGAGTTTCTCAAACCTGCAAGTCTCTCTCTCAACTTTCTTCTCCTGGTGCTTGGAACACAGCAGCTTCTCATCTATGCCTATGTCCTACTCCTCTATAAGGTCTTATCCAAAATGTCACTTCCTACTGGGTGATTTCCCAGACACTCAGTGCCCACTCTCAATGAGATTAGGCATTCCTTATACTTATTCACTCATTCAAAACATATTTATTAAATCTTATCATATGCCCAACCCTGGTCTAGGTGCTGGGACTACCCCAGGGAATTAAAAAAAGATATAAATGCCATGTGCACTTACATTGTACTTCTCTTTTTGTGTTATTGCTATGACAGCTATTGCCAGTAATAATCTGTCTTCTCATGAGACAAGGAAGACTTTTTTCACACTTATACCTCCAACTATTCCTGGACATAACAATTTTTTTTTTTAAGTAGCTCCATACCCAGCATGGACCCCAATGTGGGCCTTGAACTCACAACCCTGAGATCAAGAACTGAGCCCAGATCAAGAGTTGGATGCTTAACCAACTGAACCACCCAGGCACCCCAGACAGAATAGATATTTAATAAGTATTTGATAAATAGATGCATAAATGAGTGAAGTTGCATAGTACTTTGTCTCTGACTCACCCCCCCAAACCCGGCCGACATTCTGGTCCTGATCTTCCCTCCCTTTCTGCTCATTTATAATCCAGATATCCAGTGCTCTCGAGTTCTGTCCTCTTCCTTGTTTCCTCAACTACTACTCACTGGATACCTACTTAGACTATTCACAGCCAGGTTCCTGTGAAAGAATACATACTTATGCCTCTGTCCTCAGTCTCTGGCATGGAGCTACTGAAACCCTTGTCATTTCCCAAGTCAAGAGCACCAGGATATTTTAATATTTGGTCCCTGACCCGGGTTCCTGACACTGGAATCCTAAAACCCTTGTCATCTCCAGAGTCGATAGCAGTGTCTTTTGTCTGAATGACGTAACTCTCGGTAGGCTTCTGAGTGGAAACTGGTCACCACAGAAACCAAGCCATGACTAGAAGCTTAGGACTTTCAGCCCCATATCCCATTCTCTGCGGAGGGGCTGGAAATAGAGTTAATAATCAATTATCACTATGCGATGAAGCCTCCATAAAAGTCCATGTACTAGGCGAGTGGGGGACTCCACAGGAACAGCAGCTCCTGAACTTGGGACCCTTCCGGACTGCATTCTATGTACCTCTTCATCTGGCTGTACATCTGTATCTTTCTCATACCCTTTATTATATAATAAACCAGTAAACATGAGTAAGTGTTTCCATGAGTTCTGTGAGCTGATCTAATATATGACTGAACTTAAAGAGAAGGTCATGGGAACCTCTGATTTGTAGCCTGTTGACCAAAAGTACAGGTGACAAGGTGGGACTTGAGACAGTTGTCTCAGGGCAGGTGGACAGCCTTATGGGACTGAATCCTTAACCCACGCCGTTTGCGCTAACTCTGGTTAGTGTTAGAATTGAATTGAGTTGAATCATACCCAGCTGGCATCACAGAGTTGCCTAATGTGGGGAAAATGCCCACAGCTGGTGTCAGAAGTGTCGTGAGTGTGTGAATGAAAGAGGGAAACACCGGAGGAACGTGTTTTTTCAACATGGTTCCTCAATAGCAGGGGCCAATGCTCATATTTTATCTTATTTTATTTTAAAGATTTTATTTATTTATTAGAGAGAGAGAGATCACGAGCAGAGGGGAGGGGTAGAGGGAGAAGCAGGCTCCCCACGGAGCAGGGAGCCCAATGTGGGACTCGATCCCAGGACCCCAGAATCATGACCTGAGCTGAAGGCAGACGCTTAATGGACTGAGCCACCCAGGCTCCCTCATTTGTCTTTATTTTGCCAGAGTTTTCCTCATTGCGTGGCATATAGTAGGTGCTCAATAAATAGTGTCAAGAAGTGTGAGTCAGCAACTCATAGCAAGGGCTCAAAGTCTTTGAATTTAGCTGACTGGGGGAGGATTTCACAAATGGATGCTATGATCTACTCTACTTATGGGTAAGTTTAGTCCTGCTGGCAAATGTATGCTTTGTAAAGATGAGTCCGGATTGCCCAGAAAATCCTAGGAGATCTGTGTTTCTGGTGAAATTTAATTATTTGTTACTTGAATAACATAAATGTTTCAGCTGGAAATCATATGAAATGAATAGTGGTCACCAGTAAATGGGCAGATTTATCAACACGCAAATAAAAATTCCAATAATTTCCTTAGAACAACACCATCGCCCAAAGCAGATTAGCTGCTGTCTACACGTATTAAGTGTGTTTAGAGTTGATGTAATCATTGTAATTTGATAAAGCTGAATTATTTTAGTGGCTGGGAAAACCACCTTTGATTTGAGGCCTCTATGTAGAAATATTGCAAAGTCTTACAATAATCTACTTGGTTTCCTAATTCTGTGTCACTACACTCTTTTCAGAGTAGATGGTGCCACCAAAGCAATTTTCTTTCTTTTTTTAATTATTTATTTATTTATCTAAGAGAGAGAGAGTGTGAGCAAGGGAAGGGGCAGAGGGAGAGAAGCAGACTTCCCCCTCAGAGCAGAGTGCAATGCGAGGCTCTATCTCAGGACCCTGATATCATGCATGACCTGAGCCGAAATCAAGAGTCAGAAGCTTAACCGACTGAGCCACCCAGGCACCCTAAAGCAATTTTCTACGTAGATTTTGCTTTGATTATCAAACATTTCTGGGCCAATCAGTCAGCACCAAGCCAATCTCTTTGTTAATTCTCCTCTGATTTTGACTTGTGCCGGCCTCGCGACTCATATTGCATTTCCAGCAAGAGGTTTCTCTCCTTCGCTCTCTCTCTACCTCAGAACGCTGCCCTGATTCCTCGTAACCTGCCCAATAACATAGTTTCTCAGAGAGGGTCCTTCCTTGCCTTTCACTTCCCGTAGCACATTTCTCCTGGGAGTCATGATTTTCTTTCCCCGGTGCCCAGGACTGGGTCTTCGTTACTTGCCGCTAGACCTCTCTGGGCCCACAACTTAGACATCTCTCTTTAGGTGATACCTGACCTCCTGCCATCCATAAGGCCTCTGCGATTTACCTTCCCCTGTCGGGCTGTCTTACTGCCCACCTAACCCAGCTCAGAACAGCACTTTCTCTCTGCTAGTTAGTTCTTTGCTAGATTTGGATAGAAACTAAAAAAAGAGAGAGAGAGAAAGCTGTGACAGAGAGAAGAGGGGAGAAGAGAGAGAGAAATTGGTTGGTAACTAAAATCTTTTTCTCTCACCCTTGTCAGTAACTACCAGTAAATGAGCTGAGGGGAGGCAAGTACGAAGACAGATGTGGTCTCACCATGAACTCGGAAACAGATAGTATCACCCCAAACTGGCCAGCTTTGCTTGCAGAAATTTGTATGGGTCAATGCTCAGGAATAAGACCTATTTCTTGAGATTTGCTGTTTCAGGAAGGCTCTTCCCTTCTGCACAAGCACAAGAGCACGTGGTTTGGCTCTCAGTTTACTAGGGAAACGGTCTTGCCTGACACTACATTTAGGTGGAAGCCGAAACTCTCCTCTTCAGAGATGAGCGTCCAATTTCCACCATCAGAGTCTTGACTCACCTTCCGGCCACCATTTGTGTGCAGGCAACTCTTGTACTTGCATCACCACAGGTGTTGACCAGACCGCATACGCTCTTTCAATCTCCTGTGCGACCCCTGGAAGTAGTAGTGAGGTTACGACCCAGCAACCCGGCCGCCCGGTCAGGGGAAACCGACCGAGTTCACTTGAGCTGTTTTTCTCTCAGGTCCGGGTCTAAGTGCAGTAGCTCAGAACTCTGGTTTTTTAATAAATCCCGGGGGCTGTCACTTTGGCATGATAAGCAGCCACAGCTGAGCGTGTACTGTGGGGCAGACACGGTCGTGGGCCAGGAACTGCCTTTCTGAAGGTAAAAACAAAGCCCTGATTTGCAGCACTGCCCATTTCCATGGTGTGAATGCTTCCACCTCAGCCAAGGTCAAGCTACCAAAGTTGGGAAGACTTGAGGGTAAGACTTAGGAAGAGAAGCATGACCAGGTTCTCTCAAGTCAGTAGTGGCTGCTCCAGCACACCTGTGGGCCTTTACAAACACCATCTTTTTCAGCTCTTATTACATCCTCCTGCAGTGGGTGCCATTATTATCTTCATTTTATAGCTCAGAAAACTGAGGTTCAGAGAGATTGAACAACTTTCCTAATGCCACATGCCTACAGAGAGGAATAGCAGAGATCTAAGTCTGTGCACTTCCAAACCTTGCCCAGTGATGGACATTAAAGATCCAAGAATCTGTTCATTTCATCCCTTTATTTAATTGGAGCAAGGAAGGCTCTAGAAGCTATGTTTAATTTCCTTAACATTCCTTAAGGCCGTCTCTTCCTAAGCATCAAAAGTATCTTCAAGTTCTTCATGTGGTCTATCAAATCTTTGAATTGATTTTAAATATGGTGGTACCATAAACTCTGGGATCAGTGTATCTGAAAATTCCTTTCTCTGTGTGAAGTCTGTGTTTCACTTTGTACAGAAATACTTATTTGGGGAGCCCAGACTTATCCTCACTCATCAGGGACGTTCATATTGGTTGCTATGTGCAGAGGCAAAAGAAAGGGCCTTATGGGTCTTATGTAGGAAGACACATATGCTTTTGACCACTAGTTCAATCTCTGTAAAAATTTAGTAGGTTAAAAACAAGTCAAACAACTTTCTCAACTATTATAGTGATCAGACTAGTCATGTGTGCAGAGAACAGCTCTGTCACTGGGTCAGAGTTTAATATTTTTTCCTCTGGCATGAGTGTGAGGAGAGAACTACAGGTTTGGATGGTCTTAGATTTTTCTAAAAGTCCAATTTGTTGTGCATGAACGGCCTGAAACAGGATGCATAAGTTTGGAAAATGAATTCACAAGAGGACAAAAAAGACAAGTGGATTCACTCATGCTAATGCCTCCAGATGGTGCTGGGCACAGAGCTCAGCCCTGTCCTTGACACATCTTGCATATGTATGTCTTACATTTCAGAGGGCATCAGAACAGGCCTAGTGTGTTCTAGGAAACTCTGCTGTTGCAGCGTCCTTCTGAAGAAGTTTATGTCAAAAAGACAAGTTGGAACCATTCCCTCTCAGCTGGCCCTCTGACTCCTTCAGGTCAGTTACTTTGACTTGCTCATTCGCTTAGCACATGGCAAAGCACTCAAGTGGTGGAGGTCAACTCAAGTGGGGGAGTATCTGCCCTCCTCAGAGAGATACTGCCCCTCTCACAGATCCCTTGGAGGTCCCTTGCCCGGCCATCTCCTGGATTGTTAACCAGACTTTGCGGTCACCTCTGCTCCTCCTTTTCTACCTTGCTCCCCTGGTCTTGCGCACCTGCTTCTGAGGAACAGTTATTGCAGTAACCTGAGTAACACCTCCTAAATGCAGAGACGGAAAGGGTAGAGGAAATAAGAGCTAAGAGCAATGAATCTTCAGTAGATGCATTTAAAAGGAACTGCCCTGTAATCACCAATGACCATTTAATACAAAAATCCAAATTAAACGGTCAGATCGTACCTTGCTTTTGATAGTATGCATTATTTTCCTTTTTTGGCCTCTCTCCCGGATCACCTATCTTCCTTGTGTGAATGGTTCTAATTTATAGCAGCAGTGACTGAAAATAATGTTTCTCAAGCGGGAGGGTAGGACTCCTCAAGAGGTCAAAGGTTCTCATACAGAGAAAGAGCAGAGAATGGAAAACTGCAGGTTCTCAAACAGAAAGATCTAGCAGTCTCCAGGGTTTTCTCCCTCTAGTTTTGCCAGCTTCCCAAGCCACAGCCTTTTCTTTTTCGGTCCTGTCATCTCCACGGATCTAAATGATGTTAACTGAAACCTGACAGGAGAAATAAGAGCGAGGTAACAGAGAAAGTGTTGGGGAGGATAATGGGGAGAAAGATGGTTTTAGACTACCATTTACTGTTGCTTCTCAAAATATCCATAATCACTGAAAGCTTATGACTTTTTTTTTCTCAGAAACCCTCAACTGTAAACCACCATGACCTCTTCACTGTCTGACTTTTATTTCTTCACCCAGTCAATATTCATTCCAACTTTATGTGTCAAATATACAGAGAGGAATACGACACACAAGTTCTCGTACACATTCTATGGGTATCTTAGCTTTTCCTCTTCAACTGTTTGGTTACTTGGGAATTAAAATAAACTCTGCCAAATCAAGGTAAGGGCATCAAAGTGGCCAAGGTGACTTAAATGACCAAGATCAGAAATCTAACTGCTCAGTCGGGACTGATAGGGTAGATTTTGAAAAGTATGTGGTTCAGACACGAGAAGAGTTCTGGAGAAAGTAAAGTTCATGTCCCATGAGGTTAGAGAGGACACTATAGGCAGACAGCTTATAGGTAAGTTCCAATCCTCCAGCAGAGAGGTTCTTTGCTCCTTCCTGTTTTTCCTGTTTGCTGTCTTTGAGTGGCCTTGACCTCGTAGGTTGCAACCCCAGTAAGGATACCCAGATCTCTACCAGAGCCACGGTCCTCACTGGAGATTGAAAAGGAGAGATATGGGATCATCATTTTTTTCTTTCAGTTTTACGCTCATTATTTCACATAGTGTCTTTTAAAACAGTTAAGAATAAAAAATATATATATTTATATTGTCTTTTCAACTTTTCTACATAATTATTTGTGTTGGTTCGTGTGGATTCAAGTTACCATTTCTTTTCTGCCTAAAGGACATCCTTTACTAGTACACGTAAGGCACGTTCTTTTGGCTTCTGCTTATCTGGAACTGTCTTTATTTTTCCTTCATTTTTTGAAGGATGGTTTTGCTGGCTATAGAGTTTTTGGGTGACAGTTGTTTGTTCTTGTGGCCCTTGACTTTTCACAGTTTGACCATGGTGTGTCAAGATGTGACTTTTCTGAGTTTATCCTACTTGAGATTTGCTGAATTTTTGTCTATGTGGATAAATGTTTCTAAAATCAAAGTTGGGAAGTGTTCAAACATTATTTCTTTGAGTATTTTTTCAGCCGCTTTCTCTCTTTTTTTCTCTTCCCCCCCCAACCCCCCACATCCCACCCCAAGGACTCTTACTATGTGAAGACTGGTTTAATAATGGTGTCTCACAGGTCTCTGGTACATTGTATATTTTCCTTCATTCTTTTTCTTTATGTACTTCAGACTGGATAATCTCTTCTTACGTATCTTCAAGTTTGCTGATTCTTCTGCCATTTTGAATCTGTTTTTTTTTTTTAAGATTTTATTTATTTATTTGACAGAGAGAGAGATCGCAAGTAGGCAGAGAGGCAGGCAGAAGGAGAGGGGGAAGCAGGGTCCCTGCTGAGCAGAAATCCCAATGTGGGGCTCAATCCCAGGACGCTGGGATCATGACCTGAGCTGAAGGCAGAGGCTTTAACCCACTGAGCCACCCAGGCACCCCTTGAATCTGGTTTTGAATACTTCTAGTGAGTTTTTCATTTTTGTTATTTCACTTTCAACTCCAAAATTTTTATTTGGCTCTTTATCTTTAATAATTTCTGTTTCTTTAGCTGTATTCTCTACTTGGTGAAGCATCATTGTAATACTTTCATTTAATTATTTAAATACAGCTTCTTTTTCATTCTTTGGACAGATTTGCAAGAGCAAATTTGAAGTCTCTTTCTACTAAGTCCAACATCTGTGCTCTCTTAGAAACAGTTTTTACGCACTGCTTGTGTTCCCATGTATAGGCTACCGGTTCCTGTTTCAACATTTTAGATAATGTATTCTAACATCTGGGTTTTGCATCCTCCCAGGGGATTGTTGTTTCTGCTGTTTTGTTTGTTTGTTTAGTGACTTTCCTGGACTGAGGGAGTCTGCTCAGAGTGCAGCCATTGAAGTCACTGATCAGGTTCTCAGTAACTGTTTTTATGTTTAAGCCAGGGAACCTAGCAGTCAGTTCTGGCTCAACATCACCGAGTGGTTATCTAATGATTGCTTAGAAGTTTACCTTAAACATCTTGAGCCAGCAAAGCTTCCATCCATTGCCAAAGGATCTGTGTGGGTGGATGCCCACATCCAGAGCTTAGATGGTTCACCGTTCTACCTCTGCTTCATTTAGAGGCCCTAGGACCCTCTTTTCTGAGTGTGCATGCATCTTGGCCATGGGCATAATCCTCAAGATCCCTTACGTTGGAGCTCTTCAAAACCGCCATGGCTGTCTCTTTTCCCTAAATATTCCTTCTAAATTTTTGTCTGATCTCTTGCTTTTCCCAACCAGTGCTATAGCCTTAGGCAGCTGCAATATTGGCCTTCCCAATTGTTTACTACTAATGTTTTGGGGTTTTTTTGACAATGCCCTAGGGTGTAAGGTTTTTCTGGTGAGCTTAGAATCAGATTGGCCTTTTCAATGGCAGTGAGGCTGCCTGTCTTCATAGTTAAGTGTACCATCGACTTGGGGGATGGGGTGGGAACAGCTCCAAATTAGAATGGTACATACCCCACTGTTCTTACTGAGGCTCAGGAGTTTTCTTCAGTAAATGCTTTTCAATTTGTTGTATGACTTTGGCTAATTTCTAGAGTTCTGAAATCACTGCTATTGATAATTTTGTTTCATCAGTGCTTTTTAAAGGAGGACTTACCCAAGTCTTGACTCCACCATTCTGTGAGTTCCCAGCTCTCTTAGACCCTCCATACGACACTTGGAACTTAATTAATTAGGAGAAAACTCCAGCAGCAAAAGCAGATATATTACTGGTTGGAATGGTAGCAAAATAATTGTAACCAATTGAAAAGTCTACTCACATAACCTGGGTGGCTTAGTCAGTTAAGTATCTGATTCTTGGTTCTGGCTCAGGTCATGATCTCACGGATCATGAGACTGAGCCCCACACTGGGCTCTGTGTTCAGTTGGGAATCTGTTTGAAGATTCTCTCCCTCTGCCCCAGATGGAGCATACATGCATGCTTTCTCCCTAAAATAAATAAGTAAATAATTTTTAAAAAAAAATGTATTCACATAACTTAAAACCAAATAAATTCAGTGCGAAATATATGGAAACAAGAAGTTTTACAGATTTGTCACCAGAAAGTGCTTAATAAATAGCTTTCCTTTGGAACTTTTGTGCTGTCCTTCACATATTCCAATCAAGGCAGTTACCAAATTATTTTCGATAAATTTTTTTTTGAGGATTTTATTTATCTATTTGACAGAGGGAGAGAAATCACAATCAGACAGAGAGGCAGGCAGAGAGGGAAGAGGAAGCAGGCTCCCCGCTGAGCAGAGAGCCCGATGTGGGGCTCGATCCCAGGACCCTGAGATCATGACCCGAGCCGAAGGCAGAGGCTTTAGCCCACTGAGCCACCCAGGTGCCCCCCAAATTATTTTCTAAACATCTGTTAAAGAGTCCATATTCTTCACTAAATTACAAATTCCTCACAATAAAGGATTATGTTTTAATAATCTAAGGGATCTATCTCTCAATGTGTTCAGAGCCCACAGTAAATACCCAATAAATTCTTTTCAAATATTGTTGAATGTGTAGACTCTTAGAGACAGACTAAGCCTTTCTCAAGCCTACCCATGGTGCCTAAACTGTGGAACAATGTGGCCTTCATTTCTTGGAAAACCAATTTTTTGGCACATACACTTCAGAAATTGATTTGAGTTGTTCTTTTATACACATTCTATAATTAATTATCTTTAACATAATCTGGTATTGCTTTCAGAGACATCTTTCTTTCAAGTAACATATCCCCTAAAGAGAAGTGCTAAAACCATCCTGGATATTTCTGTTACATTTAATGGAACCTTCATGACTTGGGCTAACTTCTGATGTGTGTTCGCACTAGCTTGAACAAATTACAGTTATCAACCATTTTGAGAACACCTGATATAAAAAGCTCAGCACACTTGTTAATTAGGAAGGGATTAATTATAAAGCATGCAAAATCACATTCTTCTTAGCATCAAACTGTCTATGTGCGCTCCATTACCTCCTCCAGCTCCCTGTATTCCCTGGGATCCCCTCCATGCTGTTACCACTATTGTGATAATCCCTTTCACTATAGGGACTCTGTCCTTATTGTATTGTTCTCCCTCTGTTCTCTTCGTCTCAAGTGTGAGATTGGCTTTCCCCCTAATTTTATATTGAACCTCAGATTAGTAATAAAAACACATCAAAGTTCGAGGATGATGGAAAGGAAATGGCCGCATTGCAAAGGGCCAGAATGTCTGGAGGGCCTGTGTTAGATCTGTTGTCTGCCTCAGGTGTAGCTAACGTCTATGCGGCCACAGGGAGCTCACCTACCACCTCTGGGCTTTCTAGTAGGCGTCTCCATATCTGAGTTCTAGCCCTATTCTCTTCTGGCTCCAAAAGAGAAAGAGATTTTCTCCCACAGGCCAGACTAAGACCTACCTTCTTCATTCCCTCACCGATAATTATTCCCTTTTCCCAATTTGAAGCTACCCAAATATTTATCTCTTTTCAAGGATCTTTCACCTCTCCCCACGAG
Organism: Procyon lotor; assembly: GCA_028646535.1. Taxonomy (NCBI): domain Eukaryota; kingdom Metazoa; phylum Chordata; class Mammalia; order Carnivora; family Procyonidae; genus Procyon; species Procyon lotor. Next base: position 8,757,039 of record CM053618.1, on the reverse strand, counting down.
AGCAAGATCTAACCCTGTGAGCCCCAACAGAACAATCCCAAAAAAGTACAACGTCGCTATTTTTCAAAGCCTGAGTCTGTTGGTCTGAAAGAAAAGAAGGTATTTAATACAAATTATGTAAATTTGCATAAATTTTATAAAAAATTTTTCATTCCTTCTCATTAAATATTCATAAAATCCGGAGGTCCAGTCCTACCTACTGTCAGTTTATCACATAAATTTGCTAAGTATTCTAGGCAATGTGACTCTCTAGGTACCATGATAATTATAAAGATAGTCAAGGTAAAATTCCTTAAAGTGTATGTTTTGAACGAGAGAAATACTTCCTGGCAATGAGCCATGGATGACTGTTAGATGAACATGATAATCCTGTATACTGATAAGGCCACAGGGGAAAGAGATTCATTACAGTAGGAGAGAGTCAGGGAATGTAGATCAGGGAAGATTTTGTCGATGACCTGGTATTTGAATTGGATTTCGAGGGATAGGTAGGATTTTAACAGGTGGAATTTGAGAAGAAGACACTCTTTCTGGAAGGAAGAAACTGCATATACAAAGGCATGACGGTGAGAAAAAAGTAAGCATGCGCAGGAAATGCTGAGCTGCCCAGCTTAGCCATAGCTCTTGTCATTAGGGTGAGTGGTAGAAAAAAAAAAAGTTGACAGTGTAAGAAGGGGACAATCACACAGGGCCTTGAATAGCTGCTAGGAAATTTGGAGAACTTTTCTACAAAGAGGAGAGAAAAGAAAGTGGTGAGTTAACCCTTAGGTTACCAGAGAGGTAACTGGGGATTCTGTAGCTCTGTGGGGGTTTTGTTTGTTTCGTATGTCAGACTAATGTTTTCTGTGTCGGTGACAAGCTCTCTAATAAAATGTCGTGTTGATAAGGCCACAGCACCTGGCAGATGGATTTCCTAGGGTGAGTGAACAGAAATATCTGCCAAAGTCCTAGAAAGTGCCATTTGATGAAGTAGATGGTGCCAAGTGTTGGGTTTAAGGGAAGAGAGGGGTAGGGGCGAGTTTAAGAAAGAGTATCCCTTGGGAATTTTCCTAAGAGTGGTGTTCAAGTGCTTTACAGTATGGCGAGTGGCAGAAAGAAGTTCCGGATTTGCACATGACTTATATTTTTTCATTGAATGTGCCAGTAGAGACAATAGTGATCCTCTGAAGCTATCATTTCTTGAGTTTTAACATTTGTTTTCATTAGTCCACCCTACCATTCTCCTCCATGACCCAGCATATCATGGGTCTGACACCAAAGAAAAAGGAAGAGTCTCTAGAAGACAAAACTCACTAGCATGTTTCCCTTTTGTCTGTTGCCAGGTCCTCCGAGCAGAGGTGTGTGGTATCCATGGGATGCCGGCTTCCGATCCATTTCTAAATGCAGGAAATAGTCCAAGAGATGGAATTTGGGTGATAAAAGGTTAGAATTTCCAGCAATTTTGATTGTTTATGGTGTCATGGCAAAGAGTATTGGAAATGAGGCTGCCCTAGAAAGTCCGAGTGGTGCCAGGAGTTGGGAAGGGTGGATTGGGAAGAGAGAAGAATGGGGGGAGAATCTGGCAGACATTGGTCAGGAACGGTGGTCCGGAGTACTGGGCCTGGAACTACTCTTGACCTAACTTGTCCTCACAGCTCGCCCTCCCTCCCTTCCTCACTATATTAGAGCCCAGAATGGAGAGTCCAGCTTGGGACAAATCTCCATGAAATGGAGCACCAGCCTCCAGCAGCTGCCAGTCTTCTCGGGGAATAACAAGACTGTTTGTCCTGGAAGATTTCCTTCTCTTTCTCAAGTGTACTGACACGTCTCAGCCCCTCTTGTTGATGCTGGAACCAGCTTCTCTCTCCTCCTGTCTCTGCGGCATATGATTTGATTAGAGGGAAAATATTTCCTTTGCACACCTCTGTCACCCCCTTGTTGGCTCAGTCCATGGAGAGCCGTTTCCCTCCCTCCCACTCCCCAACCTGGCAGAAAGTTTTTGTTGTCTTTCAATGAGTCCTACATTGAGGAAAGAGCAGGGTACCAGGTTGGGAGAATCACTGGAGGCAATTCCTTGAGTCCTCTTGGAAAACTTGTTTCTGGGAGAACGCCAACCCCATTTTATGGGGATGGCAGGGCTGCAGATGGAACTTGGAAATAAGTGGTTGCCTTGGGCCAACTCCGCACAGACAAATGATGAGCTAATTTCTCCTCAGTAAGAGCATTCTGTATTTGCTGGTCAGAATCTGCCAAAAAGTTCAAATTCATATGCTTAGAGCCGTATCTGTCCTTATGTCTATCTGGCTCCATTTAATGTTTAAATAGCTCATTCATTGAGCCTTAGGCTGAACAGTGTGGAGTCATTTATTCATAGCTGAGGTGGTAATCAAGCTAATGAAGGAAGACCGAGGAAGGAGAGAGAAAGAGAGAGTTGAATTTAAGGGTGAAACATTTTGTGCTATGGTGTGTATGTGCGTATGCGTGTTTAACTGTCCATTAGTCACATGTAGCTCTTCCTCATTGTGAATTATTTGAAGCACATTTAATCTTGAGTTGACTTCCCATTTAGAAAATGTCTTTTCCATTCCCCCATATGTTTCTTTTTATGAAATCAAGGAAGGTAAATTTATATTGTCACCCAGTTGAAACATAATTAGAAAAAAGAATCAACTATCTCAAAATCACTATAATGTTTTCTAGAACCAAATACGAATACTTTTGAATTGTTGTTCAACATTTTGAAAGGATCTGTGTTTCTATTGATCACCACACCAAAGATAACCAGGAATCCAAATTAAAGTACAATCCAGCTTCATGTTAGAATAAGGGAGGCCAAATTATATTTCTCAACTTGCATGCTATTACAAGTTTTTAAAAAACAGCTTTATTGAGATATAATTCACATATCATACAATTTACTCACTTAAATTACTTTATTCAGACATTTTAGCATATTCACAGATAGGTGCAACTGTAACCACTGTCAATTTTGGAACATTTTTTCACCTTGCAAGGAAATCCTGTATCTTTTCATTATCATGCCCCTGGATCCCTATTCCATTGTCCCAGCCTGAAGCAAACACTAATCTACTTTCTATCTGTACAGTTTTCCCTGTTCTGGATACTTCCTATGAATAGAATCCCACAATATCTGGTTTTTAGTGACTAGGTTATTTCATTTAGCATGTTTTCAAGGTTCCTCTACGTTGTAGCTTGTACCAGCACTTTATTCCTTTTCAAGGCCAAGTAATATTCCATGGTATAGCTATATCACATTCTACTCTTATCCATTTGTCAATTGATGGACATTTGGGTTGCTTCCCCCTTTTGGCTATTCTAAATAATGCTGTTATGTATGCTCCCATACAAGGTCTTGTGCAGACGTATGCAAGCTGTTACAACTTCTGTTGTCAACCATAAAAGAAGCCTTCATCATCCACCAGTTCATCTGTTTTCTGCACCCGATGTAGCAGACATTGTTGGTGTCCTACCCAGTCCATACAGAGATAATAAACAATTAGATAAATAAAAAAATAAAGATAAGAATAGACAAAGCAATGCAGAAGAATTCCAAGGAATTTTTGTAGATATTCAACCCTTGAGGAGGTGGAGAGCCACTTCCCACTCAAGTGCAAGCTGCACATCGTGACTCCTCTCCAGAGAGGACAGAACAGAAAGGGAATAACAGCGTAACTTGGCAGGGTGGAAGTCTGATAAATACGCCCTCAGCTAGGGGATCGAGGTTAATATCCACAGGAATAGATCATACCCATAATATGCACCTTTGATGTATAGTGATGGAATGACACATGGTCTTCCTCCTAAAAACACATAGCCCCTCTAACTATGAGAAAAATGTCAGACAAATTCCAACTGAGGGACATCCTACAAAATACACCACCAGTATACCTCCAAACTGTCCAGGTCATCAAAACCAAGGACAGTCTGAGAAACTGTTATGGGAAGGGGGAGTTTAAGGAGACATGACGGCTAGACATAATGTGATGCCTGGGTCGGATCCTGCCATAGGACAAGGACTTGAGGAGAAAACCAAGGAAAACTTATTAAAATATGACCTTTAGTTCATAATAGTGTATCAGTTTTGGCTTATTCATTGTGACAAATCTATCATGCTGATATAAGAGACTCCAAATAGGGGAAACCAGGTGTAGGGTATTTGGGACTCTATAGTTTTCTGTGAGTCTAAAACTATTGTTTAAAATCTATTTTAAAAATAGATGAAGACGGGGCGCCTGGGTGGCTCAGTCGTTAAGCGTCTGCCTTCGGCCCAGGTCGGATCCCAGGGGCCTGGGATCGAGCCCCGCATCGGGCTCCCTGCTCCTCGGGAGGCCTGCTTCTCCTGCTGCCATTCCCTCTGCTTGTGTTCCCTCTCTCGCTGTGTTTCTCTCTGTCAAATAAATAGAAATTCTTTGAAAAAAAAAAAAAAAAAAATAGATGAAGACAAGAGTGCCTGGGCGTCTCAGTGAGTGGGGCCTCTGACTCTTGATTTAGGCTCAGGTCATGATCTCAGGGTGGTGAGATCGAGCCTCATGCTGGGCCCTACAGCAGGGAGTCTGCTTGAGATTCTCTCTCCCTCTCCTTCTGCCCCTCCACTCAGAGACAGCATGCTGTCTCTCTCCCTCTCTATCTTCAAATAAATAAATAAGACCTTTAAAAATAATGAAGATGTCATTTTAAAAAACCCCACAAATTCATTAATTTCCTAATTCTTATTTTCTATTGCAGATATCCATTTCTCTGCAGCCAGAACATCAGGGAATACTGCCTACGACAAATTCTCCAGGGTGAAGAAGTCAACTTTGATGATGCCAACAAGGAAAGAGGACAGAGCAGAGGGCTGGGATCCAGGAAACTCTAGACTCAAATTTCCCATGTGACCAGAGCAGCCACTTCGTCTCTCTGGGTCTCCATTCTCTGCCAAAACTGTGAGTGTATGGGTTGGAATGGTTGAATGCTAAGGTCTCGGCTAGCCTAAAGATGTAGGCTTACGCTTGCTCAGGTGTCCTGTTTGACATCTCTTTTCTTCACAGACCCCATATCTGGCCCTTCGGCATATTTCTGGGTTCTCTCCCTGAAACTGGTCACTTCTCATTTCTGGAGCTGCTATACTGTCTGGGTCCAAGCGACCAGCATCCTTCCTGGGATTATGTTAACTGTCTTCAAACTCTTTTCCTGGCTCCTTTCCTTATATCCGGTTACAATACAGGGACCAGATGGTCTTTTAAAGCCAATGTCAGGGGCCTCTGTGTGGCTCAGTTGGTTAAGTGTCTGTCTTCAGCTCAGGTCATGATCCCAGGGTCCTGGAAGTGAGCCCAGCATCAAGGCCTTCAACAAGTCTTTGGGGTGACATAACATATCATTCACAGATGAAGAAGCTGAGATTCAGAGAAGCCACATGGAGTCCGGGTGTGCTCAGATGGCTGGGAGCTTGGGTTAGGTCCTTCCTGAAGCCACAATGGTGGTGGAGGGAGTGGGGGAGGTAGGTGGAGAGCCAGGAAGGCAAAGCTGGTCAGAGTCTTCTAGAAGGAGTTGCATGTTAAGCCCTGGCAGCCATGTTCAAAATTCAAGTCCACAAGGCAAGCAATATTGGCTTCCTCGGAACCTCAATAATAGCATTTAGTGCTAAGCAGGTTAGTAGTGTTGGAGGCAGGACGGGATGGAGTTTCCTGGGCTACGTATGTGAATGTGTCTCTGTGTGGGCTGGTGGGTGCTTAAGGGGGTGAGGCTGAATTAAAGAGGCTGCATCAGGGACACCCGAGTGGCTCAGTCTGTTAATAGTCTGCCTTTGGCTCAGGTCATGATCCCAGGGTCCTGGGATTGAGCCCTGCATCCAGCTCCCTGCTGGGTGGGGAGCTTGCTTCTCCCTCTCCTTCTGCTGCTCCCCCTGCTTGTGCTCTTTTTCTCTGTCAAATAAATAAATAAAATCTTAAAAAATTTTTAATAAAAAAGCAATATCAGGGCAGACGTGCAACGCCCCTCCCCCCCCAAGCTGCATTTGTTCACTCATTCTGCATGTGCTGAAGTTTGATTGCAATTCCTCAGGGCTGGAAACCGGGTTCATCTGCCATGTAGGGGAAAGCCTAGTCCCCATGGTGCCTCTCAAAGCTCTTTACAAGAAAGACGATGCTGCCACGGCCAGGTTCGTCAGAGATGAGCTTGTGCTGACTGCTACAGAGAGATTTTGTGGCTTCCTAGAGCTGAGTCTCCCAAGTGGGGGTAGACAGATGGGGGGCTCTGCTCTGCATCCCAATGGAGTGTGGACAGATGGGGGGCTCTCTTCTGTGGGGCTCGGAGGCAGCCAACACTTAGAAAGCAGGTCTGGTGATTCAGTTGTGGGACACCCTGAGGCCTGAGGCCAGGCTTAGAGGCTCAGTGTCTTTTCTCCTACTTTACCTAATAGCTGTGTTGCTACACATGGACATTCACCCTCTGCCCGCCCGCCCCTTGCCTAGGTCCTGGCAGATATAAAAGCCGAGTGTAGGATACCCAGCAGCTAGGCCCACAACTGGTTTAGGTCAGATGGATTTAACTGTGATTCTAACAGCAACTCCAGACTCCTGATTCTCAGTGGGGTATTTCTTTTACTACCGCACTTGCTTTTCTGAGTGACACGCTGATTGGGAGTGCTTTGGTGGGAGACATCGCTACATTGTATCTCTCAGTGTTGATTTCATCAAGACACAAATCATGCTTCTTCCTTAAAGGGCACTCAAGGGAATTTGCCGTGACTTTAAATATTTGCTCTTATTAAGATAGATGGAGATGTAGCTCTACATATGTGTCACACACACGCACGCACACACACACTTTGGGTTTTCCATGTAAGTTCCATGTAAGACCTTAGCTTGTTTTCATATTGCTCTGAACGGCTGGCATCAGGAAGAACCACTTTGCCTTTCCTTCCGAAGATATAATTTTAAGAACTACTGATGATTTGTAACCAAGAAAGAACTGACAGTGAGGCATTTAATTAGATGTTGAAGGAAAGTGACAAGCCATATTTAGCTGATTCTGACACTTTCTGAAGAGAATCTTTCAGCACACGAGCCATTCATATTTACTTAAATATTGAGGCAAATTAAACTAGATAGAAGACACATGGGATTTAGTGTTCCCATGGTAGGAATTAATGTGTGTGTGTGCGTGTGTTTTAAATATATAAGTAATTCACATGCATAGATATATATTTTCATGTATCTGTATTACTCCTTTTATTTGTTTTTAAGATTAAAGAAAGTAACAGGAACAATGGAGTAGAAAGAATTTTGGGTATTTCTCCGACTAAGTACAACTAAAACCCTGAGTGTTATAATTAAAACAAACCTAACACGATTCTGAAAAGAAGAGACAAGAAAGCTGACTGGTTAAGGACGTTGGGACCCGAGGAATGACACAGTGGTGAGTTTTCTTTTTGCTTCATGTTTCTGGGACTCAAGTCCCAAGAAGCTGGTGTCCCCAAACACCAATCAGCACAGACAAGAATAGCCCCGCCAGAAGCCTGCTCTCTCTAGCCAAAGGACCAGGAAAAGGGCAACCTAGCAGGGCAGAAAGCTATTACACAATTATTAATAATTGCTTCACTCCTGCGAACACGACAGAGAACACGGTGGCCTCACTTCACCCACATTAGCAAAGGCCCAGAGGAGAGGCAAGCTTTCCATCTTCACAGCTCTAACTAGGTGCTCTGAATCCCTGCCCCTTTCAATGGGAGCGATGTCCCAGAAGGTCCGCTAGGAAACCAGAACCTCAATTCCTCCTTGGTGGTGCTGAGGCAGGCTTCCTTCTCCCCTGGGGTGCAGTCAGGGGAGACCTATTGGAGTGGACTTTCACCACTGCCCACTTAGCATGAGATTCCCCTCCTCCATCAGTGGAGGCTGCATGGGGGGCAGTCGGGCCACCCTGAAGCCTCATGGACAGGGGGTATCAGCGGAGTCCAATTGGGAGTCAGAACTCCCAGCCTTGCCCAACAGTAACTAGAAGTAACCCCCTCCAGTGTCAAAAGAGGCCAAGGGGTGGTGGCGGGCTGGGGGGGTGGGGGAGGACCTTGACCGCTGCTCCTACCACATTTCTAGTGTTGGAGCTGGGTCAGAGGGGTTGGCTAAAACAGAAGATTAAAGTAAGATCCAGCGTCTTACAGCACAATGCCCCAAATGTCCAGTTTTCTGTCGAAAATCACTTGTCACATCCAGAACTGAAAAGATCTCATGCGGAATGAAAAAAAGACAATTGGTAGATGCCAACAGCAGGCTGACAGAAGTGTTAGAATTATCTGACAAAGATTTTAAAGCAGCCATTATAAAAATAATAATTGCTTCACTGAGCAATTATGAACACATTCAAAACCAAAGAAAGGAGTCACCCAAAAGGCTCAGGAGAAAAACATTTATTTTACCAAGTGTTTAGGAAATTGTTATCAATTTCTACAGCGGGGAAATAAACTCAAAGTTTTATTTTAACTGGCTTGGAAATCTCACTGTCAGTGACAGATACTTTGAGCATAGAGATGTGCGGTTGGCATCCAATCGTGGCTGCTGGAAGGCCAGCGTGGCCAGAAGGTAGGGAGACCAGGCTTTGGATCAGGCCTGGCATGAGGTTCAGTGTGTTAGTCTCGACGTGAGGAAGGCACGCCAAGAACAGAGTCGGAGAGTTGTGTTTATCCCAGGGAGACTGGCGTAGACACAACTTCTCACTGAGCAGCCTGGGGTTCGTGTTCGGGGTGCACCCAACAGATGGAGGGGCGCTCGGGAGTGTCTCCTGAGACCTAGCTCAGATGAGCTGGTGAACAGAAGCAGCCAAATAGATGAATGGAAATTTCTCTTAGCCCAGGTCAGCCAGGGCATGAAGAGGGAGACAGAGAGAAGCAGAAGCCAGCTCGCCTGGGTTCTCCACGTTATCAGGGCAGCTGACGTAAGCCACGCTCTGCTAACAGATGTCTGGGCAGCTCCGGGGGGCATGAAGGGGAAAATCGAGGCTGACCCATAAGATTGCATAAGTCTCATGTAATGAGGGGTAGGGGTAAGCGAGTCATTTCATGCGAAGGCCACTAACGACCTCCCGTCTATACATAGAACTGTAGCTATTTACTCCCATCCAAAGCGGGCACTGAGGAAAGTTTCATGCCTTCGTGGGGTCTCAACCTCCTCAAGGTTGGGCCCCAACCCTCATGGCCCTCAAGTCCTGGTCACCAAATTTCCCAGTCGGGTTCACCTCCTTCGTTATGCCTTAATGCCATCTCATCTTCAACGGGGCTTGTGTTTTCACCTCTCAGAAGGTGGCAGCAGGAGTGCTAGGTGGTGAGAGAGGAAAAGACAGAGGGCTAGAAATGGAGCCAGCTGGCCTCTTGCGCTCTCGGGCGACTCCTCTGCCGCACCACCTACCACGGGACCCCCTTTGACATGGTTACTTATGTGACCACTCACGCCAATCAGGCTTTTGTATTGGCGTTGTCCCTTGCTTTTGCCAGAGCTATTTGGCATACTCACAGTTTCCTCTATTTATTGTTCCACGTTATACAGAAAAAAAAAAAGAACTAAATATCTATATAGACAAAGATACACTGGGCAGAAGAAAGAGGATTTGGAAAGATAAAAAGTTACACCCTTGTCTTATACCGACACTCTACCAGCCGAATTAAAGATTGTCCTGTTAATTAAAGAGGAATAGAAGACAATGCAGATGATTACAGAGTAAGGAAGGTATTTCTAAGAATAACAAGAAAGATAGAAGCCATAATAGAAAAATGAAATTTCTGCATATCTCGGTTATTTGTGGGTAGTGATATTTAGGTGATTGTATTTTATTTACCTTTATTGTTTCTCTGTACTTTTAAATTTTTTAGTAAACATATAAAAAGGAAAAATTATTTTACGTGCCCCACACAATACTATTGAAAGTCAGATATTAAACTAAGGGGAAAAAATTGCAGCATATAGAGGATTGCCTTCTAGAATGCAATATATCAAGCATTCTTCATCAGGGGTGCCTGGGTGGCTCAGTTGGTTAAGTGTCTGCCTTCGGCTCAAGTCATGATCTCAGGGTCCTGGGACTGAGCCCCACATTGGGCTCCCTGCTTATAGGGGAGACGGGAGACTGCTTCTCCGTCTCCCTCTGCCCCTCCCTGCTGCTTGTGCTCTCTCTCTCTCACTTGATCTCTTTCTCAAATAAATAAATAAAATATTTTAAAGACCCAGAAGAATTCTTCATCAATGTGAAAAATACTCAGTTTCTGATAAAAAAAAAAAACCAGGTAAAAGTCCTACATAGAGTAGCCTCACAAAAGGCACTACAAATGAGCAATAAATTTTAAAAATGCTTAATGTAATATCTATCTAAATAAATGCCAACTAAAACAGTAACAGGACACATTTTGGTGGGTGCCTATCAAAATGCCAGAGATTAAAAATACTTCATGCATAGCTAGCAGCCTTGTACATTGCTATCTTTTGGGGATATGCCAAATGATTTGTCATTTTGTGTTATCATTGAAATAGCAATTCTGTTGCTTGTAATGGATCTTTAGGAAACAATCACAAATGTGTCCAAAAGACAGATTTTATCCAAATAATTTTTTTAATAGAAAAATGTCTTCTAAAATAAGGAATTGGTTAAGCAAATTATAAAATACTTGTAAAAACCCTTTATAAGTGAATTTTCAGAAAAATATCTGATTCGAAAACTATACTGTATATCTTGTCTAGTAAAAAAGTGTTACATAGAACAGTCAATTCTTTTTTTTTTTTTTTTTGGTCAAAAAGAAAATGTATCTGAAAAAAGAAGTAAGGTATACACATCGAGTGTGACTAGTGGTTATCTTTAAGTAGTGAAATTATTTGGCCTATCTCTGTTAGCATATATTCCATTAGCATATATTCTGTGGGAAAATATTAAAATCGGGTTTTTTTACAAAGTTGGCAACCAGCCTGAGCAGATGAAACGAGCCGCATTCTTTGTATAGCCTGTCACCCCTCCACCAAGGGGTGAGAGTATTTTGCTGAGAGCCCCGAAGACCACTCAAGTCTCCTCTTGCAAATCTGGCCACTATGGAAACCAAGCCCGGTGCAAGGGGAGCATTGCAAACAGTTCTGGGGTGAACGTTTTCCTGGTCCTCCAGGCTCAGGAGGAAGAACACGATGTCTTCTGTGCAAAAGGAGAGAACAGCCACAGTCATATTCTGTCCACAGATTCCGAAAGAAAAATCCAGCCGAGGGAAGACACTCCCCTGGTTTGTGGGCAGTGAATTTCTTAGGGAGCTGCCGGGAGGGGAGGGGTGGGGGTTCCATTTGGTTGGCTTCCACTGAATGGCCTTGAGCCCAAAGAAAGCCTGTAACTAATTGGCTCTGTTGGAGGGGGAAATGCTATCAGGACTTTTTTCTTTGTTTCTTTCTTTTTTTCTTTTGTTCTTTCTCCTTACTTCTTTAAGTGCAGTGGGCCCGGAGACGTGACATTGCATATTCTGCACGCGGTAGCCTTGGTGTTCTCTCCTGGACAGAAGAGCAACTGGCAGAGGAACCGAGATGAGCCTCCAGTGACCAACCTGGTATTTGCATCTGAAAGTGCCCCCCACGAACGGCTGGGGCAGCATTTGTGCCGGAGGAAAGGAGAGGAGACTCCAAGACATCCTCTCCAACTGTCCTGTTGGAGGGCTCCGAGTCAAGCCCCCTCCCGCACAGCTCTAGGGTCCATGAAGAGAGCCTTCTGGATTTAGGAATAAGATCTCATCTCAAAAGAAATAGCCTCTATGTCAGGTTCAGTTACTTGCTTGGTTAAGGATGGCAGTTTGGACATTTTTAGTTCCTCAATTTCCGTCCACTCACTTTGTCTTTTCTCTTCCTTCCTGCTTCATCTCGCTCTCTACCTCACTCACCAGACGGGGAATGTGGTCTGATGCTCCTTTGTTCCATCATTTGTAAATGTGGGCGGGGGTGGGATAGTCCTGGAAGTGGGACGAATCCGATGAATGAGTTAGTTCCTTCTGCTGGGATATGAGGGCAGTACCTTGGTAAACTGTCCTACCCAGCTCCATCCTCACGGGGGTGGGGGTGAGGGGAGGGGCAAAACAACAGAGACAAAGGAATAGAATTCCACTTCCTCCTCTGGGGAAAGAGAAAAGCTTGAAATCATGAGTTTTCCCAGGCTTCTTCTGGGATGCCAAGGAAGCTGAATTGCATAATCTCACAAAAATGTGAGATGCAACCTACGCCTCCATAAACTAAGAATATAGAGTCAAGGGATTAGAGGACTGAGAAACACGTGCATGACTCCCTGACTCGAGCACAATTAAAGATGTTGATTGTGAAATCTAAATGCCTCATAAGTCAAGCGGAGAGAGTAATTATCATATGGTCTCACTTACATGTGGAGCATAAGGAAAAACATGGAGGACATTGTGAGAAGGAAAGGAAGGGGGGATGGGAGGAAATTGGAGGAGGAGATGAACCATGAAACACTGTGGATTCTGAGCAACAAACTGAGGGTTTTGGAGGGGAGGGGGTGGGGGGGTTGAGTGAGCCTAGCGAGGAGGGCACATATTGCATGGAGCACTGGGTGTGGTGCATGAACAATGAATCTTGAAACACTGAGAAAATAAAATAAAAGTATTTGGGGAAAAAAATAGTAAGTCTAAGTAATTCATTATTGAAAGTGATTTAGAATTAGGTGAAAATTATTTTAATAAACATCACTGACTCAATGAAATAAATAAATAAATGCCTCCGACGAAAGAACTACAGACCCAAGAAATGTACTTCACCATGGAAGGATCCTAATACCACATGGGATTCTTTCATACTAGCTTCTAGGGAGAGCTCAGAGAACATAGAAATGTCTTTTCCATTAAATTCAGAAGATCCATATTGGAAACCTTGCCCATTCTGCCAATAAAGATTGTATCTAAAGGCAAAGATATTTTTTATTATACTACTATTATAGAGATTGTCTTCTTGATATTTGTATTTATTTTATTTTTCTTGTGAAAATTTTTTCCCACTTTTATTTTTCTGAAAATATTTTTTACTTTGCCCTCGTTTGGAAGGTTAGTTTCATTGGTGATAGAATTCTAGGGGGATAATTACTTTTTTTGAAAATTTTATTATTATTTTTTTATTAACATATATTATTTGTTTCAAGGGTGCAGGTCTGTGATTCATCAGTCTTACATAACTCATGGTGTTTACCATAGCACATACCCTGCCCAGTGTCCGTAACCCAGCCACCCTATCCCTACCCACCAACCCCCAGCAACCCTCAGTTTGTTTCATGAGTTTAGGAGTCTCTTATGGTTCATCTCCCTCCCCGGTCCCATCTTGTTTCAATTTTCCCTCCCTGACCCACATGACCCCCCGCCGCTGCCTCTCAAATTCCTCATATCAGAGAGATCATATGATAATTGTTTTTCTCTGATTGACTTATTTTGCTTAGCCTAATACCTTCTAGTTCCAGCCACGTCATTGCAAATGGCAAGATTTTGGTTTTTTGATGGCTGCATAGTATTCCATTGTGTATATATATACCACATCTTCTTTATCCATTCATCTGTTGATGGATATCTAGGTTCTTTCCATAGTTTGA
>CM053618.1:8688844-8742973 GCA_028646535.1 Procyon lotor | reverse complement strand
ATTACATTGAGGCAAACATTGGGTGTGGCTATTGGTGTGCAGAACTGCTTGGTGGCGAGTATACCAGAAGCCTGTGGAGTGTTTGAAAGAGCTGTGTTGTCAGAGAAATCATGAGGCTAGACTTTCTAAGATGTAAAATGACCACTGGGCTTCCAAACTTGCTTCAGTAGGAGGTAAACTCCTATCAAACCTCCAAGGAAAACATCTACCCCTATGTTCCCTTCAGACATGACAGATTATTGATCAGAACAAAACAAAACAAAACAAAAACACCACAGAGGACAGAGTCAGGGGCCACAGAGAATGAGGAACAAAGGTGTGTTTCCAGAAGGCAAAACCCTTCCCTACCTCAGGGAAGGGAGCCTTCTTAGTGCCTTGCCTGTCTCACTATGGGCCAATGCTATATGTCTTCCTTCTACTCTTTTCTAAGTGGGATTTCCTATTAAGGATGTCCTTCCCCTAACCTTGGATCTTAGCCTTAAGCTGGGTGCGGAGACTGGATAGAGCCTCAGGCTTTCGGTTGTCCCCTATGGATTGCCTCTGTGAGAGACTAAGAAAATCTGTGGCAGAGACTGAATAATTGTTTATCCAAACCCTTTTCTTCTGGGCATCACAGTTACATAATTTTTTTTTATCCTCCCTTATGGCTGGGGCACCCATATCACAGAGCTTGACCAGTAGACTATGGATGGATGTCATGTACGCCACTCTAGTGTTGGCCCATAGAAACCTTCCGTACAATCTTCCGTACCCCATCCTTTGCCTCATTTGCCAGCATGGCTTAGAGGATCCAGCAGAGAACTCTGAGGGGACAATGAAGCCTGATGGAAGGAGTCTAGACCCGAATGTCTGTGTGAGGTAGAACCCCCTTCCCTTTCAACCTGTACTGGACCAAGACAGGAATGAGAAATAAACCTGTATTGAGTTAAGCCACGGAGATTAGAAGGGTACCTTTTATAGCTGTTTGCTTACCCTAGCCCTTAGAAAAAGAGCAATTAAGTAATCCGTCCAAGGTCACACGGCTACCAAGAGCTAGAGCAGACATATAATTGAGGAATAAGCCCCAAACTTAGGTCTGTAGAAGAACATGATCAGACTCACTAGGGAACTTTCTCACAACACAGATTCTTCGTCTCTATCCAAAAATGCTGCCTCTGTAGTTTCTCGGGAGCGGGGGAAGGGAGTGAGGGACTCTGAATCTATTTTTAACAAGTCCTCTGGGCAATGTTGCCTGACCAATGTTAAGAAGCACTAAATGCCAACAGTTACCCTAAAACATACAAACTGAATTCCTATAAGGAGATCTCAAATGAGTAGGATGGCCATCCAATTTATTGTCCAATGAGAGACACTTCCAACAGCGAAAAGGGAAGCCATTAATAATTACACTGAGAAGCCAGGCATAAAACAAGACTTTTCCAGGCAAATGGGCACATAAAAGCCCTTACATATGAGAGCAAAAGGTGGGACAACTCTCTGCTAATGAAAATGTTACTTCCCACTAAGAGAATTTTCCATTTTTCTAGAGAGTACTATCTGCCACCTGTGTGGGACAAACGTGGCCTTTAAACCAGGAGCAAAGCTGGATTCAGGAGGGAAGTCCTGAGGGGCTGCCCCAGGTACCTGGACTAACAGTACCAGAGTGTCTGAAAGAGTCGGAGAAGTGAGACCAGGGTATCGCCAGCTGTTCACACAGACCCAGGAACCACTGGCATCTTAGAGAGTAAATACACGCAGCAGAAAATGGTGAGAACAATCCTGATAGAAATCTCTAAGAAGCGGGCTAATTGTGGAGTCAGGCTTCAGACCAGGATGAGAGAGGAGCAGGCTTGAGTAATTTTCCAAGAGGATTTTGTGCTTCTCTTTCTGAAGGATCTAGCACACAGTGACTTCTACCCTGTACAGTGTTCGAGTGTGAGACGAAATACCGGAGTTCCATCCATATTCACTCTTGGGAACACATAAAAATAATTTTGGTGTTCTCAAATAATTTGTCATCATTCTGCCGCTTATCAGCTGCGCATTCTAGAACCAGCCTAAAGTCTCTGAGTCTCAGTCTTTCGTCAGTGATATGGGGGTATTTATACCTCTCTCCGCTACTTCATTTATACCTCTCTTCTACTACTAAGGATGTTGGGTGGGTCAAACAACATAATAGGTAAATAGCAGTGCTTCATAAACAGTAAAGTTGGTTGAAATGAAAATAATATTAACAGGACGCCTGGGTGGCTCAGTCCTTAAGTGTCTGCCTTCGGCTCAGGTCAGATCCCAGGGTCCTGGGATCGAGCCCCACATCGGGCAACCTGCTCTGCGGGAAGCCTGCTTCTCCTGCTACCATTCCCTCTGCTTGTGTCCCCTCTCTCGCTGTGTTTCTCGCTGTCAAATAAATAAAATCTTTAAAAAAAAAAAAGAAAATAATATTAACAAGAAAGTATCAAATATGGTATGAGGTAATAAGTTTCTCAGAATATATGAATATTTTCTTCGTGAACTAAGCAGATCCTTGAAAGAAACAAGCTAATATTCTTCTTCATGTAAGTCAGATTCGCATGTGTCCCTGATGCCTCATGTAACAGTCTCCTGGGACTTCTTGGTAAGAATGCAGATTCATCCCAGTTTTACCAAATCTCTGGGAGTAGGGCTCAAAAGCCTATGGTTTAAGAGGCTTCCCAGGTGATTATTTTTTAAGTTTTTATTTATTTATTTGTCAGAGAGGGAGGGAGGGGGAGAGAGAGAGAGAGAGAGATTGCACAAGCACAGAGAGCGGCAGGCAGAGGGAGAAGCAGGCTTTCCCCTGAGCAAAGAGCCTGATGCCAGACTTGGTCCCAGGACCTGAGCTGAAGGCAGATGCTTAATCGACTGAGCCACCCAGATGTCCCTTCCCAGGTAATTCTTTTGCACAATTTTTGAGATGAACTGCTTTAAGCCATGGGACTCTAGGATTTGTCTTTCCCTGGCTTGGAGGATAGCTGGTCATGAAATCTTGTCATTGGACCCAGAAGGAGGAACTGGTCAATCTATTAACTTATCAATGTACTTCTGAAGCTGACAGTGTGCTCCAACAAGAGAAATAGGCACTGCTGTGTGTGGTATCATGTGATTAACCATCTTCTCTGAATCACCTAAGGAAGCCCAATTGTGGATCATAGCACCTGATTGGTCAGTTACAAAGAAAAGACGGGAGGAAAGTTTCTTGCCTCCAACCTACGAAGAGCAACCTAAATCCAATCACTTGGACTTCCCACTCATTTCTTCAGGTCTTGCTAGAGCTTACGGACAGATCAGTAAATTCCAGGTTCAGAGAAGGAAGGTTCCTTAGACAAGGTCTGATCAGAGGCAAGGAACAACATTAAAACTACTTCTCACATTTCTCTCCTTTAGATGTCAGGAAGCTTTCATTCATTTGGGGCTATTATATATTTCATTCACTCAACCAGTATTTCTCCCTTGTTATGTGCTATGGATTCTACGAGACAATGAGGAAAAAAAAATCAGTGAACAAGGCCAACGCAGCCTTCAGGATAAGCCAGTTACGGATCCTCCTTGTAGACTTGCTTTCTCATTCTAGCCTAATCTTGGATGTTTGATGATGAACTTCACGCATCAGTGTAGCTGGGCCACGGGGTGCCCAGATGTTTGGCCAAGCATTATTTTGGGTGTTTCTATGAGGGTGTTTTGGATGATGTTAACATTTAAATTGGTGGGATTTGAGTTAATCAGATTGCCTTCTGTAATGCAGGTGGGGGTCAATCAGCCCAAGGCCTGACTAGTACAAACAAGCTGGCCTCCTCCAAGGTGGAAAGAGTCCTTCAGAAGACTACCCTCAGACTTCATCCACATTACCAGTGCTTCCCGGTTCAAAAGAGACCAGCTTCTGCCTGGAACTGGGACATCAGCTCTCCTGGGTCTCCAGCCTGCCCGCCCACACCGCGGATTAGGCTTTGCCAGCCTCCATCATCCTGTGAGTCATTTCTTTATGATAAGTCTCCTTTTATGTCTATGCACATGTCCTACGGTCTCTGCTTCTCTGGAAAACCCTGACAATGACAGTTCCCTAACCCAGTCACCAAATCCAGAGTGCATCCAAAGGTTTCCCTCCACATTCCCCAAGCAGTTATATGCTCAATTGGAAGGATAGAGGCAGAGGGGCAGGGGGAGGAGACAGGACCAAGGAATCAGGGCAGAAGAGTGAGCTGTGATCAGGGGAAAGAAATGCAGCTTCCCTTGCTCCCTTGGGAGCCCCTAATACAAGCACACAGAGAACATTACAGTATTTACGTGCTCGCGGGCAGGGAAAGAGTGAGCCTAATTCTTTAATAGGATGGGGTAACCCTAATAATTAAGAACCCATAATTCTACCTGATTCTTGCTACTCACCAACCACCTTTGGAAGCAGAAATGATCCCTAATGACCTGTCTCCAGATTCCATGGAATAGTGACAGAGAGTAATAGAGGGAAAAGTCCCTCCTCCTCCACATGCGCCTTCAAATATTTACTGGAAAGCCCAGGGACTGGGGGGGGGGGGGTAGTGAGAACCCAAACTGGACCGCGATGCTTGCTTTGTCCTTGATCTGCCTAAAAGCTATTTGAAGAGAGACCAGAGTTCTCTACACACTAGATGGAGCAAATAGTTCCAAAGCAACACGTAACTAAACGGATGAACACAAACCACAAATTTATCAGTTCGGGTCACCCGCTGGTCCTCAATCTGCCACTTGCCAGCTGAGTGAGCTTGAGTCGGAATTGTTATCAGGATTCAGTGAGAATCTTCACAGGCCCTCGGCACAGTGGTTGGTGGGCAGGCGGCCTCTAATTGCTCATTGTGTGGCTCTCCTGCATGAAGAATGAGACAATGGGAGGCGAAATCAGGCTCTACGGGGGTGTTTACTGTCTTTAAAGGTCTGGCGTGGGCTTTGATTTTTGTCTTCAAATGTTTCAGAGTTGGGGAAAAGGAATTCCCTGTAGAAAGGAGCAAGGAATGACCATCTTTACGCTTCTGGGAAGGGGTCGGTTATGAGTGGAAAGATACGCTTGTGGTACCTAGGAGGCCTGGATCCCTGAGCTTTGAGACAGTAAATAATTTATTGCCTTATTTTCGCTCATAAAAATTATTGTCGTTTTTTTGTGCTCAAACCACTTTTTGCCGTAAGAGTGTGGACTGGAGTTTTCAAGTATGGGCCTGGGGTTTTCAAACTGAAGCATTTATTAGACTCACCTAGAGAGCTTGTGAAAACTCAGACTTTGGACTTTGCTCCCCGACTTTCTCATTCAGCTGGTCTGGGGCAGGAGCCGAGCATCTGCATTTCGAACAAGGAGATGCTGATGCTGCTAGGCCAGGGACCCCATTTTGAGAACCAGGGTGATGAACAAAGACACAACAGACAAGCGAGAGAATCACTGGTCAGGAAAAGAAAGGGCTCATTAGCATGTTCACATTGTCTCCTCGGAACTCCTGTGGTAATTATCGTCTGCACAATACATCTGGCAATTAATCATGTCTTGCCTTTTGACACCCCTTCTCTTTGCCTGAATGCTATTTACATATTTTCATGGGGTTTATCCCAAAGAACCAGGCAGTGGGGAGAAAGGCCAACGGTGGGACAACTGGTGGGAGAAAGAGGAGGGGGCTCCAGGCCCAAAGGGAAGCAGGAAAAGGATAATGAAACAGACAGATGATCTGTCAGTGGGAAAATGGAGTTAGAGGCCGACCTCAGGCTACATCTTAAGATGCAGGAGGGAGAAAGTGAGGAGAAGGAGAATTCATGTGGCACCCGGAGGGCACAGTGTGGGAAAGGCAGGAGGTACCAGAAGAACTTTAAGATAACCTCCCAGATAAGTCACCAAGTGAGATAAAGGGGAGAAGTGGTTCATGGAGCATGTGATAGACCCTTAAAAAGGAACCCAGACATCACCGGGCATTTTCTTGTATCCTCCGCAGAACGAAAGAACTTTGGTACTGAGAAAGGTGTGTGTGTGCGCTGACGTGCGTTTCGTGAAGACAAAGCGGGTGGAGCAGCAGTGTTTACTACTAGGAATCCACCATCACAGGCCCAAGTGCTTTGGGTGGGTAAGTTCCAGGAAAAGGGATCACGGTCGAATGCTTGGGAAAACAGCCATTGTGAAAGACCTCGAACCAAGAGGAATAGAGCTGGAGCCCGAATCCGAAGAGCAGCCAGGTTATGGGTTGGTCTGAAAGGCAGTTGGGTTCTTGAGATGGGGGGGGTCAGTGTTTGTTTTAGATTGCGGTACCTTCCCTTTTGTGATCCGGTTGCAAAGGGCAGCTCTTCTCTGCTGGGTCTGACAGGTGAGTTAGTATGGGGTGCCAAAGGTCTTAGGCAGCTCAAGGGAAGCATCAGAAGCCAGAAATGTCCTAGCGAAGGGGGCAAGGCCCTCAGAGGAGACTTCACTTTCATTGGACCCGAACTACTCTTTTATATCCAAAAAAAATATACAAAAGAGTTTCTGGTGAAAAGCAGTGGTCTCTCCACCCATAATCCTGCTTTCCAGAAACAAAGTATTTTAGTTGTTTCTATTTTTAGTTCTTTGGATACATCCAAGCATCTAAATGATATGTTTATCCTCCTTTTTCTTGATTTATCTACATATTATATCTATTGACTCCTGAGTATGGAAGTTGAATATTGAACTCACATTATTCTATTTTCTCCCCTTGTCTTCCTTTCCATGTTTGTTCTGTTACTTCTTTTCTTTTATCTGTTACTTTCAAATGTGACTTTGTAATCTAAAATTTCTGTCTATTCTGTCAGTTTGATTCTCCATTTTATAAAAATGAAGGTATTTTCTTTGTTTCCTGTTATTTCTTCTCTCTCCCCATTTCCCCCCATGCTGGCCAAAAGTATCTACTTTTACATTGTGTCAAGTTTGTTAATATTTTCTCTTACTCCCACCACAGTCTAGTCTTCTGTGCTCCGTTCCGTAGTTGACTCTAAAAAGTTTAAAATCACCTCTCTTGTGCCTTGCTTTAAAAAAATTTTTTGATGGGTCACCTGGGTGGCTCAGTGGGTTAAAGCCTCTGCCTTCAGCTCAGGTCATGATCTCAGGGTCCTGGACTCAAGCCCCGCATCGGGCTCTCTGCTAAGCGGGAGCCTGCTTCCTCCTCTCCCTCTGCCTGCCTATCTGCCTGCTTGTGATCTCTCTCTCTCTCTCTGTCAAATAAATAAATAAAATCCTTAAAATTGTTTTTGATAATTAATTTTAAAAAAGAAATAAAGTTAAAAATCAATACATGCTTTACATTAGATTGATTGCTCTATTCTTTGATGAAGGGGATTACATTCCTTTTTGGGAGCCTCATGAAAAGATCTGGTGGGCTAATTAAAATAAATTGTTCCCAGCTTCAAGGTCAAATGGATATTCTTTTTTACATTGTACTGGTTACTTAAAATCTCAAGATGTTTTTGTTTGCTTAATATTTCATCTATGTCTTTTTTGGATAGCTTTCTGTTTTTCCTGGAGTTAATTTTTGGTTCCTTTTCTCTTAATTCATCATCTCTTCAAGTTTGTCTTGTCTTGTTTTCTCTACTCTTTAGCATCTTTTTTCAGAGACCCTCCTCCTCTCCACCTCCTACACCACCTTGGTCCATCTCAGGCAAGCTTCACAGCTGACATCTGAGAACTCTCCTCTCTGTTTTCCTGAGTTGGAACATTTGGATATCCTGTCTTTCTTGGTTTACCTATTTTCCATGTATATCATTGAGTAATTTCCTAAGAAGGGTTAAACTTTTTATTTTTGAAAATCTTTTATTCCTCCCTCATACTTACTTCATAATATGTTGTGTATACAACTCTTATGTTAAAAACTATTTTGAAGACAAATGTTTGAACATCCAATGATGCGGGCACATGATGGCCAAGGAATTCTTACTGTGTTTTAAATGACTTGTTTTATTTTCTCTGAGATCTTTAATATCTCTCTTTTGACTTTGGTGTCCTAAAACTTCCTATCAGTGGGTTGAGGTAGGAGGATTTTGTTGCCCTTATTAGCTGAGCTGGCATTCAATGGGCCTTTTCACTCTAAAAAATCAAGTCTATAACTTTAGAAATCTTCAACTTATTTCTCCTTTAAAGATGTCCTTTCCTTCATTCTCTCTGTCCATTTTTTCCCTAAAATTCTTGTTAGTCTGTCATCCAGTCAGATTATTTAGATCATCCTTTAGCTATTCTGAGAGATTTTCTTGATTTTATTTGCAGTTCTTATATTAACAAAAAATTTTATATTTATTCTTTTTCATGTCGTTCAGTTACTTTGTAGATATTGTATAATATCTTTCCAAATTTCTCCAACTATTTTAAGTAGAAGATTTTCGTTGTTGTTAGCTCTTTTCTGTTCTGTGATTTATCTGGGCTCTCCAAGGTCTGTTTTCACATGTGTTTATTTTGGCTCTCTGCATCCGTGTTGCTTTCTCGTATCATATATGAGAAGATAAAATTGATGTCCTCATTCCTTTCTATTTAAGAAAGAAGGGCTGATTAGTGAGTGCATGGCTTCTATGATGTTATGGGGATTCTAGTTTGGAGTTCTGGGTAGGGTAGAGCCGGGTGTAAGGACTGGAAGGCTTTTCCTTTTTAAGATAAATAAGATTGAACTTAGCTTCCATACTGTACACCCCCCCCGACCCCTGCCATCCCAGATGCAATTTCCACTCCAGAAACTTCTGCCTACCCTTTCTTTGTGATGTGGTGTTATGCCTAGTTCTAAATACTGGCTATCTATTTATGCCCTTGATTATAATATTATTCCTTTCTCTGCCCTCTGGAGACAGGCTGATCCTGTGGCCAGATGCTCCCCAGGGGTCTACCAGCAAGATGGACCCCCACCACTCCGAAATCCCCTCAAAGTATATTCTCAGTCGTGTTCTTCTCTTTTTGTCATCTGTTTTCCATCTTCTGGGAATTAGTTGAAAACTGTCTTTTGTCTACACCTTCATAGCTTTATCTGTTATGAGTTTATTCCTTTGTGTACTTGCAGGATTTTATTTCAG
The DNA here is from genome assembly GCA_028646535.1 of Procyon lotor. NCBI lineage: Eukaryota > Metazoa > Chordata > Mammalia > Carnivora > Procyonidae > Procyon > Procyon lotor. Next base: position 8,733,970 of record CM053618.1, on the reverse strand, counting down.
TGAATTTTGGGGAAGTAAATATATGTGGCCAGTCTACCTTAATGAACTGGAAAACAGGATGATAGTTTCAGAGATTTAGGTACCTCTTGATGGAGAAATTATGATTCTCAGTGGCCAGACAATCCTAAGGAATTCTTAGGGGGTTGAATAGCATTGATTCATTCAATAAATAATTATTGGCCTTTTCCTGTATGTTAGGCATGATGCTAAGCTCTGGATCCAGAGCATTGAATGAGATGTGGTTCCTGCCCTAAGGAGCTTACATTCTGATAAGGGAGACACACAAGTGCAAAGTATGACTCAGGGAACAAGTGCTGTAATAAGGTACATGCAGGTGTTTAGGATGGTGGTGTAGCAGGGGGACCTACTGAGTTTGGGGAGGGGCCACAACAGAAGTTACCCTTTTCAGAGAGTCCAGCTTCTAAGAATTATGTATCCCTTAGTCCATATAGCTCTCCAATGAAAAGTTAGCTTATTGACTCCCCTGCTCTGCCTTCCCACTCAGCAGCTGCCCTGGTTCTGGAGTCACAAAATCACACTGCACCTGCGCCCTTCATACTCGGACCTGTGGAACCTACAACCAAACCATTTTACGCTTTGAATCAAAGTACAGACTAGGAAGTTCAACGTGTAGGGAGAGTTTATAACGAGAAACAGCAGTCCCCTGCGCACCTTTCCCTGCTGCCCCCCTTCCTAGAGGCTTTTGATTCTTTTATGTGCCTCTTCTGGTATTTACTTCCATATTTCTAAGCGATGGGTTTTTACTGCTATCCCTTGATGATCACTGTTATGTATTGTATACTCATTTCCTTTTATGGCCGGTGAGGACGCCAACCTATTGCTAGACCACCTCCACTTCCACTGTCTCCACTCCCCATCATTTAAGAAAGGATATCACCGGTTTTTTTTTTTTTTAATTAAATCAGTTACATTTACATTATTATGACTATGTGAGATTTTACTGGTCACAATTTGTACTACAATTACATTTGCATTTTGGCTTCCTGATTTTTAAATGCATTTTTTGATGCATTTCCTTAATTTCCCAGGTACCTGGCTTGATTTTCCCACCTGTTTCTTTAGGTCTGAAGGAGGAGGTATATATCAGTGGTTAAGAGCACGGTCCTGGAGTTAAATTCATTCAATAAACATCATCATTTTTATTATTTCTTACAGGCCTATGATAATGTATTACAAATGGTCAAATGTATTAAATAACCTAGAAGTAATGTGTTTTTCCTGGAGACTCTATCCTGGAGTCTTTTGCCCTCCTGTTCCATTCTGCCTTCTTTTCTAGTATTCTTCAGAAAATTTCTTTCATCTTCAACTTTCCTCCTCCTGTTTTCCTGTGATAGAGTTTCTATTGGATGTTTTCCAGTCTCTCTGTTCCCCAGCGTCCTCCCTTATCTTTCTGGAGCATCCCAAAGCTTCCCAAAGAGGATCTGTGGGAGATAAAATTTTTAAATGTTTGTATGACTCAAAGAGTCTTTATTGTATATTCATTTTTAAATGATAGGTGGATTTGAATGGTAGGGTATTATTTTGACAGTCATTAGCTTTTAGAAATTTGAAGGCATTTTTCCATTTTCTTCTTTTTGGTATTTATTTGTTGTGGTAAAATATACAAAACAGGAGATTTTACCATTTTAACCATTTTAAGTGTACAATTCAGTGGCATCGCGTTGCTGTACGACCATCCCCACCATCTAGTTCCAGAACCCTTTCATTATCCCAAACAGAAACTCTCTACCTGTAATACAATAATTTCCCATTCCCCTTTCCCTTCATCTCCTGGGGACCACTATTTCCTTTTCTGTTTCTCTAGTCTAGATACTTCGTACAAGTAGAATCCTATAATATTTGTCCTTTTATGTCTGGCTATTTCACTCGGCATGATGTTTTCTGATTCACCCATGTAGTACCTTGTGTCACAATTTCATTCCTTTTTAAGGCTGAATAGAATTCCATTGTAACTATATTTATGCATTTATCTGTCAATGGACATCTGAGTTGCCTCCACCTTTTAGCTACTTTGAATAATGCTGCTATGAACATTGGTGTACAAATACCTGTTTGAGTCCCAGTTTTTAATTATTTTTTTTTTAAAGATTTTATTTCTTTGGGAGAGAGCAAGAACACAAGCAGGAGAAGGAGCAGAGGCAGAGGAAGAAGCAGACTCCCAGCTGAGCAGGGAGCCCAAATGTGGGGCTCCATCCCAAGACCCCGGGATCATGACCTGAGCTGAAGGCAGTCGCCCAACTGACTGAGCCACCCAGGCGCCCCGCCAGTTTTTAATTCTTTGGGAATATATCAAGAAGTGAAATTGTTGATTCGTGTTAATTCTATGTTAAATTCTTTGAGGAACACCAATCTGTGTTCCACAGTGGCTATACCACTTTACATTCCTACCAATAATGCTTGGAGTTTCCAGTTTCGCCATATCCTCACAAACATTTGTTATTTTCCATTAAAAAAAAAATGCATATATCCAAACCAAAATGAGATACGACTTCAGACCCATTAATGGCTGATATATACTAATATATTAGTATAAACTTATTTTTTATGCTAGTATAAAATATATTTATACTATATAATATAGTTATATATATTATATATATTATATAATATATATAATAATTATCCCAGGGTCCTGGGATCGAGCCCCACACCGGGCTCTCTGCTCAACGGGGAGCCTGCTTCCCCCTCTCCCTCTGCCTGCCTCTCTGCATGCTTGTGATCTCTCTCTGTATAAATAAATAAAATCTTTTAAAAAAAAGATTATAATTATAATATATCTCACTCTTGTTTTGATACACATTTCCCCAATGACAAGTCATGTTGAACATTTCTTCATTTGCCATCTGCATATGTTCTTTGGAGAAATGTGTATTCCAGCCCATTGCCTATATTAGGTTACTTTTTGTTGTTCTTGAGTTGTAGGAATTCTTTATATATTCTGGATATTAATCTCTCATCAGATATGCATTTTGCAAATATTCCCTTCCCTTCTGTTAGTTGTCTTCTCACTCTTGATAGTATCATTTGCACAAAAGTTTTTACTTTTAATGCTGTCTAATTTTTTAAAAGATTTACTTATTTTAGAGAGTGAGCATGAGCAGGAGGGAGGAGCAGAGGGAGAGGGAGACAAGCAGGCTCCCCACTGAGCAGGAGGCTTGACTCAGGGCTGATCCCAGGACCTGGAGATCATGACCTGAGCTGAAACCAAGAGCCAAACATTTAACTGACTGAGACACCCAGGCACCACTAATGACTAATTCATCTATTTTTGTTGTTGTTGCCTGTGATCTTGGTTTTATGCCCATTCGATCGTTGCCAAATCTTATGCTGTAAAGATTATCCCCTCTGTTTCCCTCTAAAAATTTTTAAATTTTAGCTCTAACATTTAGTTCTTTGGTCCATTTTGCATTTCCTATTGTATATGGCATAAAGTAAGAGCCTGTCTTCATTCTTTTGCATGTATATACCCAGTTTTCTCAGCACCGTTTGTTGAAAAGATTTCCATTTCCTTCACTAAATGGTCTTGTCAAAAATCCTTGTCAAAAATCAATTGACCATATATGCCCCCACTGTCTTTTTTAACTACCAGTGTTACCATTGAGAAACTTGGTGCCATCCTGATTCCTAGTTCTTTGGAAGTGGCCAATCTTTTAATTTTGTGGAGATTCTAATCTTAGTATTGGGAAATTTCATGATAAGGTCTCTCTCTCTCTCTCTCTCTCTATTTTAAAAAATATTATTTATTTATTCATGAGACAGAGAGAGAGGGAGAGGCAGAGGTGGAGGGAGGAGCAGACTCCCCAAGGGGCAGGGTGCCTGATGTGGGACTCTATCCCAGGACTCCCGGGATCAAGAACTGAGCCGAAGGCAGATGCTTAACCATCTGAGCCACCCAGGCGCCCAATTATGTATCTTTATTGTCTTTTTCTTTTCATTCATTTTTATAGGTACTTGGTGGGGTCTATTTCAGGTAATTTTTCTTGAAACTTTTTCTTTGATAATTTCCTCCCTTCTGTTTTATCCATTTTCTCTCTGGCACTTCTGGTGCTAGGTTTCTTTTCTCTACAGTTTTTTACCTTTTTCCTCATCTACTTTATGGGAGACTTCTTTGATTTATACCATACAACTCTTCTACTGGATTTTTTAATAATTAGGCTCGTGTTTTGCTTTTAAAGAGCTTTTGGTAATTTTCTGATTGTTTTGTAACATTGTATTCTTGTTTTACGGAAGTAATATATTCTTTTAGCTTTTATTTTGTATATTTAAAGATTTATTTATTTGAGAGAGACAGAGAGCATCTGCAAGTAGGGGGAAGGGAAGAAGGGGAGGGCAAGAAATCCTCAAGTAGACTCCCCACTGAACAGGGAGCCCACCACGAGTCTTTATCCCATGACCCTGAGATCATGACCTGATGGTGAAATCAAGAGTCAGATGCTTAACCGACTCATCCACCCAGGCAGCCCTATTCTTTTAGCTTTTAAATAGTATTTGACATTTTCTTCTGTTCCTTCAGAGTTTATACATGTTTCTTCTATCTATTTGTTTATTTTGAGTTCTTACTTGGAGATTTTCAAATGTGTGGTTATCTTTGCTACTTACAAGTAAGACCCTAAAATATTGGTTGAAAACTCTATGGTGGGAACGAGGATTGTCTTTTTATGGGCCTCGTTTTAGCATGATCAAATGGGGCTGGCTTTTTTATTGTAGGAAAGCAGGTCATGATATGGTCTTCTAATTGTTTTCCCTCCTCATCTAGACCACAAGCTCCTGGAGTCTAGAGATCTTGTTTTATAAATCTTTTTTTGCCCTTCAATACCTATCATTATGTTTCAGGAAGTGATTAATATTTCTTGATTTCATGATGGTGCAATAATAGAAAAAGAAGTGGAAACTTCAAACAATATTTTTATTAAAACAAGAAGTGTCCCAGTCTTCTCCCTCTCTCACACTCCAAATTGATTGGTTATTTTTCAGGTCTAGACCTAGTCTAAAATGTATATATTTATACTAAAGACCCACATTTATATTTCTGAGTTTTACCTTCAGGATTGTGGGTAGAAGTAGACAGGAGAGATGGCCTGAGGGAGGGAGCCAACAGTCAGTGACTACATTCACACAGAGACATAAATAGCTATTCTTGGTCCAGGAAATTCTGAGAAATCATGTGAGGTGGTAGTGGAGGGAGTGAGATGGGTGAGGAGGGCCAGGGGGTGCTGGTCAGAAAATGAAGTGGAGCTGTGAGTCTGTGAGGCGAACAGCTTGACATCAGGAACACAGTTCTGAAAGGAGATACTGAGAAAAGCAGAAATAAGTGTTGGACCTCAGAAAATGGGGCTGGGGGGGCAGGGTGGGAACAGGTCTCCAGTTAAATAACTAGAGTGTTTTTGTAGAAGACCATTTTCATTTGTGTTATCCTTTGTTCTAATTGTGTTCTGTGGATCACCGTTCTCATGAGATGATCTTGAGCAAAATATAGACTGTAGAAAAAATGGTTCTAAGGTCAGATGTCATTCCCTCTTGGAGATTTTTGTTTTGTCCTTCTTTCTAGCAACTGAACTTGTATTCTGACTAATACAGTGGTATCCTGGGACTTGGTTCCTGATATCATTAAAGAAGCACTCAAGAGGAAAATAGCCAGAACTGGCCTCCAGCTATCAAAGAGCAGAACAATAATTATTGATGTGCTGCTCGGTACATCCTGTAGGTTCTGCAAGGCCAGGGACAGGGGGCAGCCCAAAGATGATTCCAGGTTCTCTGAGATGATCGTCCAGCCCTGCAGAGCTCCTCTTTCCTCAACAAACATCAAGCATCCCAAAAGAGGCTTTCTATACAAAATTGGGACATGACATTAATTTCTAGACCGTGTCTCTCAGACAAGTCCTCCCATTTAACTGTATCCTGCTCTCCCTTCATCCTGCCATCAACCCCTACTGTTTGTTTTCCTCTTTCTCTGCTTGTGTTTGCAGCTCACACTGAGATCCATTTCTAGATCTATGACCTTAGCTCCCCTCTAAAGTGATTTGGCCAATTCATCTTAGTTCCTCCTCCTGCCCCAGTTCTGCCTCTAGAAAGATAACTTTGCTGACGTGCAGAAGTTGACACTTTTTCCCCTAAGGGCATATACTTTGATTCCTGTTAAGGTAAAAATATATTAATGGAAGAGCATCAAACCCTTCGTGAATGAGGAAAAAATATCGGCTTCAAACTCCTGTGTGATAAAACAGACATTAAAGGAATGATTATTTTGGATTAAAAAGAAAAATTTTGTAGATTAGGTATAGTATTAAGCACAAACTAGGAAATGGAATAATATGTTTCTATGCCTTCAAAAAAAAAAAAAACAACTGATGGATCATTTGTTCTGTAAATATTTGTTAGTCAAGCAGCTATCATCTGTTGAGCATGTTGCTCATGTGGGAAGAGCTACAAAGGTAGATGAAATGTAGTTCCTGCTCTTCAGAAGTGTAGAACGGAGTCAGAAAGAAAGACGCAAAGCGAAGATACTGTACAGTGGCATGCTATAAAGTCAGTGAGTTTGTGACCTGAATTTCCTAAACAGCGCCCATGTAAAATACTCTGTCGCCCATATTTCTGGTCAAAATATATACACTAATTTCTAGTTTGGAAAGATGGTCATTTGGGCGCTACGATTATGTACAAAGTACTTTATGAACTCCAAGGAGGAAATAATTCATTTGGCAGAGAGGATCAGGCAAGGCTTCAAGGACCACGTTACTTTAAGTCTGGTCTGGAGGGTAAAGAACTTGACAAGCAGGTGGGGAAGAAGGTGAGCACGGCGGGGAGAGGGAAATGTAAGAATAAAGATTCTTGGAAGAACTTCCAAGAATTAATTGCTTTCCATGAATAGTTTCTTTCCTGTCCGTGGGCGATCCACATACCTCAATTTATTAGAGCCTCACAACATCCCTATGAGCTATTTTGATGTATTATGATCCCCAAACCTTAGATACCCCATTTAAAGGAGTCCCTGGGAGCATGGAATTTCCAGAACCTTAGAACTTCCCCAGGTTCTCCCTCCTACCTATGATATTTTCAAGCTTCTGTCTCTCTGCCCATCCTTGTGGACAGACGTTTTGGTTGGACTCCTGGTTTTACTTCTGGTGCTGTCTTTGGCACTCCGTTGGCCCTCTGCTCTGTAGCTGCCGAATCAAATCTTTTTCCTACAGCCTCCATCTCTGTAAGTGGTTTACTATGAGTAGACAGGAAAGAAAAGGAGAAATGGACAGAAAGGTAGGGTTTTATATGGCCTCATAGGCCTTGCTGTAGACTTTGGGTTTTATTCTAGAGGTACGGAATAAACATTGGAAGGGTGACCTAGTAAGATTGCTTAGTGACCACAGAGGTAGAACGGGCGGTGACGGTTGTATGGTCAGAGGGGATCAGTAGTCTGGGGCTCTGCCCCACAGTGGAGGCATGAACCTAGGTAAGCAGATCCTTCCACTAGCATGAAGCACTTGCTCCATGCTTGGCCAAGAGCTACTAATTCCTGACTCTAGGTTGCCAATCACCCTTCTCTTATCCTGTCTTGTAAACATCGTATGAAGCAATTGATTGTCTTATTTCAGCATTCCCTTCCTGAGATCACTTCACTTGAGAGTCCTCAGGCTCTTCAGAACCTCTTTATAAGTATTCTTCAAACTTAACCTGTCTTTCCTGCCCTTCCTGCCATTTTTCTCACTGATTCCTGACACATCGTTTGCATTCCAGGCAGACGGAACTATTAGTTGTTCCCATACACGCTCTGGTTTCTATCCGCTCGCTTTGCTTATTCCCTCCTGCAGTCTGAAATGCCCTTCCTTCCATCTCTGATCGTTGAAATCCTATCCATCCTTGGGAACTTAGCTCCAGGGTCACTTCTGTCTTAAGCCTTCTCTGATTCCCTGCAATGCTTGTGATCTCTTTGTCCAGTGCACCTATGACCTTTCTCATCCTCTCCCCAGCATGGTGGTTTCTATCTATATGTCTATAGGATTGCCTCCAGCGAGGACAAGAAACTTCTCTGTTGACCTAGCCAACAATGTCTGGCCCTGGCAGGACTTCTTCTGTAGGGATCTGTGAATCTGCTTAAAATGAGACTAACTATTCTTATCAGGCTGAGGGAAACTTGAATCTGAACAAAAATAAAAAGACGTTGCTAGAAGACACTTAACAACGGAGAGTATTGGCAATCAGTTGGAATAAAACTTTCCCAAGCCAAATATGTGTGTGTGTGTGTGTGTGTGTGTGTGTGTGCACTTTTTCTAAGGATTTTATTTTTAAGTCATCTTTATACCCAGTGTGGGGCTCAAACTCACAGCCCTGAGATCAAGAGTTGCACACTCTACCAACTGAGCCAGCTATGTGCCCCTACGTATACATTTTTTAATGAGAAAAATATTCCTTAGTCAGATGTAGCAAAGATTCTTTGATTTGGAAAAGGCAAGAGACAGATTTTATTGTTATAAAAAAGAATATTAAGTAAAGGGCAAGTGAATTGATCGCTGCCCGCGTTGTGAGATCGTGCTAGAACTTGAAGCAAAGACTGAGTCAACATCTTATAGAGGGGGCATCAAAGACTTAGTAGAACTAAGTGAATAAAACAAAAGTTTCATACATTTATATCGTTCTTTTGTAAATTTTCTTCCCTCCAAAATTCTCAGCAAGTAGCTTATGTAACTCACATAGGTTTAATTCTCAATCTTCTAACTTGTTCAGTTGTGACTCTTAAATATCTCGTCCCATCGTTAGCACAGCCCAAGAACTGTTGTGAAAACCATCAGTGAGTTTCACGACCAGCCAGAGCTCTCTTAAACCTTTCAAATACCAAGATATCGTGGCAGAGACTTTCCAGTGTGACCTAGCTCCACATCCTCTTTAGTTCGCTCTTACTCCTACTTAGAATTCAAAGAAAGGGCCTTTTGACCTCTCCTGGCTCCAAACTTCTTGCCTTTCCACACTACTTGACCCTGAGCAAATGCCATCCTTCCTTACAAAACTTGACCTACATTTACCTCTAAAAACTCCTCATTAGCAATTCCGATCTTCTGATTGTAAAGACTCTGATCCCAGCATGGCTGGCCTATCTCACTGCAAATACTAAAGGAAAGGCCAAATTGCATCATCTTTTCTTCGCTGGTCCAGGCCACAGGAAGTACCACCTGGTCAGGGAAACGGACATCATTCTAGGTCAGCGGGTTGATACCGTTCTCGAGGGTCAGAATAGATTTTTGCTTTGGAAGCAGCAGAAGGGAAGAAGACCTTGAGGAGTCAATTTGGATGATTCTTTACAAAAACAGGGGTAAGAGAAGCTGTTATTTCGGTTGGCTGGGTTCTGCGGGGTAAACAGAGGCTCTTTTCCTAGGGGATCAGGCTTAGTCTGTGCCCCCTTCTGTGCTGCCGAGCCTCCTGTCAGCATCCAGACCTTTGAAACCTGAAAGTGAATTTTTCTAATATTATGTCCAGCGTTTGGATTCTCTTCCTTGGCCACAATGCTGTTTGTGCTCCATTTTCCCACCTGACTGAGACGGAGATTCACATGCAGGCAGTTTATTGGGCAGTGCTCTTGGGAATAATGCCAGGAAGGGTAGGAGGGAAACAAGCTTCAGCAGAAGGAGAAGTGAAATTGTAAAGTCATTCTAACAAAGATCTCATTCAATCTCACAGGGAGATCCGAAACTTGAATGGCCATTCGCAAACGTCCCAGATGAGACAAGGGTCCAATCTTTTTGCCTCCACACTGATCAGTTCTTGGATATAGGCAACCCCCCAAGAAGGGTTGTAATCTTGGGCAAGGCAGCTCTGTGGTTAAGGGCAGTTCTTGAAAGGAGGATCTGGACAGCCCGTCACAGTATCCCTGATAGGACTCGAAGGTAGAAGTCCAGCTACATGAGCCAGCTCAATGTATCTTGGGGGACAGACAGCTAGCCTTCGTTCACCTCTGTCGTATTAGATGCAGCCAGACTAAATTCATATTTTCCCTTTAAACCCTTCCCTCACTTCCATGTCAATGCACAAACACATGCTGATGAAAATGGGATACCAGCGTTAGTCAGGATTGAGTCAGCAATGAGGCAGGGTTGGATGTTGAGGACTGAAAGCCTTTCCTACTTACAGATGAGTGAGAAAAACGAGACAAGCATAGACTTCAGACAGCATACTCAAAAAAATTAAATTAAAAACTTTAAAAAGCAGAGATTTAAAGATCTGATATACAGAGGCCAAATGAAATAAGTTTTATATCTCTATTTAAACAAGAACCTCCAGGGTGAGGCGGATGGATTAAATAGGTGACAGGGATTAAGGAGTGCACTTGTGATGAGCCCTGTGTGTTGTTTGAAAGTGTTGAACCACTCTACTGCACATCTGAAGCTAATGTCATGTCATATATTAACTACCTCGAATTTGAATAAAAACTTTAAAATGTTGTATGAGGTGTGCCTGGGTGGCTCCCCATCAGTTAAGCTTCTGCCTTTAGCTCAGGTCGTGATCCCAGGGTTCTGGGATCGAGCCCCGCATTGGGGTCCCTCCTCAGCAGGGGCGTCTGCTTCTCCCCTTGCTCCTCCCCCTACTTGTGCTCTCTTGGGTTCTCTCTCTCTCTCTCAAATGAGGAAATAAAATCTTTTTTTTTAAATGTGCATGAAGTGAATAAAGAGATGAATCACCAAAAAATGCTTAAAAATTTTAAAAACCAAGAAACTCATAATCAACCCCTTCAATTGTATTACTCCTCGCAATGAATATGGTTCGAGCAGCATTACAGAATATCCATTTATGCATTCTTTAATTATTTTTAAAATTGATAATCTTATGCTAGGTGGTGAGCTGGATTCCACGAAATCCAAAGTAACAGCTCCTGCTTTCAAGGGGTTCACAGCCAGTGGGGGAGACAGCATGAGACCGGGAATGAGTGTTGGTCACCAGGCTTGCTGGGCACACAGAAGGAACTTTATTAAGCAATAGAGCCGGGAGCCGACTTACATGAGGGTGTGCTGTCGCAGGTGTCTCCAGTTCATGCCTCGCCGAAGCCCCCAGGATAGGGCAGCAGCTGTGGGAAAGTTGCATGGCCTAAGGATGACCTTGAGTTGACTAAGACAGGGAAGTTGCTTCTCTAGCCTGTGTTCTCTTTTGCTTATATGACCAATGTTCTCCAAACATCCTGAAGACCTGCAGATAAGCAATTAAGGATGGCAACATGAAGCACAGTTTGAGAACCAGATGACACCCCTAGAGATGACTTGTCCTATGTCTTCCACGATTAGGACTCCACCTAATACACTCTGTACACCAGAGCAAGCTTCCCAGTAGCTGTTGCTATCTCATAGTTCCACCCGTGACATAATCCTTGCCAACTGTCCTCCCCACCCCCCCCAACGATTATTCTTCAATCTTACTGCAATACTCATCCCATCCCCGCTTGTGTTGTTTCGCAGCCGTGTGAGAATAACCTTGTTTTCAACCACAAGCCGAGTAGATGCTCTCAGCCCACTCATGGATGAGGACAAGATGTTTCTCAGGCTGTTGCCCCACTCAAGTGTCAGAGTTGAAACTAATCTTTACAGATGACCCAATGGGTGGTCTATGAATATGCTTGATGGGCCAGCAAAAGTGAGGTAAAATATGTGTGGAAAAACTTGCCTAATTCTTGTATTTTACTTAGTTTATGCATTAGTACTGCTTCTGTTCAAAGGTACATGTGGGAAGTAGGAGTCTTTGTCTCACCCCAAACCCAACACCTTAAAGTACTTTATTGTCTTTTCTCTGAATGTGCCCAGTTTTTCCTTAAACTAGTCTCTTTCCTTTGAGTTGAGACAAGTGACCCACTTTTGTTGCTCTTTCCCAGATTCTGCTTTGCATTTTCTTTCTTTCTTTTTTTTTTAGATTTTATTTGTTTATTTGACAGAGAGAGAGAGATCAGAAGTAGGCAGAGAGGCAGGCAGAGAAAGAAGGGGAAGCAGGCTCCATGCTGAGCAGAGAGCCCGATGTGGGGCTCAATCCCAGGACCCTGAGGTCATGACCTGGGCCAAAGGCAGAGGCTTTAACCCACTGAGCCACCTAGGCGCCCCCGATTCTGCTTTTCTTGAGTCACTCCATCTTTGCCTTCTTTTTTGACATTCCCTCCTCTGTCTTCTATAAAAGCTATAGACACAACCATGGAACACATTAAGATGAATCCCATGTTGGTCCCATGTTCTGTTTGTTTCTTGTGATAACCCACTACCTACCTCCCGCGTGCGTGTGCATGCACACACACACACACACACACAAGTACACAAACGTTCATCTGGCTAGTGATTTTCTACAGCTAAAGTGGGAGAGCTATACTATTACAATTCTGCACCCCAATTCCACCAAGAAGATCTGGGTGTCCTACAGTTCAACTCCATTCTGACAATATCTACCTGGAGATAGTGTCAGATCCTACAGGTTAAGGACTCAGTCCTACAAGACTGCCCCCCACAACCCCCCATCCAACCCTCAAAAGGCTATAGATTGGAGGTTCTAATGAGCCCTCCTTGGGTTAGATTAATTTGCTAGTCACTCACAGAACTCAAGAAACATCTTACTAGATGACCAGCTTATTATAAAAAAATACAATCCAGAAAAAAAAATACAATCCAGGAATAGCTAGATGGAATAAATGAATAAGGGAAGGTATGGGGAAAGGACACGGAGCTTCCATGCTCTTTCTGAGTACACTGAGTACACTGTCCCCAAATGTCCACGTGTTCACCAATCTGGAAGCACTCTGAACTCCATCCTTTTGTATTTCTGCGGAGGCTTTATTACATCGGCACGATTGATTAAATTGTTGGCCACTGGCAATTGACTCAGCCTCTAGTCTCTCACCCCGTCCAGGAGGTTATGGGGCTGGGACTGAAAGTTCCAGCCCTATAATCACATGGGTAGTTCTGCTGCCAATAAGCTCCCATCCATAGGTGTCGTCCATGAATCACATCATCAATAAAAGATATAATTCTCACTCTTATCACTTAAGACATTGTGAGGATTTTAGGAGCCCTGTGCCAAAAAGAGGGACAAAGACCAAATGTATATATATTATAAATCACAATATCACAACTGTAAGCACCTTCCTATAGAAAACTTTTCCCCTCCCCAGCCCTGCTTCCTTCTGCTCCATCTAAACTCTTGGAGTCTGATGGGAGTGCGAGATAGGGAAGAACAGCTTGCCTGAGATTGTCTGAAAGCATTCATCCTCACCAACCCCACCCAGCAAACCATTGCTGCCCTTCAAGCTGGCATGGTGACCCAGAAAGTTTGAGAAAATGCATATTTTTACCTATACAGGGTGATGAGAAAGTATCATCACTTCACACTTACAACAGCCTTAGAATTAGGTCTGTAGTCAACAAACACTTGGGGAATAAATTAATATGTGTCTGTGTGTGAAGTAGAGATGGAAAGGATTTAAATATATTTGTTTCTTATTGAAGGATCTGTTCTGTACTACAAAGTATTTCACTGACGTATAAAAGGGCATCCTGATTGAGTGACAATGGATCACACTTAATTGTTCTTCATCACACCTGTCATACATATAGGCAGGTCCATACCATCAAAAATATTTTTTATATGTACTACCTTTAAAAAATGATAGTGCCCATATTTAAATACATTCTTAGTGTAAATAGCTCAAGTAATATAATTACAAAATGTATATGAGCAAAAATGTGAATGTCTTCATTCTTCTACTCATCTACTACCTGGAGAGGAGAATATGAACATTTGGGTGAACATCTTTCTGGTCTTTCTTTTAAAAATGCATTTGTATATACACTATGTATTAAGCACACATAATTTTGTTCTTTTATGCATGCAATCATAATATATAGACCATTCTTCAACTTTTTTTCAGTCTATAATAGGTCTTAGAGAGTTTTGTACATCACTACAGTCACTTTACTTCCTCCTTCTAATGGCTGCTCGGATTTTATATTGTAGATGCCACATATATTGTATCACTACTTCCTTAAATAACCAATAGTGAACCTTACATATTCATCTTTATGAAATATCTAAATATGTCTTTAGGATGGGGAAGCAGCTGAATCAAAGCGTATGTGCATTCTAAGAAATTGTTCTTTCAGATTCACTCCCCCATATTTATGTTATGTGTCAGTTCCTGGCCAAACATTAGATACTTTCAATTATTTTAATTTTTAACAATCTAATAGGTAAAAATTGGTTTACTGTCAGTTTAAGTTGTACTTTTCAGGTTATAGTGAATTTGAATATATTTTATGTAATTTATAATTTCTATACATTTTTCTATCTTTTGTCCCTTTTAATTGGTTATTTGGCATTTACTTATTAATTTTGGGGGATTCAGTATACACTAGATATTGATAAATGTATTGCAATCTTTTCTCCCTGTGACATAATTTTATATACAATGCCTTTTTTGTAAGAAAAATTTTGAATGGACCAATCTACCATTATTTTCCTTTATGACTTTTTGACCTTTTTTAGAAAATCTTTTATCACCACAAAGTTGGAGAAATATTTCACAATGTTTTCTTCTGCCATTTATTTCAGATTCATCTGGAGTTTATTTCAGTGAGTGCTATTAGGTGTGAAGAATTGTTTTTTCAAATACAATAATTGTTATTTCACCCAACATAATATGTCCATTTTTCTAACTGATTTGAAGTGTCACTTTTATCATAAACTAAGTTTTTATTTATATATACCTGGGTAGGTAATTGGACATTGGTTAAGAGCTCCAACTTCATATTCCAAAACAATTTAGCATGTAACATTTATGATTGAAAAATATCCAGGAATGTTTTAAAGAAAAATGTAGAGAAAACACAGATATACAAATTAAAAATGACAAAGGAGAAGCAACCACATTAAAGGAACCATCACAGATGACTAACATTTATGCAAATGAATTTGAAAAGCTTGATGAAAATGAATAACTTTCTGGAAATTTGCCATCTTTACCAAAAGGGATTCCAGAGGAGTTAGGAAATCTAAACAATCTGATTTTTGTAGAATACATAGGAAAATTGTCAAAGAGCTACAACCCTACAAAAGAAACAGGACCAGATGGTGTTATAGGTGAATTTGATAAAACCATTAAAGAGCAGATAATTCCAATGGCTTTCAAACAGTGTAGCCTTGGAAAAGAAGTGAAACCACCACATCCTCTCTCTAAAACAAGTATAACTAAAGATAAATCCCATTTCTAAATTTTGATACACAATAGTCTTAAGTAAAATATTTGAGAATAGAATCTGAAAGAACATTAAATTAATAATATGAACAAGTAGAGTTTAGTTCAGGAAGGCACGAATGGTTCAAGATTAGGAAATCTATTAATTTAATTCATCAGTCTAATAGTTGTTAGAAAGAGAAATTATTGATCCTCTCCATAGATGCTGAAAAAGCATTTGACAAAATTCAACAACTATCTTGACTTAAAACAAAACACTCAGTAGGACAAGAAAGATACTTCCTTAAGATGAATAAATAAAGCTATCTCAACCCAAAAACTGAAATTATTTCCATTAAAGTCAGAAACAAAAACAAAGGATGCCACTTATTAATTTATAGAAGGTTCTTGCCAATGCAGATAGAAAAAGGGAAAAAATCAGAAGTATGAAATTGAAAAGGAAGAGATAGACCTATTACCATTTTCAGATGATATGAAGACTTATGAGAATCAAATGAAAAACTTCTGCAAACAATAAGAAAGTTTAGTAAGGTACAGGGTACAAAGTTAACATAAAGACCAAGAGCTTTAAGATCCACAAGCAACAACCACCTAGTAATTATCATGGAGGTAAAACCCTTCCAGTAGTACAATAACAAAAAGTACTTAGTAAGGAACTTAACAGAAAATAATGAGATTCATGTGAAGAAAAGCTTAAAACCCTTTAATTGGAGTCCCAGAAGATGAGAGAGAAGATCGGGTTTGGAAAAAAAAAAAAAAGGCATTATTTGAAGAGATAATGACTAAGAATTTTCCAAAATGATGGAAGACATCAATCCACAGGTTCAAAAAGTCCTGTGACTCCAAAGCAGGATAAATGATTACATCCAAAGCACAGTAAAACGCCCAATATGAAACCTGAGTTTACTAGGAGTGGTGAGTCCTCTGTGATCTTGTGTCATTAGAGGACGGGAGGTTAACCTCTTTTGATTGTCCTTGAAATTAATCTTTCAGATCTCCCAAGTGACCTTCTGATGCCACAATCTGGCCAGGTCTCTGAATCTTCTTACACTAAGTGTTTACTGAGAGTTGGCCAGTGAACTTGCCATTTGCTCTCTAGGCTGCCTTTAGACCTGGTGGTTCTCACGTACTAGGTCAATCCACCTCCACTCTCACTGATCCTGGACCTTCTAACTCTCCATCCTACTCTTCACTAAGTCTATCCTGTGGTTTCTGTAATACCGTCCCTACCCTCATGCAATAGCCGTCCCTTGGCAATTCCTCTGGTTCTCAGTTTACTTGTCTTTAACCCAGTGGTTAAGGGCATAGACTTCATAAGTAGATTGTCCTTGTGTTCAAATCCTGGCCCTATTACTTACAGCAGTGGGACCTTGGGCAAGATCATTAACATCTCTGTACTTCAGCTTTCACGACTGGAATGTGTAAACATGACCTACATCATTCAGCTTTTGAGAAGATGTGATACGATCATTTCAGCCAAGTGCTTAGAATTGTTCCTGGCATGTAGTAAATGTTAGCTATTATTATGTTTTTAAGTTTTGAGGAGGGCCAATAAAGAACCCCTCATCTCCCCATCTGAATGCTGAACTAATTAATGTATATGCAAGTAAAATAGGCAGAGATCAAAATATCACTTTTGTTACTGATGTGTTATTGTAGAGTGTGCTTTTTATCACTGGGAAAGTGACTTTCTCCCTGGGGAGATAGAGATACCCAGCCGCCTTGCCCCTGACCTAGAGTCTTCAGAACTCTCCTGTAAGATGGAACCCGAGTTACCCTGGATGGGACTTCTCTTCCTGGCCCACTTCCTCAGTCCACAAAATACCTTTACTTATACACAAATCCTCAACTGGGGAGTCTGACTTAACACAGAAACCTATTCTATTACAGTCTAGTGCTGTTTGTGTTTTTTCTTATTTTCAAACATTTTTCCGCATTCAATGGTTGCAGTAAAATGCTCTGTTGGGATATGAGGAGGACACTGATAGGGTGCATCATATCATTTTATACACAGTAGGGAGTAGACTTTTTTTTCTTTACTGCATTCTCAATTGATTCTTTAAAAAAAAGATTTATTTATTTCAGAGAGAGAGAATGTGCATGAGAGAGAGAGAAAGTGAGTAGGGGGAGGGGCAGAGGAAGAACATCTTCCGGCAGACACTGCTGAGTGTGAAGCCCCATGTGGGGCTCAATCCCATGACCCATGAGATCACCAAGCTGAGCTGAAACCGAGAGTCTGATGCTTAATGAACTGAGCCACTCAGGCATCCCTCAACTGATTCTTAAAAACTGACATCAGAGAGTCTCAAACTATATGAAGAAATAAGTTGTATGGAGAATGTGCCTATCTGTCACACAAAGGATGTTATTCACAGTCATTAGAATTTTAAAGTTATTTTCTGAATATAAAAATATGTTATACACATTTATAAAGATCTCAGGGAAAATTTAGGTTGATATGAATATTGTATGAAATTATTATATGGGATTGAACAACTCAGTACATGCTCTTAGAGACATTTTAATGTTGAAGTTGCTTTTAAGAATTATTAACTAGTGAATAATTAAAATGTTGTCAGAATGGATTCAAGGCCAATTAGTTTCATTGCAGATAAAAGGTCCTAAGAAATCCATGACTGCCAACAAGGGCAATTAATAGGATTTATTTGCATGCTAAAAAAAATTCAGCATGAGTACCAAAATGTACATTCTCTAAAATATAGCAATTTAGCTTTCATGCCCAAATTGGAAATGTAATACTAACATAAATGAATCCAATAATGAGGTGCAGTAAAATAATGGCATCGTAATAGTATCTGACATTTATATATGCTTTATTCCTTTTCAATTGGTTTTATAGCTCTTTTATCCAGATTGCTGGACCTAAACCCTATCTATAACAGTTTATACAGGTTCTAGTTTCCTTCATTTTGCATGGATTGATTTGTGAATTTCAAACAAGCAATCTGACATTTTTATACTTCCCGAGACTGTGTTGGTCAGTCTATGCTTTACTTCAGCCAAGCTCAGGCGTCCGGGTCTCCAAAACTCAGGTTCAGGGCACGTACTCGTGCTGCTACATGGCCCCAGCTTTGCATTCTCTGGACAGGGAATGACATTTGTGGTTCTGCTCCAAGACCTGTCTTTATGCTCCTGCTCTCCTAGGTGTTCCTGTCCATCTTGGCCCTGCCATCCTCCTCTGCTCAGTCCTACCCACTGCTGATAGCAACGTCCTCCATTCACACCTTGTAATAGGGTCACAGCCCTCAAGACAATTACTCCGTTGTTTTAGGATGAAAACTTTACTCCTGGGTAATATATTTGGCTAAATAAATATAGATGCTTTTCCTAGCAGGGATAATAGTAGTAGTAGTAGTAGTAATCATAGTAGTTTTTATATTCAGACTTCTCGTATATCAAAAACTATAGGGGCGCCTGGGTGGCTCAGTGGGTTAAAGCCTCTGCCTTCAGCTCGGGTCATGATCTCAGGGTCCTGGGATCGAGCCCCGCATTGGGCTCTCTGCTTGGCAGGGAGCCTGCTTCGCCCTCTCTCTCTGCCTGCCTCTCTGCCTACTTGTGATCTCTCTGTCAAATAAATAAATAAAATATATAAAAAAAAAACTGTAGTCAAATGGTAACATCAGGCATTTAATAAAATCTGCAGATGTCTTTTGATGATTACATAATCTAAAGCCCACCAGGGGTATTTAAGTTTCTTTAGTATTCAAGCAATTTGGGCAAATATACAGAAAAAAAATTTTTAGGAACAAATCTAGGAAGTTTTCTATATATTTTATTTTTTTATTTTATTTTTTTTAGTTTTCTATATGTTTTAAAACTAGATTCTTAGTAAATTAGAGAGACTAGTTGACAATGTGGACCCCAAAATATTTTAAGTTGAAATATTCTGCTGCCTATGAAAAAGTATTTGTTTTTCTGAAATTAAGAGGTAGTTTTAATTTTTAATATACACAATAGCATGTATATTAACCTTTTACTATCTAATCCATTCTACCCTAAATATTTAGCCCACTTCGCCAGTCTTCCAATAAGATACTATCAGATGTTTGCCAGAGGGGAAGGGTGTGGGGATGGGCAAAAGTGAAGGGGAGACACAGGCGTCCTTTTATAGAATGAATAAGTCACAGGGATGAAAGGTATAGCATAGAGAATATGGTCAGTGGTGTTGCAGTAGCTTTGTATGGTGACAGATGGGAGCTATACTTGTGGTGAGCACGGCATAACAGCATAATGTATAGACTTGTCAAGTCACCACGTTGTACACGTGAAACTAATGTAATGTGTGTCAACTACACCTCAATTTAACAAAAAAAAAAAAAAGGAAAAAAGATATTATCATATCCTCTTGGAGAGAGTTATTCACTGGTGACCTGAGAAGGAAAAATTTGCTTTCCTTTTTTCTATGGAGGCAGTGGGACAGCCACAGGGACATAGTTTATTTTAGGGCTGTAAGAAAGCATCTTGATCGACTTGCCCACGTGGATTTTGATCTGGAAAGAGAAGCGGTTTCTCAGAACCTAGTAAAGATTTTATTCAATAACAGAGTGCTCAAATTTAAAGGTGCTCCGGAGATTTTTTTCTTGGTGGCAGGGGAACATCAACGTCATTATTTGGAACCTAGGCTATGACCTTTAAAAAAAAAAAAAAGATATTCCTGAAGCGACATCAGTCTATTTCTTCCTTTGCCCTGAAGACCCCCACGTTAACGCCCAAGTACATGTGAAAAGCACTAGCCAGCTTCACAATTTATAACTTGCCCCATTTGTAACAAATATGAAATCGCATTGGATTCATCTTTTGGTTTGTGTTGCGTTTTGGCAAATCACTCAGAAGGCTGCCAGAGATAATAATCTCCCTTGACAAAAATGGTACTTCGTTAAGTTTTGCTTTCCTCCCAAACTGAAACTCCAGATCATAACAATGTTGTGTAATGTCCTTTCTTAACTCAGTTTCTGGCATGAAAGTGACCCCGTGTATTAATGTAAAAGGGTTTTTACCAGTTGTTTTCATGTTGGGATAAAGTGCTTCTCATTAATATTTAGTTCTTATGCCCCTTTGGAAGCCTCACTTGGTCTGCACGGTGATGGGATGTCAACCACTTTTGGATCAGGTCTAGACAGGGCGATCATTCTGGCCGAGGTAAGCCCCATAGTCAATCCTTTAAGTGGATGACGGTGTACTTGCAAACGTGGTAGGCTGTGTGGTAGTTTGATTCGGATTTTGTTGTTGAGATAGACCAAGAAGCTTTGTCAGCCATGTAACCGTCTTTCAGATACGGCGGGAAGCTGTTTCTACATGGGCTTAACCACCGCCAAAGAAAAGAAATCTCGAATGCTATGAGAGCAAATGGGCTGTGTCAGAATGCTAGGCCATGAGTCCATGTAGGTACACAATCCTAAATAATAATGTCTCTCATGGAGAGTTTACTCAAGTGCCAGACATGAATCAACTCAATACTTTTTGTGTATTAACTCAGTGAACCCTTAAGATGACCTTAAGTAAGTACCATTTTTATCCCTACTTTACAGATGGAGAAACTGAGACACAAGGAAGTTACACAATGTATCCAAAATCACACAGCTAGTAAGTGGCAGAGTCATATTTGAACTATGTATGGTACTGACTTTTATAGGATCTTCACATGGATGCCACTGATGCCCACTCCTACTTGTGCAAAGCATGGAGGGATAAAAGCATGTCTGGGACCATTCATTAAATTCTCTCACGCCTCTGCTAGTAAATCAGTTGTTTTATTTTCCTCTCAGGGCTGCATTGTGTTATTATGGGAATTATCTTTGAATTACTTAGAGCAACTCATCACCTGGAGAGTTAGTTTCCTTATCTATGAAATGCATGTAGAAATACAGAAATTGAATGTTTTAGCAAAAAAAAAAAAAATCAGACATCGAATTTTTTTTTTTAAAGTTGTTAGGTATGCACAGCATTCCATAGCTAACTGATGCTACAGGATTTAAACAAATGCCTTCAGAAATGGAAATCCATTTCTTTGCTCATATGTTTTTTTATCTTTACAGCTGAATTTCCTGGCTTTGATCACTGTAATAAATTCAGCTCCATTTTTCATGCTCTATTTTTCATAGGATCTATTTGTGTGCTCAATAGCAATACACATTTTGGAAATTTATCTTCTCTCTGCATAGTTTTCATTAGAGTGTAACCTCCTTGAGGCCAAGAAGTTTTGTTTCATTTGTTCTTGATTTATCACCAACATCTGGTACATGGTAGATGCTCAAGAATTATTTACTGAGTAAATGAATCTATAAACACGCATATCCTGACATTAGAGGGAATTAAACCATTTAGCTATTAGCCTTTAGAGTCACAAGATTCCAGGTTAGAATTCCAGCTCAGTTTACCGATTGTGTGATCTGGGAGCGAATGCTTAGGCTCTTTGAAATGCAATTTCCTCATGTGAAAATTGGGGATAATATTCTAATTCTAAAGCAGGTATGAAGATTAGTAGTTCCTGTAGGCAAAGTGCCACGCCTGGGAGGGCACAGTGTCAGCTCTCGCCTGTCCGTGATCTCAAAGCCCTTCTTAGTTAACTTTGGTATAATAAATAGGCAGCTAATGTTGATCTCATTTTACCAATGGTGGCAAAAGAGGCATGATTGCCTAAAGGCCGTTTAGAAAACTGGCTCTCCTCACTCTCAGATACCCAGGAATGACTCGGAATCTAGAATACACTTTGGGAGCTTGAGGGAGGTGGTTATGTGAAGCTTCTTTATCAGTCCCTTGTGTCTTTGTAGTAACCTTCAGCAGTGAGGAAAGAAACATGGGGTATCAGCCCGTGGCTTGAACTTCTACCCATCTCGCAGGGGGCGGGACTGTGGGGGTTGAGAGACATGATGTAAGAGCAGGTGGCCACATGCTCCAGGACTCTGATACGTTATTTATAGCCCACTGCATGGGTCACAGCGATTTCCATTGCAACTTTCCTCTGGAATTCCTCAGGCTAGGAAACTGCTTCAAAGTCTCTTTTCTTAAAGAAAACCTTCTGCTGCCTGTGCCCTTGGCGGGTTGGGGTGGTGGCTGGGTAGCCAAGTCTGGATAAACGTCTCCATATTTTGGCGTGGGCTTGCCTCGCCTTCCCGCTCCTTGCTGTAGGGGCTGCTGGGCTGGGGAGGGAGGATGTGCCCATATGTTTGCAAGACAGTCTTACGGTTACGAGAGCGAAGTCCCAGCCTTAGCCAAAGAGAAGCACATATGTGCTGCATATTCAACTCCTACTGAGATGGGGTGGTGTGGGGGAGGGGAATGCAGAGAGACAGATCGCAGGAACCTTTGGATTGATGTCTCCAAGGAAAGCGGGCTTGGGCTGTCACCAGCATCATCCTTGCACTGGCAGCGGGACTGCAGAGAAAGAGCAAACTGATGATGAGTCTTGGCAGAACTACTTCCGATTACTCAGTTTTTGCAAAATATGACTCTAGATGCTAGTGTTTGGTGTAACACTCTTAACTCTCACTTCCATGCCATTAACGTTCCACTACTGCATGAGCCGCCCAGCGCTCTGTTTCAGAGGTGCCCGTTTTTGTGACATATCTCAAGGAAGATGTTTTAAGAGCATATCGAATAAAAATGTGGTGTTGATGCCCTGATCATGACCCAGGCAGGGAGGGTGACTATGCTTCTTCGGTCCTGCTGGTACGCAGGCAGAACTGGCTACCACTGGCATCTCAAGAACCAAGTGGTGAGTTGGGGGAGGAAGCCAGGACTGGACAGGGTCCCAAGTGGAGAGAGGCCCGCATGGAGAGGGCAAGGCCTGCGCCGAGGATCCAGAAGAAAAGAGAAGTGCCCACTAGTGTGAGATGTGGGCAGGCACACCTACCAGCAGCAGTTCAATTCACAGATGAGGTGCATTAGTTTCTGGGCATCCACTTCCTTTACTGCAGGATTCCAGCCAGCAGCTCGAGGTAAGAGCAACAGAAAGTGCCAAGAACCTGATGAGGTCAGGCCAGGCAGAGCTGGACTGTGGGATCTGGGATGCAGGGCTCGTGTTTCTTGCATCTACATCCGTATCTAGGACCAAGGACGGTGCCTGACATGAACACGCATTCAATATATATTCGTTAAATGAACTCATGAAAGAAAACAGCAAAAGCCAAACCACACCACCCAGAAAGAGCTCATACAGGGCTGGGCAGGCAGGCCAGGATTGGGTAGGGGTGCAGATGCTTAGGAGAGCAATAGCCCATAGGTCCAAGGCAGCAGAACCAATGAAGTCCAACCCCACCAGTGGATAAACTGAGATTTAAAGACACCCGGTCAGGACATGAGTAACTCAGGAAGGGCCAGGGGCAAGGCCTTTGGTTAGAGGAGGACACTCGTGGCCCCATCCCCAAGTGCTGACAGAGATTGATGCCTGCAGGTGAGCCTTGGAGGTGATCTCCTGACGGTGTCTGCTGTCCTTATGTGACATCCTTTAGTGACTATGGCTCTATCACGGAGGACACAGGCACTCAGGGTCCACACCGACCGTGTGACACATTTAGAGAATTTAAAGGCTGGAAGGGATGTTGAAGGCCATTGAGTCCAACCTCCTTGTTATACAGATGAGGAAATTAGGACCAAAAGGAGATTAATGACGTGTTGGACAGTCTAAAGTATTTTCTCTTTCATTCTGTTTTTCATCTTTACATGTTTTGTTTTGTTTTGTTGTGTGCCCCTAATAGATGGAAGCTCCCCAAGGAAGCTATTTTTGTAATATCACCATCTCAAGTACACAAGGCATGATTTTATGGACAAGCAGTCTCAAATACAGATGTTGGCTGATTGACAGAATGAGTGAGCAAATAAATAAAACATACAATTTTTTAAAGGGCTAATGAGATGCTTTGAAATTCTGATTCCCTGCATAATGAAAAATCTACCAAGGGCTCAGTATAGCTTCCTCCTTTCTTGTGCGTCCAGACTTCAGGATTCAGAAGTTGTATTTCCAGTAACACCACCTCTGCTTCTAGGCCTGGTAACAGAAACGGCAGAGATGGCCTAGGGGTTCATTATCTCTCGGGACAGTGGAGTCAAGCCCAGGCAGAAAGGGACTTTCTATCTTAATTTACAGGGGCCATAAACCAGAAAAATCACAGTTTGTTCTTTTGTTTGGGGAGGGTGCTTTTTTTCTTAGATTTAAAATTCTGGGATTTTATTAACTCGATTTTTGAAATTAACGTGACACAATTTTAGAAACATGAAAGCCTGCCTATAAAATTCTTTTCAGCAATGCAGTGAGTACGCGTGAGTAAAATTGGTATTTTGTGAATGACAACTTCACGCCTGTGAAATTTTGTCATTGTACAAGTTATCCTTTGAAATTTAAGTAATAGTACACTAAAGCACACTAGGAATTACTAGGCCATTTGGAATCTAAAAAAACAAACAAAACAAAACAAAAAACAAGCTCACAGATAACAGAAGAGATTTGTGGTTGTCAGGGGTGGGGGTTGGGGAGTGAGAGGATAAAATGGGTGAAAGGGGTTAAAAGGTACCAACGTCCAGTTATAAAATAAATGAGTCCTGGGGATGTCCCGTAGAGCACGGTGATGATAGTCAATAATACTGTATTGCATACTAGAAAGTTGCTAAGAGAATATATTTTAAAAGTCCTCATCACAGGGGTGCCTGGGTGGCTCAGTCAGTTAAGCGTCTGACTCTTGATTTCAGGTCAGGTCATGATCCCAGAGTCTGGGATTGAGCCCCACATCAAGCTCTCTCTTCAGCAGGGAGCCTGCTTCTCCCTTCTCCCACCTCTCCCCCTACTCGTGTTTTCTCTCTCAATGTCAAATAAATAAATAAATAAATAAATAAATAAAGTCTTTAAGTAAATAAATAAATAGAAAATTAAAAAAGATAGAAAGAAAAGCTCTCCAGGGGCTTTTGATATCTATATATCTATCCATACACAGTATACATACCCTTTATATCTATCTATCTACATCTATCTATCTATCTACCCCAATTAACTAACAATCATATTAGAAGAAATTAACAAATTATCAGAGAGTAACTCCTTAGCACCTGCCCCAGAGAAAGTGAAATTTCCTCTGGAGTTTCAATTTTGAATAATCTCCACCCACTCATGCTGCCCCCACCTCTACCAGTATCCAAATGGTCCAACCTCTACCCCTTCACATGGTTCTCACAAAGGATCATTTAAAGTCATTCATGTTACACTGTAGATAACTGGTAAGGCTTAATATTTACTCCTATTGTAGGACTAGTTGAATTTATTATTTTTTTATTTTTATTTTTTTAAAGATTTTATTTATTTATTTGACAGAAAGAGAGAGATCACAAGTAAGCAGAGAGGCAGGCAGAGAGAGAGGGGGGGAAGCGGGCTCCCTGCTGAGCAGAGAGCCTGACTTGGGGCTCCATCCCAGGACCTTGAGATCATGACCTGAGCCGAAGGCAAAGGCTTAACCCACTGAGCCACCCAGGTACCCCGAATTTATTATTTTTTTTAAAGATTTTTTTTAAGTAATCTCCACAACCAATATGGGGCTCAAACTCACAACCCCGAGATCAAGAGTCACACGCTCCCCCAACTGAGCCAGCCAGGTGCCCCTTTTTTAAAAATAATATTAATGCAGGAGGGGCATCCGTTGACTAGAGCAGGGTCTCTGAACCTCAGCACCGTTCTGGGTAAGTCGTCACTGTAGGGGTGCTACCCTGGTCTCCGCCCACTAGGCGAGACCATCACTGGTCTCAGTGAGCTGCTCGCCTGAGCTGCAACAGTCAAAATCTCCAGACATTGCCAAATGTCCCTTGGAGGACAAACACACCCTGACCTGAGAATCACTGGGCTAGAGAACAATCCCACATGGTGGATCAGTAGGGACTAGGGTGCTTGGTGCACAAAGACAGATCTTGTAGGCATTCAGAGGTCAGGGGGGCCATGATGAGCTACAAAAATCTGCAGAATTCTATTCAGCAGAACCTGTAGGACCTGGAGTAAGAGGACAGGGCACGATTGGCTTCACTCACCTTTTTGTCCTCTATGTGTAGAGTGATTTGAATTTTAACAATGGTCAAAGGATAGGAACGGCTCTAAGGATGGAATTTTAAGCCTGAGTTAGTTCATGATCAAAGGGCTCGAAGAATCGGGCAGACTTCCCTGATGTGTCCCAGATTCACACCCTCACTGACAAGTAGGAATGGCTCCAAAGAAGCAAACTCTGATGAGAAGAGGGGCTCTGGAGACAGACAGCTGGGGCAAATTCCACAAGTCAGGTCACTGAGGGGTCTGCCCAGGTCCCCATCCTGTCAAAATTCTCCCGAGCTCTGCGACGTGCATGAGGACATCTGCGGTCCTCCCAGGAACCCTCCCTTTGAACCAGCCACAGTTTAGAAATAGTGTTGCTGTTTGATGAGAAGCAATGAAAAGCCATCAACACAACCAACGGGTGCAGTACCAGCAGGGTGACAAGGCGTCCACTAGGAGATGTTTCTCAAGTCTGCAGGTGTGTGTCCCGGAGGTGGGAAAGCCATGGTTAATTTTTAACTTGCCCCTGAGGAGGCTGGCATCGGAGGGCAGCGTTTCTCTGGTGTCAGGCAATATTCCTATTCGGACTGGGGTGTCGGCTGAGGGGCCCTGTGGCACCACTGTAACCTCTGTAACCCTCTGCCATGTCCCCAGGGCCCGGCTTTAATGCCACCAGCAGCCAGTGTTATACACGTGTCCTGCACGACCTGCACGGTCCCTCCAGCTACTTTTCCATTGTTCCACCTTTCTCTTCGCAGCCGGACTACCCCGTTTGGCATTAGTAACTCATCGCCATGGTTCCCAAGGGCTGTGCGATGATGTCATGGCTGGTGAGGCCTAGAACGCTCAGTGTACTCAGATTATGACTGGACAGCGCGGGCCATGAGCTCCCTCTCACCTGGGTCCCGCCTTCCGCCGGACGTGGGATTTGCAGTTGGTCACAGGGCAGGATGCTGATCAGAAATGAAAACGTGGGTGTGCAGGATCGAGGGCTGCTCTCCAGGCCCACAGGCTGCTATCCAGGGCCTCGTTCAGTTCTTCACTCAGAGACAGCAGCCAGAGGCACAGGCAGTAAATGTACCCGACAGAAGATGCCAAATCCTACGTCTTTGAGAGACAAATAGAAAACTTTTTCAATAAAGGTAAAGGAAAAGATGTCAAAACCATCTCTCATTCTACCGCACAGAGTTGACCACGGTCAACATTGTCGCTCACATCCTAGACTTTACTGCAGACCCGTGTGTGATAGGGTGATGGGGTACGGGGTATGGGGTATGGGGCATGTGGACCTCTCCGTGCTCGCAGCTAGACGTAGTTTAGTGTCTTCTTATCCACGTGCATAGGGACTGGAGCATTGTGAGGGAAGAAAGAGGGAAGACATGATGTGTGTTTACCTTAGGGAGAGAGTGGGGGCTCTCCCGGGCCCCACCAAGTGGTTTTGAGCTGCTGTGGAAAAAAAGGGTTGGATCTGACCAGTTCTGAAGGAGCTAATTCCCAGGAGACTCTGGGACTCAGAACACTAGCAGCCTCGCTCTGGTGGCCTAATTGGCACAGAAGGACACAGAACAGGGGGGAGGCCCTTTCCCCCTGAGGCCACCACACACCATCACAACACTGAGGTTTCAGGAAGAAATGTCTCCTCTGGGACTACTCCCAAGCACCTCACATTCAATGTGTCCCAGACCACGGGCTCGCTTCGGCAGCACATATACTAAAATCAATGTGTCCCAGACCAAACTCACCAAATGTGTTCTCTTTGCTGTGTCCCTGGTCGGCGACTGTGAATGTCACCACTACCACCTACTGTACAAGTCACCCCTGAGGGGTCATCCTAGCCTTTTCACTCACTCTCCACCTCCATAGCCCATCAATCATCAAGGCCTACTGACAATGCTCCAATGACCTCACAAACCCAACCACACTACCACTGTCTTGGTTCAGGACATCTGGATTTTCCATAGACTTCCAGAAGGTACAGCAGCCTCTTGTCTCAGGCGTCCTCAGTCCTTCCTCCCCAGTGCTATTAGAGTGACCCTTCCAACACAGAAACAGGACCATGCCGCTCCAGGGCTCACACAATGTGAGAGGGCACCACACCCTCTATGTACTTGGCATGTGAGGCTCTTCATAGCCATAGCTTCCTGTGCAGCCTTACAATTCTGCCTCAGACCACCACTGTTTTCATACTTTATAATGTATGAAACACTTTTCATACTTTATAATGTCAGACCAGATCCGCTCCCCAATCATGCTGTGTTTTTCTTCTCTCCTTCTCTCTCATCTGTACCTTCTTCCTCTGCTTATCTTCTTAAAAACTACTCTCTTTTCAATTTTCTTTGCAAGGATTTCTCATCTTTAAAATCCTCTCTGGCTCTTCCAGGGAGATTTAAGTATCGCTTCTCCTGTGTTCTTATTGTAGCTTGTTCATAAATTCACTGTAGTTCCTTGACATTCTGCTGTCCCCATGGGTTAGCCAGCCTATGTCCCACTAACTTATAAACAAACCCCTTTGAGAAGAGGGACCCGCCTTTTGAGCTTGAGGTCTGTACATTTAACATTGAGATTAGCACATGTGAGACCATGTATATCATTTTATATACATATGTGTATGTGTGTGCATGTGTATATATATATATGAATATATATATATATATGAATGAATAAGCAGATGACAAACAAATAATCCCCAATTCTAAGCCCAAATGAATAAACCCAAATCCTTACCTTGTCTTTGACTTTTCTTCTTTGTGTAAATACTGCACATCAGCACAGGGCTGATTCTGTGTGCCCATGTTAACAACATAATGTTAAGCCCCATGGGAATTAGAAGCACAGGCTTTGGGGTGAAACCACCATGAGTTCAAATCTGGATTCCGTCATTTATTAGCCATGTGACAGTTGACCTACACAAGCATCTGTTTTTTACTACCCGAAGTATGGCTTCAGAATCTTATTCCTGCCCCACCGGTCTGTGCAGCCCAGCTCTGTGTTGATATGTCACTCCCAACACAGACCATATTTCTTTCCCTTTCTATTTTTTTTAAATGTTTTTTTATTTATTTGAGAGAGAGACAGAGCGTGGGAAGGGGGAGATGGAGAGAGAGAATCTCAAGCAGACTGCATGCTGAGTACAGAGCCCGACATGAGGCTGGATCTCATGACCCCGAGATCACGACCTGAGCAAAAACCAAGAGTTGTATTCTCAACTGACTGAGCCACCCAGGCATCCCTCTCCCTTTCTATTAAATGGGGACATCGTTACATACTTCGCGCAACTGATGGGAGGATCAAGGGGTATATTTTACGTAAAGCATTTAGCATAATATCTGACATGCAGGACTTGCTCAAGAAATGAGCTTCTTTGTTTCCTTTTTAGATTTTATTTTTCTCTGTGTCATCAACCACTGAAATAATCGTTCCTAACTTTTCAGTGTCAAAGACCGTCTTAAGAGTCTTTGCACGTAGACCCAAATTATACACACAATTCCACAAGTTTCAAGGGATTCCCAGGACAGTGTCATGGAATCCATGTTGATATTCCATGTTGGCAGAAGGTGGAGGAAGTGAGAAAGGTGCCACTCTGGTTATATTTTCTTTTAATGGAAATCTGAGCTGAAGTTCTAAATTGTCAATAACAAGATGAAAGACCACAGATGCATCTTAATGTGTCTGGCAACAGGCCATCAGAGTAGGATACTATTTAGGGGAGAAAAAAGTTGATAGGTTGGGCACATTCAGCCCAGGAACTTATCCTAACTTTCTAGGGGATCCCAGTTGCTCCTCTTTGCACACTGGCCAGTGGTTCTCCTAAGAGTTTTCAAGATGGATAAAGTCAACGCAGACCTGTTTGCCCTACAGTCCCCTAACCTGGCACTATCAAATAGTGCAATATGGGAATGCTTTAAGTTAAAATACATCCCTGAAACCTCATAAAAAAGCTGGCATCCTTCTCACTTACAACAGTGAAGAAGTCACACGCTGTCAAGTCTGTTACTGAGAGATAACACACATGGTAAAGGAATTCAGAAAAACTTGGCATTCTTCCAGATCTCCTCCTGTCCTCGGCAAACAGTCCACTACCAGCATCTGGAGGTGACACTGACACTGGGCGGGTCAAAAATTAATCAGTGCTCCTATTTCTGATACAATTTATCAGGCACCAGTTTGTGTCGTGTCAATAGGGGAATATAGAGTTTTTCTTTTTAAACAAATTAATCTTACAATAAATGAAATGCACTAGGGGCCCTCTTGATTTATTAGACTATGATGATGAAATGCATACAGAGTTAGCGTCCTTCTCTTACATTAGTCGTTACTGAATAATCTGCATATTTCCTCGGTTTGGATTTTAACATTTAAGATAAATTAATAAGGGCACCTGGATGGCTCAGTGGGTTAAAGCCTCTGCCTTTGGCTCGGGTCATGATCTCAGGGTCCTGGGATCGAGCCCCACATCGGGCTCTCTGCTTGGCTGGGAGCCTGCTTCCCCCCTCTCTCTGCCTGCCTCTCTGGCTGCTTGTGATCTCTCTCCTCTCTGTCAAATAAATAAATAAAATTTAAAAAAAAAGATAAATTAATAAAAGTATAACCATACAATGGTTGAAGTGATCTGTAATGGGCTTAATTTTTCATGCTGATTTGAGAAGAGGTGTTCAAGGAACACCTCCCTTGATCTGCCCCTCCCTGGGACTAGAACTACTGTTTTAATCAAGCAGAAATGAGCCCCTCCAGGGCTGGGAACCGCACCTACCAGCATACGGCACTTTCTAGGTAGCCGTCATAGCTCTCGTCTCTCAGAGCTGGGACAGATGAACATTGATTGCCTGACCTGAAAGTAACGAATGTCCAACCCTCCATTCATCCTTGGCCACTGTGCTGGAGACCACACACTGCTTCCCAACATCCATTCCTTCTCTGCGTGGGCACCTCCTCCTCGAGTGTTGACTCGGCTCACGGCTGACCAGCAGAAGACTACAATTCTCAGGCTCCTCACGGCTACCTCTGGCCATGTGCCCAACTTCCCACCGATGGGATGGGAGGAGGAAGGGTCTGTGCAACTTCCCTGCTGCGTCACATCCTTAAGATAAATTTGATTTGGTTCTTACTCCCTTCGTTTTTCTCAGGGATTAGAATGAAGATGAGTGCAAACCAGTTTTGACCCACTGGGGACTAGAGCGGTATCCTGGGAGGATGACTGAGCAACAGAATGAAAGGAACCTGGATTGTGGTACCCGGGAGAGGCATGGCCACCTCCACCTTGGAAGGTTTGCTGACCTCTGCCGTGTGGTGAGAGAGAACCAAGCTTCTGTCCCATGCAAGGCACTGTATTTAAACTTCTTTGTTATGGCAGCCTGGTTTGTACCCTAAGGGAACCACGGTCCCCATTTTGATGACACGTGGTATGCTACCATGTAAACCTGTAGCCTGTAAGATGGTCCCCTGTGATCCCTGCCTCCTGGTATGCACATCTCAGGTAATCCCCGCCTGTTGACTGTGGGCTTGCCTAGTGACTCTCTTCTAACCAAAAAACTACGGCAAAGATGATGGGCTGTCACTTGCATGATTAAGTTCCAGAAGGTTTTAACTTCTCTCTTGCTAGCAGATTGCCTCCTTTGCTGACTTCAATGATGTAAGCAACCAAGCTGGAGAGACCCTTGAGGTATGAGACTGAAGATGGCCTCCGGCCAACAGCCAGCAAGAAACTGAGACCCTCAGTCCAATAACCCACATGGACCTCAGTTCTGCCAACAGCCCCCAGAGCTCGGAAGCAGATCTTGACCTAGTCCAGCCGCCAGATGACTGCATGCCAACTAACACCTTGAGAGTAATTTGTGAGAGACCCCAAGGGCCTGGCAATAGCAAAGCAGGGCCTGGATTCCTGACCCACAGAACCTCTGAGATAGTAACGGTGCATTGTTTTGAGTTTTGTGTTCATTTGTTATGCAACAAGAGGTAACTAATGTTGTAGATGTGATTTTACTTCAGTTTGATGATAGGTCACAGACGTAATATGTTGAGGTCAGAAAATTAAAATATCAGACAGGTTGGTGAGCTAGACACTCATGTAGGGGGTCCCAGGGCATTCGTTCTTTGGCGTGATCACTGAGTTCCAAGCCATGGTCTTCTGCTTTGGACGTCTGCAGACTTGATTTATTGGCAAGCCCAGAGTTGTTCGGGCTCTGGGGAGCTTAACTGGCTAAACAAACTCCCGAGAGAGTTATATCTAGATTAGAATGCTAATTTGTTAATTTACCTTGAGGAATAAAACTGTCAAGTGGATCAGATAAACTACATCTTTATAAGCTGGAGTTTTTCAATGTAATGACTTCTTTTCTCCTTCTAATCTCTCCCCAGAAAAATCTCCAACATGCGCGTGCACACACACACACACACACACACACACACACACTGTATATTTATGTGACAGATAGATAGGTTAGAGATAGAGCTAGAGATAGAGCTTACACATTTCCGCCTTCGGACCAAACTGTGAGTGCAAATGTTCTCCCGACACAAGGATGCCACTGATGAGGTCACAGCTCAATTTCACAATCAGCCAAGACCTGATTCTGTTTCTCCATCTGGTTAAACCTGCTCGAGCCTGGTAGACACCTGGGAGCCCAGGTGAGTGTGGATCTTCCCCCTGGCCCACTTCCTTGGAGCTGAGCCTTGCTCAGGCACAGGATGGCTTCTCATCCACATTCCTTTGGGGTCCCTGGACAAAGCTGCTGAGGGCACGAATGCCAGCCACCTGTGGTGCCCTCGGTCCCTCTGCCTGTGCTGGTCTTCTCTTTGCTCCCACCCACTGCTTACAGACAGCTACTCCTTCGCCCATTGCAAAAGGGACTTCTTGTGCCCCACCTGACTTTCTTCCTGCCACCTTTTATTCCAGCCACAACCAACTCAGGCAGGCGTAGACCTGACAGCGCATCACCTTGGCTGCCCTTTCTTATCTTTCCATCTCACCTGGGGCTTCTGGGAGGCCTTAGCACAGGACACCTACTGAAACTTGGTGGGTGCTCACACTGGGACAGCCCCAAGAGGAGGGAGGTCAGGCCCCACAAGGAAACTCTTGATTGATGGAGGGAGACACCATGGGATATAGTCTGAGTTTCCTTCCATGTGGCTTCTTAGAAGTTTCAAAGGCAGGATCAAGCCCTCCTCGCCCACAGAGGTGACCACCCAAGAGCACCCTCTTGCATTGGTTTTCTCTTCCTCCTGGGTTACCTTCCTCATTCCCTGCCGCCACTCCCTAGGAAGCCTTTCCAAAATCAACGAACTGCATGCAAGTCTTTCAGGCTGGCTCTGCTTTCTGAGAACTCATCTCGGAGGCTCATTTCATCTGAGCTCACCTTTTCTGATGCCATTACTTACCAGTTTCCCTGCCAGTGGTTTGCGAATGTCTCTGACCTCGGACTCTGTCCCTCCACTGCTGTTGTTGGCAGGGTCCCACACAATGAGGATGACCTGTCCGCTGCTCAAGCATTACGCATTGCTTGGATCATCTCTAAATGGCCTCCACTCCGCCTCAACGTCCCCTCTGGAAATTGACATTAGCCTCTGCTGCTCCATCTCTGAAATCATAAACATCAGTATTCTGTCCTTCTACAGTTGACGCTTGAACAATGGCAAGAGTAGTTTGAACTACGCAGGTCCACGTATATATACGTATATGTTAATAAATAGAGTGTGGTCCTGTAATGACGTTTTCTTTTCTTTATGATTTTCTTAGCATTTTCTTTTCCCTAACTTACTTTATTGTAAGAATATGGTATATGATGTACGTAAGGCACAAATATGTGTTAATCTACTACTTAAGTTATCAGTAAGGCTTCCAATCAGCAGTAGTTAAGTTTTTGGGGAGTCTATAGTTATATGCAGATTTTTGGCTGCACAGAGAGGGTGGTGGCCAGTGCCCCTAACCCCTGTGTTATTCAGGGGTCAGCTGTAAATTCATTTCTCCCTCTTTGTTCTGTTTCGTCCTCTTTGCCCCATTCTCCAATCTTCAAAACTCATTGAGGCCTCTGGTTCTTTGGCCATGCTATTTTCATCCCCCATGATCTTCTTTCCTCTCTGTACCCATTCTAAAATCCATGCTCCATTACTTCAATAACTCTCTAGGAGGACTCTTTGCTTTTTTGCTCCTGTATCTCTTGCCTTCTCAAACTCACTTTTCAATCACCCAGATCATCCCGTGACTCCATTCGTCATCAAGCAGCTGAATCCTGCTGCCCAAAACCATACTGTCAGGCAGAATGGTGCCACCCTAGAATCTGTCTCCAAACTCAGCTGGGCATTTCTCACCGCCCTACCCTGTCCGATGATGTGTCCTGCTTCCATGCTATCGTAGCCCACTGCATTTGACACATTTATAAATCATTCAGCACTTACTTAACGAGCACCTTTTACAGGTCAAGTGATGCATTAAGTGTTAGGGATGGAATTTTGAATGACAAAGATGGTCAGTGCCCTTTAGGATGCTTATATTGTACTCCGGTGATCGTACTGTGCTTGGCTATCCCCAATCCTGGACTGACCTGGTCTTATTTATATTTTGGACCCAAAGTATAAGGCAAATAGTAGGGGTTCTATATATTTGTGTTGTATGTAACAACCACAGATTACAAAGCCTACCTACCACGTCCACATTTTCCCATTCAAGACTCAAAGGCTAATCTATGTCAGTGTGAGTACAAGGTGCATGAGAAGAAAACGGAGTACCATCTGATTCACATTAACCCCAAGTGTTACTGTTATTCTTCATTCATATACCAAGTGTTTAAAAATTGGTAGAGTTTAGGGGCCATCCTTGCCTAAACTCATATAATTTGTGTGGGCTTCCCTGACCATGTCTGCTAAGTTTGTATACTTTGGTATCGTATATTTGGTATCTGAGGGTCTCTTCTGATTAGCTGCTCTCTAACTGCTCAGGACAGCCGTTCCTGGGTTGGGGTAGAGAGTGCTGGAGTATCTAGGAGCCATATTGGTTGGAGGAGACCTCCCGGGCCAATAAGTCACAGGGGAGGCCCAGAAGTGAGGAGGGGTTTGAGACAGACTTTATGCTAATTAAGAGAAAGCTCCCTTCCTTCACACTCTGGTCTTCTATGTCCAGAATGCTTCTATTTCACAGTCTTTTTACCTAATTATTACAGTGGTGTGGTAATTGAGCACATGGCCCCAGAAAGCCTGGGTAAATAGCAATAATCAGGCAATAGGGGGAAAGGGAAAAAGGGCAAAGAGAAACAATTTCCCCTGATATGAACCATCACCTCCTCAGTGAGCCTTACCCAGCTACTCATCATTTTAACCCAATGCCTTCCAGGTCTGGGTTGTAATAATGCCCTTCACCTCACTCCTTATCACAAGAATATATTGTATTTTTTGTATATTTCCTAGACTGTGGGCACTTTGAAGGTACATTTTCTTAAGTACCCCCAGGACATGGATATTACTATTCTTCTCATGCTGTGTTAATCATTTTCATCTCCAAATGCATAACACTGAGATCAAGGAGAAAAGATTTCAAACCCAATTTGTAATACCCACATTTTGTTGTTATTTTGAAGGTTGGTTAAGAAAATGCTCAGAAAAATTGTTAAAGTGAAATTAATTTCTTTTGTATTAATAAGATACATCTGTTTTGTTAAATTTTCCTTTTTTTCTGACAGGCATGTGATTAAGGTGAGGAACATAAAGTTAAACCGTAATTGAATCGCATGTCCCAGCTTTAGAGAGTTGGTGTCAGATGTCAGGGGCACTTTTCAAATTCGTGCCTCTGACTCAGAAACCCTGGTCATTCCGGGGAGAAAGAGATGCAAAATACAAGCATAGATTGTGGCTTAGATTTCAGTCGAACACAAGGAAAAGGAGGAAACTGAATTCATTATTGAGGGTTACAACCCTAACAGTGTGGGAACCAAATATGGAACTTTCCAGCCTCTCCTTGACTCTACCTGCCCTGCCCTGCTCACACCCCTTGTCGAAGCCAAAGCGAGCTCTTGCCTTGACATCCTCAAGCTGCCCCTACCTCCTCACCTCTGCACTTGCTGCTAATTCTGCTCCAAAGACTCACCTTCTTCCCTTCCCTCCCCTTCTCTATTCGTCCTGGAAGAACGGATAAACAGGCTGGGTGATTTCAGAGTTTTGTTCTAATTCACTCTGTACTTCCCCTACCACTCAGCCCGTTATATTCACATTGCTTGTTTAATTGCTCTTCTCCCTCAGCCAACCACAGGCTTCTTGAAGGCAGGGACCGCATCTGTCTTGCTCACTATCACAGCCCCGGCACCCAGCTCCATATCTGGCTCTGGTGGTAGGTGTACAACTAATGTTTAATGAATGAATGAACTTCCAGCCTCTCCCGCTAGACATGACGCATCCTTCCAAACTAACAACTTCTACTTTTTTCCCTAGGCCCTCCTGTCTGACTTGGATTGAGGGATACCAATCCCAGCTATACACCCTACTATAAAATTGCCCAAAACATTTGGACATTAAAACCCCTTTAAAGTTAGAATGTATTGCTAGAGGGGCATCTGGGTGGCTCAGATGGTTAAGCGTCTGCCTTCGGCTCAGGTCATGATCCTGGGGTCCTGGGATCAAGTCCCACATCAGGCTCCCTGCTCCTTGGGGAGCCTGCTTCTCCCCCAATCTCTCATGAATAAATAAATAAATAAAATCTTTTTAAAAATTGTATTGCTAAAACATAAAAGCAGGAAGTTGGGAGATATAAGGGGGACCTAGTTTGTATTTATGCCAGAAAAATGGTGGACAAAACAACTGCTATAATACATGATTAAAATGTGGTCAGCTTTTTTTTTTTTAATTGTTTTTAACTTTATGTGACAGCAAAAAACATTTACATTTATGACATGAATTTCTAGGGAGGGTATTTTGTTTGCCATGGAGGGTATAGCTAGGCAGTCTGGAAGAGTGGAATTCTGGAGGGATATACATTAGGGGATGGAGGGAAAAGCAGATGGAGAAATGGAGACAAGCGCACCGGACAGCTGGTAGACCAGGAGACCATCTTGGGGAGGACTATCCCAAAAGACATTTTGTAATGAAGTTATCTATGATGTGAAGGACCATCTCCTGGTTCTCCACCATGAAATCTTCCGTAAAATCTACCTTGCAAACTAATGCCCCACTGAGCGAATTTTCAATTATGGGAATTGGGAGATTTGTCAGTAACGGCACAGGTCTGACAAGGAGGATGCTCTGGAGACAGAGAACTTTCTGAGGGCCCACTGGAAGGCACAGTGACATCTCTAAACGGAACACAAATCTGGCTTCAGGAGCCCCAGATGAGTCGTGATTACTATTGAAGATTATCTTGAGGAAGTAGCAGAAGAGAGAATTGCACTGCAAAGCACAGGCGAAAACTAGGACATTTTTGCACATCTTTCTCAACACAAAAGCTACGTTATTCACCAGTACTGTTCCCAGCTCTCTTCTCTGTCTTTTAGAATTTCTGATGACTTCTGTCTCTAAATTTCTGTGTCATTTTTTTCTTTGTGACCTTTTTCTTTGAATTCACTGACCTTTTCATGGCGCCTTCCACCTTTTTATTCCGTCAACGCAACAAACATACAAGGAACTAAACACAAAACGTGGAATATTCTTTAGAAGGTTCAATGAGGGAAAGAATTTTAAAGTTTGATATTTTGTCCCTTTCGTAAAATTTTCACAACAAAAATCAGAAAAAGGGAATATTTACAAAGAAAACATGGAAAATCTTATTTTACATGTTTATATGAAATGTGACATAAAAAATAGCAATTTTTTCATGAAAAGGGTATTTTGTGTCTCTTATTCATCAATGGTCTTAATCGTAGAAATGAAATTGTTGAAGCAAAATCCAAATGTGACACATGTGTCAAGAGGAAAGGAAAAGCCCAAATTGCACCTTTTGCAAAATCTCAGTGCTCTTGTCTTAGATTATTCCAGTGTGATTCATTGTTTTCCTTTGGATACCTTGCTTCCAGACATTTTCAGAAAGCAAAGTTATGACCGCCATTTTGATGTGTTAGTACTTTGATTACTTGATTGTGGCACCATTTGAGAATCTCCAGAATCTTCTTTTTGTTTGGAAACATCCTTGTAGCCACAGATCTTGGAGAATGAGTTTGTGTAGTATAAATATTTGATATATAAGAAACATTAAATATTAATTTATGTTGAAATTGTCAGACAAGATATATAGCATATAGCAGCTGTCATTGAAATGGCACGGATCAAACTGAACTGTATGCTGCTTGGGGCTGAATATGGAAGATGAACAGTCTTATTTCAAGTATTAAGCTTTTAAGGAAAGTATTCTTAGGTATGGCCAGGTTATTACATAATATTTGAGGTCATTATATAAAAGTGTGTTTTGCATCTCTCTTTCTCAGAACATCTAGATGAAAAACCACCACTTGATTTGGTCCAGTTTACATTGCTTTCTAGGGCATCCATTAATGTCTTGAGACACAATAGTGTTTCAGGGAACTTGGTCTGGGAAATGCTTCTAGGCCAGGATAACTCTAACATGGACCTCAATCTCTACTTCCTGGGATTCATGCTCTGTGCCATCTCCTCCTCTTGAGTGTGGGTAGGACTTGTGACTTACTTCTAATTAGCAGAGAACAGTAAAGGTGATGAGATGTCACTTCTATGATTAGGTTATGTAAGACAGTGACTTCTGTCTTTCTAGCAGATGCTCCCTTGCTGGCTTTAATAAAGAGAGCTGCCATGTTGAAGAGGCCCAAATGGCACTCTATGGGGAGGGTGGGCTTGGTCCAAGCTAACAAGGAACTGAGTACTGTCAAAAACCACGTGAGCTTGGAAGCAGAGCATTCCCCTGTTGAGGCTTCATATTGGACCCCAGCTCTGGCTGACATCTTAATGATGCTCAGTGTGAGAGATTTGGATGCAGGGGATCCAGGCAAGCTGTGCTTGAATTCTCAGCCCACAGAGCCATGAGATAACAGATGTGTGTTGTTTTAAGCTGCTAACGTTGTGGTTGTTTATTATGTAGTAATAGATAGCAGATACCCCACTCTGGCTTGAGTTCTAAGTCAAAATTGAAATATTAAGACTATGAACGTTTCAGTTTTTATTAAGGATATTCATGAAGCCAGGGGCTTCCAAGTAAAATCTGAATTACAGTGAAGATATTTTTCCTTTCCTCTTTTTCTCTTCGAGCAAATGTTTGTTCTCCTGGATGACATCGACTGATGAGTTACGGATGTTAAATGATCCTGGCTTAAGTTGACCCTCTCAAAGTGAATGAATGAAATACTAATCCTCAGATATCAACCGTAAGAGAAGGCCCAGATAGTCTCTGGACTTTAAAAGGAGCTAAAAATTTTGTTTCCCTCATATTTTCCAATCCCCTTTCCAGGCAGTTCCCACTGAAACAGCCTTGCTGAATTCTCCAGTTTCTACTTAGGCAACCTCAGATACAGACGAAGACAACAAAGGCTAATATTTATGAAGAACACACAAGTGAGGGGCACCTGGGTGGCCCAGTCAAACATCTGCCTTTGGCTCTGGTCATGACCCTGTGGTCCTGGGATCGAGCCCCATGTCGGGGCTCCCTGCCTGACAGGGAGTCTGCTTCTCCCTCCCCATCTACTCCTCCTCCAGTTGATGCCATCATTCAGTGCACCCAACAGCCCCATGAGCCAGGTAGCATAACTACTTTCACTGTACACATGTGAGGACTGAGGTTCATGAGGGTAAGTCCTGTGCTGGTTCTCTGTCCTGGGCTGCTTCTTACTCAAGGCTGATGATATCTTCATGGTAGATGGCGCCTAACTGGCGTATATACCATAGTCCCCTAGGTTTTTCACGCTAAATCAGCTTCTGTGTGATGCAAAGAGCCTTTTGAAAAATCTCCCTAACGAGACTGAATACTCATCCTAAGAACTTCTCGTCCCATCCATGTGGGAAATGGACTAGAAGTCAGCAGTACCAAGCTGTTTCCGTGCCCACGCGGATCTCAACCAAACCATCAGCCGCGGTTCGCAGTAGACAACCAAGGGTTCCTCACGTACTTCTGAAATTGAGCTACTGCATAAAAAGAATGCGGTGATCTGTTTAGGGGTCACAGCCATTGCAGCTACTGCCAACATGGACGAATGCCACTAGGGACTTCTGTTGATCTGGGAGCGACTGTGCTTCTGGGCAGGTGTGGCTTGTCACCTCTCTTCCCTTTATACTCAATACAGGGAGTAGGCGGTAGGGGCATGCACAGGGGATTGGAGGAGGGGGACATTTTTGCTTTTTTCTTTCATCTACCCAGCTCCCAGCTTACACAGCTTCTAAATCCCACCTGGTCACATTGCTGCCTTACAAGCAATTCTTTTTGTTTTTTTTTTTAAAGATTTTATTTATTTACTTGACACAGAGAAAGAGAGATCACAAGGAGGCAGAGAGGCAGACAGAGAGAGAGGGAGAAGCAGGCTCCCCGCTGAGCAGAGATCCCAATGTGGGGCTTGATCCCAGGACCCTGAGATCATGACCTGAGCCGAAGGCAGAGGCTTTAATCCACTGAGCCACCCAGGCGCCCCGCCTTACAAGCAATTCTTAGAAACCAATTGTTTATCAGGATTTTGCTGTCATTGTCGGGAGCTGCTCCCTTGAAATTAGAGTCAATATTAAAAAGTGCAAGTCCACAGCTTGCTCCGGACTCTTGTAAGGTGTCGGGGTGCAATGGGAGAAACTTCAGAACATGCAAGAGAAAGCTACTGACAGATTATCTTCTCTTGGCTTGACTCCTGGCAGATGATCCCGCCTTCCCTGACTGGATCAGAGGGTTGACAATTATTGACCCAAGTGGGAAGGCTATTTTCATTAAAGCACAGAGCACATTTTCTTTCAAAGCATTCATACTCCTCGCCTACAGCGTACCATTATCTTGTATGGCATCGTAGGGGCACACAGGGAACATTTGCCCTAATGATAGTCCATGAAGATAGAGCATCACAGGGCAGACAGGCATACTCTATGCCCACCTGGGCTATCACCGAGGCAACTGGTATATTTGAAATTCTGTCCATATTTGGTTCTACCTACCCTGAGTTCTTGCCTTTGAATTCTGTATGGGACTGTCCATGGTGTCACGACATACTAGGTTCCTAAGAAGCATAAACACTCCTGCTGACTACCAATAATGTAAATTACAATTTCTTATTTTAGAATAAACTCTCAGTTTCTCTCCCTGTCCCTTTCTGTCTCAGCTTGGGGCATAGAGATGGGGGAGAAAGGAAGGCTTCTCTCTTGAGTTCTTCATCCCAAGCACCCCAACCATGTTAGAACACTTTGATGTGGACGTAAAAACTCAAGTAACAATGATAATGAAAGACATCACCAGTGACGTCCAAAGAGAAGATACTGACAGACCTACAACAATAAAAGGATATCCTGTATTTCTATAGCTCGCTTCCTTGTTACATAGGTGTTGACGAATATTAGCAGATTTCCTCTACCTGCTAAGGCAATGAGTAGCTCGTTGGGAAAGCCGGCATTTGTGGGGAAGGCTGCATAAGGAGTCTTTCTTCCCCATCGACTCACATACTTGCCTTTTAACAGTGACATTTTGAACAACTTTCTCACCTTTATGGTCTGGTTCCTAGGTTCATCTCTTGATGGAAGAAGAGGAGATGGATGCCACAGGCCAGTGGGACCATATTCTGGGGACATTTGGACTCTCTTGACACCCTGAGGGGTACTCTTTCTCACAAGACTGCCTCTGTCCTTGGCTAATACCTGCACTATAG
The DNA here is from genome assembly GCA_028646535.1 of Procyon lotor. Taxonomy (NCBI): domain Eukaryota; kingdom Metazoa; phylum Chordata; class Mammalia; order Carnivora; family Procyonidae; genus Procyon; species Procyon lotor. Next base: position 8,691,963 of record CM053618.1, on the reverse strand, counting down.
AGCACTTTTGTCTTGCAGCACCGTGGTATAAAATGTGGTTCTATATGATCATCAAATTGGTTTAAATGCAATTATTTCAAGACTAGTTAATGGACATTTATTATTTAACAGTGCCTTTAAGGTCATTTGCAGCCAGGAAGGAAAAGCTTTCTTCTCCATTGTCTGTACTTCACCAAGAAACACGCATTCCTTGCTGAACATGCCTGCTAACTACATTGGCCTATTTGTTAATTTAGGACCTTTATTTCTTGAGAAAACAGGGGTGCGGTTATCTGGCTACGTTGATTGGTAGCAAAGAGTCTTTTAAAGAGAAACCCTAAAATAAAATAAAATAATAAAATAAAATAAAAAATAAAGAGAAACCCTTCACTCTCGTGACAGCACTGTTTCTGAAAGGTGAGCAGCTGCTATTTAGAGGTGTTTCCCAGATGTCTCCCCACATGAATTCATCTTCCAAGGTACCCTCCTCAAGGTTATTATCCTGCTCAGGCAGAGACTGCCCTTATAGAAAGCCAGGGAGCTCTCCGCTATTCACTAGTGACCTCTGAGACGTCTTCACCAATTATCATTTCGATTCCAGTCTGTCGAAAGCCACTGCCGGGAAAATCTATAACAGTCATTCCAGGCGTCTCCTGCCTGTGATCCTTCATCCCAGGATAGCAGCTGGACTCATCTTTGATTCGGCAGCAGTTCAGCCCTCCCAACTGTTATGAAGTCCCAGGGAACGTTTGCAACATCAGCCTTCAGCTGGCTGCTCAGCTCGCAGCACCCCTGTTTTCTCCCATGGAGGCTGGGCAGGGGCCCGGGGCTTTGTGCCGAGGGGAGAAGGGAAGGTGGCATCTAATGAAAGTCCATTTTAGCTTTCCGGAGGTGGAAAGGCCCAGGCGGCTTAATTAGGCTGCCTTCGTTGTCAGTCTTCATTCTGACACGGTGGAGCACCCCTGAAATCTTTCCTGCTGTCTGCAGCAGCGGGACGTGCTCCCGTGGCCCTCATCCAGGGTGCAGCTCATAGAACAAGGAGGGACCTCAAAGGATTTTGACTCAAACACCCTCTCCCTTCATGCTTTTCCCCCAAAGAAACAGAGAGAGAGGGAGAAGTGATGCAAGGTCAGTCTGCTTGTGCAAGTGAGCACCGGGGCCTGGGATGTGGGGCATGACTGTGACCCCCCCCCCCCGCAGCTGCCAGCCTGGGAGAGGAAAGACAGAGCCAGCCAGCCCCCCTTCGGGCCCAGGTAATAAGCCCTATTACCACTATTACAGAAGCTTGCCTGGGGCCCTGAGAGCACGGTGGAGGGCATTTACATGTGACAGTGGAGCAGGTCTTGGAAGGCTTCTTAGAGGAGCTCATTCTGAGGGATGAGTTAGAATCAGCTGGTAGAAAGGGAGAGCCTTAAGGGCAGGAAATTCGAGCTCTATCTCCAGCAGTTTCACTCATATGGCCTCAGATTAAATCTCTCTTTTAAATAAAGTTTACAGCAGGAAAGCCTTATGCCAAGGGCACCCAGCATAGCAAGGCCATCTTCCTTTCTCAAACCTTTCTGACCTTGGACCCCTGCAGCAGGCAAGAAGACGTGGAGAGGAACCATTCACCATGGTGCCTGTCAACAGCAGCGGGCCCTGGGAATCTGGTGATGTTTGTTTTTGTATTTGAAGTGACAGGTGAGAACAACTGCTCTCTGTGGTCTTCTGTCCTGAAAATCATAAGGGTTTGCAAACCAGGGATTTCTCTGATTGCACGGGGCTTTTGCACAAGCTGGAAACCTGTGAGCCTGCTTCAGCCACTAGCCGTCTACAGCAAGATCAAGATCCTTCACTCAGACTTACAGGCTCTATATTGTTATGGCTTATTTATTAATTTGTTCTTAATGTACTTTGTCAGCACCATACACTGCACTAGAAACAACCATACAGAGATGACAGCGTCACAGTCCCCAAGACCCATACAGTTCAGCAAAAGAGACTAGCAAGAAAATCAATGATGACAAGGACAGCGTCATAAATCCTATGGCAAAAAGCGTGCGTCAAGTGGACATCGGCTGAATGGGAGAGGTCAGAGAGGAATTCCCAGGGAAGCTCATCACCCCTGAGCAGAGATTTTGAAAGAGAAAGAGAAATTACATGCATGAATACATGTGTTTGGGTGTGATGTGTGGGTGGAAGGGATGTGGTTTAAAGTTTTCTGAACATACTGATTTTGCTCTGCCATTTCTTCAAATAGTTTGAATATGATTTCAACTACTTAGTACTTAAAAAATAATCCCAGAAGGATTATATTTATCTTTTTCCCAGTTTTAAAGTTAAATACCAATGAAGCTCAGTTTCCTCATGCAGTAACTTTTAGGATAATTTTACAGTTGGAGGAGATGCTAGAGAGTGTTGCCCAAGCTTCCTATGCAACATCCTTGAGAAGAAACTTTCCAGGTATTCTCACGTATTTTACTGATAATAAAGTAAAAATACAGAAAGACTTTGGTAGACTTGAACTTGATCATTATATCCAAAAGAACATTAAACATTAAGGGTTAAGAAGATGAGCTCTAGAACCAGACTGGCTTCAAATGCTGACACTATGACTTTCTAGATGTTGACCTTGAGCAAATGACTTAGCCTCTATGATTCCACCCCATCCCCTCTAAAACAGAGTAATAGTATATCCACCGCATGGGATAATCTTTGAAGTAGATTTAACACAGTACCTGGTACAGAGTAAATGCACAATAAATTACATATACACAATCTCTCTCTCTCTCTCTCTCTCTCTCTCATCTATCTTACATAAACCCCACCCCTCACCTCATCTTACATAGGCACCAGGACCACCTACAGTCCCCCTCCTAAATTCACATTTGCTCCCACTGAAATCATGATGAAGCCTCAGGAAAAGCATAAAAATAAATTTCATTAAGAAGAAGATATGGTCGGGGCGCCTGGGTGGCTCAGTCGTTAAGCGTCTGCCTACGGCCCAGGTCAGATCCCAGGGGCCTGGGATCGAGCCCCGCATCGGGCTCTCTGCTCGGCAGGAAGCCTGCTTCTCCCGCTACCAATCCCTCTGCTTGTGTTCCCTCTCTCGCTGTGTTTCTCTCTGTCAAATAAATAAAATCTTTAAAAAAAAAAAAAAA
>CM053618.1:8668153-8683039 GCA_028646535.1 Procyon lotor | reverse complement strand
GGAGCGTGGAGCGTGCCCAAGTGCAGAACTCTCCTAAGCAGGTTCTGTGGACGGGACCTGGGAATATTTTAGTTCACTGCCCAGGTGATCCTTGTGTGCACTCAAGCCCAAGAACAAAAGCTATACATCCGTGGCTGTGAACTCTTTTCGACCCCGCCTGTGTGTAAGAAATACATTCTGTATCAAGACCCAGTACATGTGGGTGCATGGGAGGCTCAGTCAGTTAAGCATCTGCCTTGGGTTCAGGTCATGATCCCAGGGTCCTGGGATCGAGTTCTGCATCAGGCTTCCTGGTCAGTAGGGAGTCAGCTTCTCTCTCTGTTTTTTCTCTCTGCCCGTCCCCCTACTTGTGCTTGCGCTCACTCTCTCTCTCTCTCTCTCTCAAATAAATAAATAAAATGAAAAAAAAAAAAAAACCCTCAAAGACCCAGTATACACATGTGACAAAGGCATGATAGAATAGTATTTACCTTAATTCAGGTGAGGCCCTGGTGATTATTTCCTAGTTCTAATTTCTTTTTGAATGCCCATTATGATTCATGGTAGAGATCACAACTTATACTTTGGAAAACATAATCTCTAGATGAAGAGGAGATACTACCCAAGGCTAGTCTAATACTGTAAAAAAACTGAAGTAGAGAAGGATCTACTCAGCCATTTAGGATTGCTTAAGTTAGAGGTTTGAAACTTCTCTTTATGCAACTCCTAAAAATCTGATTAAAATGAAGGCCCTATTTTACAGAAAAATTCACATATATGCATTGCTTCACTTATCTTTTCAGGGAGTTTCTGGATGTCCCTCTCCCTCAGACTCCAGATAAACAATCCCTAATCTAACTGTAGCTCTATGCAGAAGCAAGAATAAAGGGTGCCCAACCTCCCCCTCATTACATCACTGAAGTCCAGCAATTTATTTCCTTTTAGTCTTAAAGTCATAAAGATTGATACCCATTGGCTGTTCTTTATTCTCTAGTTATCTGATATCACGGGAATGCAGTCATTAGAGAAAAATGCTTGCCAAAGAATAAGGATGGCTGACTGAAAGCATTTTTTTTTTTTTTTGAGGGGGAGGCAGCCGTCATTATCATGGTGGCAGAGGTCACCAAAAGCAAAGGGTGGGAAGAAGAAAGGACTTCTATAGTCCCTGACTCAGTTGAACCCCACTGGCTCTGGACCAAGAACTGGGACATGGAGGATCCAGCATTTTCCTTGGGTGTCTTTGACTCTGACTAAACACCCCCACAGCAAGTTGTAGGAATCCCCGAGATAGCCCGGGAGCAGTGTGATACTTTGGAGCTGTTTGGGCAAGCCTCGAATATTCTGCCCTCTTTCCAAAACGGCTATGCCTCTTTCCAGTGATTGAGGATCTACTCAGATGCCTCTTGGGACTTGAAGTGGAGAAAAAGGCTCGGGAGATGCTGTCTCTGAACCCCGACACTAACTACAGACTCCCCCATGCAGAGTCGTGCTGTTGACATCAATGAGGAAGAGTTTTTGGGTGGGCACAAGAAGGAATGATGGAAGGAGAGCTTGAGGAAGGTGCTTTAGAGTAGTGCTTGCAGAGTGCAGTCCTTCCACACCCGGGTGCCAGACCCTGAATTGTTCATTGTCCTTCGGCCATGAGCTAAGTACAAACTGACAAGTGTTCAGAAACATACAGAACTTGACAGAATAATTTTATGTCTGTTGAATCTGATATTCCCTTTAAACTTCTGCTTTGTATGTCTACATTTAAAATTTTTAATTTTCCTATAAATTTGTTTCTAGTGTATTTTGTGAAAAGGTCCATTTTTGACAGAGTTGAAATTTGTGGAAAGAAAAAAATCTGGCCTCTCAGCAGGATAGTTTGAGAAACGCCGTTCTAGAGCAATACATACACATGTTCAGAAGCCTGGGAGAGTCATTTGAAGACCCAAGCTATGGCCCCTCCCTCAGAACGGGGCCACATATAAAGGAATACAATTTTCAGTGGCATTTTGGTTGCTATGTGGGAAGACCGAGGAGAATGCTCAACACTCTATTCTGAGGACTTTTCTTGTGACATCACAGAGGTTTTGTATTGTTACCATAAATAGGAGGGTGTACTCTCATGCCTATATTTATATAAACATATTTATTTATATTTCTATTTCACAAGGACTTTGAACACTTTTTACAAGCATTTACTGGGAAGTGAAAATGACCATCTCCATTTTATAGGTAAAGAAACTGAGGCATGGAGAATAAACATAGCCAAGGCATGCTGAAACCAGGATTCGGACCCAGAGTTCCAACCATCCCCTCTACCCGGTATGGCCAGCTCCCACTTCCTCCGCAGAGGACATTCTAGGGGGTAGGAGTTGTGTTCATTTATTGTTTATTGTTTAAAGCGCTTGCTATCACAAATAAATGGTCTATAAAAATTACAGCAGCAAAGCAAACGTATTTCTTCAGTAATGCATTCAAGTATCTCACCAAAAGGAGTTTCCACATGTTGAACTGCAAAATATTTCTTTAGTACAAATAGTTGCGGCATTATTTTGGGAAAGAATGTCAGAAAACACACAATAATACATCTCAGCTATAAATTAACGTTGTATTCCGCACTCAGTGAAATAGAAAGTTTTGTGACTTTTCCTTTTTTGGGTCTGCGGACCCAAGGGAGTGCCTGCTGCTAGAATTCAGAGCAGACCAAAGACAGGGAGAATTGAACAGTCCCATTGGGAGAAAACTATTAAGGAACTGGAAAAAGCAAGCCACGGTTCCCAGCATTATTTTAAAGCTGTCTCAGAAGAGGCTCGTGGTTCTATTCAGGGACAGAATAGAACCTATTCGGGGACTTTCACATATAAGCATGCATAGTTGAGTCCTTACATATTTTTGCACGTGAATGATTATTTTGGTTTGCTTAAACTTTGTTGCCATCAAGCAAATCTACTTGTCATCTCATGTGCACCGCATGTTCCTTCTTGCCTCCATGCGTTGTCATTACATTCTCTTCGGAGAATGCCTGATTCACTCCTCTCCGCTTACATTGGTCCTGTTGTCTTTTGAAACGCTGCTGAAAGCTCTGCTCCCCCAGAAAGCCTTTTTTCGAATTAACCCCATGTAACTCTGACTCACTTAGTTGTTTCCTCGTGGCTCCAATAGATGCATTCACTACTATATTTCTAGGCAGTTATTTTTCTTTACAGGTGCCTTTGGCTTTGTGGGGTGTGTGTGCGTGTGTGTATTTTCAGATCCTGCTGGTGCAGTGATGAGATGTGGATGGGGTTGTGGTCTAACTGATTCAATGTAACCTCCTTGACGACAGGGACCAATCCCTCTGCTGGCATCAGGGTAATGGTGACGCCTGACATATTTCATAACTGATTTGGGGCAACTCCCATGGGATAGCTGTGGGAATTAAACAAAATGATGAATAGGAACTGCAGGGTGTTCAATAGGCATTAAATAATTGGAGCCTTCTATTTTGTGCATGCGTGTGTGCCTGCGTGAGTGTGTGTGTGTATGTGTGATTCTAGTACAAGGCTCAGTATGGGAGCTCTCTCTCCCTGACTGCTGCTGGTGGTGGTGGTGGTGGTTGCTTGATGGAAGTAGGCCACATTTATTCTTCTGAGATGGGTAGATGGCCCTTAAAACTGACACCGGCATTTAGGACACACCTTGTCTTTCACTAAGTACTTACCCTCCTTGGGCAGGTGGTGGTGAGGTGAGTGAAGCTTGCACAGACTGAGGCATTGTCTTCTTTCTCAGTATTTCTGGAGCACAGACACCAGTAAGAAGAAGGAGGAGGTAGAGAACAGTGAAGATGAAGACCAAGGCAATGACAAAGAAGGAATAGAAATGATAAGTAACATTATCAGGAGACAGTTATGATGCTTAGAACTGTTTTATGCATTTTAGGTGTATTAATTTACTTGACCCTCAGGACAACTTTGTGAGAAGGACCAGTACATACATACTGGGCTCAGGGCAAGCCCCCTTGTTTAAGAATTATATGTGATTTCAGGATGGTGAAAGCAGAGCATTAAACCAAGCCCAGGGGCCTTAGGAGCATAGGGCTACTGGGGAACTGCACAGGGCATGAGCCCCAAAGCCAGCCCTGCCGACAGAAAAGGTACTGTGATTCCCATCTGGGGCAGTTTATTCCTTTTTGTCCATTGACAAAGAGGACCAAAGGGTTCCTAAATCTTTAGGTTGGCCCACCCTCTCCACCATTTCCACAGTGTACCAACTCAGGCATTTTCTAAAATTTCCACACACTTGAACTGCTAAGCAACCCTCGGTGCATTTCTGTGTGGTGTGTTGTCCTTAAGTGTGCCCTGGATCAATACACATCGTCAGTTCTAGCATGACCTTCGCTTAGGCAATCTGACCGCCTCCCACTCAAAGGAAAACCCAATGCCTTTAACAATATAATTAGCTTGCAAGCTCCCTCCCAGTCCTTATCTGGGCAGCTTCTCCCTGCTTCTGCACACAGGTGTCCTCCCGCATCACCTGCTCCCTTACACACAAACACTCCCCGCTGTAAGTTACATCTTTTCATTATTTCTTTCCTAATTCTAGTTTGCCTTTGATTTTCATTCTAAACTGATTTCATCCATATAAAAACATCAAATAAGCTACATAATGTACTTGGACCTGGATCCTGCCTCTAGGGCCAGACCTGATTTTATTTCACATTTATTGCAAATCAAATCACAACAGTCATTCGCAATTTGTTTCTGTCCTTAAATCTCACCTCCATGACTCCAGTGGACTTACGTTCTCATACTTGGAAGGCTGACAGTGGTTTTCAGGAAGGGTAAAATGGAACAGAGATGGGACATGTGGGTATGGGAACCAACAATCCTTGTGTAGATGTCCCCGTTGTACATGCATGAGACTCAGAGATGAATGAAAGGGGGCGGGGATTTGGGGCCAGAAGACCCAGGTTTTCAGATCAGTTTGTCACAAAATATAAGCTACCAGGCCATCATTTCACCTTTTGAGGCTTGGTTTCTTCGTTAGGAGATAAACTAAAATATTTGTCTGCTTACCAGACTTTTACTGTGGATTACAAGAGATAATGTAGACAAAAGGCTTTAGAAAATACACATAAATATAGTCTCCCTTTAATTTATTATTGTTTTATTTTTGTTGAGGTATTATAGCATACTATTAGTTTCAGGTATACAATGTAATCCTTTGTTTTTGCATATATTGGGAAATGATCACCACAATAAGGCTAGTTAACTTCATCATACATAGTTAGAAATTTTTCTCTTCTTGTGACGAGAACTTTTAAGACATACTCTCTAGCAACTTCCAAATATGCAATATAGGAACGCCTGGGTGGCTCAGTTGGTTAGGCAGCTTCCTTCGGCTCGGGTCATGATCCCAGGGTCCTGGGATCGAGTCCCGCATGGGGCTCCTTGCTCAGCAGGGAGCCTGTTTCTCCCTCTGCCTTTGCCTGTCTCTTTGCCTGCTTGTGTTCTCTCTCTCTGACATAAATAAATAAAATCTTCAAATATGCAATATAGTGTTATTGACTACAGTCACCATGCTGTACATTACAACCCCATGACCTATTTAGTTTATAATGGGAAATTTGTACTTTTTTGACCCTACCCACTTTACTCCCTGCCCCGCACGCCCAGTACCTGGCAGCCACTAATTTGTTCTGTGTATTGTGAGCTTGGTTTTGGTCGTTGGGTTTTGGTTTTTAGTTTAGTTTGTTTTGTTTTGTTTTAGATTCTACATGTAAGGGAGATCATATGGTATTTGTCTTTCTTGTCTGGCTTATTTCACTTAGCATAATGCCATCAAGTTTTATACATGTTGTAAAAAATGGCAGGATTTCTTTCTTTCTTTATGTCTGAATAATAGTTCTGTGTGTGTGTGTTTGTGTGTGTGTGTGTGTGTTTTCCTTTATTCATTCATCCATTGGTAGACACTTGAGTTGTTTCAATATCTTGGCTGTTATAATTAGTACTGCAATGAACATGGGGGTTATATTTTCAAGCTAGTGTTTTCATTTTCTTCCAATAAATACCCAGATCTGGAATTTCTGGATCATATGGTAGTTCAGTTCTTCTCAGGAACCTCCATACTCCATACTGTTTTCCACAGTGGTTGTACCAATTTACATTCCCACCAACAGTGAGTATACAAGGGCTCCCTTTCCTCTACATCCTTGCCAACACTTGTTATTTCTTGCCTTTTTGATATCAGCAGTTCTAACAGGTGTGGGTGATATCTTATTGTGGTTTTGATTTGGATTTCCCTGATGATTAGTGATGTTGAGCACCTTTTCATGTACCTGTTGGCGAAATCTATAAACCTTGGCTCTTAATGAAGATGATGCTCTTCTATGAAACTTCTTCTTCACCTTCAGACACTTAGCAATTAACATTGTATTTTGTTCCTTAACTTCTCATGTCATTCTAGCAAGATGCATGTTACTTAACTGCATGAGCAAATGTGACCATGCGTGGAAGTGATTACAAAACAGTGAAAACATCAGTTAAAATACTCACTTTTCAAGGTTTTGTGCTTATTACAGAGAGCCTGCCATCTTTCAATGTTTTAAATGCTTCTTTAAAGCATGATCCAGCTTGATGAAGATAAGAAATATTCTTGCAACTATCACATTCCTAATTTTTGATCAAATGTGAGATTAATTTAATCATTTATACTACTCATCAAAGTTGATTTGGAGTGAGTATTTGTCAAAAATAAACCCTCAAAAGACTGAGAATACACAAAACTTGTGCCACAGTCTCTGGAGACAGTTAGAAAAGAGGAGCTCCAAAGGTGTAACATCACATCACTGTACACTTTCTCAGTGATCACTTGAAATGTATAGCTCAACTTCTGCTATTTAAGTTTTGCTGTATTTATGTAAAAATTAACTGCATCAGGCTAGTGCCAGACCTTGTGCATAGTTCCTCTTAGAATAGCACTAAGCACATAGTAGGTGCTCAAAAATATGCAATTGATTTGTGACTTAGTGTTAAGGTGAGATTAAAGTTTGATCTGACACCGTAGATAGCAAAAGAATAGTTAAAAATATTACAAAAGAGGGTGCCTGGGTGGCTCAGTCGTTAAGTGTCTGCCTTCACCTCAGATCATGTTCCCAGGGTCCTGGGCTCAAGCCCTGAGTTGTGCTCCCTTCCCAGCGGGGAGCCTGCTTCTCCCTCTCCTTCCTGCTTGTGCTTTCTCTCACTATCTCTGTCTGTCTCACTCTTTCTCAAATAAATTAAATCTTAAGAAAATATCACAAAGGAAATACATTTTTTTCCACATATAAGTAAACCTGGATTCTAGCCATGGTATTCTATAATTTTAATACTTTTTAAAAGACGCATTTATAACTTTAGGAATTGGGATACTTGTTTTAGAATGAGAAAAAGAAGATATTGGCAAATAGTGGAAAAACTTAATCCAGGAGCCTTGTCCATTGAGCAACAAAGCAATGGGTGGCAAATGCCCAAGGGTTGGGGATGGAGAGCCTGTTTGAAAAGATTAAGGGACACTTAAGTCGGGTACTTCACTCATGAATGGAAGTATATAAAGGTTGTCTGAAATTGGGGGTCTGAAAATCTATATTCAAATTCAGAGAAAATATGAAATTGGTGATTCGTTCTTCAATTAATGTTAATTGAGTAACTTCCATATTCTAGGCATTGTAGCCCTGGGGATAGAGCACTGTAAAGACCTCTCACAGGGTCTCCCTGGTAATTATTATTACAAGAGCTCTGAAGGCAAAGTAGAATGTACCACCAAGGTGAGTAACAGAGGGCTTAGGTTTTACAGGATGGTCAGGGAAGAAATGTCCAAAACTGTTCTTTAACCTGAAAAAAAAAAAGTATAGCTAAAGTGGTTATAAATATAGTTTCCTCTTTATTATATGGATCTTGCTGAACTATCAAAATATTGACAGTTGATCTGGGGCTAATGGAAATAGGAAGAAAACTACCAGTGATTGAAGGTAAAGTAGTTCATAACGATGAAATGTAGGAGGTACGCCGGTGTCAATATAATAAAGCTCGGATAATATTACAGAAGGTAGATCCAATACAAGTCACCCGGTCAGGAAGGCATCTTTATTATGGTCTTAAAGTGCCCAACCTACTTGTGGAACCAGTTGAAGCTGTTTATATAAAAGCTTATTGGAGAAGAGCCAAAATATTAAGAGAGAAAGCAATTACCTGTGGATTGGAGAAAAGATCTAGCTACTGCAATTCATTACTTTAAAAAAAATTAAATCTGGGTGCTTATGTGTGTTAAAAGAGAAAAATAACCAACACAGGACATAGAATGTTTTTTGTTTTATGGGGGCCTCTGGTTTTGAACTGTCTAGACACTGAAAGTGCTTATCAAAATGTAAACTTCATGTGGGTGGGGATTTTTGTCTATTTTGTCTACTGCTCTTTCTGAAGAACTAAGAATAGTGCCAGGCATTAGCAGGACTCAATATTTTTAAATGAATGAATGAGTGAGAAGCAAAGTAACAAATGGTGTCAGCGTTTATGTAGGAAAGGAAGACAATCATCAAAATGTATACCATAGAGCACTTAACAGAAAAAAAAATTTGAAGTGATCAAATGAATTAAGTTTGTGAAAAGAAATTATAAAACTGATATTTTTATGCTAGTGAAATAAGTACAAAAATATAAGAGAACAGTTCACTCAGTATGCTTTCCATGAAATCAGATAATCAAATTACAAAGTTGTTTAAAAGGGTGTTGAGTTACATTATGTTCAGTTTGTAGATGCAAATACCAAGGGAAAGAACCCAACTCTTACTTTAGGGTGGTTTCCATAAGACTTCCAAGGGATTGTTTTGATTCCCATGTGGCATTTCAAAACTACAGTTTGGAAGGTACAGTGATGTGGGTGTACCCACACCTGTATGAGTCTATATGGAACCAGTGTCCTTTTATTTGAACATGATACTATTAGCGCTGATTTTTATCTGCATTTTTTCAATGTTGCCAAGGACCAATGTCACCACCAGTAATCACTTGCACGTGTCTTGTCCTTTGTTTAGCTGTCCCAATTTGCACTGCCAGGTAATGCCGTGATGCTCAGCCTGCTGAAAGGCTCTTGCTTAAGAGGAAGAGCCACCTCGATTCCTGATGACTCCTCCCAGGGCTGATCTACCAGCTCTGTTGTCTTTGGCATCCCATCGTTTTATCACTCCACTTTGATTTTTTTCACCTACTTTTGATGTGCTTTCTCCTGACCAAGTGAGTCCTTGCTGTCACTGCACCTGGGCTTATGCAGACACTCATTGAAGAGGCTGTTTTATTGAAATAGCAGGGATCAGCAGCTCCTATGTATGGATCAAAATGAATGATTACAGTAAAATCACAGGGTAATAAAATTAGTGGTACTATGTGAAGATATTACTCTACAGAAGACAGAATAGAGTCACTTTGCTACCCAGTCAATAACATTTATTGGAAAGATATTTTATCTACCATGAGACCTCTTATCCATTCTGATAGCCCCTAGGTACAAGCTTTAGTGATTCTCCTGTACTAAAATTTCAATTCCTATATGATGCTTCTTAGAATTCAAAAGAATGTGGAAATGCAAGAAAATGTGCAGTTTGAAAGAAGTCAATAAAAGTCATTTAGGAAATCATGTGTCTTCTAATTGCCAGTGCTGGGCCCTGGGCAAAGAGTTAAGTAAATATATTCTCAAGTCACGAGAATAAAAGGCATGACTTAGGGAATATAGTCAATGATACAGTAAAGGATTGTGTGGAGACAGATGGTAGCCTCACTCCTGGCGAGCACAGTATAATGTATAGGGAAGTTGACTCACTGTGTTGTACACCTGAAACTAATGTAACATTGTGTGCGAACTAGACTCAAATTTTTTTTAAAAGACCTATTCCCTTCCTTGACCTAGCTCACATTTGGGTGGGAGACCAGCCAGGTACACGGTGCTTGGGGATTAACAGTGGCAGAATGTTCAGGGTTTGAAAGCAGTGCTAAGTGATTAATTAACTCTGTAGGTGTGGAGAGGGCCAGGGATGTCATGGAAGCCTTCCAAAAGAAGGTTCTTAAAGGCTAGCTCCAAGTCCATCAGGCAAGAAAGAGGGGAGGACATTCCCAGAAGAGAGAAGAGATGACAACAGAGGTTCCATGGAGTGGGGCAGCATACTACAAATTCCCCATACTACTTGGGAATTCCAAGCAGTGCGTTATTGCCCAGCCTTGAGTTCTTGGGGGAATGGAAAGAGGTTAAATACTACATAGACAGAGATGACGTTTGTGCCATGTGGAGTGGCCCAACCCGAAATCCCCATGACCTGACTGGGGCTGACACAGACAGCTATGAAGGCAAGCATAGTGTGTATATCTTCAGTCCTTCTATGACCGTCCATACAATGTAAAAGGCAGCAGCCTTATACAGATTCTAAGATAAAATACATCTTTTCTCTTGAGGTTGATTTCCATTTCAATGATTCCACATTTCACGTTTTGACTGTTGACACGCAATAAAAATTTACCTTGTTAACCACAGGAGAATAAGCAGGACCTTTTATCTATCTATCTATCTATCTATCTATCTATCTATCTATCTATCTACCTATTTAAAGAGAATTGATTATTCTTTTCCTGATGGACATTAACCACATTTCTTTTTAGCTGGGACAACTCTTTGTTACTTCACAGAACTGCCCTTTTTGTAGTTCTCTGTGGGTTAAAGGAAAGACTGTAGATAGCCTTGTATCTTACTGAAACCAAGTATGTTCTCAATAGTAAATAGCTGTTGGCTGGCCAAGTCTATCAGATATTACATTTAGAGAACATGATATAAGAAATGTACAGTTTTATGAGTTTATTATGAACTCTGCTAAATCTGCCACATTCGACAAATTCTTTGTTTACAAATGACTGCAATCTGTTAACACTCATTTGTACGAATTCGCCATATTTTTCATTTAGCTCTATAACAAGAATATGAACTGCGAGTGACTATTACAGATGAATATTCCCTTTGAACAGTACAGTGCCTGGCATGTGGTAGAGTGGTACTTATTATGTTTGTGGAGTCAAAGGGGGAATTATTAATAGCTTCTAATCAAGGCTTTTGATTCTTCAGCAACTAGAGAAGTGTTGTCCAAAAGAGAGATGATTTAAGCCACATATGTAATATGTTTTGTATCTTTTAGTCTTGACATTTGTAAAAGCGAAAAGAAACAGTTGAAATTAATTTTGATATATTTTGTTTAACCCAGCATGTCAAAATGTTAGCATTTCAATATGTAATCAATATAATATTTATTAAAGAGATATCTCACACTCTTTTTTTCTTAAGTCTTTAAAAGTTTGGTGTACATTTTATACTTACTGCACATCTCAATTCAGGTGACGAATTTTCATCAGAAATACTTGAGCTACATTTAGATTTCAGAATGTTCAATTGAGGGACGCCTGGGTGGCTCAGTCAATTAAGCGTCTGCTTCTTGGTTTCCGCAGGGGTAGTGATCTCAGGGTTGTGAGACTGAGATGGAGCCCCACATGGGGCTCTGTGCTTAGCACAGATTTGGTTTGAAGATATTCTCTCTCTGCCCCTCCCCACTCTCATGCATGCACTCTCTCCCTCTTTCTAAAATAAATAAAATCTTAAAAAAAAAAAAGAATATTTAGTTGAAAGGGTAGGTTTGTGTGTCTAAGTTTTTTTCTAACAATTTAAAATTCCCCAATCACTGAATCAAGTATTAGTGTTTAAATTAGTTAAAGTTAAGTAAAAATGAAATGGCATATCAAGAGCTCAATAGCCGCATGTAACTGACCTGCTGTTTAGGATTGTGTAGGATCTAGAAAACCACACTCCGTAGGGCTGCTGATGGACAATGCTCTTTTAGCACATTTCAGTGGAGGTTTAGAATCTTGTAGATCTTCATTTTTCTTTTGTCTTCTCAGTACTTCCAATTTCTTTCTGAAACCGTTAGTACCCTAACACCTGAAGTTTAGAAACCTCTGAATTAAACATGCCATGTTTGGTTAATAATCCTAAAGAAAATTATTCAGAGCCTTAAAACACTTCTTTTGTCATTTCTTCATCATCATGGGTTACAGGGAGCTATATCTACATGGTGACACAAGAAAATGTTGCTCATGAGCATTCTCATTATTAAGGACTATGGCTAAATAAATTGTAATCCATTCACAATACTGGCTCCTGCCAGGTTAAGGGGAGGAGAACTCACATGGGAGCACACACTCAGTGACTTTTTTCTAACCTATGCCAAATGAATTTTTATTATATACCAAGCCTAAAGTTGTAGGCATGAGTGAGGATTATTTGAATGCCATTTCGGGGGAGGGGGATGGCATTGTTTCTTGTCTTTTTTGGTAGCCAGCATTATGGACTTGAGTTATCCACCCAATAAGGCTCCCTTTGAATGTAGTACCACTGTTATAAGACTTTCTTTATGGATAGATTTTAAAAATAAGTACCCCTTCCTATTATTACATGATTTTCAGCAAATTTCAATTTATGAGCCCAGTGTGGCAAACCCAGCTAAGGGATTTGCACATGACTTTTAACATAAACCTTAAAGCCTTGCGAGCCACTGTGCCAGAAATCCTGGGCTCTCCTTTAAGTTGTCTCTAATGACCATTACACCTTATAGGTATAAAGAACCTCATGGAGGTGGACCTGTGGGTATCATGACTGGAACACGATTGAAGAGTACCACGTATTCCAGTCATCTTCTTCTGCAAACTATCAACCCAGTGCAACTGTGATCCTGAAAAGTCAGGTAGGTGCATGGACTCTAACAGGGAAATATGCGTCTGTCTGGGTTGATACAAGGATAAAGATGGGATACTATGTGAATGGGCACCAAAAAGCAAAATCCAAGCTACCAGCTGAAGGAATGATTCACATCCCAATGGGGTTGAGCACTGCTTCAGATACTTGTTTATTCCCACGGTGACAAGGGACTATTGTAACACTGGATACGCCAGTGGCTGCAACAGTCTGTGGGCTGCTGACACCGCAGCAGCAGCCCCTATAGGCAGCAGTGGCTCTAGCTGATCAGAAAAGTACAGGCTTCTGCCCTGGCAACTTCAGTCCATCTTGGTGATTCAGGAGCTCTGCAGAGAGACTGTGAGAGCTTGGCATTCCCGATTGTACACCATAATTCAGGAGGCAGCCTTGCAGTTCTAAAGTCTGCATTTTATTTGAGGAGTGATGACGAACACCAAAGGGATCTTGTGATTTTTATTTGCCTTGTGAAATTGAGAGGTGTTTACAAGATAAACTGCTATAGACCGTGTTCAAGAAGTGACTGTTTACCGGATGAGAATTTTTTTTTTCTCGGGGTATCTTTGTATTTGCTATTTTAGGTCTTTCAGAACACTTTTTAAGGGTCAAGTGTTAAATTTTCAGAAACAACCTTTAATGAGTCAGGATAAAAACCATCTGGCGCACGGATTCTTCCAATGGATGAACTTCAGGAGAGAGGAGGAATTTCCCATCATCTTAAGATTCCCATTGGAGGCTTATGAAAGTAGCTCGAAAATTGGATCTATCTCCTTCTATCTATTGCTCCTTTCATCTTCCTGCCCACCCATGAAAGGAAGTGAGAAAGAAACACTGGTAAGAATAGAGAGATGATAAGGTTTTTGTCCTAGAGGCCGAATGTGCAAAATGTAAGCTCCCAAATAAGACAGAAAGAAGTAGCATTGCTTTCTAAAGGGCTAATGGGCCCTGGGCAGTGGGTCCTACCGGGATGTCTAAAGGACAGATAAGTGGCAGGCGGGTGGGCGGGTGAGGAAGCCACCTGGAGGAGGTAGGGCTGGGCCAGATTCAAAGACGGCTCTCCACCCTCCCTAAACAAGCTCTCCTAAGTGACACTTCCTTGTGTCCCAGGAAGTGACGATCAGTCAGTGTAGACGTTGGGACTCCCGGTCTCACCCGCTCCGGGGGTGCTGCGGTGGGCGTCGGGCGACCTCTTCTGCCGCCCCACTCCCAAGGAGGCGGCGCCTTGCGGGCACCTCCACGAGCTGCCGCGCCCGAGCCCTCTGCACCCCGCCGAGGCTGCTGGCGCTTCCAGCGGCTTTTGTGCCGTTTGCCCAAGTATTAGGGTGACCCTGAACCCCACGGCTCCCTGGAGAAGGGGACTGAGAGGGAGCTGGGGCGGGGGGAACAGGACTTGAGAAAGCTTGGGCACGGGGGCGGGGGAGCCGAATTTAAGCCTGGGAAAAGTCCCGAGGTGGGAGACCGGCGGTGGAGGATCGCACCCATTCTTTCCGAGGAAACGGACAAAAGGGGGCCACTTAATTGCACCAGCGCCCTCTCACCTCGCCCGGCAAAACCCAAACACGAATACAAATAAAAGCCACCAGAGGCTCTCAGACAACCGTACTCCGCGGGTGGGGCGCGAAACAAAAATAAACAGCGGGGCCGGCGGGCGAGAGCGCGCGCGAGGAGGGGGAGGAGCGGCCCCGCATCCCTAATGAGGGAATGAATGGAGAGGCCCCCTCGGCTGGCGCCCGCCCACCCGGCGGCGGCCGCCAAGTGCCTCTGGGCGCTGCGTGCCGCGCCCGCCGCTCCGCGCGCTGCCGGCTCGGGCCGCTCCTCCGGCTGAGGCGCGGCGGCGGCGGCGGCGAGCGCGCCGAGCAGCCGGGACGGGCGCGCCGGGAGCCGGGGCGCCGCCGCCGCTGGGCCCCGGGCGCGTGGCTGCGGCTCGGCCGGGCGGCGCCGCACACCTGAGGCGGGGCGCGGGGCGCGGCGCGGGCGGCGCTGTCAGGGCCGCGGCTCCCGGGCCCGAGCCGCGCTCGCCGGGACGAGCCGGGCGGTGATTTGCGGGGCGAGCTCACCTTCAGCCATGGCCCGGGGAGCCTAGCGGGGCCCGGCCGCCGCCCCCCGGCTCCCCTTCCCCGCTTCCCC
>CM053618.1:8592348-8668053 GCA_028646535.1 Procyon lotor | reverse complement strand
GGCATCCCGGCTTGCTGTATTTGTCCCTCGACATGCTGTGTCCCCACCCGGGTGTTCGCGCTACGGTCGCGGGCGAGCCGGCAGACTACCTCTTCTCCCCTCGCTCTTCTGGCCCCTTCAGCCCTCCGCACCCCCACCCCCCTGCATTGCCCCATGACTTTGCTTTTTGTAACACTGTGTCCCATTTTGGGGTCGTGGGCACCGCAGGGGGAAGGTCGGAATGGAAGGGGCAGAGTGGTAGTAGAGATGGATGCGTGTGTTTGTGTAGATGAGTTCCTGCTGCCGAGAGACTCCTCGGGAGGGATGAGTAGAAGAATTGCCCGGACAGCCTCCACGGCCCGGGGGTTACAGCCAAACGTTTAAAAGCTGGAGGAAGCCGGCGGCTTTTTATTCTCTTCCTCAAGTCAGTGGTGATAATTCAGGGCAGGTTTTACTTTAAATCTCTCTCTCCTTCTTGGAGTGTCACAGGGTGCATTTCTTTGAAGGAAGGATTTTCTGTGTCTTTGATCAGATTGCCCTCAGGAGTTTTTATCTGGATGCAGATGTCCCTGGTGTTTAAACTCTTGAAAACCGAAAGGACCAGATCAGTTGTATTCCCACCTTTTGAAAAAGTACAAGTGTGTGTGCGTGTGTAAGTTTCTTTGTGGGAGAGGGTTTTGTTTGGGTTTCCCCCCACTCTTTTTTTTTTTTTTTTTTAACCTTCATGTCTTGTAAATAGGGCCTTGGCTGGTTTTCTGACTGGCTTTAAGGGGCTGGAGGGTACCACGTTGAGTCGGCTGCCCAGATCTCTCTGGGCTGTTGTCTAGTTGTCTAGTGAACTCAGCCTCCAGTCTTGGAGTACCAAGCCATCAGTCGTAGGGTTGGTAAAATAAAATATGAGTGCCTCGGCGTTCTTAAACAAAAGGTATGAGGGAGAAGATAGGAGCTTACCTCTGAGGTGTTGGCAGCTGGTATAAGCAGACTCTTTAAGGGGGGGGGGGGCACAGAAACTTAATATAATTATCTGAACGCAGAAGAAATTCTTGTAAGAGACTATTGTTAGAAAAAGCTGGGAAGGTATTTCGGACTGTGTTTTTGTCCTCCCTGGTATCCTGCCCTGAAAATGGTAAACACAGTGTGAGGCTGCTGCCAGCAGAAACGGTAGTAACTTCATTTTGCATTGTAACCGTTGTTTTAAAAAAAACAAAAAATTAGAATTGATGCATAATTTTGATTGGGAGATTGAAGAAGGGTCAAAGGAAAAGATGAACAATTTGGTTAAAGTTGATCTTAAAGTCAAGTTTTGAAACAGAATGTTTCTAACAGGAGCTCTAAAAAGATTCCTGTCATTCAGTGTGTCATTTCAGTGAATGAAAAGTAAGACGGACGACGACCTCTGTTTTTATTAGCAAAATGCGGTGTGTTAACCTAGAAGGGGTGGAAAAATACATTGTTTTTATTTTCTTTTGGATTTTGAATAGTATAGCTCTTTCCATACTTGCGTGAATAAGGTACTTTTTAAGGGTATGAGAGCATTGTAGGAATATGCAACAAAATACGGCATCACATGTAAGACCCACGCACCCCAAACCCCGTGGATTTTTAAGCTAAGCAATAATCGTGTGACAAATTTTATTGTACCTTCTGAAAATAATTATGCTGTATAAACTCATTTGCTCTGGTTCGAACATGTTATTTCAAAGTGACTTTTATGATCTTGTCCCCTGTCCTTGTGTTGTACCTGACTGTATCTGCACATGGCTGACTTTATCCAATTCTGATTTTCTCCTAATTGCCTAACATCTCCCAATTTGTGGAAAATATCTATTACACTGTGGCTGTTAATTTATCGCTAAGTGTGGACCCAGCTTTGTTTTTGAGCTGGTTGGGTTACGGATGTATTATTTAAGATAAGGCCTCCCCCCTCAAGGAGCTTATAGGAAAAGTAAATATAATCCCAAAAGAAATAGTGTACAGAAGAAAACTGTGTAAATAAGGCTAGATTGGTTTGTAAGTGCTATAGGCACTTATCAAAGGGACCACCAGAGATGGCTATTAAATCATTGTTGGTGTCTCTCTCTAGTCTCTGGTTAGTAGTAAATGTCATAATCCATTCTTACTTACCTCTTATCAGTGAAATAAAGAACAAACCTGCTTGTTAGCTAATATATTAATGCCAGTATGGCAGTCAAAACATTCATTTGTTTGTAGTCGTTTTCAGTTAAAGTGACATATTTTTAAAAATAGTTGGGAAAATTTATATTCATATGACCCTAAAGACTTCAAGTCCTTTTGAATATTAAGGAAATAACTAAAAACATTCTACAACTGCTAGAAATGTTTTAATTTAAACAAATATGGCAATTTTAAAAACCATCTTTGTATTTTATTGTCATTTGCAGTTAATATGAAATTTTGTTTAGTCATATGTGAATGTATTTGGACTTTGTATTCTTGGGAATATGCAATATCTACCCCATGTATGTGACTAATGTGTGTTGAGGATAAATTAAGAAATTCAAAAGGGGAATGTTAACAGCACTGATTTCCTATTACTACTACAGTATGTAATAGAATGAAAAAGAAGTGCTTTTTTTCCCCCCCAGAACATTCTGTATGTACTTTTTCAGGAGTTATGTTCTTAGATGAGGGATTTGTGCGTTGATGGGCCTGATTTGGCTAAATACCACAGAACAACTAATGATGAACTTTTAATGCAGTAAACACTTAATGGTAAAGTAGAAAAAGTAGAAAAGGGGCTCCTGGGTGGCTCAGTTGGTCAAGTGTCTGCCTGTAGCTCAGGTCATGACCCCAGGGTCCTGGGATCAAGCCCCACATAGGGCACCCTGCTCAGCGGGGAGACTGCTCCCCCTGCTTCTGATCGCTCATGCATTCTTTCTCTGTCAAATACATTAATAAAATCTTTTTTTAAAAAAAAAGGAAAGGAAAAGGTATGTTACTGATCATAGAATTAATTTATGCAAAATGTGTTTGATTTTTATGTTGTAAAGAGTCCAGAAAAAGAATGGGCATTTGAAATTTTTTCCCCCTTAAGTTATACTTGGATTGTTCCAGCATGAATGTAGAAAATATAGTACCATAGCTCCTAGGTGCTTTTAAATGAAGCAAGATAAATTGTTTTTCCGTGTTTTAGGAAAACTCTGATTATACTGATTTTTATGGATCCAAAATGCCCAGACTACCCTTTTGTAGTGAATTTTAGTTAGTATGAAGAAAATTGATTCGACTCCTTCTTGGGATGTTTTGGTTAAATTTATTTTAAATCTTCTAATAATCCAACTCTTGAAGGTGATTGTTTTGATAGATCTGAAACTCACTGTGATGACTATCCCAAGTGCTTAGTGTATCTACGGTGGCCCTCAGTGGTTTGTCCTATGGGAATCATTGTTAACGATGTGAAAAGGCAGGAGAGAAGCATGCTTTTGCTACTACCCTCGGGTTGCTCACTACCCGGTGCGTGCTTCATAGGTTGCAGTACTTCTCACAGTGCGTTCTGATCGCTGACTTACTTTGTCCCCTTTATTCTGCATCCCCAGCACCCAGCAGAGTGACTGGTAGTCAGTGGTATGTAAGACATCAGGGCTGGGACATTTCCCTTTTGGATTTTTTTCATTTATCATCAAAATATCTTAGTGACACTGGGAAGGGTGAGTGTTGCATACTACAAACAGAGGTAGAAGCCTTCAGAAAGTTATTGACCTGCCCAAGGTCGTACTCTCTGACATCTTGCACTGTTGCTGTACTCGTGTTATTGCTTCTCGGAGGTGCTGTTTTGGTTTGTTCTGTTTTTGTCTTAGAAATTTTAAAAGAATATAAGAAATGATATAAAATACATTATTAGAGTAAGAACAGGCTATGCTGTGCTCATCTCTATTTTGAATCTTTGCTGTTTTCTCTGTCTGGAGTACCCTGCTCTTTCCCCTTTTTCCCCCTTCACAAATCCTTTAGAGTGTGGCTCATCTTTCTAAGAAGTTCTGAATTGGTTGCAGCAAAGACTGCTGTCTGCTGGAGCTGAGCAGCTGTCTGCGTAGAGTCCACACCACTGGTCTCCAAAGGGGGTGTCCGTCGTGGACAGCATCACGACAGCAGTGCAGGACTTCATGCAGGACAGTCCATGGTGACTTCTGTTCCTGTCTGGCCAAAATGCTATTATGAACTCTTCTTTTTTAAGCCCAGGTTGTTTAAAATCAGCCACGTTGTGGGGGAGGGGGGAGTTAAGATGGAGGAGTAGGGGGACTCTCAGCTTGCCTCCTCCCTCGAATAAAGCTAGAATCAGCCACATGGTTTTCAAATTACTATTTTTTAACCATTTCTTTTTCCTTCTCACGCTTAACTTTGGGGGTCATTTTCCCTTTGCCCAATAAACACCTTTGAAGTTCTTTTAGTAAAGGATTGTTAATCATAAACTTTCTTTTTTAAATTCGAAATATATTTTGCCCGTATTATTCAATGATAGTTTTGCTCAGTCTTCAATTCAAAATCGACATTTATTTTCATTAATTGCTCCAAAGATAGTATCCCATGGTCTTCTGATTTCCATTGTTTCTGTTCAGAAATCATCTGCCATTAAGTCCTCGATCTTTTCAGGATGCCTGGGTGGCTCAGTTGGTTAAGCCTCTGCCTTTGGCTCTAGGTCATGATCCCAGGGTCCTGTGGTTGAGTCCCATGTCAGGCCCCTTGCTCAGCCGGGAGCCTGCTTCTCTCTCTGCCTGTAGCTCTCTCTGCTTATGCTCTCTCTCTCTCTCTGACAAAAAAAATGAAACCTTTGAAAAAATAAAGGTGATCTTTAACATCTGTTGCTTTAAGATTCTCTGTTTTTCGTTAAGTGTTAGACTTGCACTACAGCACATTTAGGTATGGATTTTTTTTCTTAAGAAAGGGAGAGAGTGGGGAGGAAGGGCAGAGGGAGGGAGAGAGAGAATCTTAAGCAGGCTCCACAGCCAGCACAGAGCCCAACATGGGGCTCCATGCAGGGTGTAATCTCATAACCTTGAGATCATGACCTAAGCTGAAATCATGAGTTGGACGCTTAAACCAACTGAGCCACCTAGGTGCTCTTGCATATCTTTTTTTCCTTCTTGCTTCCTATGTCTGTGATTTCCTATCTTTCATCAGTTCTAGATACTTATCAACTATCATCTTTTTGAAAATTGCCTTGTTTCTGCTCCCTTTAGAGGTTCATTGGGGGACTCTGATTTGATCATGTTAGACCATAGCTCCTCCATGTGCCTTAATTTCTCATTCATTTTTTCCACAAGTTCATTTCCTCCCTATACTACGAGCTGCATGATTTGTTTGAATTTATCATCTGTGGATTTATATCTTTCATCAGTTCTACAATCAGTCATTCTCTCTTTAAATACTAATTTACTTTCTCTCTAGTTTTTCCAGTGCCCTGATTAGATATGTTAAAACTTCTCATTCTATCCTATATATGTCTTAGACTCTCATTTCTTCCTCTATTTTATTATTTCTCTGTACTACAGTGTATAGTATAATCTGCAGTACAGTTATGGTATGTAATATTTATATTTATCTTTCAGTTGGCTAAATCGCTTTAGCTGTATTTAAGTCATTGTTAATCCCTCTGTTAAGTTTGTGTGTATTGTGTTAAAAAACACATAGCAGGAAATCTTAACAAACAGAATTCTAAGTGCATAGTACAGTATTGTTAACTGTCAGCACAGTGTTGTATAGCAAATCTAGAATTTTTTCATCTTACATGACTAAAACTTTACACTATTCAGTGGCATCTTCCCATTTTCCTATTTCTTCAGTCCCTGGCAACCACAGTTCTACTCTTGGCTTTTTTATAAGTTTGACTCTATTACATATCTCATTTAAGTGGAATCATGCAGTATGAGTCTTTCTATGATGGGTTAATTTCACTTGATGTAATGTCCTCAAGGTTCACCCATAATAAAGCATGACAGAATTTCCTTTCTTTTTATGGCAGAAAAATACTCCATTGAATGTATATAATACATTTCTTTATCCATTCATCCATTGATGGAATCTAGAATGTTTTCATAACTTGGCAGTTGTGAATAATGCTGCAATGAACATGGGATTGCAAATCTCTCTTTGAAGTTCTGATTTTGATTCTTTTGAATAAATAACTGGAAGTGGATTGCCAGATTATACATTCTATTTTTAATTTTTTGAGGGGCCACCATATTGTTTTCCATAATAAAAAGCTGCACCATTTTACATTCAAACCAGCAGTGCACATAGGTTCCAATCTCTCCACATCCTTGCCAACGTTTATTATTGTCTGCTTTGTTTTTTGGTGATGGCCATGCTAACTGGTGTGAAGTGATAATCTCATTGTGATTTTGATTTGCCTTTATCTGATAATTAGTGACATTGAGCATCTTTTCATATGCCTGTAGACCATTTATGTGTCTTCTTTGGAGAAATGTCTATTCAAGTCCTTTATGCATTAAAAATCAGGATTGTAAGAATATTTTGGATATTATCCCCTTTTCAGATATATTGTATGTAAATATTTCCTTCCATTCCATGGGTTACCTTTTCACTGTAGGGATTGTTGCCTTTGCTGTGCAGAAGCTTTTTAGTTTCATGTAGTCCCACCTATTTTTTTTTTTTTTTTAAGCCTTGATTGCCTGTGTTTTTCATGTTATATTCAGGACGTCATTGCCAAGATCGGTGTAATGAAGCTTTCCCCTATGTTATCTTTTAGGAATTTTACATTTTTAGGTGTTAATATTGAAGTCTTCAGTGCATTTTGAGTTAATTTTTGTGGATCGCATAAGATAAAAGGTCCAATCCTATACTTCTGCATGTGAAGATCTGGTTTTCCCAACACCATTTTTTGAAAAGACTACTATTTCCTACTTGTATTCTTGGTATGCTTATCAAAGATCATTTCACCATAAATACAAAGATGTATTTCTGGGTTCTCAGTTCTATTCCATTAGTCTATATGCCTGTCTTTACACCAGTGCCATACTGTTTTGATTATTATAACATTGTAATGTGCTTTGAAGTCGTAAGTGTTAGGCCTTCATCTTTGTTCTTCTTTCTCAAGATTGTTTTGACTGTTCAGAGTCCTTGTGATTCCATGTGAATTTTAGGATTGTTTTTTCTGTTTCTGTAAAAAAAAAAAATGACATTGGGGTTTTGATAGGGATTGTGTTGATCTGTAGATCTCTTTGGGTAGAATCAACATTTTATCAATATTTCATCTTCCAAACTATAAACACAGGATGTTTTTCCATTTATATGTGTCTTCTTTAATTTATTTTAGCAGTGCTTTGTAGTGTTCAGCGTACAAGTCTTTTGCTTCATTAGTTAAATGTATTACTAGTTTATTCTTTTTGATGCTATTGTAAATGCGGTTGCTTTAATTTTCTTTTCACATCTTTTGTTGTTAGTGTATAGAAACACTACTGATTTTTGTTGATTTTGTGGCCTGCAACTTATTGCATTCATTTATAGTTTGAACAGTTATTTGGGTTTTTTTCATGGAAGTCATAGGGTTTTCTACATATAAGATCATGTCATTTGCAAACATAGGTACTTTTACTGCTCCATTTCCAGAGTGTATGACATTTATTTCTTTTTCTTGCCTAATTGCCCTGGCTAATATTTTCAGCACTATGTTGAATAGAAATGGCAAGAGGGGGCATGCCTTGTTCTTGATCACAGAGGATAAGCTTTCAGTTTTCACTGTTGAGTATGATGTTAGCTGTGGACTTTTCACATATGGTATTGATTATGTTGAGGTAATGTCTTTCCTAGTTTATTGAGAGTTTTGTTTTTAAAAATTTTATTTATTTCATGAGAGAGAGAGAGAGAGAGAGAGAGAGAACACACAAGCAGGGAGAGCAGCAGAGGGAGAGAGAAGCAGGCTCTCCACTGAGCAGGGAGCCTGACACGGGGCTTGATCCCAGGACCCTGGGACCATGACGTGAGCCAAAGGCAGATGCTTAATGGACTGAGCCACCCAGGTGCCCCTATTGAGAGTTTTTTATGATGAAAGGGTATTGATGCCTTGTCTGCATCAATAGAGATGATCATGTGATTTTCATCATTTGTTCTCTTAATGTGGTGTGTTACATTGATTACTTATTTTGAACCATCCTTGTATCCTAGGGATAGATCCCACTTGGTCATCATGTATGATCCTTTTAATGTGCTATTAAATTTTTTTTGCTGATACTTCATTTAGGATTTTTGGATATATTCATCAATATTTTTGATATTTTGATTTTGGATATATTCGTCAATTATTGGCCTGTGGTTTTCTTATAGTGTCTGTTTCTGGTTTTGGTTTTAGAGTAATGTTGGCCTCATAAAATGAGTTTTCCTTTCTCCAGTTTTTGGGAAGGGCTTAGAAGGATTTGTGTTTATTCTTTTTTTTTTTTTTTTTTAAGATTTCATTTATTTATTTATTTGAAAGATAGAGAAAGAGAAGGAGCACAAGCAGAGGGAGCTGCAGAGGGAGAGGGAGAAGCAGGCTCCATGCTGAGCAGTAAGCCCAACATGGGACTTGGTCCCAGGACCCTGGGATCATGACCTGAGCTGAAGAAAGACACTCAACCGGCTGTGCCATGTAGGCACCTTTATTCTTCTTTAAACGTTTGGTAGAATTTATCCAAAAGACATCTGGTCCTGGGCTTTGCTTTTTTGGAAGGTTTTTGATTACTAATTCAATCTCCTTACTACATCTGTTCAGATTTTCTTTTTCTTCACTGTTCAGTCTTGGTAGGTTGTATGTTCATAAGAATTTCTCCATTTCTTCTAGGGGCCAGTATGCCAATTTGTTCACATAACATTACTTAAGGTAGTCTCTTAACTATCCTTTGTAGTTCTGTGGCATCAGTTGTAATGTTTCCTCTTTAATTTCTGATTTTAATTTGGTTCTTCTCTAGAGATTTTTTTATTTGATTTTTTTTTTTCAAAAAACCAACTCTGTTGAATTTTTTCTTTTTCTATTGTCCATTTTTTACTACTATAATCTTTATTATAATTTCCATCTGCTAATTTTAGGCTTAGGTTTTTCTTTTTTCTAGTCCTTTTTTTTTTTTTTTTTTTTAAGATTTTATTTATTTATTTGACAGAGAGGAGAGAGATCACAAGTAGGCAGAGAGAGAGGGGGAAGCAGGCTCT
Organism: Procyon lotor; assembly: GCA_028646535.1. Classification (NCBI taxonomy): domain Eukaryota; kingdom Metazoa; phylum Chordata; class Mammalia; order Carnivora; family Procyonidae; genus Procyon; species Procyon lotor. The sequence goes on along the minus strand of CM053618.1, from coordinate 8,658,918 downwards.
CTGCCGACCAGAGAGCCTGACTTGGGGCTCGATCCCAGGATCCTGAGATCATGACCTGAGCCAAAGGCAGAGGTTTTAACCCACTGAGTCACCCAGGCACCCCTCTTTTTCCTAGTTCTTGAGGTGCATTTTGAGAGAGTTCTTTTTTTTTAAATAAAAGTCTTTATTATTATGAACTTCCCACTTAGTCCTGCTTTTGCTGCATCCTGTAAGTTTTTATATATTGTTTCCTTTTTTTTCTTTTCTCCCCCCAGATTGTGTGTGTGTGTGTTTTACTAATGCTGATCCTCGGGCCTTAAGTTCGGACTACTGCAGGGGTATAAGCACTCCTTCCACTGCTGCCTCTTGGTCTTCAGGTTTTCATCTTCCTTATTCAGTCAGAGGTGCATGGCACATGTCTTTTTGGGCCACAGATCCAGGGGCTTGTACTTCTTACCCTTGTAGAATTTCCTGAGGTTCTCTTTCTGAGTCTGGTTGATGACAGTGAGACCATGGGCAGTGGATTTGTGAATAGCTCCCATCTCGGACAGCTTGGAAGCCATGCTGCCTTTCGTTCTGGCGACTTGCAGATTCGACAGTTCCACCTTCAGGTCTTCCAGCTGTTTAAGCAGCTCCTCTTCCTTCATGCTGCAGAGGTCTTGAGCCTTAATTCTGGCCATGTCTGCATAATGGAAAGAGGACTGTATATTGTTTTCATTTGTCTCGAGATATTTTCTAATTTCTGTTTTGATTTCTTCCTGATGCAGTGGTTGTTTGAGAATATGTTGCTTAATTTTCACATATTTTCCAGTTTTCTTCCATTACTGATTTCTAGTTGCACACCATTAGTTTGGATAAGATACTCCTTATGATCTCAGCATTATTAAATTTGTAAGATTTGTTTTGTAACCTAACACGTGCCCTATCCTGGAGAATATCTACGCACATTTGATAAAAATGTGTTCTGTTGCTCTTCAGTAAAATTTTCTAAATATGTCTGTTAGAAGATTTAGTCTATAGCGTTGTTTAAGTCTTCAGTTTTCTTCTTGCTATCTGTCTGGATGTTCTACCCATTACTGAAAATAGGGTGGTGAAATTTTCACCACCCTATTACATTACATATAACAAATTACAGTTACTATGTTGCTATTTCTCCCTTCCATTCTGTCATTGTTTGCTTCATATATTTTAAGTGCTCTGATTTGGGTCTTTAAATATTTTTAAATGTTATATCTTCCTGGCCAATTGACCTTTTTATCATTATATAATGTTCCTATTTTTTTTCTGTCTAATAGTTCTTTTGTCTTTCTTAATATCTCTTGCTGTCTTTCTGTGTCTTGTTATTTTTATAGTGACATGCTTTGATTTCTTTTTCATTTTCTTTTGTGTATCTTCTCTAGGTATTTTCTTTGTGGTTACTCTGGGGCTTACATAAAGCATTTCACAATTATAACAATCTGTTCTAAGCTGATAGCAGCTGAACTTTAATCTCAAACAAAAATTCTGCTTTAACTTCTTTCTTCCTCACACTTTATTTTGTTGTTGTCACAGATTACATCTGTGTTGTATATCCATTAACATTTTATAGTTGTAGTTTTGTAAATACTTTTGTTTTTTAACTTACGTGCCAGATTTAAAATGATTTGCACAGCATCGTTACATTATTATAGTATCCCGTGTTTGTGTATGTATTTCCCATTACTGGTGAAGTTTATATTTTTGTATGCTTTCCTGTGACTGTTTAGTGTCTTTTTGTTCAACTTGAATGGCTCCCTTAAGCATTTCTTATAAGGCAGGTCTAATGGTGCTGAACTCTCTCAGCTTTTGTTTATCTGTGAAAGCTTTTATTTATTTTCGAAGGACAGTTTTGCTGGGTATAGCATTCTTAGCTGGCAAGTCCATCCCCTCCAGCAGTTTGGGTATTTGCGTTCTTTCCTGGTCTACAAGTTTTCTGCTGAGAAATCTCCTAATAAGTTTATGAGGGTTCATTTGTACATGACAAGTAACTTATCTTGCTGCTTTCAAAATTCTTTGAGGGGCACCTGGGTGGCTCAGTGGGTTAAGGCCTCTGCCTTCGACTCAGGTCAGGATCTCGGGATCCTGGGATCGAGCCCCACATTGGGCTCTCTGCTCAGCAGGGAGCCTGCTTCCTCTTCTCTCTCTCTGCCTGCCTTTCTGCCTACTTGTGATCTCTCTCTGTCAAATAAACAAAATCTTTAAAATAAAAAAAATTCTTTGACCTTTGATTATTTGATTATGTGTTTGGGTACAGACTTTTTTGAGTTCATCCTATTTAACTTCTGTAGGGTTTCTTGAATCTGGAAATCTGGATGTCCATTTCCTTCCTCATATTTGGGAACTTGTCATTTAAAAAAAAAAAAACTTTCTGTCCCTTTCTTTCTCTCTCTTTTTTTCCCCCTGAGACTCTCATAATGCATATATTTTTTTTTGATGGTGTCCTGTAATTCCCTTAGGCTTTCTTCACTCTTTTTCTTTTTTCTTTTCTTTTCTTTTCTTTTTTTTCTTCCTCCCCCCCCCTTCCTTCCTACCTTCCTTCCTTCCTTCCTTCCTTCTCTCCCTCCCTGTTTTGTTGTTCCTGTGACTGGATAGCTTCAAACAAATGTTCACATTTGCTCATTCTTTCTTCTGTTTGATCAAGCCTTTGACTGAAGCTCCCTAATGAATTACTGCATTCGTAAATTGAGCTCCAAAATTTCTGTTTAGTTGTTTATATTTTTGGTTTCTTTGCTGCAATTCTCATTTTGCTCATGTATCATTTCATAATGTCATTGAGCATCTTTATTTCAATCATTTTTAATTCTTTGCCAGGTAGTACATATACCTCGGTTTCTTTAGGTTTGGTTTTGGAAATTTATTGTCTTCCCTCAATTGGCCATTTCCCTGTTTCTTTGTGTTCCTTGTAACTCTTTGTTGGTATCCACACATTCAAAAAAATGGTTGCCTCTCCCAGTCTTTTTAGGCTTTCTTCATACCTGGAGAGATTGTGACCATTCAGTCCAGTGGTGATTCTCAGTTCCTCAGACCTTTTTTGTAGATGTGTCTTTTCTGGACATGTGCATGTAGATACCTGATTAGAGGGATTTCCTGGGGTTTTGTTGTTGTTTTTGTTGTTGTTGTTGTTGTTTCATTTTCTTTTTCTTTTTTCTTTTCTTTCTTTCTTTTTTTTTTTTTTTTTTAGGAGCTGTAATCTCTTGCCCCCTCTGGTGTCTGTCTGCTGTACTGTGGTTCCTCGGAAGGAGTAGCGCTGTTAACACACTTAGCTGGTTTTGTTGTCCCCATACTCCCAGCACCTAGTGGGTGCTGGTGCCCATCAGCACCCTGTGTTGCACCGGACAGAAACTAGCAGTGTGTTGGATGCATGCTCCACTCTTCTCTTTTTCCACTGTTGAATTTTTAATTGCATGGATTTTATTTTTTATTTTTAAAAGTTGTAAGTTCTTTCTCTCAAACCAGTCTGACCTCTTTTATAGTGCCTTGGTTTTTGTTTATTTTTGTGACTTCACCTTCATTTCCTTAAACATTTAACATATAGTTATTTACTTCCTTTATCTGGAAATTCCATTATATGAAGTCCCTGGGGCTTTAGCTTTAGTGTTTGTATCTGTTGAGTCTCATCCACTGTGGCTTCTTTGTTTCTGTATTTGCTGTTCTTTGTGAATGAACTCATATCTGCCTGATTTTTATCTGTGTGAAACTTGGGGCTCTAAATTGAGGACAACTTCCTCTAGAGAGGCTTTGTTTTGCTCCTACTGACCTGGGACTTTTTTTTTAAAGACTTATTTTTAAGTAATTATTCTCCATGTGGGGCTCGAACTTACAACCCCAAGATCAAGAGTTGCATACTTTACTGACTGAGCTAGCCAGGAGCCCCTGACCTGGGTGGAGCATTCTAGTCTCCTAAAGGGGTCCCAGGTCAATGAAGGAGTTTTACGTTCTTCAACCTTGTAGTGAGTCCAGAGGTTAATATTAGGACCCCAGGGCAGTGCTGGGTTTTGTAGTTGCTTTCAGCTGGAGTTTTTAAATGTTTGTTTATTTTTCCCTTGGATGTTTCTCTTCAAGCCTAGCAGCACACTTTAAAGTATGTTTTATCTTGGGGGCACCTGGGTGGCTCAGTTGGTTAAGCAGCTGCCTTCGGCCCAGGTCATGATCCTGGAGTCTCGGGATCGAGTCCCACATCGGGCTCCCAGCTCCGCGGGGAGTCTGCTTCTCTCTGACCTTCACTCCTCTCATCCTCTCACTTTCTCTCTCTCAAATAAATAAATAAAATCTTTAAAAAAAAAAAAAAAAAAAGTATGTTTTATCTTGGAGAACCCTTCACATTATCTTGCCTACTAGTCTACGGAAAGATTGGAATAAACTTTTTGGAAATGGGTGTTCAGAAGTGTCCATACTTATGTGATTTTACTACCCTAAATTATATGTTCATTCCCAATTTCTCATCTGCACACTTAAAAATGTGGACAACTTTCTAACTCGTTTATAAATCTTCTAGATCAAAAACCTTAGTAGATTTTGGAAACCATTTGTTGAAGTTATTAAAATGACATTTTCAAAAATTGTGGATTGTCCTCAGGAAGGTATTTCCTAACATGATTTTCATAAAGAATTTGCTGAAATGATGGTGGATTGAAATATGAATACAGTCATTGAAGTCAAGTGTCAACATAAACTAAACTTATAGTCAGCCCTTCAGATCTCAGTATCACAAATTGTTAAGCTAAGCTATTAAAAATCAAATATATTAATATGGTACAATGTTTAATCACAGAAAAGTTTGTACCATTGAAGTTTAATATGTTTCCCAAAATTTTATGTTTTTAATATCGTGTGTTTTAATGTAATACATGTGTGATTTAAGTCAGTATTCCTGTAGTAGCCCGTACTTAAACTTTCAATGAGGGGCGCCTGGGTGGCTCAGTGGGTTAAAGCTTCTGCCTTCAGCTCGGGTCATGATCTCAGGGTCCTGGGATTGAGCCCTGCATGAGGCTCTCTGCTCAGCAGGGAGCCTGCTTCCCACTCTCACCCTCTCTGCCTGCCTCTCTGCCTACTTGTGATCTCTCGCTGTCAAATAAATAAAATCTTAAAAAAAAAAAAAAAAGGCAAACTTTCAATGATGGGGTATTTGATCTAAAGTTTGGAGACCATTCTATACAATAGAGTCTAGCATTGTTCTAGAATTCTCTGAGTCAATTTTTTCTTCTAACTAAATTGAAAATACTTTGAGGTCAGGGACTACCTCCAGTATTATTTCTGTATATCCTGTATTACCTCTCATAGTTTTTGGCATATTTTTGGCAACCAACAATTTAATAAATCAAGGTATAGTTCATGAGCCAGCTTGAGAGATCATTTCACATTTATACTTCCTAACCTCTGCTCTGTCCCACTCTATTCATACCCAATTTCTCTAGGGTGAGGTCCAGAAATCTCTCTTCTTAAACCTTTCCATTATTCTGATGCTGGTATTCACTGACTAGGCTTTGAAAAAAAAACACTGATTTATGTGATGATGATCATGATTGCATTATAATAAATCTCATCTTTTGGTTGAAATGGAAAAAGGCTTTATGGTTTCTATGTTCTAGGAAGTGGGGTGGGAGAAGTGACGAATCTGTCCTTTCAGTGGATGATGACAGCAGTAGGAAACCCCAGGGAACTGTCTCTCTCGGAGGTAGTAAGGCCCACGTGAGTGGCATTTGTAGGGGTAAGACTGAGGAAGGAGGTAATGAGGAATTTCATTCTTCCTTCTCCAGCTTCATGTGTGAACCACATTGGGGAGGTGGTGGCAGCGAAACAAAGGCGTTCAGCGTACGGCGCCCATTCTGGGGAAGTACTTTTAATACTGTTTTGACCACTGTCTCCGTTTAGTTCAGGTTGTCAACAGATCAGGAGCTGAGCCACAGTCCAAAGTTTGAATGAACTGTCTGTAAAGGATATGGTAATAGGTAATAGGGTTATTTTTTAAATCGTTAAGGCATGCCTACCTTTCACTGGGGATCGACAGTGCTACTTTCACAATTTCAAAAGAGGGTTTGCTTTTATTTCCTTTCCTATTTGTTTCATCTCAACTGGAGACCAGAGGGATACAAAGGAAATGAAACCTGTTCCTGCTCTGGAGGGACTCAGAGCCTGACGGGAGGTCGACCGAGACAGACAAGGGCAGTAGAAAGTTCCAGTTCTTATCATCTGAGTGATCAGGACACAGAATAAAGAGGGAAGAGGGAGGGGGAAGGGAGCGCTCAGGAAAGGTTCATGGCCTTTGACCTAAGGCTTGCAAGATAAGTACTGCTTTGCCAGGTGGCTCTGTGGAAAGGAGAATACTGGGCTGAAGGAGCATCGTGCCCAGGCCCTGAGTGTGTGGCTGAGAGGAGGAGCGGTCAGGGAGAGGGCCGCGTCATTGTGCCTGGGCAGGGCTTCACACGTCTCAGCAAGACCTAGTCCTGGGGCACTGGTGGCCCTTGGGTGACTTAAGTAAAGGGCCAACATGATTAGGTTTGTTTTCTGTGTATGCCTAAGTGTTTTAGAGACATACTCGATTTTAAATTTAGGGACCTTGGGCACCTTGCCGGCTCAGTTGTAGGATATGTGACTCTTGATCTTAAGATTGTGAGTTCTAGCCCCACATTGGGTGTGGAGATTACTTAAAAATAAAATCTCTTGGACGCCTGGGTGGCTCAGTCGTTAAGCGTCTGCCTTCGTCTCGGGTCATGATCCCAGAGTCCTGGGATTGAGCCCCGCATTGGGCTCCCTGCTCGGCAGGAAGCCTGCTTCTCCCGCTACCATTCCCTCTGCTTATGTTCCCTCCCTCGCTGTGTTTCTCTCTGTCAAATAAAATCTAAAAAAAATAAATAAAAATCTTATTTAAAAGTTTTTCTAAAGATTTTATTTCTTTATTTGAGAGAGAGATCACAAGTAGAGAGGCAGGCCAGGGGGTGGGGGTGGGGGAGCAGGTTCCCTGCTGAGCAGAGAGCCCGATGTGGGGCTCGATCCCAGGACCCTGAGGTCATGACCTGAGCCGAAGGCAGAGGCTTTAACCCACTGAGCCACCAAAGCGCCCCTAAAAATTTTTTTAAAAAATAAATTTTGTGACCTGCATTCTCAAGATGCACAAAAGAGCTTTGAATCCGGTATTTTGGAAACTGGATTTGGTATACTGGAGAAGAGCTTAGTGAAGGGGAGATGCCAGTGCCAGTGCCAAAGACTCTCTCCTTTAGCCAGACTTCAGGTAGCCTCCTCCGAGCCTTGTTCTCAAGTAGGTTTCACTTTGGCCTTCATGTCTGCCCTGTCCTCGCAGGGCCTGCACGGCCTAATCTTAGCAAGGAATTCTGCTAAGTTAGTTAAGTGAAAATCCCCCCACCCCCTTATTGTCTGACCACCCTGGGTGTGTAATCGAGTTCCTCATCCCCCACCTTGATGTCCTAGTTGTCCTGCTGTCAGCAAGCACCCTCTTAAACCAGTTTAGCAGGAGTCCCCTGACCCTGAGGTTTCATCTTAGTAACTTTCCATCCACTCACCTCAGCTCTGAATCCCCAACTGTCTTTACTGTATTCAGAACTGATCTCTCTCCCCTATTGCCATACCCCTGTTGCAATAATCTTGAATAAAGCCTTTCTTACCACTTAGCAAGTGTCAGAATAATCATTTCTTTTTAACACTAGTTAAGAAGAGATTCATGTTTCATAATGAAATCCCAAACACATTTTATTGTGGTAGTATGTATTGGGAGTAAGGGGAGAGAAGCCCACAGTGACCGTAAGAATATTAGTAGACCAGAAAGTAGAACCTTTGCAGACTTAGTGCAGAAGGATAGTGTGACATAAAGAAACTAAGACAGGGATTTCTTAGCAAAGGCTGGGGTTGGTAATTCATTATTCTTTCATGGTGTCCTATCTGTGATTTTGATAGATGTGGTGACTACAGTTGACCTGAGGGGGGACAGTTATTTAGCCGATTTATCTTGGGTAAGTCGTTTAACCTTTGTTTCTTCTGAGGCTTACTGATACATCTCATTTTGGTGCTTCCCTATACACTTGTAGTGCTCTTTTCTATAGAAACGATTTATTTCCTGAAAGCACTACTAAGTCATGCCACTGAGCCTTCTGGCCACTCTAAATTCTTTCTGATTTTTCTTAAGCACCAAAAACTAGAGGGAAGTAAGTTATGTACCAGTGGCCACTCGTGTAAACCTGGAGAAATAAGGAAGTAACTGTTCAGGAAATTCTGAAACATGAGCGCCCAGAGAACGGGCTAAGTAGAGAAGCCTTGAGAGAAGGTTGATACGGGGTGGGTGGTTGATTACCTCCCACTCTCTCTTTTCCCTTCCTCTCCAGACAAGGAGAGAAATCAAGGGGAGGGAAGAGTGTGTTGGGAAGGAGGCTCTGTTCTCTGTTCTGCCACAAGTGAATTATTTATCATGTTTCTGGTTCTATCTCATATGCGCTCTGTGACAGTGCTTTCAGACGGCACTGTGATTTCATTAAACCTGCCCCACATGCCGTGCTGAGGACGGCTCGAGCCCAGGAACCCGGCTACTCATTCCCGTAGCACTTCAGCCACACTGTCTGGCACAATTGGCTTCCAGAAGTTTTCAGAACTGCTTGCTGTGTTATAGAAAAAGCAGCAAGAGGGGCGCCTGGGTGGCTCAGTCGTTGAGCATCTGCCTTCAGCCCAGGTCATGATCCCAGGGTCCTGGGATCGAGCCCCACATTGGGCTCCCTGCTCGGCAGGAAGCCTGCTTCTCTCGCTACCATTCCCTCTGCTTGTGTTCCCTCTCTCGCTGTGTTTCTCTCTGTCAAATAAATAAAATCTTTAAAAAAAAAAAAAAAGCAGCAAGAATATATCAGTAAACTACATTCCCCCTCGTAAAGGCTTCGGCACGTTGCTGTGCACGTAGTAGCTGTTTGATGGGGTTTAGTAAATGTGTACAATTAAGATTCACTTGTTCTCTGGAAAATTTTGAAGTACTTTCAGAATCTGAGGTGGTGCTGTATAGATCCAGTATTTGCTTTTTACATTCTGGTCATTGTTTTATGAACGTCTGAGGTTTTGCAGAGAGATTTCCTTTCACCCCGGCATTCGCGTTCATAACTTAAAGTCATCAGTTCAATTTTTATTGTACTTTAAAAAATTTATGCAGAAAGTGTATTGACATTTAAGGTGATATGATTATTAGCTTATGTTAGGGAAAAATTACTGGACTTTGTTAGATTTACTAAATATATCAGAACCTGAAGTCTTAGAATCAAGCTTTGACTACTAGAGTGTTAAATTAAATCAAATCTAATGATTTAAAGAACAAACATCCTTTGTAATTTCTGGCATGAGTTTACTGTTAGGTTTTTGTACTCGTGGGAGTGAAAGAACTAGGAAGTTTCTGAAATAATTTAATACCGTATTTTTAGATATAATTTAAGCAGATGTTTTCTTTTTATCCCCTGAGGACTCAGTTGTGTTGGCCCATAATATCTTCTGGCAAGCAGTAGTGAAAGACCTCCGAGGGGGGGTTGCAGGCAGGGGGTAGGGGAATATCTCAGGAAGGAGTGCCTCTAGAAATAAAATACAGGCTCAGTGGCTCCCTCTCTGCCTCCTGAAGGGGAGTGATTGCCCTTTGTATCCCCAATTCAGATGTAAAGGCAGTAGAACTTCTAGGTTATGGGTACGCGCTCTGAAGTTAGACTATGTGGGTGCAAGTTGTAGCTCTGCCATTTATGAGCTCTGTGATCTTGGGAAGCCACTAATTTCTTTATTCCTTGGGGGTTTTAGCTGTAAAATGTAATAACAGCAGTACCTCCTTTTTGGGGTTTTGTGAGGTTTAAGTGATGGAACATGTCTAATGCCCTCAGAACGGTGCCCGGCACCTAGTAGAAGGTGTGGAAGTGTTAGCTGCTCCTGCTGCTGTTGTTACTAGCAGCAGTAGTAGTGGTGGTAGGACATTTAGATAAAGGAAGTAGGAATGCCAGAGTTTTAAGTGTTTATGTCAGGGTTACTGGAATACACATGATTTTAATTTTTTAAAATTTCTGTATTTTAAGTCATGGATTTATATTCCTTTTTATACCTAAAATTATAAATTTACAGTGTGAAGTATAACTTCCTGGTTTGCTGGAATGCTTGTTTTCATGTAAGAAAGCCAAGTGGGAAGCCAGATTTTCTGCAGGTGGTTCGGTGAACGAACAATATCAGAGCAGGGTACAGAAGAGGATAGGTGTGTGGTGACATCTATGTTCTCAGTGGGAACGGACACACCTGAAGGCTTGTGTAACGTTTAAGAGCACCAGCTTGTAGACAGGACATCCCTGGGGTTGATTTATTCCCAGCCTAGTCATTTATAAGGTATATAACATTAGGCACATTTCCTTATCTGTACAATGAGAATAATACATTCCCGGCGGGGTGGGTTGTTGGTTTTCAGTTATCCAGTGTATATTACATACTTTGCAATAGCAAGTGTTCGGTGCTGGTACCAAGGAAACAAAGAATCAAAGCCAGGGTGTTGAGGAAATTCACATTTGCTCCTGGGACCATATTCTTTTTTCTATCTGTGTCCTAAAATGCACAACTAAACTCACATTCTCGGGGGTTCCTATTTTCCCATGCTCACCATTTTCTTCATGTCAATACATTCATTCTTCAGGCTGAGTACCAATACACTTGGATTGATTACTGCTGTAAACATGCTAATGGAATCTCACTCTTGAGACTGCGTTGAATTTACTGAACCCAAATATAAAGTCAAGTCTTAAATCAGGCGTTTACATGTTGAAGATAATTTTGATAATGCCACTGTGTATGCTGGAATATAGTGTCGTCTTTTGTCCTTTCTGAATCATAGTGCTTATATTTTTGCCCCTTAGAAGTTACAGAAAAAAGCTTGATGAGCAAGGTTTTGGTGGATTTATGGAAAGTTCTTCTAATTCTGTGTTTGTCCTCCTTTTCTTTTAAGGAAATACATTTCTTTTCATCTTTCTAAAAAATAATACTTGATAGGTCTTTTTTTACTCAAGGAATTTAATTTCACCTTAGTCAAGTTTCCATAATAGTTAAATTAGAAATACAGTCCCATGTTAATGTACTTTTTAAAAGAAAGAACATTTGCAGTGTTCCCTCTATTATTACACCTGAGTTCAACTGGGGAAGCATCATCGTGTGAGCCATATAGATTAAGGCTTTTACTGTGGCATTAAAGTGACACAGTGGTTTAGTATTCTGTATATGGCTTCTGCTTTGGAGTCCGGTATTAAGAGGCTGAAATCCACGCGTCATCAGTCAGAAAGGACGACGAACGTGAAGTGGAAGAGAACAGGACTCAGTGGAGCCTGTGAGGACGAGGGGAATCTGTCTCTCTCTCTCACTGCTTTCCAACTCTGAGATGGCGACCTGCAGGATGAGCTGATGCCTTCCGTCACAGAGTTGCCTGAGCACCTGGGCTGGGATCCCCAGCAGCCCAAGCAGGGGCTCCAGCGGGAGCTGGAGAGCTCTGAAGCCTGACTGCTGCTCCATGCTCACGAGACGTGCCAACAGATCATCTCTCCCAGGATGAGCTGCAGCTGCGTCAGGCTCGGCACTGACCTTCAGAGCATGTCAGTGGCCTTTCAGATCTTGGGCACGTTTCTCTCGTGTCCAGTATTAGCCCAGGACCAACCATAGAGGAAGGGACTTTTGAGAAATATAATTCCAGCTTAGCTAAACTCACCTATCAGAAGTCATCACAGCCCACCCCATGTCACCTTGGCCTAAAAAAAGTATGGGATTTGGCCACACTTCTTTTAACCACAGTTAACTTCCAAAAGAAGATAACAGCAAAATTATGCTTTTGCCTAATATGATGCAACCATTCTAGGTATACCAAGAATATGCTAACCCTCTCCTCAAAAGAAAATACAAAGTCCCTTTATCTTCTGAGTCACACTCTTGTTTTTATACCTTGTTACCTCAGTATTGAAATACAATGTTAGCTAATATTAGCACTTTAATATTAGGTGACATGGAAATGGGGAACTGGGGAAAGAGCATTAAAAGGAAGTAAGAATTGGTTGATTTATACACAAATATATTCATACCAAAATAAAATCTACTCCCAAATATTGCAATCCTTTTTTCTGCAACTGGTCATGTGGTTACAGATGGCATTTATAATTACGTTCTTCTAATTCCATGTTCTCTTTGCCCTCAACAATCACCTGAGTGATAATAATTCCTTGCCTGGTGAGGTAACGCCAAACCTGATTCCTGAAGAGTCTAGGGCCATCAGAAATCATGCCTCTGTTATTGTAATTTTCCAATGACTTGTCTCAGGACAAGGGAGTAATAAGAGGTGCCCCAGAGGATCTCCTGCATTTAAACTTACTTCTCCTTAAGCCATTATGTAATAGCAACCCAATTTCCCCTTGATAGTCAGGATCATTCTCCCTAGCCAGTATAATAACTCTCTTCTTTGACTACTGATTCACTGCCATGGAGCATTCTCAACTTGCAATGTAATGGACCATTGCTGTGACACCTAGTGGAAACATTCCGTCTTAGGTACTAAGACTTCTATGCTAGAGAATACAAAGTTGCGGAGACTAGAAAGAAAGAAATTTTCTGATGGATCACTAAGGGTGACAGGGAGAGGAGCTACTCCAGTTTCTATCTCTTGATTCTTGGACCTGTGAATCCTGGCTATAGGAGGAATGGTCCTGTGTATTAGTCACTCATTCAGAATATGTACTGCATCTTGGAAGGTGTTACCCCAGCTCTATAAGGTGTTGTCACCCAGCTGACATCATAACAGAATCTTTAAAAGACCATTCCACTGATTTCTCAAGCCAGCTGCTTCAGGGTATTGGGGAGATAATAAGAACAGTGAATTCTTCAGGCATGAACCCATTGCCATGCTTCATTTCCTATAAAATCAGTTCCTTGCTTAGAAGCAGTGCTATGTGGAATATCATGATGGTGGAAGTATATGCCGTAAGTCTACCCATCGTGGTTTTGCCGTAAGGATTGTCAAAAGGGAAGGCATATTCATATCTGCAGCAAGTGTTTATTCCAGTGAGATAAAAAATGGGGCCCCTTTTGTGATGAAAGTAGTCTCATTTAGTCAACCTGCCACCAGGTAACTGGCTAACTTCACCCCCTCCTCCTGGGAATTGTAGTGTCATTGGGGGAGCTCAGTATTATTCTCTGCAGTTGGCAGATGAGCTTTGGTGAGTGTTAGCCCATGTTGCTAGGAAGATGGGTGGCTGGAGAAAGAGGCTGATATCTTTAGCATGAGTCATCTCTGGTGAGGATTCACACGGGACACAGCTATCTCCACATGCTGTCCTCATTCGGAGAGACCTAGTCACATTCTTCTTCCTTGTCATTAATTTTCAAATCCTGTTCCTTCTCAGCCCTTGATCATTCAGCCACGTCGTTAGCACCAATCTGCGAATCTCTGTAGATTCATACTTTACACTGTCTTTGCAAGGCAAAATAAACAACCAGGTGCACTGCTTAAGTTCCCCCTCCTGGGGGATTTTCTCTTGGCCCCTGTTCCTTCAGTGCCACCCAGAGTGGGGCTGTGGTGCTGCCGGGGTCGGCTCCTGCGTGGTGCCTGCGTATCGTGCAGAACCAGCTGGAAACTAGACTGGAAGTTTTTATGATAGTTATCAGCAGGTCTCCCTGGGAGTCCACAGATGTGGGTGCAGACAACACAAGCAACATAGCAGGAGTGTGGGTGGTGGTGCAGCTCCGCCACCTGCACATGCAGCTGGCCTTGTACCTCCAGGACTTGCTCGAGCCTCTCTAATACATGATGTCACTTCCATTTGATGGTGGAATGTTGCCATGTGAGCCCAGGTTTTATTGACTTAAAGAATCAGACAACACCCAGGTCCTAATGGGAAGCTCACGCTGAGACCTTGGTGGTCTATGGTCAACTGTTCAGTCTCTCCTGACTCCCCATGGCAAGCCAGAAGGTTCCCCCAAAGAGAGTGGTTATCTACAGAGGATGGCATAGCTTTGCTCCAAAGTGTTGAAAGTTTGCCTTGTGATTCACACGTGGGCTCCACCAAAGGCTCAATACTTGATTTCTCTGTAGCCCAGTCTTTAAGCACCAGGGTGTTTTCTGGGTTCCATTGGTAGAGTAGCTTGTTGACAGCCCTCGACCTGTTACCACGCCCTGTTTTTCTGGGCTCTATTAAAAAACTGGCCAGCTTCCAGGTTATCTGTACTGGTAATGATGTATATTTTACTTTCAAAATTCAAATCCATGGTGTCTCCTTTTTTAAGGGTTCGAGGGATCAGATGGAGCAATTTATTCTTCACTCCGGAAGAGGTCTCAACAGCCCCCAGGCCATTAGATTCCCAGGAATTTCACTAAAGAGACACACCCCTGAATTTTGTGGGGTTTATTGCCTACCCTTTGGCATATATGTATCTTATCATGGTGTCTCGAGTAGTTGTTAACTTCCTGCTTAGTTGATCCAGGCAGCATAATATTATCAACATAATGGAACGATGTGACGTTGTGTGGCAGGAAAGGTGATGAAAGTGCCTGCACCCCAGGTCAGTGGTTCTCAGCTGGGGGCACTTCTGCATCCCAGAGGACATTCGGCCATGTCTGGAGACAGTCTTGGTTATCACCAATCGAGGGCAGGCATCGGGTGCATAGAGGCATCGGGTGCTATTACACCCTATCGTGCACGCAACGGCCCCCTGCAACAAGGGCTTCTCTGGCCCCAGATGTCCGTGGTGCTGAGATGAGAAGCCCTGGACTAGATGATGCCATAGGCTGGACGTTTGAAGCACCCTGCAGTGGCATCGTGAAGAGGCTGCAAACTGCTTTGAATGTTCTTTACTAACAAGTAGAGAGAAAAAGCATTCCCCCTGCTCAGTGACTGAGTGCGTACCAGATGCCAGGGTTCCCTTGATTTGACCCAGCAAGGGTCAAATCTAGAGCAGCAGTTGTAATTGGAACTACCAACTGATTAAGTTTTGATAATTTACTGTCATTTTCTGAGATTTATCTGTCTTCTGCACGGGCCAGAGAGGTGAGTTGAATGGAGATGTGGGAGTTGGCATCACTACCTATTTATGGTGACACTCATCTCTGAGGTCCCTTCGTGACGGAGGATTGCTTTTGGTTTACTGTTTTGCTAAGACCATGTAGTTCTGATCTCTTTCACCTGCCCTTTCTTGGCATTTTAGCCCTTGTTTTCATTCACAGGCTAGGGAACCAGAGTTTAGGTTCTGGCAGATGCCGAGTATGTAAATTCCAACTATGTATTCCATAACTGAGGAAGTAACCACAGGATGCATTTGTGGGACCCACTGGTTCCACTGTGAAACGGGCCCAGTCCAAAAGTTCATTGATCATCTGATTTCCTTAAGCTCCTTCTCTGACTGGTTTAACACAGTGGAGTTTTGGGTCTTGAGGAATTATTGTGAGTTTGGAGACAGTTTCATTTTTTTCCCCACATCCTCCAATGCGTAGTCACTCTAGTAAATTGCACACACATATCCCTCTGGGGGAAAATTAAGAGGAGGATTTACAGTATGCATTTTGTGGTAACTAGGATTGTCTTTTTCAAAGACCCTTCATTCAAGGGTCTCTGGGTCTTTGAACTAACTCAAGGCTGGGAAATGTTTGAGGGACTGTGCCTGTATTTTGGTTTAAGTCACAGTGGGAGCTGCAAAAGCACCTGACCCAGACCCAGTGGAGCCTAACATTTTTACTTGCCAAATCTTGCACAAATTTCTCATGGCCAATAACTCAGAACCATATTGGGAAGGGAATTTGGGGGAAAAACTGCAGCTTAGCTAAGGTGACAGTACCAAACCACCAGTTATGTTGAGCACAGAGGTTCTAGTACTCATGTTAACCATGGGAAGTTTGACTTTTCAAACTGATCTGTGTTGCTTATATATACTCATGTCCGTTACTGCCTTGGTTTTTATTACTCATTTGGAATAGCTGAGATCAGGGCCACTAAGTGTGGCTGTGGTCAAGTCCAGGAGCACCGTTCACATGGATTAGGATGTATAAGGTGCACCCTGGAGTTGCACAACACATCAGCTTTGCTAGGGTTAACGTGTGACTCAGTGTGTGACCGACACATGATGAGGATATTCCTGGCTTCTGATGATTTGAGCTCTTTTTGACCAGAATGGTAACTGGTGATGTGCGTTTAGAAGGTTGCAGCTTTTAATAACTACTCTTGCAGGGAAGTAATATTGTACAATTTGTTTGAATAGCACAGTGGAGATTTTTTTCTCTAAATTTTTGGACGGTGTTCAAAATTGTAGCTTTGGCAAGTAAAAGGATTCTGAATATAGTCTCCTCCCTCAAAAAATGACTGAAAATCTATAATTTTATTACATGAATATTTAGAACAATAGGGTGTGTATATTCGTATTGAACATTGTGCTGTGGTTTTCATGTAATAGTCACATGAAAACCAGACGTCTAAGTTACAGTTAAGTAAAAGATTGGCGGGTAGTTGCTTCAGATTGAGGTAATGTTTACCTACAGAGAAATGCACACATTTTTTGAGTACAGTCCAGTGTGTTTTGACAAAAGTATATATCACCCCCAATAGAGATAGAGAATATTTATATTATTATCCTCAAAACTTCACTTCTGCCTTTTCCTCATCAGCACACTCCCCCAAATACTCAACACTGCTTGTTTCTATTATTACAGATTAGGTTTGCCTGTTCCAGAACTTCCTTTAGATGAATCAAGTAGCACATTGTTCTTACTTCTTAAGTATATCTTGTCTGTCAAATTCATGCATGTCATATATATCAATAAATTATTACTTTTTGTTGGAGTTTCCAGCTTGGTGTTATTAGGGATCAAACTATCATGAAAATTCTTGTACAAGTCTTATTGGACTTATATTTTTATTTGTTTTGGGGAAACATGTAGGAGTGAAATTGTTGGGTCATAGCAGAGGCATATTTTTAACTTTTTAGGAAACTAAAAAAGTATTTCCAAAGCAGCTGTAAAATTTTATACTCCCACCAGCAATGTATGAGAGTTCTGTTTTTTACCAACGTTTGGTGTTGTCAGTCTTCTTTATTTTAGGCATACCAGTGGGTATATCGTGGTAGCTCATTGCGATTCGTGATTTACTTCTCCCTACCGACTAATGATGTGCAGTTTTTAGTATGCTTATTTATTTATTATGCGATTTGTATATAATCTTTTGTGATTTGTATGCACACATCGTTGCCTATTTTTAAGTTTGGGTTGGCTCTCTTTTTGCTCTTGGTTTGGAGGAGTTTATGAAGATATAGTCTAGATATAAGTTTTTTGTCAGAAAATATGTCTAAAATCCAAGAAAGGGTCCAAAAAAATAAAAAAATAATAAAATCCAAGGAAAGGTGATAGTTGGAGATAAAAGTTTAGGAGTTATATGATATAGGTAATATTGAAAGTCACGTGACTGATTAAATTCACTTAGGGAAAGTGTGTAACTAGAAAAAGAGGGGAGTACCAATACTGCGGTGGACTGAATTGACACGTTTCCTCCTCTCTTGCTACAAATATATAGACTTAAATATAATTTTTTAAAAGTTTATTGAGCTTTAAAGGAGGCAAAAGTGAAGAGAAATCAAATCCACGATGGTGAGTATGAGCCAATAGCACGACAGCCCTCAGGGTTTTGGATCCATTGTAAGCATTGTGAAATAAAGTTCCGGCATCCTCACGGGGACAAGAGATGTGGTGTCAACACCACCTATACTGGGGGAAATGAACCTCCTATGTGAAGCTTACAGCCCAGATAGCTATATCGCCATGCAAAGGGAACAGAAAAACTGTTACTCTTGGTTGAGGGAGCTGCCATCTACCCTAATGCCTAAAGTTTTAAGGGAAAAAGGTTACTTTAAAGAAATCAAACAACTCTGCTGTTTGTGGACTGGAAACCCCAAACTGAGAAATTAACATAAGAATAGTTTCATATCTTTGGTAGACTCTGGTAGAAACAAATGAAAAAGCACTTAGTAGAATTAGTTTCAAAATCTGTAGCTCACAGGACTGTCACAGACACAAAATTTTACAGACTACATGAGGAAACTAACCATCTTTGTGGAGCATTAATGAGTGCAAAAAAACAGAGAACTAATACTCCAAGAAGGGGAAATAATGGGACAATCTGAATGTAAATTTACTTAAGATAATTTTTAAGGCAGTAATAAAAATCATAATGAACAAGTGCAATGAGATAAGCTAATCACTACAATTAGAGAGCTATATAGAAACAATAGAAATGAAATACATAGTCTTTAAAATTAAAAACTCAGTAGAATGGCAAAGCAGCAGGTTATACCTAAAAGCCAAAGATGGACTCAATGGACTGGAATGTAGATCTGAGGAAGTGACTCAGAGTGAATCATAGAGAAGCAGACATTGAGAATATTACAGAGCAACTAAGAAACATGGAGAACAGAATGAAAAGTACAACTTAGATTTAATAGGCATTCCAGAAAGAGGTTATAGCAGAAATCTTTGAGAGGCAATCTTTGAAAAGGTGATAGCTAAGAATTCTCCAGAATTGAAGAGAGATATATCTTCAGATTGATACACACTGAATACCTAGTAGAATAAACAAACAAAACAAAAAAAATCCATTGGAATTGCAAACCAAAATAGAAAGAAAATCTGA
Source organism: Procyon lotor (assembly GCA_028646535.1). NCBI lineage: Eukaryota > Metazoa > Chordata > Mammalia > Carnivora > Procyonidae > Procyon > Procyon lotor. The sequence continues at coordinate 8,640,283 of CM053618.1, read as the reverse complement.
ATAGTAGTCAGAAAGAAAACATAATCTCCAAAGTAACAACGGTTACGTGAACAGTAGAGTTCTCATCAGCAATAAGAAATATATTAAAAATGGGATAACAACTTTACCTAATGTGACAAAAAATAACTCTCAGCCTCAAATTCTCTTCTTAACTAAACAAACCTTTGTTTAGAGTAGGGACCAAAAAAGAGGTATTTTCAGATAAATAAAGACCAAGAATTTTCTACCTACGTAGCCTTACTTCTTAAACTACTAAAAAATATAAGTGAGGAAGAAGGAAATAGAATTAGAAGAAAAGAGTTGGATGTAAGCGATTTGAATAAGCAAAGACATTTCAGGTTGATAAGTATAAACACTGACTACAGAACTAACACAGAGCAATTGCTTATATTTAGAATGTTGGGAGCAAAGTGAACAGAAATGTTAGATATGAATAACGTGGAAAATGGCAGGAGAAACATTGAAGTGGAAGCCTCTGAGGTCTTGGTTGCTCCGGAGGAGGATGGGAAATGGATAATTTTTTAAATTTAAGGGACATTATGCACATAAAAACTTAAAAGAAATAGAATGTATGCTGGCTTGGAGTGGGGAGGAAAATTTTAGCGTATGTGCTGCCGAAGTGAGCACTGGGGAGGGAGATTAAAGTAGACTGAATCCAGCAGAGGAAAGAAAAGGGGAACAAAAGTTAGGTAAAATAATCACAAAATAAATATAAAAGGATTAAACTCTCTTGTTTAAAAGAAAAGGTTTCTCAGTTTGTGTAATAACTAATAAAACCTCACTACAACTATTTAAGTGACTAAAGCTGTATGACAAAGGAAGAAAAAGATGATAAAAACTTGTTATATTAATGTTACTATCAGACCAATGAGATAAAGACCATTATTAGACATAAAGAAAGTAAGTACTCTAAATCATCAAAGATAATACTTATAAGGAGCTATAGTCAATAATCTGTAAGTATATAACAGTGTGGCCCCAAAATATAGAAAGGCCCCAAAAAGGGTATGTTAAAAAATTGGTAAATAGATGGTTTTTAAAAAAACATTTATAATAATTTTAAAAATTAGAACAAACAAAAATGTAACAGAATAAGTTTTATTCAGTGGATACATGTAGAATTGTATACCCCAGACAGAATTAACATACTCCCCTCTCTGTACATACATAGAATAATTTTAGCTTAAATGCAATTAAAATGAAATTTATAATCCTGATAGCACATATTAGAAAATAAGGGGCTAAGAAGTAATTAGCGAGCTTTAGAAAGAAAACTAAATAGGTTTAGGTCAGTTTTACGACTTAAAGAACAGGTAAAACAAAAGGAAAATAGAAGGAAAGACATAATGAAAATTAGAGCAGATGTTAATGAATTAGAAAAACAGAGGAGACTGAGAGAAATCAGTAACACCAAAAACTGACTCTTTTTAAAGAGTCATTTCAATGAATAAACTAGAAAGGGGTGTTGGGGACAGGGCTCTGGCGGATGCCAACATTTTGTGCTAGAAAAGAGGAGCAAAGGAGACTGAAGTAACTTGGGAGGAAAATCTGGATGGTGTTGTGTTGCAGAAGCCACGAGAATAAAAGAAAGGGTCAGCCGGGTCACAGGCAACGTGGATCTTTTAACAAGAGGTAACTGGTAACCCTGACAAGACTGGTCCCAGTGAAGTGGTGGAGACAAGTATGTTTGGAGTGGGTTGAAGCAAAGATTGACAAGTGGTGGCAGCAACTTACACACAACCGCAAACCTTCTTGTAAGAACTTGTTATGTGCAGGGAAGCAGAGAAACAGAGCCGTAGCTGGAAGGGGGGACCTATGGTCCTAAGAGAATCTTCTCTTTTAAAATGAGATAGCAGGGTACATTTCTACGCTGTTGAGGTCCCTTTGAGAGGGAGGAATTAATGAGGCAGGTGAGCAGGAGGAAGTACAGCAGCAAAGCCCTTCAAAAGAGACCGAATGGTCTCTTAGCCAGAGCCTGGGAGGTGGCTTTGGTCTTTGAGGACAGTGGGGGCATTTCATGAAGTTTATGGTAGTTTTGATGTGGGGTGAGCACCAAGCATCTCTGCAGTTGTTTCTTTATTATTAATGAGCTGTTATTAAACAAAACATTAGTTGGCAGGTGGGGCTATGAGAGAGAGGAGGAGAAAGCACCAAAGGAAGTTTTAGAGGAGGGTAAGGCGAGTGCACCCCAATATGGAGGGTCGTCGGAAGATCGCGTCCTCGTCTGGGATTTGAGGCCAAAAACATAAGTGAAATCGAGTAGCCCCTTGTGTGTGTCTGTGACAGTGTTGTGCTGCCCAGGTGCAGGTGCGCCAGTGGCTTTCACAGCGGGGAGGGTTTGCGGAGCACACAGGCATATACAGAGGAGGGAGTGGAAAGCAGGGCGCGAAGGATGTTTTCGAGGAAGTGCGTGTAGTAGAGGATCCTGGCATACCACCTGGGTAAGGAGGGAGGGGGTGAAGAAAGCTCTGAATATTCCCGAGCAAGGTACTGGGGACTTGGGGCCAAGAGTTAACTTCATCAAATAAATGCGCTAAGTGTTCTGAGCTTCTATTTGGGATACGTGAACAGTAAAAAAAAAAAAAAAAAAAAAAAAAAATTCACAAAGCTGTGAGCACAATTTGATTATAGTATTTATTTCAGTGCGTGACAAGATTTAAGCATTTTCTGGAAAGTTCCGTACCATTCTTAAACATATAGTCAGAAATTTTCTCTTAATATTGTCTGAATTATAATTAGGATCTGCTGGGATGGTGTGGACAACAGTTATAGACAAGCGGTTACTGAAAATTGGGCTTGGGCAAAGGAAGAGATAGTGTGTTAGTGAATGAAAGATCAAATGCTCTGCATTTGGAGTTTGGCCAGGCAGCTGTTAAGTGTGTTTTTTTTTTACTTCTGGATCTTCTAGATTTCAGAATTTCACTGGTAAAATTTGTATAAATAAAGAAATCTAAAAACCTTTTGGAAATGGAATGAGATTGCCCACTTTTTGTTTGTCGCGTAAGTGGGAAAAACTCACCATGAGCTATCAACATAACTATTTAAAGATAATGACAACTCAACACCAAGTGAATACGAGGACCTGACCTCAAAATAAAGACTGGTTCTTTTAAGAGAGGGCACTTGACAATCTTACACTAACATGCATTTACATATACACTCATACATATTTTCCTTACTTTGCTCAGGACATGTGTAAACCTCCATTCAAGTGGCTACATTTCAGAAACACCTAACTTGGGAGAAATTAGGCCTGTGCCTTTTGGTGCTCCTGTTATCAACAGAAATAGTAGCTAAGGTGGAGTCTTAGCCGTAATGAGTAAAGGAATTTGAAGGATCACATAGAATCATGTGAGGATTTTCATTAAATGGCCAAGATCCTTTACAAACTCCCACGTCCCCCCAGCCCAGTTATATTCTGTACATATCCATATCCCTCCTTATAATACTGTCTTTAGGTAGGTTGCTTGGCCAGAGGCAGGCACTAGGCTAAGAAACAAATCTCTTGGCTAATTTGGACCGTCTTTCAGGCTGTATCTGCAGAATGTGGTTCATAGTATCGTGCTCATTAAATGTGTGAGGTGAACTTAAATGAAATAATCTCCGAATGGCAACCGTTAACAGTGGAAAGAAAAATCCTTTCAAACAGTAACGTACTTTTTTGATTTTGGTGAATAGTAAATAAAACCTGCAAACAACAATGAGGAAAATTACTTCGAAGAGATAACACAAAAGCCTGAATTATTTACCTGAATTAATCACCTGGATAATAACAGCTCACATTTATTGAATGCTTTCAGAAGACCTCACTGTGTTGTGTATTATTCATCCCTGTTACTCCACAAATATGTGCTGAGTTCCTCCTTGCTTATTCTGGGCCCTGCTTCTAACTAGGCACAAGGGATGTAGAGGTAAGTCAGTCGGGCACATTCCTGCTGTTACAGGGGAAGTCATATGAAAACAGCACTTTAAAAAAAATTTTTTTTTAAATAGTCAAGCCATATGAAAAAAGTAGTGTGGAAGAATCCACAAGAAGCTCTTTAAGAAACCGTGTTCAGAGAATGCCTGCCCCTCGTGCAAAAATTGGCTGAGAGTTGAACTAGTTCTTTGAAGGAGGTACTGTCATCACATCTTTTTCCGTGTGTGGTGACCCAGGAACGCCCAGGTTCAACAACCTGTCCAAGGTCCCATAGCTGTTAAGTGGCAGGGCCCAGGATTCAAGCCAGGCAGCTCGACTCTGGAACCACCTCTCTGTATCACTTGTCGAAATGAGTAAGCAAGTCATACTCTCAGTGGAAAATGTCTTATTTGAACCCAGCCATTTTTTGCTTTAGAAAACTGGTAATCCAGGGCATCTGGCAGTCTCCAGCGGAGCTTGTGACTCTTGGCCAGGGGGTTGAGAGTTCAAGCCCCACACTGGGTGTAGAGATTACCTAAAAATAAAAATCTGGGGGCACCTGGGTGGCTCAGTGGGTTAAAGCCTCTGCCTTCGGCTCAGGTCATGGTCTCAGGGTCCTGGGATCGAGCCCCCCATCGGGCTCTCTGCTCGGCAGGGAGCCTGCTTCCCCCTCTGTCTCTGCCTGCCTCTCTGCCTACTTGTGATCTCTCTTTCTCTGTCAAATAAAGAAATAAAATCTTTAAAAAATAAAAATCCTAAAAAAATGGAACACTGATAATCCTATTTAGGTAGACTGAATGCTCTCCTTCATTGTGTGGTCTTCCTTTTGGCCACTTCATTGTCAGTCAGCAGTTCTCTTAGATCACAGCAGCAGAAAACAGAAGGGCTACCAAGTAAAATGGATTATGTGCTTCTTTATTAAAAAACATAAGTTTGGGGAGGAACTGAGCAGAAACCATGGCATTAAATGGCTTTTAAATAACCTTGGGATTTAATTTCTCTCTATTCTCTATGATTTTCATTTAATGCAAATACCTTAGAGTTTTTTATTTCATGATGTTTTCAGGGAGGGGAGTCCAGAAGTTCTTTCTGTGGCTCAGAGTGAAAGTATATTTAACTGAAGACTGTGTGTAGTTGGAGGAGTGTCATAGACCTGATCGAGGAAGCCCAGACGTAGGCCTGTGTATTTTTGGACATTCGCTCATTTGTTTCACGGGAGAGCCTGTGGTAGGCCAGGTATCTTAATACAAAGTGCTTTGCCTGGGGTAAGACAAATCAGCACTTCCTCTGCCCTCGGGGGACGTACAATTAATTATTTAGTTATAGTGATAATTGCTGGGAAGGTGAAAGTCCAGATGTATATGCAAATTGTTTCCTATATATATTCTCTAAATAGGTCCCATATGGTACAAGGTGGGTAAAAGAAGATTTACTAATTACAGCTTGGGTAGCCTGAGAATAACTGTTTAATGTTGGAAAACAGCTCTAGCTGACAGAAAGGTAGCACTTGGTGTAGTATACCTATCTTACTGATCACCGAATCATAGCCAGTTTGTACTAGTTGTCCCACTAACCTTGAATATTAGGGCCATTTCTTATAATTATGTTTATTCCTTCAGCAATTAATATTTATCAATTAAAAGGTTATTGGTCAGTATTTGTTAAAATAGGGCGCCTGGGTGGATCAGTTGGTTAAGCATCTGTCTTCGGCTCAGATCATGATCCCAGGGTCCTGGGATCAAGTCTCACATTGGGCTCCCTGCTCAGCGGGGAGCTTGCTTCTCCCTCTGCCTGCCGCTTCCCCTGCTTGTGCTCGCGCACACCCGCTCTCTCTATCAAATAAGTAAATAAAATCTTTTAAAAATACATTTGTTAAGTTAAACTTAACAATGTAATGTTGAAGTGTAGTGGTTTCGTCTTATTCTTGAGATAATACTGTTTTTTTTTTTTTCATCTGTAAGACAGTTTATTCAAATACCAAGGAGGAAATTCTCAAAATACTTTCTTCTTTATTCTCATTCTCTTCCTTATAAGATTGTGGGGTTTGAGGCTTTTTTTTTTTTTTTTGGCTTTTTTTGTTTGTTTTTGAGGGAGGATAGTTCTGCTTATATTTTAATTTAGGTCAGTACAAAGTTATCTATTTTAGGCAAAAGGATATAAAATCCCAAGTGTGTACGATTCTGCTTTTATATTTCAGTAAGGTATTGTTTGAAACAGCTCTTGGATCAAGAATGGAATAGTAGGTGTGAAAAATGGTATAATTCAAGGGCCAAATTACTACGTTTTAATCACATGAGAGATTCTTCCATTTCTTGGTCCTTTAAGCCATAGTGTGGATGATCAGTTTTCCTAGCAGTGACCATCACTGAGAACCTGTGAATGTCTTTGATCAGCTAACAACTGATTTCAGTTGACAGTGAGATCATTTTACCAGCGCTCCATTGATAGTGTCTAGAGAGTACAACTTTGATACCTGCTGTGGTGAACTGGTCCACAGTCTCAGCTTGTCGGCATCGTCCCCAGCGTCCTGGAGGAATGGAAGGAGTCACTGAGAGAGGAAAGAGTGATTGTGTTTGCTCTGTTCTGTGAGCTTTGGCTACTTGGTGAGCTCCTGATCTGGGTCTACTACGGAGGGGTGTTTGGAACAACAAAAGTGTAATTGGGAGTAGCAGGAGGCGACGGCCAAAAGTTCTGGTGGTGACCCTGCCAGAGGAAAATGCCCATGTCACAGTGAAAGAGACCAGTGGGGTTTCTCCTTGTGTGCGTCCTGAAGATCTGTCATCAGATCTTTTGATCTCTTCCTCTTGGCATCTTGCTTTTTGGCTGCTGGCAGGGCTGACCAACCGTGGGCCTCTGGCCTCAGCAGGGTCTGCCCTGTGAGTGGGCTGGTAGGGACACATGTCTTCTGTAAGCGCTCAGCTGCAGAAGGGCCCTCCCGCCCTCTGTGCTCCAGTGTCTAAGCAGAGAGCTACAGGGTGGCAACCTGGTATGTATAGTTCACCCTCGGAGTGGGGAGTTTCATCTAGACTTTCTTTTTGCTGGGAAAGAGTGTGGGTGGATTCTCCTTGATTTACCTCTCCCTCAAGTGGAAGCCACACCTGAACTGACAGCCAGGTATAAGTGTTTGTAGGTTCACAGTCTCTTCTTAGTTCTTCAGCAGCTTGAGAGAAGTGGTGAGTGGTAAAGGGATGAGGTTGTGGTGAGGTTGCGGCAGAAGGGAACAGGTGACCTCAGGGAAGGCGTATTTTTCTTAGAACAGTTTTATTGAGTATTAAGGGTTTTGGAGTTACATCTAGCCCATAGGGGAATGCTCCTTGGATTTTGGTCTTTTAAGAATGAGGAGATTTACCATCTTTTTTACCAGTTAGGAAGTTGAGTTGGAGAATGTTAAGGTGATCTTACCATGTGATTCTTTTTTCAGGCACCAAATAAGACCCCTCTGAAACTGGTCATTTACCATTTTTTATTTAGTTTGGAGTTTGGAGAATGGGGTGCAGCTATATTAAATTATACTGTAACTTGTTTCTTTTCCGCTTAATTGTAGTGGGCTCTACAGATGGAGTTACGCTGTCATCCTATTTACCCTCAAAGCTGTACTTCAAATTTTAATTTTTAAAACCACATCTCCATCTACGTTTATAGTAATAAACATCTGAGCTTGAATCCCAGTAATGCAGCTAATTGTTAGATTGAATTTTAGGGAAGTTATTCAACCAGCCTAACACAATGGGTAGCCCATAGTGGACATTCACTAAATGCTGCTTCCCTATTCTCTTAGATAAAATGTTTTGGGACGCCTGAGTGGCTCAGTCAGTTAAGCATCTGCCTTTGGCACAGGTCATGATCTCAGCGTCCTGGGATCGAGTCCCACATTAGGCTACTTCCTCAGCAGGGAGCCTACTTCTCCCTCTCCCTCTGCCTGCCACTCCCTCTGCTTGTATTTTCTCTTTCTCTGACAAATAAATAAAATCTTAAAAAAAAAAAAAAGTTAAAAAAATGTTTTAAATTGCTTGTTTCATTATACTGAATAGTTAATATGTGTCCGTATAGTCCAAATACTAAAAAGTTACATTAGGAAGAGACATTGTTCCATCTACTCCTGTTTCCACATTTCCCAGTCCCCTAGTTGCCTCCCCCCAAACAGAACTACTTACACTGTGTCACTTGTGTAAGCTTCTGGACATATTCTGTGCTTATGCTTATCAAAGTCTGATGCTTATACGCATAAGCACACGCCCATTTACAAAGAGCACACCATACGTACGTAGCCTTCCCCTACTGATGGAGCTTTGTGCTTGTTCTATCTTTTGCTATCGCAGACAGTAGCACCCCATTTTAATGCAATTTTTAAAAACATTTTAAAAATAGAAGAGGCACATGTAAAAATAAATCAGAACAAGGATGCCTGGGTGGCTCAGTCGGGTAAGCATCTACCTTCAGGGTCCTGGGATCGAGCCCTGTGTTGGGCTCCCCGCTTAGCAGGGAGCCTGCTTCTCCCTCTGCCTGCTCTGCCCGCTGCTCTTCCTGCTTGTGCTCTTTCTCTCTGACAAATAAGTAAATAAATAAAATCTTTAAAAATAAATAAATCGGAACAAAAGCAGAGCCATTCTTGGTGATTTTTAATAAGCTATTCCATACTAGTTGCACCTGGCAGCTGTCCTTGTAATATCACTAATCCAGTCCCCATACTTCCTTCCAACTGCAAGTACCTGGCCCCTGAGCAGCTTTCTTCTTAGCTAGTCTTGCCTTATGATTTTCTGATCTTGTCGAGCACTTCAGTACATTGGCCTCTACTTCTCTCTATCCATCACCTCTTTTTTGTCTTCACCTTCCTCACTATCCAGGTTAGATTTTATGATCCATCACTTCAGTAACTCACCAGTAACTGAGCTCATGTTGCCACTTTCTCTCTGTTGGTCCTTGTTTGTGAAACTCTGGACCAGGATGAACTCATGTATCTGCCTCCTTGGTAGCCTGTCTGTTGGCATTTGAGTATCGCTGAAGACAAGGTGCAACGGGACAGGGGAGAGCCGCGATAAATTCATGGGCCCCATTCTCATCTAGGTAGTACTGCCCAGCAGCACCACTAGACTTCTTTGGGTCACTCATTTTTTTTCCTCTTTCTGTAGAGATTATTTCAAATCTTTGCCACTTTCTGCAAACCCATGTGGCCTCTCTTCACTTTTAGCAGATGACTTTACCTCCAATCACATAGAGAAAGTAAGAGCCCTCAGAGTAGAACTTCTTCAACTTCCTGTTTCCCAGTGTTTGCATGTTTCTACATCTAGACTTGATTTCTCTTCCTTCCTGCTTCTTACAGGGAAGAAGTGTCTGTCTTCCTGCACAAGGGCAGTCTCTCCATGTGCTCTGAGCCTTTCCACTTTCCGGGAGCTTTATCTTCCCTGCCTCCTGCCTCATCAGCTTCTCTCTCTCTCTCTCTCTCTCTCTCTCTCTGCTGGATTCTTCCTTTGGGATTTAAATGGGCTCAAGTTTCTCCTGTCCTAAAAGCAGATGTACAAGAACCTCCGTCAAGTGCACCCGTTTTTCTTCTCCAACTGTTACACTGTTGACGTATCTTCAAGGTCAAACTTGTCAGGGGCATTACCTGCCTTCACTACCTCCATTTCATTTCCCACTGGCCCCCAAGCCCCCTGCACCTTGACTTTTACCCTTAACATTTTTAAAATAACCTCCAGTAGATTAAACACAAGAGAAAATAAAGGAACAAAAGAAAATCTGATGTGTATAGGAAAAATAAAACACTTAAAACACAAAACAAAATTTTAAAACACTCCAAATATGTCAGTAATTACAGCGTACTTGAAAAGTTAAACTGTATGGTATTATCTATTTCCTTAATAGTCTAGAAAAGGCAAAAAGTATAGTATCAAAAAGCCGATTAAGAGGAGGACATCAGGGGCGCCTGGGTGGCTCAGTCATTAAGCGTCTGCCTGCGGCTCAGGTCATGATCCCAGGATCCTGGAATCGATACCTGCATCGGGATCCCCGCTCTGCGGGAAGCCTGCTTCTCCCTCTCCCACTCCCCCTGCTTGTGTATCCTCTCTCGATGTGTCTCTCTCTGTCAAATAAATAAATAAAATCTTTAAAAAAAAAGAAAAGAGGAGGACATAGATGGTGCAGGCAGGACACAGGAACTTCTTTCATGAGCCCATGTTTTCAATATTAATTGTTGTGTTTCCTGACTTAGTATGTTTCTCACAACTCCTACTGTATACTTAGATTTGGTGAATTTAATTGTACGTTATTTATAGCACTGCAAAGCCAACAAAAAAGAAATTTAAAATAGAGTATAATATAATATGTGGCTCCCAGTGAGTTCGTCTTTACAAGTCATAATCATGTTAACACAATACTTTCTAACTGAAAATTTGATTATATTGCATTAGGAGGATGACGAGAGAGGAAGGGGAGCTAAAAGATCTTAATCCTAATTGACTGTTAATAGGAAATTGAGAGAATGTTTAGGACTGATGAACCAAGAATTAGCAATGAAAGCAGTTTGTTGAGAAACATCTAAGCAAAACTTGGAAGGCAAAGCTAAAGGAGAAGACGCTAGGAGGCAGACTTGGAGCCCGGAAGCGTGGTCCAGGGGACTGATGTTTTGTTAGTAACCTATTAGAGTTCCTTTGCGGCTTGGACCACATGCCTATATCATTTTAATAAAAATTGATTTTAAAATTTTAAAAATTTTAAAATTTGGGGCAGTGCAATAATAGAAATAACTAGAAAGACCAGAAATGGGCATTGAACCCAGCTTAATTGAAGGGAGAGTGGACACTCTGATGTGATGGACAGCTTTTTCGGGGACGTGATGTTTAGGCTGAATGTGAAAGGCTGGGTTCCCGCACACCAAGGGATTAAGGCTCTTTCCTCTCTGTTGTAACTTTGTTAAACTCAAGCAGCACTTCCAAAAGGTGCTTTATTGACTTACTGCATTTTCTAGGTTTATATTCTTGCCAGTGGTGGAATGATGACACAAATAAATCGTCCTTTTGTATATTTTTCTTCTTAAAAAGCATTGCTGGTCTATCTAGCACTACAATTGTGCTAAGTGTGAATGATTGATGGGATATTCTTACCCTGTTTCTGTTTTTTCAGGCTTATTACTCAGTGCTACTCCATGTTTTTCAGCTTTGGTGATAAATTATATATTTTTCATGTAAACTTTTCCTTCTGGTTATATTCCTAATTGACTACAATGATAATTCTCTAATATATCATTGTGTGATGTTGGTGAAGATGGTCTTTTGGTTCCTTAGACTTCTGTTAATGAACTGTATTGGCCACTTTTTTTCAGTGGTATCATCCTTTTAAGGTTTTCCAATCATACCCATTTCTGGGGGCGCCTGGATGGCTCAGTCGGTTAAGCCTCTGACTCTTGGATTCAGCTCAGAGGGTGATCTCAGCAGGGAGTCAGCTTCTCTCTCTCTCACTCTGCCCCTCGCCCTGCTGGTGTGCTTATGTGCTCTCAAATAAATCTTAAAAAATAAAATCATACCCATTTCTGATTCTTAAAAGCAATCAGCTGAAAGATCACTTACAATATCGAAGTTTGAAAAATTATGCAGTTACCCCTTAAGGGCAAGCAGGGTCACCCTGTCGTGCAGCTCTGCCTTTTGCATCCACCCCGTGCAAGGCAGGGCACCTGCCGGAAAGTTTGGGAGGCATTTTATTTTAATAATGACTGTCTTATCAAACCTATTGACATCTCATTGAAATAAGCTTTAAGATATAAGATAAAATAGATTTTTTTCTGTTTGTAGTTTAGATGGGGTACTTATAATAAAAGGCACTACTTAGTGGGTCCATTCATGCAGCAACCACTATTTGAATGATGAAGAAATGTAAAAGGTACAGTGCTTTACCACTTAGACGCTCATAGTTTAGGAGGTAGCTTAAAAAAAAAAAAAAGACAATCACACTGTAAGGTATTAAGTGTTGTATAAAGAAATGGCCTGGGTGCTGTAGGAACAGGGGAAGAGAAACCACAGGCCTTCCATTGCCAATAAACTTTCTTTTTCTGCTATTTAAAAGTTTTTGTCATTCATAAAGCTACAATTTTCACTGAAACCATTCACTATTTTGCTACTTATAAAATGAAAATTTACCTTGAAGCACTGAAATTGGGGAAGAAGGGAGGCATTACTGTACAATAACATAATATAATAAAGGAAGCAGACCAGTGGGGAGAATTTTCCTGCAGCTAAGCCAGATTTATTGTCTGGCCCCTCACAAAGTAAGCATTACTCATTTTAAGTGGTATCTTCAGCCATGCCTCCATACAAGATGTGGCTGTTCTTTAAATTGTCCTTTGATAAAAACCCAAAGTTGTCATTCTAAAGAGAACTTCAATAATATCTGTGTACAGTTTTTCTGTGAGGTGATTTGATACATAGAGCAACAAGGATGTTGAGAAGAGCTCTTTTCGTGTGTGTGTGTGTGCGCGTGCGCTCATGTTTTAGAAAAGTGGTGTCAAAATCTCTAGTTATGGTCATGGATTTGTATACTTTGTTCATTGTTCTGTCATTTTTGCTTGTTGCAACTTCAGTTACAAAGCACATGCATAATTAGGATTGTTATGTCTACCCTTTAACCATTATGTGGTGTTTCTTTTTACTCCATTAGTACAGTACTCCTTGTGTTGAAGTCTAATTTGTCATTTATCATTATAGTGTCCCTACCTCTCTTTTTCTGAGTGTTTGCATAGTATAGTATATTTTCCCCCCATAATTTTACTTTCAGTCTATCTGTATATTCATACTTAACGGTGCATCTCTTGGGAGACAGCATACATTTGGACCTTTTTCAAAAATTCATCTGATCTTTTTGAATCGAAATAATTAACTTATGTTAAGTATGATTATTGATCTGCTTGGTAAGTCTATAATTTGCTCTTTTGTTTTTGTCCCGTCCCTTTGTTGTTATTGTGTTGTTCCTCTCTTCTTCCTTCCTTGCCTACTTTTGAGTTAATCGGTATTAAATTCCTCTGTTGACTTCTTACCTATGTCTCTGCATTTTTTCAGTGCTTGTTCTAGGGATTACACAATACATTCCTATATTATTACAGTCTCCATAGTGTTAATATTGTACCCATTCAGATAAACTATAAGAATCTTGTAGGAGTATTTTAATTCCCCTGACCTTTATACTTGTATTTTCACATATACTCATATCTGCTTTCATTATAAACCCCATAGTATGGTGTTATACTTTTTGCTTTTAACAGTCATATGTCTTTTAAAGAAAGTAAGAGATGAAAAAATACATACTCTTTTATACTCACTCACATAGTTCCTATTTCCAGAGCTCTTTATTCCTTTGTGTAGATTCAGGTTACCATCTATGGTCATTTCCCTTTAGGCAGAAAAACTTGCTTTAGCATTTTATATAGTGTATGTCTTCTGGCAGCAAATTTGTTCAGCTCTTGTTCATCTAAAAATGTCTTTGCTTTCTTTTTCGAAGAATATTTTCACTAGATAAAGAATTTGGGGTTTCAGTTTGGGTTTTATGGGAAAAAATCTTGCATTGTCACATGACCTCTGTTTCTAAGGAAAAGTGAGCTGCCATTTGAATTGTCATTCCTTTGTGTGTATTGTGTTGCTTTTCCCTGGATGCTTGTGGGGTTCCCCCTCCCTGCCCCAAAGACATGTTTCTAGCAGTTTGTCTGATAAGGAACCGGGCACATAAAGGTTAAACAGCTTGCCCAAAAATGCATAGCTTAGTGAGTAGAAAAGCTCATTTCATTTAAGTTGGTATTGAAGGCTGGGGAAATTCCATCATTATTCAGGAATTGGAGTGTGGGTCCATGGGATGCAGCCTGGAAGAGCTAATGAAACTATGACCTTTCATTAGTTTGAATACGCTGCACTCCGGGCAAGCTTTAAGGTCCTGTTGCCACTGCTGCAGGAAGAATGACAAGAGTTCAAGGTCTGCTGGCTTGAGTGGACAACGCGAAGAAGGAAATGCCAAGATCTAACCTTGCGTTTTCAGCTAAAGATGGGGACAAAAACTTATAGTCTATAATTAAGCTAACGTAATTTCTTATATCCACTAGCCTTAGGGCTGAGATACTTCTTAAACTCACTGTTTAATCCAGCATGAGCTGAATTCATATTCTTGCCAGGTTTTCTGTTTGAGAGTTAAGCTGTTGATCAGGAAGGAATGAGATCAGTTATTCCAAATTATTCTTCAGAGAGTTTCTTCAGGGAAAGCGTATGCTCCTGAGTGGTGCTGTGGCAATCCTAAGAAACGATGGAGTTTGGGGGAAAATATTTTTGGATGGGTGTTTTATAAACAGAATTATATGATATATTTTCTAAATACTCTCTTTTAACTTTTTAAGACTCATAAATGCATTCTGAATAAGTTGGATGACTCATAAAATGTTCATGCTTAATGTCAAAAGTTGAGATCTTATTTTTATTTTTATTTTTTTAATTTTTTTAAAAAGATTTTATTTATTTATTTGTCAGAGAGAGAGAGAGATGACGAGATCACAGGCAGGCAGAGTGGCAGGCAAGGGCAGAGAGAGAAGCAGGCACTGCCGAGCAAGGAGCCTGATGCGGGACTCGATCCCAGGACCCTGGGATCATGACCTGAGCTGAAGGCAGCCGCTTAACCAACTGAGCCACTCAGGTGTCCCGAGATCTTATTTTTAAAAAGGATTTTGGAGAATACACTACCTTTTGTAACTTAGGTGGTAGGATGAGAAAGAAGAATAATTTAGATGAGCCCTCTGTCCTCTCCTCTGCCCTCCAGGTATAGACACAGCCATACTTGTGCTTTTCCTAGAATCTCCTATTCTGGTAGTGGAATCATCCAGAAACAGTTTAATCCTGATATGTTACACTAGGTGTCATGTGTAATGCAATGGGCCAAATCCAGCCTTTTGGTATTTTTTGTATGGCCCCGAACTAAGAAAGGGTCTTAAATTTTTAAAGAGCTGGGGGAAAAAATACAAATGCAACAGAGACAGTTACAATCTACAAAGCCTAAAATATTTATTGTCCAGCTTTTTACAGAAGTTTGCTGACCTCTCTTTTTCACCATACTTGCTAGGGTTATAAAAAAAAAAAAAAATCAAAGATTCTACCCATATGTAGCTTATTTGCTCAAGAGTTTCTCTTCAGGGAATTATAGCAACCCCTCTTTTTTATGTTTGCAGACTACTAGAATTTGAACATGTTTGATAAGAATCTCTTAATTGTTCATTATTCCTTATGTTTACCTCTGGGTTTAAAAGTAGTGATAGCTGTGTGTACCAGCTGACATTGGCTGTGTTACAGGCCATCCCAGCACCCAGTGGCCTAAACTAACAAGCATATATTATTTCTCATGAGCCGGTGGGTCATCTGGGAAGCCGGTTGATTTAATCTGGGCTCAGGCGGGAGTGGCTCTCCTCTATGTATTTCTCAACTTCCTTCTGGTGTCAGCCTGGGCAAGTCCCTCTCGGGGTGATGGCAGAAGTCTAAGAGAGCAAGCTGAAACACAGCGTCTCTCGATGACTAGCTTTGGACCAGCCCTCCTGTCACTTTCAGCTCAATTCTTTTGGCCGAAGTAAATCATGTGACTGAACCCCCAAAGAGCAGGGAACTAAGTCCCACTCTCAGTGGAAGGACATTGGAAAGTCACATGGCAAAGGGCATGCAAATTTGAGGCCACTAATGCAGTCTGTCATAGTCTGGCTTAAGGTCAGGATGTGCCTTGCCACCAGTATTAGGAGGTGGGTATCATACACATCAAAGATCTGGACAGCAGGCTGCCCTTCCTCAAAAGTTCTTCTCTGCGGGGCATTAGGAGTACAAGGGCGCTGAATTCCTTCAATTTAGCTTTTATGTCGTGAGTGCCTTCTTTGTGCCTAACACTATCTTAAGTTATGGGGCTTATGGAGCTTCAGGTCTAACATTGAAAACAGACCATGACACATACTTAGAAGATGGTGTGATAGTTCCAGTAGTAGAAATTTGTACTGGATATAAAAATAGCGACAGAAGAGAGAGGGAATCAACTCTGCTTTGTGGAAGGACATAGGAAGCTTTGTTGAGGAGATAAAATTCGATCTTGAGGCATGGACAGGTCTACATGCCCTGCAGAACAAGTTCAGGTAGAGAAGTACTATTTAGGGGGGAAAGTACAGCAACCTGTTAACGCTTAGAAATTGATTATAATTAACATCTCTCGTTTGTGCTCAGATAATAGAAAAGTCTCTAAGAGTCAGTGGATAACTTTATATTTATGTCCTTCTTACATTATTTATTGCAGTAGTTTTCAGACTTTAGCCTGCATCAGAATCACCCGGAGGACTTGTTAGAACACAGACTGCTGGGTCCACTCCTAGAGCAGCTCACTCAGTAGGCCTGGAACAGGGCCAGGGAATTTGCATTTCTAACAAGTTTCCAGATGATGCTGATGGTGCTGGTTCAGGGACACCACTTTGAGACGTATTGACTTATTGAGCCTTTCCTCTGTGTCTGGCGCTCTGCAATGTGGTGAGTATATAAAAATGAAAAGAAAACATCCCTGTCCTCACATTGCTCATGGTCGGGAGGCAGAGACAAAGAAGTGTGTGATGATAGTACGGTGGAGCGGATGATAAGCTACGGGAAAGCGGTTTGCTGTGCGAATATACCAAAGAGGGGCGCTAGTTCACAATGAGGCCAGAGGCTGCAGGTGTGTAAGACCCAGCGACAACCCTTTAATCTGACCCAAGTTAAAAAAAAATCTGAAAGTAGAGGCCTCAGATTTTATGGAGCCCTTTTACATACATAGTTAAATTTGATATTTTCCTGTTTGAAAAAAATCCTCAAGTACTAAAAAAGAGAAAAATGATCTTGAGTCATGCTTTGCATGAACTTGGTAAATGGAGTCATCTTTAAGAAATTTTCTGATCAAGGAGCGCCTGGGTGGCTCAGTCATTAAGCATCTACCTTGGGCTCAGGTCATGATCAGCTCAGTGGGAAAGCTGCTTCTCCTTCTGCTTGTGTTCCCTCTCTCGCTGTGTCTCTGTCAAATAAATAAATAAAATCTTTAAAAAAATTTAAAAATTTTCTGGTCAGAATTTAGTGGACAAGCTTGTAGTTGTATAGGCAGGACAGTACAGGCTGAATTAGTTACTTTGCAAATAAAGAATACTCCTTTCTTTCTTTTGTTAATTTGTGCTGCTCATCTTCAGCTATTTTAAAGAAGTTAGTTGGAGAAAGTCACATTATGCGTGACTCTGTGTTCTCACAGAAACTGCTAGAAACATATGTATGTCAGAATGCAGGTAAAAGGGAACGAGAGCAGGGGCGTTGAGAGCTGGCGAAAGAGTTCATCAGGCAGCTGGTCCTGAGACTCAGGTGCTGAGCCTGCCCTTGAATGGGATTCATCAGTTGTGGGCTTGTGTGAGTTGGCGAGATAGAGCCAGACCTTTGCCTCACGAGTAGCGCTGAGGGGGAATGCAGTGGGCATTAGGTCACCCGCCCAGGCAGGGCTGAGGCTCCGGCTTGAGCACGGGAAGCTGAGCGAGGGGCTTGGGCAGGGAGCCATCAGGATACCTGAAGCAGGCGGCTGGTTGGTCAGTTGACTGAGCTGTATGCCAGCAAATTAAAAAGTGAACGTGACAAGTAGAGGGGCCAGTTTGGAGAAACAGAGCTGTACTCATGAACTTGTTTGTCTTGGCATTAAAGACATTCTGCCCTTTTAATGACTCAATCCTGGACTGTGTTGTCATCTCAACCTAAAGAGATAATACCCTTAGAGGAGTAATGATCTATATGACTTCTATCCATCTATCTCCTTATTGTTTTTTTAATCAAAAACATATACCTAGGGGCGCCTGGGTAGCTCAGTTGGTTGAGCATCCACCTCTTGATTTTGGCCCAGGTCATGATCTCAGGGTTGTGGGATTGAGCCCCACATTGGGCTCTGCACTGGGCATGGAGCTTGCTTGGGATTCCCTCTCCCTCTCCCTCTCCCACTCCTCCTATCTTTCACACCTCCCCTCCCCCCTACTCATGCGCAGACGCACTCTCTCTAAAAAAAAAGAAAACTTATGCCTAAAGAGTTGCAGAATATTTCATTTTAAATAGTTACATTCCATCTGGCAAAGTGAGCTAAAGTCAAGTAGAAATTCTCAATAGATGTAGTGCAATGTATTTTCATTGAAGTTGAATTATTAATGAAAATTATTTGTAGTCTAACTGTCCTTTTATAAAATATAATTTCATTAACAATGAAATCTTGCACCCTTTTTTCTTAGCACACATCCGTGGATGGGTACGCAGAACCGCATATCCCGCCTACCAAATCAAGCAGCAGACAGAACATCCCTCGGTGTAGAAATTCCATTACGTCAGCAACAGACGAACAGCCTCACATTGGAAATTATCGTTTACAAAAAACAATAGGGAAGGGAAATTTTGCCAAAGTGAAATTGGCAAGACATGTTCTAACTGGTAGAGAGGTAAGTTTTCATGATGCTTTTTAATATTTACTTGAACCTCTCCAGAGTCTCGTTACAAAGCTTTCCTGTAGCTGATGCTGGGAATAAATGACATTTGAACTATGGTAAACGCTGAGATATGTGTGAACGGCATATCCGGAGACAGCTATATTGTGGCACAAAAAGTTGGCCTTCGAAGGTTCAGAAAGGACTCATCCCTGCATGTAGCGTCTCATCAATCAGGCGTACTTCAGCTGAGCCTTCCTCAGACTACTGTCCTCTTGGTATGGTTTCTGTAAACATTTCTGACTACCTTTGTCCCCTGACCCTAGGAACAGGTCCAGGGTTAAGTTCTCATTAATTACTGCTGAAGGTAAATTAGGTATAAATGTGTATAAAGTCACCCACTAATTTTTTATCTCTCAAGAGACCACATTGCACTTGTGGTTAAAAACAGATGTTTTTCTCAGGTAATAAGAGAACTGGGTTTCTAAAATCCCATGTGTTTTAAATTATGTGTGTGTGGATAGGGAAAATGTATGTATTTAATAATTGTTACTAATATTTAATGATTTGTATAGTAAAGACTAAAAAAGTTAATATTAATGTTTCCTGGACCCAGTTAGGACATCATGAAGATCTCAGTCATAATTTGTTCTTAGTGAGTTTTACTTTTGCTCTGTACATAGTATTATTGTCACTTATAGCTCATTTTAGTCCTCTGGCTTTTCTGGATCTAGGAATCGTTCAGACACAGGCAGAGACTTAAGACTTACTCCAGTTGATTAGTCGACTGCTGTAAGTGAACTTGGGTGTTTGATTTCTCTAATCATTTTAGTCACATGATACTTACTTAACCTACTGAAAACTTATAAGCCCCTCCCTTCTGATAACTGTAACTTACCAAGATCATAATTAAAGATTAAGATACAAATGATTTTTACTTTAAAGGGGAGACTTGGAAGAAACACGAAAGGTGTCATTTTATTGACTCAGAATCTGATATGCTAAAGACATAAGTCAATGGAATACATCCTAAGACGTCAGTGATGTGAACACCAAGTATAACTAAATTACATCTAGTTAGGAATGAGACTAAAGATTTTTTTCTTTGTAAGTGTTTGATCCATCAAAATATATATTCTCAAATATATAGTTTAATGATTCTCTTTTTCAGGTTGCTGTGAAAATAATAGACAAAACTCAGCTAAATCCTACCAGTCTACAAAAGGTATTTAATTATTTTAATAGTAAGTAATTAGAATATGGGTTTATTAATATATGACATTCTGTAAAGTCAATTATCCTAAATTTCCTACTAGGAAAATACCACATGTCATCAATATCTGAAAAAAAGACATGGTATAAAACGTAGTATTTATATTTAATATTTCAATTATACTTATCAAGTAGTTGTTTGAGAAGTGTCTGCAACTCAAATGCATACACCATATGAAAGGAATTTATGTCTTTTAATTCAATGGAATAAAACTTTGTAACAAGTATTTTGAAACACTCAGGATTCTGTTTTGTTTAAAAGTCTATTTATAGTTAATATTGCCCATAGACGGTTTCCTTTTATTGCTTCACTTTCTTATTTTCCTTTTTCCACAGGAGCTAGACACTCAGCTAACTTAGAGTAAAAAATAGGAACATTTCTTCAAAGAGTGCAAATAAAAAACACCAAGGGGAGGAAAAGAAAGGAGTTAGGGTGGAGATTGCCCTGATTAAACCTAGGAAAGTTCTTTCAGGTTGCTCATTACGTATGTGGGGAAAGTTTCTCAGATACACATTTTAGTACATTAAGAATGAAGCAACTATTTTAACACTTATGCCTTATGTGTTAAGTTTGTATATGGCGAATTAGTATACATTGTGATTTTTATTAGAGTGTAATAGGATCATGGTCACATATAAAAATGTGACAAATAACTTTGAGTTCCTAAAACAGGTCAAATCTTAATGTAAGAACTTTTTAGTATGGTGTGTTTATACCTGCAGTGATTTTAACATTAAAAATTTGGGCCTGTGATATCAAGGCTTTCCCACCTGGCTCAGTGCCAGATAACTCAGCTTATTTTATATACTTCTACTCAAAGATCTGTCTTTGTACTACTTACTGAGATTCCTTTTAAACCTAGCAATCAAGGTAACTTTCATAGCACTGGTAGTTCTGACCAGGGAGAACGAAATGTTGGCTGTGTCCTTTTTTTCCCCTCTGTGAGATGGTATACCTTATGGACGTCTTCGGGAGAAATATCTATCACCAGTCTGTTAGCTAATTATGATGCAGTTGTATGAGTTACAAAAAGGCATCCTCTCTGGGCAGATGAATTACCCTAAGATGCTCTTTTCCTGGGCTGGAGCCACAGTGGGGCAGAATTTGCCACCCCTCTGCCAGGAATCTTTTAAAAATGCACAAAGTGCTTATGTGTGCTGAGTGGCCCCTTCCATCCCCCATCTGGCTTCTCCACTCTTCCTGGATTAATTTTCGAGTTACTCTGGTAAACCGAGTGATCTTAAGTGACATTAAGTGATTGAGTCCTCTTTTGCATGCTGGATGCCCAGTAATATGACCCCCACTCAGTCTTTCCCAAAGGGGCCCAGAGAAAGCCGTAGAACACAGTTGCACTTGTTGAAACATGCGAATGTGAAGCTGAATGTTGCTTTATTTATCTGAATAACTAAGAAATGTACTTGATGACAAGTAATTTCTGTTGTAAATTGTGCTAATCTTGCTGCTAAAGTGTTGCTTTTCCAAATAGGTATATAAAGAATGATGGCAATTTTGTTTTCTTTAATCTGTGAAAATAAAGTCCAAGGGAAGGATAGAGTTCACTAAATGTAGCCTGTACACTGTGTACACGTCATTATTTCTGAAATAATTGTCATTTATGCTCATAGATTTGCTGTTAGTTAAGAATTTTGAAAACAAACACCAGACAAGGCTTGGTTAGTTCCCATGCATTGTAGAACATTTAACATTTAGCAAGTAGGATCTCCCAGTCTTTTTTATATATATTAAAAAGAAATAATGGAATGAGAAGTAATCTGTTTGTTTTCCTTAGTGTTGACAGTGAAGTCCTATAGGTAAAAAATAGCAAAATATGTTTTCTGTGTCATAGGTGTGCTTATTAAAAGGCAGATAATGTTAATACACATATCTAAATAAGGATTCATTTTAATCTCATTTCCAAACGCATTTGGCTAAATCTTATTCTGGCTAAATCTATACCTGCTCTGAATTTAAGCTGATTCCCATCCTTTATGTTCTCTTCTGTGTGTAAAATATTTATAGGAAATAGTACTTTCCTTTGCCAACATCAGTGATAGACAAAGTAACCTAAATTTGATACCACAACTGTTCAAAACTTCTAAAACGCAGAGCTCTCAAAAATAGTTTGGTCTTTGGAATTGTTTTTTTTGTTTTTTGTTTTTTTAAGATTTTGTTTATTTGAGAGAGACAGAGCAAGAGAGAGCATGAGTGGGGAGGAGAGGGTGAAGCAGGTTCCCTGCTGAGCAAGGAGCCCCATGTGGGGCTCCATCCCAGGACCCTGGGATCATGACCTGAACTGAAGGCAGCCGCTTAACCAACTGAGCCACCCAGGCGCCCCGGTCTTTGGAATTGTTAAGGATCTTTGGCTTCAACGTTTTTTCATGTAATATGCTCATATTATTTGTATAACATATATTAGAATCAGTGGGATCCAATTTAGTGAGTTTTCATCATTTAAAAATTATTTTGAGTTTGATGCTATATTTACCCCTTCCCCTTTGGACCATGAGTCTCACCTCATATTTTAATTAGTGTTTTTTGGGTTAGGGTTTATGAACTCTACTAGCGATTTCTGGGGATCTTTTAAGCAGCCTAATAATGTTGGAAGAAAAGCAAAACAATGAAGCAATTTTGTTGATAGTTCACGTGCTCGAAATGTAAGATTATCATTTTCTCAGCAATTCCACTAAGTTTTTAAACTTGGACACATTAGTTGTTTATACATAGATGACAAAGTCTATGTTAGCCTTTCTCGGCTCATAGCCACGGGGGTGCAGTTTATCGATCTTCTGCGTTTTCTTTATTAATTTGCATTTTCTATTGTTTTACTATGTTGCATTATAGTCCCAACTCACAAAAACAGCTCAGTGGTTCTGAAGTGATTTGCCGAGTAGTAAAGCCTGAAATGAGAATGGAGATAACGACTGTCGTAACTCAGAATTATGTCCTTAAATAATAAAGAAGGCTGCAGCATTACAACAACATAGACTGTGAATCTCTGTAGGACAGTGGTTTTGTGCAAGCAGGGAAAGCACAATCACTTTTCAATAACTGACATCTGAGAATTAGACGTATTAAGTGACTAATCCCTTTACTCCTAGTGTCTGGTATGTTACCCGTTGTGTAAAATGTTGTCAACTGGTAACCTAAGCTGTTTAAACTTCAGTGAGTTTTCAGATAAAGCCCAGAAACCTCTCTGGTAAGCTAGTTAAGTCTTCCAGAGCATCTGCAAAATAATTTTTACCATGGTCACTACAGCTAGAGAGGACAGAATCCTGGAAGCAATATTCAGAATTAAATTTCTGTTAGCAAATCAAGAAACCAAACTTATAAAAGCAATCATACAATTATTGACATATATATATATATATTTTTTTTTTTTTTAATTTTTATTTATTTGACAGAGAGAAACACAGTGAGAGAGGGAACACAAGCAGAGGGAATGGTAGCAGGAGAAGCAGGCCCCCTGCAGAGCAGAGAGCCCGATGCGGGGCTCGATCCCAGGGCCCTGGGACCTGACCTGGGCCGAAGGCAGACGCTTAACGACTGAGCCACCCAGGCGCCCCTTGACATATATTTTTATCAAGGAGAAAACAGAAGAGGCTCTTTGGCAGTGTTCCTTAACAAATATCTCTGTTGGACATATGTGGAAATACCAGTTACTGTCACTTGTGCGTGCTTTATAGCATATTTCACTTTATTGTTCTTTTCACATGTGTGGGCCATTTGAAGGAAAAGCCTTGACCAATTCTTTTATGGGTTGGTGAAAGTCTAACTGATAAGCATTAGCATTTTATGAGCTGGGTCGTAGACTGCAAAAGTTGCCTTTGAATTAGTATTGATGAAACACCAGAAGAGCCTTTTTTTCGGAGAGTGTATATGGGGGTGGAAATTCTGCAAGGAATGATAATGCCATGCGAATAAATGAGATTATACCTAATGCCCAGTCACTCAGTATTTCGTTCACTATGAAATTAGTATGTTGCTAACACACCTCTGATCTTGATTTAACTTTGAAGGAAATATTGAAAACAGGCTATCATGATAATCATGACTATTAAAAGATGTCTCTTTAGTGTACAGTGGAAACAGTTGGTGGGAAGTGTATCTTTCAAACTGAAATATGATGGATTTCGAGGGAAAAGGTGTTCAAACAAATTTCCCATTTTTTTTTTTTTTTTAAGTTTTACTTATTTGATAGAGAGATCACAGGTAGGCAGAGAGAGGCAGGCAGAGAGAGAGGGAAGCAGGCTCCCTGCCGAGCAGAGAGCCTGATGCGGGGCTCGATCCCAGGACCCTGAGATCATGACCTGAGCCAAAGGCAGAGGCTTTAACCCACTGAGCCACCCAGGTGCCCCAAACAAGTTTCCTTTAAAAGGCAATACCAATAATGTTAATGTCTAGCTAGAAATATGTTGAAGATGAGATAACCAGATTTTCTGAGAACAACAACAACAAAATGGTTTCAAGTCGTCCACTGACCAAAAATCTGACTTTTCTAAACTTGTTGGCCCTCTTTAGTTATTGGATAGTAGTTTCAATGACTTATCATTGGGCTTGTCTAACACACAAATGCTGCATCCAAATATGAAAGATAACCTTCCAGAGCAAGCATATCCAAAGAGTATATTAAGAATTCGCTTATTATTATCCTTCCACTTGAAACTTCTGGTCTTCTAACTTTTCAGTGTGATAGGATTAGCAACCTAGACTAGAACCTGTCTGAGAGCTGTACATAATCTTCAGGGAGAAATATCTTTGTAAAGCAATCAATCTGAACATTGCTGACACATCGTCTGATGCTTTCTCCCATCTATATGATCATGACTTGGGATTTTTTTAATTCAGTAGAAGTAAAACATCTAAAAAAAACTTGAAATGGAAACTCTCTTATGGTTTAAGCTAAGTGCCATTGAGCCAGATACATGTGTTCATTAATTAATTCTTAATCTTACAAGAATTTATTGAAAGAAGATTGTATTTCTCCATATATTTTCTTCTGGTTTTTTTGCCCGTCCTTTTATGTTTCCTTTATGTAGAGTCATTGCCTTTTTTGTTGACCTCGATGTTAGAACCTCACAAAGCTTGGTCCTCTTTCCTTTCTGTATTCTCTTCCTGGGCTGTCTCAACTGTAGGCAGAGTCACAAATTTGTACTGTCAACTAAGACCTCCCCTAAATTTTCCTTGTAATTTCTCAAAGATAGCCCAGACTTAGCATGTCCAAAACTGAACTCCTGACGTCTGCCCCATTTACTCAGTACCTTTGCCCACTTCATGCTCTTCCAGCATCCTCTCTCAGTGAGTGACACTGTCCTCAAGTTGGGCAAGCCAGAAGCCCAGAACAATCCTTGACTCCTCACTCTTCCTTTTTCCTATCCTCTAGTCTGTCCTTGAGTCGGGCAGATTTTGTCTTACGTATCTTTTTTTTTTTTTTAAGATTTTATTTATTTATTTGACAGAGAGAGAGATCACAAGCAGGCAGTGAGGCAGGCAGAGAGAGAGGGGGAAGCAGGCTCCCTGCTGAGCAGAGAGCCCAATGCGGGGCTTGATCCCAGGACCCTGAGTTCATGACCTAAGCCGAAGGCAGAGGCTTTAACCCACTGAGCCACCCAGGCACCCCTTGTCTTACGTATCTCTTGAGAATGTCTGCTTTTATCCTTTCCCATTGTGACCTCTGTCGACAAAGCTCCTGTTGTTTCTCCTGTGGACTGCCCCAGTAGCCTCCCAGCTGGTCTTCCTACATCCACTTTGCATCCCTCCGCACCCATCCATGCACACATACACCCACACACACACACACACAGTTTAAAAAGTCATCAAGAATACAAAGTATCTTCATTTAAACTTTTAGATGGCATTCCATTTTTGGTCGTCTGGAAATCAAGTTCATTAACAAGGTGTACGAGGCCTCACCTTCCTCTTCCGCCTCATGGCGCACCAGCTCCCACAGCCTCCGCCCCACCCCATCTACTGCTCGCCCAGCTTCAGAACTTTGATCTGCTCCTTCTTGCCCTCTTCACTCCAGCCACCAGGCCTTTGCAGCTCTTCACCCCACCCTCCGCCCAAGGCACACCAACCCCCTTTCCGGAATTCATCCTTATTCATTCATTCCTCATATTTCAAACTTAGAGTCATTTCTGCAGGGAAACCTTTGCTGTCTCCACAAGAATGTTAAATCTCTCTGCCCTCCTTAAAATTAAGCACTCATAACCAAAGATTATTCATAAAGAATTGCTTGTTTTGGTGTTTGTATTCTGTCTCTGACTCTTAACCACCTCTATTCTAATTGCTTGGCCTTTGTTGGCTATAAAAGCATGTCTAGTTCTATATTCTCAAGAAACTACGTAAGATTTACTGAAGTGTAGACGTGGAAGGATTTTTTTCCTGGAAATGGGGTTGGCTAGAAATCTAAATCACCTTTGAGTTTTAGATTAAACCATCTGGCTGTTTAATTTATTTACTTTTTTTAAGATTGATTTATTTATTAGAGAGTGTGTGAGCACTAACCGTGGAGCCTGCCGTGGGGCTCCATCCCAGGACCCTGAGAACATGACCTGAGCAAAACCAAGAATCGGCTGCTTAACCAGCTGCACCACCAGGCGCCCCTCATGTGGCTATTTTAAAAGTCATATTGTCATTTTGTTATTTGAAGAGTCATACTCTTATTTTTTTCTAATTTGGGCAGTTTGTTGACATAGTAAACTGGCCTATTTATAATTTTTGGATGGGGACTTCAAAATGTCTTTCCCATTCTAAAAAAAATTGCTTTCTTATATGGCATTTGTTAGATTAAACTGTTGCATTTCTATTTTCTTTTAAGAAATAAAATATTAAAGATACAACTGAAGCCTTATGTGTTATTTCTGGGTTCTATTCCTGTATTTTCCTACCTAGAAGTAACTACTATTCTGAATTTGATCTTTCTTATTCTCATTCAAATTTAAAACATTTTTTCACATGTGTGTTTCTATATGTAAAATACTACATATTATTTAATTTTAAACCTCTTGTCTTTCTACAACTCGCTCTTTTCAAGTAACATTGTCATACAGTTTTAGTCATGTTAGTCTATATAGTCCAGTGCATTTATTTTCACTGTTATTGCATACCTCTGCATGAGTATGCTACAGTTTGCCCATTTTCTTATTAAGAGACATACTACAGTTCGTGTTTTTTTGTTGGTGGGTTGTTCCTGGTGTTTTTGTGTTTCACTTTTTTCTCCTTGTTAGTTAGCTTTACATTTTTGCTGCAAAAGCAGTGCTGCAGTGATCATTATATATATATTTATATATATCTTTTTTTAATACCTTTTTTTAAGATTTTATTTATTTATTTGACAGAGAGAGGGAGAGATCACAAGTAGGCAGAGAGGCCGGCGGGGGGGTGGGGGGGGAGAAGCAGGCTCCCTGACGATCAGAGATCCCAATGCCGGGGCTCTGTCCCAGGACGGTGAGATCATGATCTGAGCAGAAGGCAGAGGCTTTAACCCACTGAGCCACCCAGGCACCCCTATGATATATGTCTTTTCTGTGAAGATGTATAAAAGGATATATGTCTCCAAGCAGACTTGTTAGGATGTATCTCTCTAAGTGGAATTGCTAGGTTGAAGATCATGCATATCCTCAACTTTACTAAATACTGTCATGGTGCTCTTCAGAGTGGTTATACCAGTTTATAGTTCTGCTAACACTGTGAGATGTACTGCTGCCTACATTTTGCACCTTATGTTATCAGATTTCTTAATTTTTGTCAACCTCATGGATGCATTGTTATCTCATTTTAATTTCCATCATTTCTAATTCAAACTTTTCAAATTTGATCTATTTTTTTAAGAATTAATTTTTTAAAGATTTTATTTATTTATTTGACAGAGAGAGAAAGCACAAGCAGGGAGAATGGCAGGCAGAAGCAGGCTCCCCGCTGAGTAGGGAGCCTGACACAGGACTCAATCCCAGGACCCTGGGATCATGACCTGAGCTGAAGGCAGATGCTTAGCTGACTAAGCCACCAGGTGCCCCAAATTTGATCTATTTTAAAAATGTTTAATATCTTGTGTCTGAAATTACTTGATTTGCTATCTCAAATTTATTTAGCACCAGCTTGAGCTTGGAATTGTCCAAGGCCTTGGGAAGGACTCAAGCAATATAAAATTGGTGCCAGTTTATAAGAAATAAGAATCTTATAATCTTGTAATCTATCTAGATGAAACTTGGGAAAGTGGCCCTGCCTGTCATTTAAAAAGCATTTCCTTCTCTTAACATTGCAACAAACAGTTGACTTACAAGTTGTCAGGGTTGGGAAGCAATACTGAACAACCCTTTTATTTTTTTTAGTTAGAAATCATCTAATATGTATTCATTTACTTATACTCGGGTCTCTTTTTTCCAACTACCATTTCATGGAAAGAACTTAAGAATTTTGTCCAAGTTGTTATACCACTAGCAATAACTTCATAAAATATGTGGTGTGTCCATAAGATGTCTGAAGGCTGCAAAAAGAGTAAAGTGATCCTAGAAATTTAAAAGCTGAAAGTGTAATCTGTAGGGTTCTGTTAACATAGGCATATCATATATAAAATCCCTCAGTGAACGGGCACCTTCGAGAGAGTCTGAACGAGGACCCAGCCGTCTCCAGGAGCTGAAGGTCACTTGCAGGGTGAAGCAGTGCCCACACCTCTCATTGATAGACCGGTAAACGACTATCAAAGATACAGATAGGGTTTTTATAAAGATTACAGTGAAAGCAAAGAAGGGCTCCTGCCCCTCACAAACCCAGATGAAAACAAAATATCAGAAAGGCCAAGAAGGCTGTGTCAAAAGGCACAAGATCGGGATGTCACCTTTCTCTCCTATGAGCCCAATTCCCCGTGCCCACCTAGAAGAGCTCTCCCAGTGGGAACAAGCCTGACCACTCTGCCTTGGTCAAGTTCCCTGTGGCCACAGTGTTCTCCATCTGCCTCAAAACCAAAGAGGCAGTGTAAGAGTCCTGTGACCTAGATGAAGCCAAGGGCAACACAGTGAGCGGGTCTGGCCCCTGACTATGATGCTTTGGGTGTAAATAGAACCAAGGGTTGTCTAAGCCATGTCAACGTGGCTACTTCTAAATATAACAGATTTTCCCATCGTCAAAAAAAGAGTAAGAAGCAAAAGGAATAGAGTGGTAGGAAGGAAGAGAACAGTTGAGAGGAAAAACAGAAAGTGCTCATAAATGAGGCAAATACTGATGAACACTAATGGAGTTTGACTGACCCCGACCTTAAGCCCTAACTGGAAGGACTGAATTTAAAGTAAATCTCTCTCTTGTTCACTCACTTTAGTTACCTGGAACAAAGCCAAGAACCAAGAAGGAGACAGTGCAGGCCTCGAACAACCAACTAGAATAGCTGTGATGAAGGCCAAGCAGTACAGGCCCTGCCTGCCCCCCAGTCAGAGAAAGCTCCCCTCGGGCCCCCACATGGCTCTCACCTCTCTGATCGAACACACAAGATTCCAACAAACTCTGGCCTTCATTTCGGCCCATCGCAAAGCTAAAACAGTAAGTTTGGAGAGGGTTAGTGAATTCGGAGCATTCCTGCTAACTTTAAGAATGCTAGAAACATCGTGATGTCACAGTTTGAAAATGAGCAAGAAAAAAAATGAACTAAAAATTAGAGACTCAAATAGTAATGTGGGACTATTTAACACATTTGCAAACCTTTGTTTTCCTGGCTTGTACCTGTCCTATGATACATATAGTAATTGGCTTTTTTAACAACAACTGTCCACCTCAAGGTAAACTTCTTAGCATGTTGTACATTTTCAGCTCCCCCCGCACCGTCCGCACCTTTCCTAAGGCAGAGCAAGCGCTGGGAAGATCAGCGGTCTCGCTGGTAAAGGTCTGCTCTGGGCTGAGATCACGCATGTGTATGTATGTGGCCTACTGTCTCTCTCACTCTCTGCTTCCTTTGACTCGGGCAGCTGATGTAGGGGCTCAGAATTAGTCGGTCCCCTCCCTTTCCTGTGTGCCCCCAGCTAGAATGTTGGAGGTTAGGGCAGGGGTGAGGGGGGTCGTGACCCTTTACTAAAGCCACGTGCTGCTACTCACTTGGCCCCGATTCTCTGGATCTGCAGTGTTAATGACCCAAATCTAGCTGACAGTAGAAGTGTTTCTTTGGGAAGGAGGGTGATTGGTGGGTCAGACTGCGGGCTTTCATGGTCCTGGGTCAGTGTGCCCTGGAAGACCCACTAATGACTTCTTCCAGCGGCCACCACTCTTCCTCGCTCCACAGCCGCCTGTCATTTTCAGCCTACACACACCCAGCCCACGCAGGCCCATTCATGCTCTGACTGATCGTGGTTTTTTCCTCACTCCTTGTCAGTAATTACTGAAGGAGAGGAAACTAAGGATAGAACAATATATTAAAGACATCTGTGAGATGGCTGTATATTATTCTTTTCACTGGAATAAAAAATTACTTTCTGATGAGAACTTTGGCCCTTCCTGTAACTGTTTCCCGGGCTTCATCTCCAGAGGGCAATAGAGTGGCCTTCTATTTAGGTACGTTTTTGTTAGGTGCCCAAATTTTCAGAAGATAATTTTTTTAAGGATTTTATTTATTTATTTGAGAGAGAGCAAGAAAGAGCAGGAGCAGGGGGAAGGGGCAGAGGCAGAGGGAGAAGCAGACTCCCCGCTGAGCAAGGAGCCTGATACGGGGCTCAGTCCCTAAGACCCTGAGATCATGACCTGAGCTGAAGGCAGATGCTTAACCGACTGAGTCACCCAGGAGCCCTCAGAGGATAATCTTAATTCTGTCTCTAGCTCATCTCTGTTCTTGGTAGAAGAGAATGGCTAAATTCTAGGTTCCTGTCAGGGGCTACATTCATGAATTCATTGCCACTCAAAAACCCAGCTTATGAAATAAACAAAAACCAGTATTTATGGAATGCTTGAAGGATATGCATCTAATCCATTCCGTTAGATTACTGCTTCTCAAACGTGGAGCCGCTGGGAGACATCAGTGTGTTTTCATTATAAGTTGTAAGATATGTCTCAACCAGTTTACTTCCAAGAGTAAACTACCAAATTTGCTAATAATTACATAAAAATTGTTGAGAATAAACTCAAGATTACCCATGTGACAATCATGTCTCCACTCTTACAGTCTGATGTGTTTTCTTGAGGCAGAAGAGAAGGAGGAAGAGCTAGAACTAGAGGTGGTGTGGCCTGGCCAGGCTGCACCCCCTGGACACAGAGGTGCCCGTGCCAGAGAGAAAGTGGGCGGAAGGCCTCTCTCACTGCAGGGAGGAGCTGTTAACTGAAGAAGTATGCTAATGGGAAGAAGTATTAAAAGTGATATGAACATTTAACATTTAAATGAATAAAATGTGTGACCATTGACCAGTCTTTTCACGTAAGGCTAAGGTTCCCCTCTACACTCCTAGTTTGGGTCTGTTGATTGGCATTCAGCTTCGTTTATCTTGCACAGATCTCACCCATAAACTCACATTTGCTGCTATTTCCAGTTTTGTTTTACTTTGTTTCTTTAGTTAATAAAGGGAGAATTTAAAGACACCCAGAAATGATCGGAGAGCAGACCCCTAGATTTTATTTTCATCTTTGACATTTATCTTGCCCAAACTTAAGTGGACAGCAATTTCTTTAGCAGCTTTTATCTAGTATTTACAGATTATTCTCTTTGGCTTGTTTTGGTAAACAACACACTTTAATTCATTGGTTTATGTAACATTTAGTTGTATTGGACAGACTTTAAGGCAAGCCCCGGTGATCCCTGCTTCTGGTGTTCACACCTTTGTATAATCCCTTTTCTTAAATGTGAGCAGGATCTCTGACTTGTTTCTAACCAATAGAATATGGAAAAGGTGATGGGCTTTCATTCCCATGATTACGTTGTGTTATACAGGCCTGTCTTGCTAGGCAACTTGCCCTGGAGATTATCCTTGCTGGCTTGATAAAGTAAAATGCCATGTTGGAGAAGCCTGCTTGGCAAGGACACGGAAATAGTCTCCAGGAGGTCAGGGTGGCCTCCACTCAAGACCTAGCAAGAAGCCGGAGTCCTCGGTCCTATAGCTGCAGCCTGGATTAGCTTGGAAATGGATTCTTCCCCAGTGGGGCCCTCAGATGAGAGAACGACACTTTGATGGAAGCCGGAGGACCCAGTGAAGCCCTGCCCAGAAACAAGGAGATGATACGTGTATGTTGTTCCAAGTTGCCAGGGTGTGGTAATTTCTTATTCAGCACTAGAAAACGACTATATGAGTTAAATTATCCATTTGCAGTAACATCTATAGATGACAAATATGTTTGGGCCTAGATAACCTTTGGTAAGCATGCTCTTCAGCTTCGGGGGCGCGAGGGTGCAGGGAGCACCACGGACCGTAAGCACGGAGGGTGCTGGAACGTCACACGAAGGGGTGGGCTTTGCAGAGGGCGTGCAGAGTAGCGGTTGAGTAAGTGGAGCCCACTTACAAGCTTCTGTGCCGCAGTGCTTGTGAGTCGTGATTTTATAGTCAAACACAACAACTTCACAGAGGAAGTCTTAATAAGAAAACAAGACCAGGCGGCGCCTGGGTGCCTCAGTGGGTTAAGCCTCTGCCTTCGGCTCAGGTCATGATCTCAGGGTCCTGGGATCGAGCCCCGCATCAGGCTGTCTGCTCAGCGGGGAGCCTTCTTCCCCCTCTCTCTCTCTGCCTGCCTCTCTGCCTGCTTGTGATCTCTCTCTGTCTCTCTCTCTGTGTCAAATAAATAAATAAAATCTTTAAAAAAAGAAAAAGAAAAGAAAGCAAGACCAAATGAAGCAAACAGAGGTCATTTACTTATGTGTAAGTGTAGGAGAGCCAGATTGGTATCGGGGACTTTCTATTAGAAACACACAGTAACTATGACACTGGTGAATGCAAACGACAGGAATGCTGCTCCTATTAATAACAGGTCTAGCCACTTTAAAAATCTGTAGAGTACAGCAAAACCAAAATAGGAACGATTTGTGTTTATTCTGTATAATACATTCAGGGGTGGCGGTTCAGAAGGGAAAAAATCAGTATTAAAAAAAGTTCATTAGCTAAAAATATATTTATACCTTAGTTACAAATAACTGTTTTTCCTTATAAAATATTTTTTTAATGTTTAGGTGATTGATTTATTGCTCAATGCTTGTAAAGTGACTTCATGAAAGCCATGAGAAAAATAAAAGGCTGGCGCATAGTATTTGACTTGTTTTTCTGGGGGAAAAGGAACTCTTTGGTTACAGTAAAACCCAAGATCATCTGATTTGTGAGTTGTGATTTTATAGTTACATGTGAATTTTATGAAAAGGTTGAGAGCAGAGGTATAAGTTTTCTGAAAATCTAACCCACAGAGTGTTGCCCCTGCTATCAGCCAAGGGAGTCCCCGGGCAAAGGTCAGCTGATGCTAAGCTCCCTATTTCCTCTTTCTCAGGGAGGTGAGGGTCTTATTTGGAGGAGGGTTCATCAAATAAGCAGAGGAAGACCCTGTGTGGTCAGAAGCTAAGATAAAAACCCCGAGCGTGTTCAGAGGGGACGGCACACCCAGAACACAGGAGGTCCCATGGAGCTCCACGCCTGCTGTCAGTCCTCCAAAGTCCTGGAAAGGGGGGATTGGTACCTGGATTCCAGGACCCCCTGGGCACACTTCCCTTTGTTGACCTGAAGCCACCCCCCTCAGACCAAGACCTTTTATCCCCCTGAGACCTCCAAGGGAAAAGCCAGGGGGTGTGACTTCTGGCTCCCTCTGCGTGGGGCCTCCAGGGCTACGCATGCGAATGAGCCATTCTCTGATGTTGCAGAGTAGAATCGACAAGGTATTTGATGAACAATCCATATTTGCTACTATGCGTAGGCTTCTGGTATTGTCAGAGATTGGAATGGGCTCAAAAATTGTCTTGAAAAGACTCAGGAAAGCAAACAACCGATTAAAAACTGGTCAAATGATCTGAACAGACACGTCATCAAAGAAAATCTATACATGGCAAATAAGCCTATGAAAAGATGGTCAGCGCCATCTGCTATTAGGAATTATGATTGAAACAACAATGAAATACCACTACACACCTATTAGAATGTGAAAATCCAAAACACTAACACCACCAAGCACTACTAAGGATGTGGAGCAGCAAGGACTCTCATCGCTGGTGGGAATACAAAATGGTATGCCTGCTTTGGAAGACAGTTAGGTAGTTTCTTAAAAAACCAAACATGCTTACCATATAATCCA
This sequence comes from Procyon lotor, assembly GCA_028646535.1. Lineage (NCBI taxonomy): Eukaryota > Metazoa > Chordata > Mammalia > Carnivora > Procyonidae > Procyon > Procyon lotor. The sequence continues at coordinate 8,606,437 of CM053618.1, read as the reverse complement.
GCAGTCATTCTCCTTGGTATTTACCCAAATGAGTTGAAAACTTATACCCACAAAAACATACAAACAGTTCATAGCAGCTTTATTCACAGTTGTCAAAACTTAGAAGTAATCAGGTTGTCCTTCAGTAGGTTAATGGATATATAAACTGGTACATTGATATAATGAAATGTTATTCAGTGCTAAAAAGAAATACTCTACCAATTCCTGAAAAGACATGGTAGAACCTTAAGTGTATATTACTAAATGAAAAAGGTCAATCTGGAAAGGCCACATACTATGATTCCAACTATATGATCTTCTCAAGAGGCGAAACTATGGAGAAAGTAAAAAGTTTAGTAGTTGCCAGGGATTTATGGAGAGGGAAGGATAAATAGATGAAGCCCGGGGGATAGTTTGGGCAGTGAAACTATTCTGTGTGATAACTGTAATGGTGGATACATGTCATTATTATACATTTGTCAAGACCCACAGAATTTATAGCACCAAGAATGAACCCTAATGTGAATTATAGACTTTGAGTGATGATGTATCAATATAGAGTCACTGATGGTAAAAAATGTACCACTGTGGTGTGGGTTGTTGATGGCTGGGTAGGTCGTGCATGGATGGGGATGGAAGGGGCAGGCTAACTCTATACTTTCAGTTTTGTTGTGAACATAAAACTGCCCTAAAAATGAATACGTATATTTTAGGTGTAATATAGATATATGTGTGTACACACACACTTCTGATGCTATATTCCTCACCCCTCCTAGTCCATGGACCTGAGTAAGGCAGTTTGGTCAATGGACACCTCTCTGAGACAGGTGTTCAGTCTTGACAAGAGCCTGGTGGCAAACTAATAGCTGCTTTTTAAAACCCATTAGCCATTTTAGGGAAGGAATGAGTCCAAAACCCTATGGGGCTCCCCCCAAGTAGAGATTGTTTCCCTTTGTCAGAAGCTCCAGTCAGCAAAAACCACCAGTAACAGACACTTAGAGCTCAAAGAAAGGAGTCATTAAGGCTATGGGGCCTCAAGATAGAAAAGACCAAGCAGCATAGACACTCAATATTTCTTGAGTTCTAGGTCTTCAAGTACAGAATGAGGATGGAGGGCAAATCAGGCAAAGACCTAATAGAGTTGAATGTGTATATACACCACTATCAAAAAATTAAGCTTCTGGATATTTAGGGAAACATGTCAAGAATATTCATTATAACACTGATTACAATAGTAAAAATATATGAATAAGTTAAGCATCCTTAATAGAACAGTGTATAAACTGGTTTATTCTTGTAATGGAACATAGCAATTAAAGTAAATAGACCAGATCTATATACAACAGAGATAGAACAAAGAAACATTATGTTGGAGAAAAAGTAAGTTTAGAGAAATAATTTCAATATGACTCCATTTATATAAAGTTTGAAACAAAAAAAGTAATATTGCCATTTATATATACACATAAAATATTATAAAAGTATGTATCTTGTTATATACCAACCTTAGGGCAGTGGTTATATCTAGGGTGGGAAGGAGGAAAGAGAGGTGGGGATGAGTCTAGCTATGACTAGAATGATTAATGTCTTAATATTTTATTAAGTAAATTATTAATTAAATATTCATGAGGCACGTGGGTGGCTCAGTCGGTTGGTCATCCGACTCCTGATATTGGCTCAGGTCATGATCTCGGGTTGTGAGACTGAGCCCTGCACCAGGCTCTGCACTCAGTGCGGAGTCTGCCTGAAATTCTTTCCCCCTCCTTCTCCCTCTCCCTTTATTCTTCCCCCTACTTGCATGTGTGTGTGCTTGCGCACGCGCGCTCGCGCGCTCTCTCTCTCTCTATATATATATAATAAATGAATAAAATCTTTACATAAAAAATTGTAAATTTAAAAAATACAATTTTTAAAAAAATAAAATCTTATGAAAATATGGCAGAATATTAGCATAAGTTGTTTATTTAATCTTGGTGGTAGATAGGTAGTTGCTATATTTATTTCTGTACTTTTTAACAAATTTGAAATATTTCATAATTCAAAAAGTGAATGAAGAACATTCATTCCAGGCAGAGGGGGAGCAGCTTGTGCAAAGGCCCTGAGTAGAGAGAGATCTTAGCAAGTTCATCTGAGAAAGATGCTAGTTGGCTGAGTGAAGTCCATCTAGGAGACTCTATCTAGATGTTACCTGGAGTGTCATGAGATAAGCATGGTAAGGTACACAAGATCTTGATTTTCAAGGCCTGGTAGCCCACAGTGAAGATGATGAATTTTGTGCTAATGGCACTGGGAAACCACCAGTGGATCTGAAATAGTGTAGTGCTATGTGGATAATGGACTGGAAGGTGGGAGTATAGAAAAGGGATTGCAGAATGAATGTACAGAGACCCGTGGAATCCAGTGTTGCCGGTGTGGATGGATAGAGTTGACAGATGTGAGGTGAATTTTGGAGGTCTTCATGATGTTTGTGAACATGAGTAAATTTGCTTTCATATTCTGTTTACTAATGTAAAATTTTTAGTTGTTACAGTTACAGGATCATAGATTTCATTACACTTTATTTATACGAATATATGTATGTGCACACACACATAGAGAGATTTACGTACTGCCTGCATTTAGGTATGCCAATTATCAGGGATCGCTGGGACAAGATTTCTGTGGTTGATAAACCTTAAGTAGGTTTTTCCATGGGTTCGAAAGCTTTTGAGACATATCAACACATTATATTTATCTTTTTTAACTTGTGTTAAAATATACATAAGGTTTATCGTTTTAACCATTTTTAAAAGTAAGTTCAGTGGTGTCAAGTGCATTCACATTATTGTGCAGTCGTCACCACCAGTCCAACTCCAGGACTTTCCTCATCTTCCAAAACGGAAAGCTCTGTGCCCATTAAACAATAAACCTCTATGCCTCTGTCACTCCAGGCCCTGGCTACCTTCTATGTCTATTAGTTTGACTACCTTATCTAGGTACCTAATAAATACGTGGAATCACATAGTATTTCTCCTCCTGTGACTGGTTGATTGCATTTAACCAGTGTTCTGGTTATGCATGATGTTCTCAAGGTTTTTTTCATGTTATAGTGTATATCACAATTTCTTTCATTTTTAAGACTGAATGTTATTCCATTGTACAGATATACCACGATTTGTTCACTCATTCCTCAGTGGACAGTTGGCTTGCGTCTACCTTTTAGCTGTTGTGAATAATACCATTGTATTATCATAACATGGGTGTATAACAAATACCTGTTTGAATCTACTTTCAGTTCTTTTAGGTACATACATTTTAACCACATCCTTGCCCGAGACTTATTTACTGCCTTTTTTTTTTTTTTTTTTTAGTAGTGGCCATCCTGAGTCTGGAGTGTTATCTTATTGTGGTTTTGATTTGCATTTCCCTAGCAATTAATGATGTTGAGCATCTTTTCATGTTCTTCCCGAGCATTTGTCTATCTTCCTTGGAGAAATGTCACCTCTGAAAGCATCAACCTTAGATTTATTCTGATAAGACATATGTCATAACACAGACTTTTTGGAATGTCATCAGTTATCTATTTTCTTGAACTAGGTGCTTGATTTTGAACTTAACATGTTCTCAAAGACAACAAAGAGGGGAGGAAAAAAGGCCAGGTCAGACTTTTTAAAAATGGGCCCTATGTTGTAAAATGAAAGGAATGGAATTTTTAACATTCGTGTTTCAAAAAGTGACTGATTTTTCAGTATGTTTTGGTTTTATATGAAGTGGGAACTGTATTTTTATTGTCCTTTACTACTATTATGTAAGTTTCTCTAAAAATGCTACTGAAAATAGTTTTGTTTCCTTTTCAAATTTTATTTAATGTAGGTTTATATCATTCAATCTTTCATAAAGTATCTGATCAGCTAGTAGAGATGACTAAAGAGTCAGGACTCCCCTCCCTGCTCCCAAGGAATGTTGGTTTGGGATAAAAACCATGTGAAGGATCATTTAGTTTAGTTTCGTTTCTACAGTGTTTTTCTATTATTCCCAGTAGTGAAGAGTAGTCAAATAAAAATATTAGTTTTATACTATTTTATACTATTGTTACACACACACAGCCGTCTGAATTCATCTTGTTAAAATTGTCCTAGAAATCAAGTGTCAGCAAAGTTAGAGTTGAACCTGAGGAACAAATCTCTTGTTTCTTTCTTAGCTCATTACCAGGATCTCCTAGTGTCTTGTAAGAAGATGAATTTCTTCAAGTGAATAATTTTAACAGAAATATGTCTACCTGTTTTCTTTAACAGTTGTTTCGAGAAGTACGAATAATGAAGATATTGAATCATCCTAATATAGGTATGAAATTTACAGATACAATTGATGATGAAGTATATTCTTTAATTTGAAGCTATTTAAAAAGATAGAATTTTAAGGATGCTCTTTATGAAAAGAGTGATAACCTGAGAAACTGGTATTTTTGGTAAAAATAGATTATAAAGAAGTTAATTGAAGGCTGCAGATGGCTATTTTCTACTACCTTGCTGTCCTATGCTCTCCACTAAAATAATACATATGACTTGGAGTTAATGCATATGAATATTTTTTGTATTTCCTTACTAAATTGTTCTAAATAGAGATTGCGTGCCACTGAGGTATTTATAAGAAATTAATTCCAGAGCGTCACCTGGGTGGCTCAGTGGGTTAAAGCCTCTGCCTTCAGTTCAGGTCATGATCTCACCATCCTGGGATCGAGCCCCGCATCAGGCTCTCTGCTCAGCGGTGAGCCTGCTTCCCCCTCCTCTGCCTGCCTCACTGCCTATTTGTGATCTCTTTCCTCTCCGTCAAATAAATAAATAAAATCCTAAAAAAACAAAAATGAATTCCAGATAATATGCTTTTGGATTTGACCATAGTTTATAGGCAAAATCACTAATTTGAATCTTTAAGAAAATAGAATTTATTTCAGTTTTAAAATGTTAACTTATTCCCATAAGTTCTGATTTTTCCCTACATTTACAAATAAATATATTGAGTACATAGGAAGTCATTGGATTGTAAGAAGAAAAAGTAATTTTTCTTTTAATCTGCTCATTTTCTTAACACTTGTTTCTTTCACACTTAAAAATCTTATATTTATTAGAGTTGTTAATGTGATTATTTATGATATATAATTTCAACTACATAAGTCTGGTAACTTGGTAGTTTTTTAACCAGAAACTTTTATAACACCACATATTTATGGAATTTTTTTGTTTTTCTACCAAAGATTGTTCAATATTTTATGATAAGCTCATTATAATACAGTCTCCTTTTAAGCTTTCATTAAAATTTTGTTATTCTGTTTTTAAGTTTTTCTTTTTTATTATATTATTTTCATTAGAAAAAGTAATGCTTTTTTAATCCCAGAAACTTAACTCTTTTGACCCAGCAGTTGGTTCATTCCAACTTTGTGGAATGAACAATCACTTTGTGGTAAGTAGTTTTCTTTCATAGTAGTAATAACTCTTGAGAAAATTTTGCATTTTAAAATTATAATTAATTATTTTCAGTAAATACTCAAATTTTTGCCTGGCTTAGGGAAAATTTATACTTAAATTAAAGCAGATCCTATATGTGCTAACAATTACAGAGTTATATCTCTAATTTCTCTTTTCAGTAAAATTGTTTGAAGTTATTGAAACAGAGAAGACCCTCTATTTAGTCATGGAGTACGCGAGCGGGGGTAAGGATGCGAGGGATGGAAAAATTATCTTTGATAAGACATTCAGAATTATCAACACCTGAAGTTTCCTTGTAACACTTATGTCTTCACTGTTGTTAATGAATGTATAGTTTTATTAAAATGCCTTTAAGTGATGTATCTTAAGTAAAATTCAGTGTTTACTTTCAAGAACCATTGATCCTACATTTAAAAGTCGGATTTTGGCTCAGTTAAAAACTGCCTAGAGACATTTTGCTAAACTTTAAATTTGCATTGTTATCAAGGAATGTTTTGATTCTCTTTTCTAAATACTATTGTGATTAAAAGCACTTGGCTATAAGGAAATCTCAAATTCACGATGTATTTAATAAAATTTATAATAAAAGCATATTCTAGGCTAGATGTTTATTTCACTGATTGTTCATATATGACAGATTCTTAATATACATGCATTTTCAAGATAATCCATAAAATGTTTCAATTTAAATAAGTATTGATTTATACATAAGTTAGAAGACTGAGTTGACAGAGAAAGATGATGTGATGGTAAAATATAATATATACTTTGACTACATAGTGTCAAAAGTAGGAGTGATTTTTAAACACTGGTATATAATAAAAAACCATTTTCATCTTCTGCACTTTCCTTTTAATGAGAGGTACATCATCTCAAAATTACTGTTGTGTTGGGCATAGGACTTTCTTAGAAACATGTTTAAATTTTTTTGGTGATAAATCATTTAATAACTAAAAAAAGAATGCCTGAAGGTTTTAAGCAGTTGAAGAATTAAGAAGTTAAGCAATTAAAAAAGAGGGAAGTCAGGTGAAATTATTTAAACCACCTTGGCTAATTAACTTTTTTGATAATCAATAGAAAAACTTCAAACTAGGGTTGAATTTAGTGTTGAGTCCTTTTAGCTAATAAAAATGTATAGATTTTATGGTAATTCAGATTTTATGTAACTTGGATAAAGAGGATTTATTCTAGTCTATTGTATCTAAACTATGTATTTTTATACTGTTTCTTAGATTTCTAAAAATGTTTACTACAAATATTACATATATTTTAGTAGCTTTTTCTGTTTTTAATGCAGATTGAAAGTTTTAGTAGGTTTGGTTTTTTTGCAAAACCTTTTCTCAACCTGAAACTCTTTTGATGTAGGTTTTTTGAATTTACCTGAAAACCTATGTCATCAAGGTTTATTATTTATTATAGGATTTTAAAAATATATTAATACAGCCATGTGCATTTGCATAAGATGTAGTTCTATAATAAAATCAGTGAACCTACAGATACCACATAATGAACTGTTTCTTTATTTTTCTATCCTTCAGTCAGATTTATATAACAGTTTGTCAGCGTGGGAACCCTGGGTGATATTTTTAGTTCAGTTAGACTCTTTTTTTCCCTTTTACTCATCTGAAGTCTAGAGAAAGGGGCTAGACATGCTTTGATATGAAAAATTACTTACTGCTAAAAATCGGTAGAGGCTTCTGTTTTTATGAAGGTCCACCACAAGGCTGTGTTAATATGTATGCTGTTTAACTATAAATGGTAAGTACAGTCAACTCTCTATTGGTGCTAATGAAGGGGAGCAATGGCTGAGGTACCAGAGAGCACATGGGGTCATCACTGCTCTCCTTCAGTAGCATGATTAGGAGGGGCCTTGGGGTGCAGTCTACAGAGGTGTATCATGGAATTCAGCCCAACCAGGTGCTCTCTCATTCCATTCTAACTCCTAGTGGTAAGTTTTCTTTGAGTCTTGCCCATCAGTGGTCCTTTGATAAAACCATCATGGTTCTTTGGTGGCAAATCTAGACTCATTTCCTTGCCTTTTTAATCTGCAAATGGCAAGGTAACTTTTATAATCAACCTTTAATATTTTTCTTCTGAAATTTCTAGACATTTTAAGATTGACTCTGACATGAACAAAGAGTTGAGTCAAACAGCTGCCTCTTTGTCAGGAGTATTTAGATCATTTGATTCTGGTTCACTAACAGAGCAAAAGATCTTTGGATTACGTAGGCAGGGAACTCCTTTATGATTCTGAACCACATTTAATCCAAAAGAGCCTATTAAAAGTAGGTGCTGGGGCTGCTCTGGAATGGTGCGTTGGTTTCTTCTTTTGTTCATGCAAACAATATTTATTAAATGTTTCTATGTACCAGATGTTATTCTGGGTGCTGGGAACACATGAGTGAGCAAAGACAAAGTCCCTTGTCTCAAGATTACATTCTTTTGGGGAAGCAAATCATGAACAAACAATATATATAATAAGTGAAGGACTAAGTCTTGTAAACATCTTGGGGTGTGGACGTTCTTGGCAGAACGTAAGAGCAGTCCATATTTCTGAACTCTTGCATACATCTTTCCCAGCCTAAACTCACATACATAGAATTAACTACTGTGATGGGTCGACTCGAGCATCCATTCGTTTCTGTTTTCATCATCTCATTCAATCATTTAAGTACGCTTGATATCATATGTTGTCTGACATTCTAGATGTATTAGTTTCATCTGACGTACTTCATTACATATTTGGTTTTTAATGTTTTACTTATATGCTCATAGGATTGATATTGAATATATATACAATTTTCTGTATATTTAGACACAAATATGTAATTTATTGAGTGCTTACTATATGCCAGTCACTGTGCTTAAGCACATGCATTATTTCATTTAATCCTTAAAACAGTCATGTGAGATAGACGCTGGTTGGAAACTGGGTCTTAATAAAGTTAAGAAATCTTCCTAATATCTCCCAGTAGCTACTTGGGGCTAAACCAGGATTCATATCAAAATTGTTCTCATTCCAAAGCCTGGGTTTTAACCACTTTGCTGTATTTAAAAGAACTCTTTAAGCCATTTTGTGAGTTTTTAATATACATGTATATCTCTATGGTGTAAATGATAAGGATGTAAAAAATTAATTTCTCTCTTACACTGAGATATTTTATTTTTAATATTGTAACTGAATATTGATTTGGTTTTTTTACTAGTATTGACTAGAGAAAAATGAAAAAACTCCCAGACATGTAAAGGAATGGATCTAATAGAAAATTTCTGTAGTTTCTAGTTTAAGTTATTTTAGGAAGTATGTATTGTCTATCCACTTTGTGTTCTGTCATGGGGATAGGGCAGATATGATAACTGAAGCTCATTTGGAGTAATGGGAGATGCACACAGGTTGGTTTAATTCTGTATAAGGACTTAAGTACCAAAATAGATGAAATGAGTATTATGAGAATAGCACAGTGCGACTATAGGAAGGAAGTGGCTGAAATCAATGTGAATGGAAGTAGTGAGAAGGAATTTGATCAAGACTCCATGACATGTAGAATTTAAAAGAGAGAGATTCAACGTAATATGACTTTTGTTACTTTGTCCGACATGTAGGTTCCAAATACAAAGCCAAATGGAATTTCTGTTTGCTTGTACTGTGGCTTCCCTTTATTAGAATGGATAATAAAGAGTTGACTGTATTTTTGTGTAATACTTGAAATCAGAAAGCAAGGTTTCTCAGTTATGTTTTTATGACTTATTTTTTAAAAGAGTTTTGCTAAATCATAAGCTGCTACAGATACGCAATCCTATGTGTAATTTTTCCCTTTTTTCTCTTCATGTAATAGTTTGTGATTTACGTAAAACTAGCAGAAAATTGTGGGCCAAAAGCTTTTCTAAAAACAAGGCAAAAACTTGACTTTGCTTATATTGTTAACTGAAAAAATATGTATATTTTACTGCCTGCTTTACCTTTCTGATTCAGGTGAAGTATTTGATTACTTAGTTGCCCATGGAAGAATGAAAGAAAAAGAGGCCCGTGCAAAATTTAGGCAGGTATGGAAAGTAGTTTTTAACTTTGTTTTGCTAATGTTTTTAGTGATATACAATGGACAGTATCACAAATTGGACTTCAGAGTACATGGTATTTTAAAAAGAAAAATTCCTGCTTGCTTATACTTTTTAAGAATGGGAAACTGAAAAAGAAATTTGTTCTTCCTGAATTTAAATTTAAGATAGTTGCATATGGTTACATTTAGTGAAATGTTTATAGGTGAGTGTCATGAATTCATTGATAGTTTTGGAAATACAGACTAGATGAAGAAAGAAAAGAAATACTTAATTCTTTACCCAGTAATTATTAAGTTATTATTAGCTTTATGTATTCCGTGTATATGCGTAGTGCTTAAAGACGTTACTGTATTTTCCTTTGTCATTATAGATGTCTTCGTACTAGAACTCATATCTTTTAGATTTAAAGACTGTAGTCAGTTTTATTTAATAAGTAGGCAAGAAACCTTACAGATATAGTAGAAGAATATGGCAAGATGTGTATATTTCCGGTTCAAATCGAACATGACTTGTTACAGAAGTTATAGGAAAAAGTAATTTAAGTTCATCTAGGATTTTACTTCTAATTTTTAGGAATGAAGTGATTAATAGACTTTATAAGTTACCATAGAAATGATAAATAATGAATTGTAAATTGTTCATAAAATTTATTGAAGTAAAATTTCAGCAGGCAACTTGCTGTAGCCCAAACTTTACCTTAGTGAGTTTAAAATATTTCATTTAAAAATAGCTCAGTACCAGGGCGCCTGGGTGGCTCAGTCTTTAAGTGGCTGCCTTTGGCACAAGTCGTGATCCCTGGGCTCAGGGATCGAGCCCCACATGGGGCTCCCTGCTTGGCGGGAAGCCTGCTTCTTCCTCTCCCACTGCCCCTGCTTTTGTTCCCTCTCTCACTGCGTCTCTCTGTCAAATAAATAAATAAAATCTTAAAAAAAAGAAAAAAAAAGGTCAGTACTTCTGTAAACGCAGGTACTGATTCTCCAGTTAAAGGGGTCCTGTGATCAATCAGTTTGGGAAACACTGAATATGGATATAGGATCTTCCTCTAAGAGATGTTACATATATGTTAACATATAAACAATTAGAAAATGTTGAAAGTTCTGGAGGAGAGGGAAAAAAAAACTGTTTCACCTTTTTTTGACATAGTATTCTCCAAACTGATCCCAAAGTGAGTTTGTTCGATAAAACTCTGTCGTTGATATCTCAGAGTTATTAATAATCACAGAGTTATTACTTTTTGGAACATAATTTGTGAGATGCTTTGTACCAAAGATAGACATACCCTTTTGATTCAGGATGGATTCCTAGAAGCTTCATCCTGAAATATCTGAAATCTAAAGACAACCAGTAAGGAGGATGGAATGTCGAACCCTGAATGGGGTTCAGGCACTTACTCTTCGGTCCTCTCCGGTCCCAGGATGGAGGCCTACCTTGAGTAAGGCCCTGGACTTCACCTTCAATGCCATTGTTCTCTCATATCAGTCCCACAGTCGCAGCCAGTAGCCAACCAGCATGAAAATTACACTTGATGTTAAATATTTCCCTGGAATCTGCTACTACTATAGTTCTTTTTAGTCATCTGGCTGTATTTGTTTGCTGAAACCATACAGTGTGGAGAAAACTCTGTTGGGTGCTCCGGAATTAGAGAAGTGACAATGCCTGCTATTACAGTGAACTTGCCCATCTTTCCTGATGGCTGGAACATAGACGTTTTCATAAAGATCCAAATAATCATAAATTGGCTCTTTTTAAAAATAAAGTGATTTATTTTTTAAATACTCTTCATGTTGCAGAGATTGAGTGTCAAATGCTATTTAAAATGTCATATAATGGGAAATATTTATTTATTAAATATTAATTGTATTTTCTTTCTTCGGAATTAAAAAGGTAACTCATCTTTTTAAAATCCACGGATACAGACATACACAATTCAGTGGTCATTTCACAAAGGGTTATATTTATTTTTAATTTGCTTTTGAGGTGCCTAGTTTTCTTTATAAATGTAATAAGATGATAAATGTACACTTATTTTTTTTGCTGTATCATGAAATTATTTTTTAAAATATTAACAGTTTAGGAATGTACTGTGTTATCAAATGTACACACATAAATTTCCTTGCCTCTACTGTTGGATACGGCCAGAGACAATTTAAGAGCACTTAGTAGCCACAGACGGTGCAGTGCCTCTGCATTCCTGACGTTTTAAGGACCTGAAAGAAAATTACAATATTGATTCAAGTCTTCCGATATCAAGGCTACTACTTAAAGCTTGGGAATTCCTGACTCAATTATAAATTAATTGCAAAGCAACCCAACATTTGCACCTCATGGCGAAATACTGACAGGTCTGAATTTAGGGTCAGTGCAGGGTTGATTGTAAATCATGTTTTCAAGACCCATAAAAGAACAATCATAAGAAAGTTCCTACATCCTACTTAATAAGGTACAGAATGTTTTGGGATGGGAGGATCTGGCCATAGAATAATGCAGTAAAGTTTAGGCTTGTGCATGGAGATTCTTGCAGTGAATCAAATAGAAGGCAGAAATTGTACCCTGCTGGATAAGTTTAGTAATATTATAAGCCACCACATTTAATTGATAGAAGTCAGAGGTCATAGAGTTTGGAGAGAATGAAATGCTTAATACAGAGCATTCTCTTAATTATCTTTCCATTCTTAAGGTTTTAACACTCAGGAGAATTTTATTCCAGAAATGCCGATAGAACTGCTTTCATGGAGACCATTCTGTCTAATGTTGAAATACGTGTTTGTTAACCAAAGCATCTGTCTATAACGTGCCTTCTTCACTGTTACCAAGACAAAGTGACTTGAAAACCAGTATTACTAAAAATAGCCTTGTAGGGCATTCATTAAGATGTATTAATATTTACATGTAGGTGTGTATATCTCTTGGCAAATAAATGTGTTTTAATGGAAATTGGATATTAGGTTTTAAAGCATATTGCTTAAGAAGACTAATACTTACAAATATTTATTATAAGAGTCTGCTCTTTGGGGGATTTACACTTCAAATTGATCATAATCGTTCACAATTGCTCTGCTTCAAAACAGTGGTTCTGTAGTACCTGCTTAGTTTGGAATTCAGAGACTTTTACCAACCTGTCAACCTTTACCCCCACTGCTACCATTTTCCCACCTACTTTTCAAATACATTGTGTTGCCTCAGCCTCAGTGTATCTCACTACCTTACCACCCCCTCCCCATCACCAGATGGCCACATTTTGAAATGCTACTGTCGTTCAGGGTGGCTTAGATCAAATATCCCCTACTCCAGACAGCATATCTAACTGAAATTGTTCTTTATTTGATGTGATTCCCCTCACTTCTTTGTCCTTCTGCTTCTATGATCTGCCTTGTATTGTGGTTGCTCGTATACATGTTCTCTACATGTTTTCTCCTGATCAGACTTTGGGCTCCTAAGAGCAGGGTCCGTGTAGTGTTCATTTTGTGTCCCCCTAGCAGTCAGCACATTTTCTTGCACATAGCAGGTACTCAATAAACTGACTCTGGAATCAAAATGAACTTAACTGAATTACATATTGCTCATTGTGTGTCGATTTTGTTTTGAATTCGTGTTTCTGTCTGAGCCATTTTAATATACGTGAGAATAATGTACTGAGCTATCGATCTCACTTCTACTTTGAAGGTTTTTTTTAAACACATATTTTTATTAGCATGGTCATACTTCACATCATCCTTAGACTTTTAAAAAAATCTCACTTCTATCTCCATTTGTAAATGCCTAACCAATATTCAGCATTCTTGTTGTGTTTCCATTTAACTGAATCCACAGGATTGAATGTTCTGCTGTGCATTAAAATGGCCGTCCTCCTGTGTATCAGCTGTAACTATGTGTACCAAATAGTTCTTACCTTGATTGCTAGCTGATTCTTTCCATTTCTCTATTTTATGTAGTAAACAACTATCAAAGAAGTTTTAATAAGCTATTTCTCACCTGTATCTTTGGCTCCTACCGTTGGTTTCCACCTTGTTCAGTCATTGTCCATGAAGAGCCCTTTGTAACAGTTACAAATTATAATTGCATACAGAATCTAGTTGGGGGTAGAATACTTTGCCTGACTGACCTAATAATGAGTTTAAGATTAAATTTCATTCCCCCCGCCTTTTTTTTTTTTTTTTGGTAATTGGGTTTCATCTTAAAGCTGAACAATTTTCCCATTTCTTTATATATGAACAAATACGGGATGATGCCAAAATACCCCATTGATAAGGTCTTAGTGAACTGGCCTCACTTAAAACACGTACCTTGAACACATTTGATAATAATTCCTAAAATAGACTGGTTCTTGTGTTCCGAAGCTCTTATCCCAGCATCGGAGTGAACCCTTTGATCAGAACTGCAAACTGTTGGGGCACCTGGGTGGCTCAGTCGTTAAGCGTCTGCCTTCGGCTCAGGTCAGATCCCAGGGTCCTGGGATCTAGCCCCACATCGGGCTCCTTGCTCGGCAGGAAGCCTGCTTCTCCCGCTACCATTCCCTCTGCTTGTGTTCCCTCTCTCGCTGTGTTTCTCTCTGTCAAATAAATAAAATCTTTAAAAAAAAAAAAAAA
>CM053618.1:8515732-8591848 GCA_028646535.1 Procyon lotor | reverse complement strand
GGCACCTGGGTGGCTCAGTCGTTAAGCGTCTGCCTTCGGCTCAGGTCAGATCCCAGGGTCCTGGGATCTAGCCCCACATCGGGCTCCTTGCTCGGCAGGAAGCCTGCTTCTCCCGCTACCATTCCCTCTGCTTGTGTTCCCTCTCTCGCTGTGTTTCTCTCTGTCAAATAAATAAAATCTTTAAAAAAAAAAAAAAAAAGAACTGCAAACTGCACACACGTGATTATGTCAGTAGAGAAATGTAACAGCCCGCCGAAATCTTCATGGACTCTGACAAAGAAATATTTTAACAGGAAAATGCTGCTTGTCTACACTGTCCACATTTGAAACTGAACTTTCCCTCATTTTAACTTTATTCAGAACTGAAGGAACAGGGAAATTATTAAACACTACTTTGAAATCTAAGTTGGTAATTTATCTCGATTGGAGGTTGTCATGGGGGAAATTGCAGTATTTTTACCATAAAATAATTATGCATCTTTTATCCAAATATTTATTTTAGATTGTGTCTGCTGTACAGTATTGCCATCAAAAGTGCATTGTTCACCGTGATCTTAAGGTAAGCCACTGGTTTTACGACGAGAAGTCTTAATCACGGACAGATGTGTTGGAGTAGTGGCACCATCTCTGTGGTTGCCGAATTGTGCCAGGCACTCCAAGGGAGGGGTTTTTACTTAATCCTCATAGCGACATCATGAAAAGCAATATTTTCACTGAGAAAATCAAGAAAATAGGAATGAGAAGTTATCTAGCGTTAAAGGCTAGATGATTTGATTCACTATTAACAAGCTTGTTTTAATATTACCTGTCATGCGCAACTTTGTCCCCAACTAAAAATGCCTGAGACCCCGTTCAGTCCGAAGCAAGGCAGGGACACAGGGCCAGGCCTGTGGGCTGCAGGTCCCCGCGTCCATTCTCTGCACTGAAGCTCAAAGAAACAGGGAAGTCTCACATGTTTTCACAAACATCAGATGCATGTGATGAGTATAGACTAGCATAGTTTGGGATAAGAAATTGAGACAGCCAGGAAAGGTCTGTGGCAGTGAACATGGGAACACAGGTATCTCTTTAAGGTCCTCTTCCATTTCCTCTGGATAAATACCCAGAAGAAGGATTGCTGGATCGGGGAGCAGTTCTCCTTTTAGTTTTCTGAGGAACCTCCATCGTCTTTCCCATAATGGCTCTGCCAGTTTACATTCCCAGCAGCTATACTGGGATTCCCATTGGTTTTGCCAACTTGTTCTCTTTTAGAGTTTTGATGGTAGCCATCCTAATAGTTGGCAAGTTTCATCTGATTGTGCTTGTGATTACAGTTCCCTGATGGTCAGTGATGCTGAGCACCTTTTCATACACCTGTTGACCGTGTGTATGTCTTTAGAAAAATGTCTGTTTAGGGACTTTTGCTCATTTTTTAATTGTGGTGTTTAGGGGAGGGGGCTTGCTACTGAGTTGTAGGAGTTCCTTATATATTTTGGATACTAGTCCTTTACCAGATGCAGAGTTTGCGAATATTTCTCCCAATCCATAGGTTACCTTCTTGTTGATGCTTTCCTTTGCTATGCAGAAGCTTTTTGGTTTAAATGAAGTCTCATTTATTTTTACTTTGGCTGCCTGAGCTTTTAGTGTCATGTTCAAAAAGTTAATAATACTGCATTGAATGCTCAGAAGTTTATTTATGAGAGTAGATTTATCTATATGAATGTGCTCTCATCACAAACACAAAAATGATAACTAAGTGAGGAGGTGATATGTTAATTAGCTTGGCTGTTGTAATCATTTCACTGTGTATATAAAATCATTGTATTATTGTACACCTTAAGTGTATATACCATTTCTATTTAAAAATATTAAATAGGAACGCCTGGGTGGCTCAGCTGGTTGAGCATCCGACTCTTGATTTTGGCTCAGGTCATGATCTTGGGGTCGTGAGATCCGTCCCCACATGGGGCTTCCTGCTTAGTGAGGAGTCTGCTTGACGATTCTTCCTCTCCCTCCACCCCTTCCCCTGCTTGCACACTCTGTCTCACTCTCTCTCCCTCAATAACTAAATAAATTTTAAAAAGAAGGAGGTGGTATCGCCCAGTAGGTACGCTTTTTTTTTTCTTTTATGAAAGTAGAAAGTCCTGGCTCTAAAATATTTGTCTTTTTTTCCTTTTTCTCTCTTCCTCCAAAGTTAACTTGCATCGTTCCTTACGTAGGAGTCTACTTTTCTTTTTTACTTTTCTCTCCATGACCTCTGTCAGTTACTAGCACTGGTTTGTATTATACTTAAAATTACTGTGTTAAGAGGTACCTGGGTGGCTCAGTGAGCTAAACATCTGACTCTTGATCTCAGCTCAGGTCTTGATCTCAGGGTCATGAGTTCAAGCCCTATTGGGCTCCACACTGGGCATGGAGCCTACTTTAAAAAAAATTTGTCTTAAACACTTGACAGAAGTCTAAATCCTGTATTTTGGCTCCACTTTCCTGAGCTTGCAGATTTTCTACTCCAAAATTTTCTGTTTCTCAGTTTCCTCTAAGTATTTTAAGGAGAAATCACCTCCACAGAGAAAGAGAAAGTAGAGGACTGTTCCCCTGGCTGTGTGGTTGACACTCAGCCTATTTCTAATTTCTTATATGAACAGAAATCTGAAAAAAAAAAAAGAAAGAAAGAAATCATGTTGAACACCCTGAGGTTCCCTCCAGTCTGGGGCGTGGGGGTCCCCCTGCACTCCTGTAGCGAACCTCAGCGTCCCTTGAGCTCGGCCCTTGCCAGGCAGCCAGCCAGACCTCTTCCCAGAAACTAGGAGAGTCCAGCTTGCTCACTCATGGTCTCAGAAATTCACAGTGAAAAGGCCCTTACACCAGAAAATCAAAATAACCGGGTTTTGTCACCCAGCCCGTGAATGTTAGGATTTAAGATAAATCTTCTGAATGTTTGTGCTGTTACAGCATTAATGTCATAAACGACACCTCGTTACTATCACATATTTTTCGGTGTTGGGTGTACCTCTGTTTTTCAAAACAGATGTCCCAAGCTAGCACACCTTAAAGGAAGAGGAGGGTGAGGGAGGGAAGAGCCAAGTGCTGGGCAGAGCTCTGGTTCTACTCCTTTCTGTAACCCCATAAAACACATCTGCAAAATAGTATATAATTTCCTTAGTCCATCTGTTATAAAAGAGTTTCAAACAAAACATACAAAAAAGAAAAGCCTTTATTGAATTGCTTGTATTTACAAAAGGCATGTTTAAAACTTTTTTTTTTTTTAATGATTCTGATTTAGGATTTTGGAAAACCAGCATCTGAAAATGGGTTGGGGCGCCTGGGTGGCTCAGTGGGTTAAAGCCTCTGCCTTCTGCTCAGGTCATGATCCCAGGGTCCTGGGATTGAGCCCCGCATCGGGCTCTCTGCTCAGCAGGGAGCCTGCTTCCCCCTCCTCTGCCTGCCTCACTGCCTACTTGTGATCTCTCGCCCTCTGTCAAATAAATAAATAAAATCTTTAAAAAAAAAAAAATATATGTATATACATGGGTGGAAATCACTGCTTTCTACCATAATATACCTGCAGAAGAGAATCTAATTTCAGAACAACAAAAGGAAACTTAAAACAAACAAGGTCTGGCGAAGGTACTACTGTGTTGTTTTGTTTTACTGAGAGAACAGAACTTTGTTGAGGAAGCATTCTGTAAGAGAGGACAAAGGATTGAATTCAGTAGTCGCAGAATCCCAGGCTGGCAGTTATCTTAAGTATACTCTTGAGCTTGGCATTAACCAACAATGCTCTATTAAAATAGAGCACTTTTGAGTAAACTTGTTGATTTAAGCCCGTTCGTGTTATGTCAACTTACATTTTTTTAAAATAGGTCATATTAAGGCACAGTCCCAGGATGTTTCTTACCATCAAGAAAAAAAAATAGGTTTAAAATAATGTGTGGAAGAAAAAGTGTTTTAAGTGACTTTTCTCAAATAGTTGAAGATACACCTGTAAACAAGAGCTTCCCTTTTATAGTGCTAAAATTTATTCTTGTATAAATGTGATTCTGACCAGTTATGCATTGAAGCACCATGTTGGGCTTCTAAATTTGATATTATGCTTAAAAATGTGAAGCAAGAGGGGCACCTGGGTGGCTCAGTCTGTGGAACCTCCAACTCTTGATTTTGGCTCAGGTCCTGATCTCGGGGTCGTGAGACAGAGCCCTCTCAGGGTTCCATGCTGGGCTCCCCTACACCCCGGATCGCACACACATGCTTGCTCTCTCTCTCTCTCTCTCTCGAAAAGAAGAGAGAGAGAAAGAGAGAAGCAAGAAATATATATTGAGATCTGAAATAGCTGTAATGAATTTTTTGTTTTATGTAGGTACTTACCTTATCCTTTTTATTATTTTCCTCTTAGGCTGAAAACCTTCTCCTTGATGCTGATATGAATATTAAAATTGCTGACTTTGGTTTTAGTAATGAATTTACAGTTGGGAACAAATTGGACACATTTTGTGGAAGCCCGCCCTATGCTGCCCCTGAGCTTTTCCAAGGAAAGAAGTACGACGGGCCTGAGGTGGATGTGTGGAGCCTCGGCGTCATTCTCTATACGCTCGTCAGTGGCTCCTTGCCCTTTGATGGCCAGAATTTGAAGGTATCCGTGAAGTTCGCTACTGGTGTTTTGTATTCAAGCATGATAATTTCCTCAACCAGTTATGAGTGCTTCCTTTGCCTTTTTTAGGAACTACGGGAGCGAGTCTTACGAGGGAAGTACCGTATTCCCTTCTATATGTCCACTGACTGTGAAAACCTTCTGAAGAAATTATTGGTGCTGAATCCAATAAAGAGAGGCAGCTTAGAAGTAAGTAATTTTTGTACTCCAGATTTAAAGTTTAACAATTAAAATATTCTAAGAACTGAAGAATATTTTAAATCATTTTTTCCCTGGTGGTTTTTTTGGTTTGGTTTGGTTTGGAAAGTTGACAAGTCATGTAATTTGTTTAGAGCTAGGGAAGGTGACATGATTCTTTCACTACTCAAAAGTTGTCATGGTAGGGGCGCCTGGGTGGCTCAGTCATTAAGTGTCTGCCTTCGGCTCAGGTCATGATCCCAAAGTCCTGGGATCGAGCCCCATGTCGGGCTCCCTGCTCCGCATTGGGAAGCCTGCTTCTTCCTTTCCCTCTCCCCCTGCTTGTGTTCCCTCTTTCGCTGTGTCTCTCTCTGTTAAATAATAAATAAAATCTTTAAAAAAAAAATTGTCACAGTTAGTTTCTTTAAAGACGGTTATTCCTTCTTTGCCCTGCAATGAAGTATTAAATTAAAACAACATGAAGATAGGACTAAGATTGGCTTTTTGTTGGAGAAGGGGGACATCCTGGCCTTTGTCAGGTTGCTGACAAGTTGCTTGCTCCAATGCAGGAACCTTGAATGTAGCAGTATAGATATTTCAAGGATAAAAAAAAGATAATGGAAATTCTAATCCAGTGACTGTTTCATGACCGTATCTGAAATTGGAAGTTGATTAAAAATTTTAAAGAAACCTCTCAATATAAGTACAAAAAACTTAAAATTTAAGTAGAACATACTGGAAATGGCAATTTCATTTTTTCAGGCACTGTTGTGTTGCCTACCTATGTTCCACATGTGGGGTTATTTATAAGAGATGCTATTCTATTCTGAATGTACCCCATAGGTAGAGCCAAATAACATCAGAGGTTCACACACCAAAACGTCTAACCTTTTTTCTTTCTGACACTACAGTTAAACAACTTACTTTTACATATTTCATCCAGCTGTTTCTAAGAATATTTTAACCAGTACTAAGATAACTTCAGAGATCCAGCATATACTGTTCACTAACATTTTTTTTTTTAATCTTCATTGATTTACCTTAACAGATGGGGTAGAAAATTCAGAGAATTAACCCCATTTAAACTGTAATTTTTAGTGTAGCAATGGGGCTTCGTGGCCCAGACTCCGTGCTGCATCTCTCCGTAGGAGGGAGCCTTAGAGTGAGCCATCCCTGTGGACAGAGTTCTCGGGTTCATTTGGGCTTTGTAATTTTATTTCTACAGATATTTTCCACTAAAAGATATAATGTTTTGGTGGAAGTTAAGGGATGGTGACTTCTATTGGGAAATTATCTTAAATGCTTTATGTCAGTGAATCACATATTAGATATTTTTTACTGACTTATTTATTTAAATGCAGTTAGTTCATTCCCATAATTTTTGTGGGTTTTTTTTTTCCTTTGGGGGTAAAAGGATATGTTAGTGATGTTTTCATAGTGAGGCCCATGAAATAGAAAAGCCTTCTTTCATGTTACTGCTTCTCTAAACTTATTTTTGACCATTATTCATAGGAAGTTATGTGAAACAGTGAAAAAGTTAAAATTGTTGACTGTCATAACAATTCTAAAATTTTATGGCAACAGGGACCTGGCTGGCTCAGTTGGAGGAGTGTGTGACTCTTGATCTTGGGGTCATGAGTTCAAGCCCCACGTTGAGTGCAGAGCTTACTTAATTAAAAAAAAAAAAAGAGACTATTTAAAAAAATAAATAAAATTTTATGGCAACATAAGTCTTTCTTAATCCTGCTTTATGATCCACTTTTATCATAGGAACCCAGTTTACCTGAATATCACTTAATAAAATGTCTATAGTTGAGGCATCAGCACAGCTAATGAGAACAAAAAGAAACATACAAAAATTATTATTATAAATGTTACACATCTCTTAGTATGTCTAACTGTGTAGTTACTTAAAGATGATTAATTTACAGTAGCCACATATTTAAGTCTTTTATCCTTAGCATTAAAATGCAAAGGATTAAAGTATTAGAATTCTGGGTTGTTTAAAAGCCAAATTATAATATTAAAACATTTGATCATCAGAATCTCAACTTGAGGGGCGCCTGGGTGGCTCAGTGGGTTAAGCCTCTGCCTTCGGCTCAGGTCATGGTCTCAGGGTCCTGGGATCGAGTCCTACATTGGGCTCTCTGCTCAGCAGGGAGCCTGCTTCCCCCTCTCTCTCTGCCTGCCTCTCTGCCTACTTGTGATCTCTCTCTCGCTGTCAAACAAATAAATAAAATCTTTAAAAAAAAAAAAAATGAATCTCAACTTGATGTATTTGAGTATAGTCTGGAACCTTCTGTTCCAGCTTATCAAAACTAAGTTTTCCAGCCACAGAACCGTGAGCTACAGTGGAAATATTATCACAGTATTACAGATATCACTGTACAAAGGCTGGTCTGCTTCACAGTTCCCAGAAATAACTTTCCAGAGAAACCCGACACCATTTAGAAAAAAAAAAAACAAGGGAAGATTTCTTACACCAAACTTTGAGAAACTCCCCTTGAAATAGCAATGATGTCAAAAATTATTTTAGTCTTTTATTTTTCATACCAACTTTAGTAGCAACTGTATAGCAAAAAAAATCCCTAAGCTCTAAAAAATAGGTATTTTCAAAACACCAGTCTTGAGTGTATAAATGTAAATTTCTGTACAGTAGTAATGTTTCATGTCAATTTGCACTTTTTTTCTTTTAACTTAAAAGTTTTGAGTTATGCGCTTTCTACTGTATCATAAACATGAACTCCTTCCTTGCCAGTAGCAATGTTGTTATCTTTGGGTTATGTACCAGCCAGCCCCTGCTTGTTGCACATTTGAGTTGTTTCCATTGTTTTTACTAAAAATAATGTGAGACACTTTCTTCCCCCTTGGGATATATGCTTAGATATATTCTCCAGAGTGTAATTAGTGCATCAACGGGTATAAACAGTCTAATAGGTCTTCTATATTCATTGCTGAAAATTGTGTGACCAAAGGCACTTGAAGATATCTGTTCTCCACACTTGATTCAATATTTGATATAATAATTTCTAGTATTTGATGCCTTTATGGTAGTTATATAGTTTGTCATAATTGCTTTAATTTGTGTATATTTCATCAGAGATAATGCCTAATATTTTTAATGACTAGGTTAACTTTGCTTTTTTACATATAAGCTCTGTGTCTCTGAACTCCTTGTCTAATGGAGTCTGATTAATTAGCCTTAGAGATCTGTATCAGCTTTGTACATTTTAATTTGAAATATTTCCCCTGTTAATTCTTATATTTGTTTAAAATGGAACTTTATGTATTTTTTTGGTGTTAACTTTAGTATCAAGACTCACTGATGAGAGCAGACACTAGTCTTTCTTCATTATATAATTTGTTAATATTGAAATTCAACTTAAAGAATCATGCAGCTGTTAATTATCTTACTAAACTTCTCACTTAACTCAAATATCCTCCTGTTCCTTCTCAAATAGGACTACATAAACTTATTAAAGTCTTCCTTAAAGCCTTCTATGTTAAGTACCTTATTTATACCCCATGAAAATAAAATGAATGAAATTAGTTTCACATTCTATTTGCTTGACCTTTTGCTGTCTCCAAAACTAAATAGTTGCATAAATCTTTTCTGGTAGTACATGTGAATGCTGGCAGAGCTTGTTCATTGCACTAATAATGGGAGGGATAGAATCACACATGATTTTAAAAAGATTTGTGTTTTACATTATACACTATTTTTTTCTTATTTATTGGAATATTGGTATGTTTTTTATTTAAAAAAAAAAACGATATTTTTTCCTGCTATCTCCTTTATCTATGTCTTCTTTAATTTTTCTGGTCTTTAACCAGGGTAGACTGTGTTACCTTTCAAAATAATGCAAAATTTGAGCCTATCGCAAAGCTCCTATTTATCATCCTTTCTCTGTCATCTGTGTTCCTCCTCAGAAAAGTATTTATTTTTACTTTAACACCTTTTCAGCTGCCGCTAAGATGATCTTAAAAATCTTACTTATGTCTGTCCAATACAGGAAGCAACAAAGCAAATAATAATAATCTTTTTTATGCAAGATTTCTAAGTACAGATTCAGAAGCATATGGTGAACTTTTTACAGTTGAAACGGTTGAAACCGTTTAAGAAAAGTTATCTCTATCAGGCTATCCTTAAGTCCATAAATTTTTAATGTGCACCTAAAGCGTAGGGTGTTTATTTCCATTGTTAATTTCTTCATAATTCATCTGAATCCATTATTTTGATAGAATTTCTCAGCAAGTAGTCCTCTGTGTTCATTGGCAGTGATGACTAGAGTGAACTCTTTCTTGTTCAGTTTGGAATCTTGCTTGACCTCGTTTTTCATTTTGAGATATCTCAGGGGCACCTGGCTGGCTCAGTCAGTGGAGCATGTGACTCTTGATCTCAGGGTCGTGAGTTCAAGCCCCATGTTGGGCGTAGAGATGACTTAAAAAAAGAAGAGAGAGCGTGATCTCAAATGAAATCTAAAACAGGTTAGTTTATTCAGCTGGTCTGGTGCAGTTTGCTGGCCCCGTGATTTGTGCCCTGCTTGAAACCACCCAGCAAGGGTTACGGGAATACGCACCTGTCGCGCAGCACCTCCATTTCTGAGTGCATTTCTGCCTTGGCATCAATGCAAACGCTGGCTCCCATGGAAGAGTTTTGTATGGGCATGAGGTTCACACAACTCAGGCTTCTTCTACATGGGTCTCCCCTCACATACATCCATATTTTGTTGCTCTCTGTACCTCACTCTTGGAAAAGACCTTCACATTTAGAATTTATAGAGTGAATGTCCCTACATGTTCTTTTAAGCAGATTTCCTTCCCCACCTTTGCCTTCCATTCCTTTTACTGAAGGAAAATTTTCCTCAGATTATTTTTTATCTTGCTTTGAAATCCAACTATTTTTGTGAGACAGATTCTTCCAGATGGCCTCCTTCAGATCCCCAGTGACTACAGCAAGAAGAGAGAACAGCAAAACTGGGTCCCTTCTGTCCTCGCTGCCCTGTTGTCTTTCCTCATCGCTGGGATTGTCCCGCTTTCCCTGGATCAGCCTTGCCTCGCATCTAACTTTGCATGACGGTGAGCGGACTCAGGGCTCCTGCTGCGTTTCCTCAGATTGTTCTTCTCACAGTGCGATTTCTAAGATGCTGCACATCATCCTTGTTAATACAATAGAGCATTTCTGCATCGCCTGTCAGATCAAGTTTAAATTCATCATCTGAAGCTACTATGTCTCCTATTCTTTGATCGCATGTTCCGTTGGTTCTGAGTCAGAGCTTCCTCACCATGTCCTCCTCACATCCCCTGCCTTGACTCTCCCACCGATCCAGATACGATTGGTATTCCCAGAGTCACTTCACGTTCTCCCTCCTTAGGATTCCTTTCCTGAAAACTCCAGGCCACACTGCAAGTTGCCCTTTTGGTCTTCAGTAATATATACTGCTAATGGCACGGTTTTGAATAGTGAATTCTGTTGTGTGTTCAGATTATTTTAGCTTTCATGAGTAAATCTTTTTTCCCCAAATAAAAGACAAGTTGTCTGAGGGTTTGGTCCACATACCTACATTTCCTTGATGTGGACGGATACATAATGGTTATGAAATGAACACCAAATAATCACAGTTTAATTGAGAAACATCAGAATATTTGGATTATCTTCATTTTGCTTTTAACTGCTTATCATCCAGCTATCAAATCTCTTATTGCTCCTATATTTCTTAACTTAAATCGTGGATGCCCTATTTATTCTACCAGGCATCAGAGTTAAAGAACCCTAAGAACCCTCTTGGATTCCAGCCTTTCTTTCCCTCCTTCCCCAAACAGATTCTGTCATCAGGTGCCTCAGATTATACATCTAGGTCCTTCTTCCATTTCCTCATGCCCAGTGCAGCCCGCGGCTGTCTGTCTCCTGGACGTTCTAGGGGCTTCCTTAGCCATCTTCACTGCCAGGCCCCTCTCGACATTTCACTGTACCCAGGGCTTCTGTAGCAGCTTTATTTTAAAATACTGCCTAGTTCAAAAGCACCAACAAGCACGTGTGCTGGGAAAGATAGCACAAGGCACAGTCTTTCTCCTCAAGGACTAACTATGGTGTGGGAGATACATATGTGCCATCTCCGTATCTCCTTCAGAAAAGCTCCCTCTTTTGTACCATCCCACCTCCTCTCTGTTGGCACCTTTATCTCTCAGCCTTTGTACATATAGCTTCCAGTTTAGACAAAGGCACCCTTCATCCCACAGTTCTCATCTAGGATCCCTTCTTGTTCCTCCCTTTCTGACCTTTTTTTTTTTTTTTTTTTTAAGATTTTTGTATTTATTTATCTGAGAGAGAGAGTACAAGCAAGGGGAGGGGCAGAGGGAGAAGCAGGCTCCCCGCCGAGCAGGGAGCCCAGTGCTCTGCTCAGTCCCAGAACCCCAAGGTCCTGGCCTGAGCCAAAGACAGATCCCTAACCGACTAAGCCACCCCGCGGCCACTGGCCTGACTTTTAAAGAAGCATCTCCACTTAGAGTCAGCAGTTCCTCGCCTGGGCCTTGTTTCTCCGCGCACTGCCTCCTGGCTCCGAGCCCTGCTTCGCCCCTGGAGCCGCCCCCAGGGAAGCCGCCTGGCCTTGCTCCTCAACACAGCCGACTACTGTCTTAGTGGTCACCTTGTTTGACAGGACACCACCGTGTCCTCTTTCAAAAACTCTTGCCTTGCGTCCCAGGTCACACTGTGCAGATTTTCCACCCCCATTTACTTTGTGGGTTTCTTTTCTTTCTAACCCTTCCATGCCAGTGTTCCACGGGGCTCTGCCACGGCCCCTCTTCTACTCATTCCCAGGCTTCTCGGTATTCCTGGAAAATCCCACCCGCTCCGCAGCTTCTGTCATCATGTGGCGGCCGTTCCTGAATGTCCGGCCTGAGCCCAGACTTCCCCTGAGCTTCCCTGGAGTTTACAGAACGTGTCTGTATGGCTCACCCGTAGCACCTCACGCTCAGCTGCTCCAAAGCTCAGCTCTGTGCTTCCCCGTCCAGCCTCCTCTTCTTCCCCCGTTGGCTTTCTCAGGAAATGGTGTCAGCCCCTCCTCAGCTGTCTATACTGAACCTGGGCACAGTCTTCACTTGCTCTGATTGTCTCACCTCTTCATACGCCCTCCTAACCAGTCCCAAAGTTTTGTTGATTTTTACCAGCCAACTACTGAATACGTCTCTTTTCCCACTGCCACTACCTCGTTTCATTCAGACTCGCATCATCTCGCCTAGAGTCTCGTTAAGCCTCTTCATTGATTTCTGGGCCTCCAGCCGAGGACCCCTCCAGTGCCCTCTCTGCACACTGGCGGAGACTTCAGAATCATACTCCCCAAAGATGCCCCTCACGTCACTGAGAGAAACCCTCCCGATCCGTTTCCTACAATTTTCTCCCCTCAACTTGCCTCACCACCCGTCTCACACCAGCACTCTGGTCAGACAGAACTTCCCGCCCCCCAGACAGGCTGCCGCCCCCCGGACGGGCCACCGTTGTTTGCTCTTGGGCCTCTGCACACCCATCGTGCCCTCTGCCTGGGTTGCTCGTGCTCTCCCTTCTAGTTCCTTGTTGCATGATGAACTCTGACTCTTCCAGAATCGAACTTCCACTTACCGAAGATTTGACCATTTATAGTTCTCACTCCATTTGTTATTATTTTCAGACTCTTTAACAGTGTCATCTTAAACTTGAGAACATCTTGAGGCACTTGGGCGGCTCAGTGGATTAAAGCCTCTGCCTTTGGCTCAGGTCATGATCTCAAGGTCCTGGGATCTAGCCCCGCATTGGGCTCTCTGCTTAGCGGGGAACCTGCTTCCCTCTCTCTCTATGCCTGTCTCTCTGCCTACCTGTGATCTCTCTCTCTCTGTCAAATCACTAAATAAAATCTTAAAAACAAACAAACAAACAAAACTTGAGAACATCAGTGGGGACTTAATTTGAGTTCATTTGAAAAACCGGAAGTATTTTTGTCTAGCTTATGTTCGTTTTCTTCTTTGCCTGGCCTCATTCATCATAATATCAAAAAACATGCAAAGAATTCCCATTAAAACGTAATGTATTGATGCAGGACAGTTAGACTTCTTTGTAAAGGTGGCTGGGGGTTGCGGTGTGCACATGTGCGTGAGCACATGGATGTGCGTGTGCACCTGCGTGTGTGTGGAGAGAGGTGGTGTTGGTTCTGTTTATTTTAAACAGATTTAAAGGCTTTCATGTTTGAGCTTCAGCTGAGCTGCCCTGATGAGTGCCTCCTTGAGCAGAGGCGGCCATGCAGTGCAGCCCTGTGGGCGTCGTGGAGGAAACGGCCGGAATCTAGCGCGTGGAGGTCAGGGTCGCAGGTGCTGTGGGGCTGCCCGGATGTGGGCTGGTGTAGGCTTCGAGGAGTTTTATGTATTCCCCTTCCAACCTAGGAACTTCTACCCACAGCAGAATTTTACTTGTGCAGATCCTGGTGCCCAGCTCTTCAGCCAGACATGCTCTTTGACAAGGGGCAGATGAGGAACAGGAAGGATCAGAGTATTTTGGGAAATCGTGTAGCTGGTGTTGGCAGCTCTGGTTTTTCCTTTTTATTTTTTTCCTGATGGGCACCCTCCTCAACACTTTTCTTCATTGATGAAGAATCACTTTTATTTATTTTTTGAATAAATAAATTCAAAATTTATTCATCAATTCAAATTGTTGAAGAATCACTGTTATTTTTATTCTTTATGTATTAAATCACTAAAGACTTAGTGGCAGCATTATTATTTTTTTAAGTTTATGATGGGTCTACTTTTATTTAAGTGAGTTGGATAAGGTACCTAGATTTCTGACGTGAATATATACCATATTTTTTATCCATTCACCTGCCAGTGGACACTTAGATGGCTTGTGCGTCTTGAGCCTTGTAAGTGTTGCTGCAGTGAACATGGGGGTGCAGATGCCTCTTCAAAACAGTGATTTTTGTTT
This sequence comes from Procyon lotor, assembly GCA_028646535.1. NCBI lineage: Eukaryota > Metazoa > Chordata > Mammalia > Carnivora > Procyonidae > Procyon > Procyon lotor. The sequence goes on along the minus strand of CM053618.1, from coordinate 8,578,094 downwards.
CCTTTGGGTATATTCTCAGAAGCGGAAAAAAGAAAGAAATCCTGCCATTTGAGACAACATGGGTGGACTTTGAAGACATTATGCTAGGTGAAATAAGTCAGACAGAGAAAGACAGAAACTGTGTGATCTTACTTATGTGGAATCTGAACAAACAAACAAAAAACAAATTTAGAGAAACGAGAACAGATTGGGGTTTGCCAGAGGTGGGGGATGGTGGGTGGGTGAGATAAGGGAAAGTGGTCTGAAGGTACAAATGTCCAGTCATAAGATGAGTCAGTGACAGGGATGTAATGTACAACATAGTGACTGTGCTTCATTTACTGTATTTTATATTTGAAAGTTGCCGAGTTTGCTCTTGCTCAACAAAGTTGTTATTTGTTTCAGGGGTACAGGTCTGGGATTCATCAGTCTTACACAATTCACAGCGCTCCCCATGGCGCATACCCTCCCCAGTGTCCATCCCCCAGTCACCCCATCCCTCCAACCCGCCCGTCCAGCAACCGTCAGTTCGTTTCCTGAGATTAAGAGTCTCTTACGGTTTATCTCCCTCTCTAGTCTCTGGTTACGTCTTGTTTCATTTTTTTCCTCTCTTCCCCTTATGATCCTCTGCCTAGTTTCTCAAATTCCACATGACAGTGAGATCATAAGAAAACTGTCTTTCTCTGACTGACTTATTAAAGAGATTAGATCTTGAAAGCTCTCATCATGAGGAAAAAATTTGTAACTGAAGTGATGGATGTTAACTGTGGTGATCAATTCATAAGATTTATATATATGTGTTTATATTTCAAATTACTCTGTCGTATATCTTAGACTAATACAAAGTTATATGCCATTTACATCTCAGTAAAAATGGGGGGGAGGAAAAAAGTTAATGGTGAACTGTTAAGAGTTACATGTCTGCATAATTTTAATCATATATGAATTAGGTACAAATTTGCATTGAAATATGTATCATGTGACCCAAACCTTTGGAAAATTCCTCCCCCCAGAACAGCAGTATTCTTACAGATTCCAGTTCTTAGAGGCCTGCCTGCTCTGGAGTTCTGTCTTCTAGTGAATGATTTTAGCTAAATATTAAATGAGGGGAAGGTATCTGGTTAAACAGTTAGCCTCAGAAGGCTCTCTATCTGGAATTTTATTTTTCTGATGAGTAGAATATTGGCAAGTAAAGTTTAGAGATGGAGAATATACTTTGCAGGACCTGGAAAAAGAATGCTAATATATCAACACCTAAAATGTTCCTGAATGAAAACCTAGAATTCAATAGTAATAAAATGTTAAAAATTTTTCTAAATTAATGCAGAACCATTTCCCCAGAATTATTCCCCACTAGTTGCTATTTCGTGTGTGTAGAAAAAAAACACATGAATGTATATTCTTTACAATTTTAAGAGTGCATTAATTACAGTATTGTGACCTCCGTATACATTGTTGGACAACAGATCTCTGAAACTTGTTCCCTTTGCATGAGTGGAACTCTGTACCATTGAACCATCGCTCCCTGTCCCAGCCCCTGGCAAACACCATTCTACTGCCCGTTTCTAGGAGTTTGATTACTTTAGATACAATCATACAATGATTATCTGTCTTTTTGTGGCCGGCTTATTTCACTGAGAAATGGCCACAAGTTTCATCCACAATATATTGCATATGGATTGCATTCTTTTTAAGGCTGAATAACATTCCATTGTGTGTAGATACATTTTTTTTGTGCATCATCCATCAGACATTTAGGTTGTTCTACATCTCAGCTGTTGTGCATAATGTTGCAGTGAACATGGGTGTGCAAATACCCTTCAAGATCCTGTCTCAGGTCTTTTGGATATGTACCCAGAGAGGGAATTACTCCATCGTGTCTATAGTTCTGTTAAATATTTCAAGGAACCCCCGTACTGTTTACAGTAGCAGGGACACCATTCGAGCCATCCCAGCAGTGCGCAAGGGGTCCGGGTTCTCCGCATGCCTACCCATACTGATTATTTTCATTTTTTCAGTGGTAGCCATCCTCACAGATATGAGGTGTAATACCTCATCGTGGTTTTTATTGCCCCAATGATTAGTGATGTCAGCATATTTTCATATACTTGTTGGACCTTGATATGTATTCTTTTGGAGAAATATTTGTTCAAGTCCTTTGCCCTTTTTTTTTAATCGGACAGCTTTGTTGTTCTTGAGTTGTAGGATTTCCTCTACGTATAGTAAATATTATTAACCCCTTATCAGATATTTGGTTGTGAATATTTTCCCATTCCATAGGATGCCCCCACTAGGTTGCCTTTTTAACAACCTGGGACTGACTGTTGTTTCACAACCTCACTTACATATGACTTTGGTAATTCACACTAGTCCCCGTCTTCATCCTGATTCTTGCTCATCCCCGACTCTAGGCTTCCATTTTGACCATTCTCCCCTTCCATCTCCTCTGAGCTGTCTTTACTGACTAACCCTGACTTCTTTCACACCCCATCATCTCTCCTTTCCTAATGTCTTAACATATGGTGATTTTAAAATACAGGTGTTTGTATATTTGATAAAAGACCAGGAAAAAGGAACAGTCTCTTCTAAATGTAATAGTACAAAGGAGAGGTTGAAATCAATGGGTCCTTAGGTTAAATGAGAAGATACTCTTTTTAAAGGAACATGGGCAGCAAGTTATTTGAATGGATGCATTCAGTGAGTGTGCAAGATGATAGTTGTAGTTGTTCTAAGATATGTAAGTGTGTCCCAACGTCCTACGCCTCTCGTTGGCCTGCTAATCAGTCTGGAAACTAACTTTAGATAGAAAACATCATGGTTCTTGTTGAGCGAAGCAATAAATTTCACATTTACTAAAATAGAGTTAAAGTGAGTGGTGGAATGTTCTGATTGGCCAAACATAATGTGAAGTTTATTTCCTAGCAAATAATGAAAGATCGGTGGATGAATGTTGGTCACGAGGAAGAAGAGCTGAAGCCATATACTGAGCCTGAACCAGATTTCAATGACACAAAAAGAATAGGTAAGTATTTAAACACCATGGGATGTGCCGGCCGTAAGCTATGAGAGACCAGTCATTTACCAAAATACAGTTTTAAAAATATAAATAGGATGGAACTGGAGGGTATTATGCTAAGCGAAATAAGTCAGTCAGAGAAAGACAATTATCACATGATCTCTCTGATATGAAGAATTTGAGAGGCAAGGAGGGAGTTTGAGGGGGGGAGAGTAATGAAACAGGAAGGGATGGGGAGGGAGGCAAACCATAAGAGACTCCTAGACTCACGAAACGAACTGAGGGTGGCTGGGAGGTGGGGGGCGGGGGGTAGGGATAGGGTGGCTGGGTTGTGGACATTGGGGAGGGTATGTGCTGTTAAGTGCTGTGAAATGTGTAAGCCTGATGATTCACAGACATGTACCCCGGGGCAAATAATACATTATATGTTAATAAAAATTAATTAAAAAAATAAATATATAAATAGGAAACAATTTTAATGTGAAAAATACTTGAATTGTCATCTTTTCTTTCCATTAATATACACCAAACATTACAAATTTCAAGTTTGTCCACATTTATGTTATAATCTAATTCAGTTGTTGGCAACAGTGATATAAAAATAACGTTTTCTTTCAGCCACCCCTCACAGGAGGAATGACTGGTTTAAGTATCAGCACTGATCACACTGATAAGTAGCAGCAAAACATGGCATGTATCTTAGCCGAAAATGTGGAGGCACTTGAGCTGAAGGGATGAACACTTTGGCTCTCCCTCTGGATTTCCCGGTGTCTTCCAGGGCTTCCCCTCCCACGCCCAGCCGGGCACTCTGCTTCCAACCTGTTCTCTGCATTTCTCTCTCTGTTACCAAAGCCGTCATCAGAGACTCATGACTGAGTTATCTCTGCTGTGCCCCACTCTGACTTGAGAGCAGAGGGGCCAGGGAGGGCTCGAGACTCTAGGGTATTTGGAATCCAATCAGAACAACTGTGGAATTCAAGCCTTCCAAAGAAGGGTCAACCCGCCTTCAGATCAGAAAGCAGAAATTGTTAAAGAGATGAGAGAAACTGCATCACCATGCATGGCTGAGAGTGTGTTAAGAGATAGAAAGAGCGAAGGGATTTTGTGTCACAGACAGTGTGTCTGGCTGGACAGAGGCAGTCAGCTCAGGAATGCATTAGGTGCCGAGACGCAGACCCGCCCCTGAGAGGGGATCCCATGATACAGATAGTTCCTGCAGGAAAAATTATCAGTGTACAGGATCTAAATATACAATATCTGCATATTAATGATCCAAAAGCTTTTAGAGTTACATTACACTTTAACATTTCAGAATGTTTTCATATTTTATGTTGGCAAGCTTGCTTATGTTTGTTGGTTGGTTTGTTTATGAAAATAAACCCATTTTCAGAAAAATTACCTTTTTTTTATTTCTAGACATCATGGTCACCATGGGTTTTGCACGAGATGAGATAAATGACGCCTTAATAAATCAGAAATATGATGAAGTTATGGCTACTTATATTCTTCTAGGTAGAAAACCACCTGAAGTAAGTTCTTTACCTTTTTAGATTCATGTTAATTATTTCTTTGAGACAAGTGACAGCTAAGATAAAACACCTTTATTCTGTATGGTATCAAAAATAATATAAAGACCCTAACATTCTTACTTTTAGAATTCAAACTCAAGATGCTAAGTTAAGGGGGCACCTGGGTGGCTCAGTGGGTTAAAGCCTCTGCTTTCGGTTCAGGTCATGATCTCAGGGTCCTGGGATCAAGCCCCACATCGGGCTCTCTGCTCAGCGGGGACCCTGCTTCCCCCCCCACCCCCGCCTGCCTCTCTGCCTACTTGTGATCTCTCTCTCTATAAATATAAATAAATATAAATATTTATAAAAAAAAAAAAAAAAAGATGCTAAGTTACGAATTGGTTTCATTTCCAAGTACCAGGGGAGATTCTGCTATGAAAAAGTAGACCGTGTGCCTTACTTAGCTCTGAGAGGCTCACCTAGTCCAGTCTTCGAGAACGAGTTCCCCTGGAGTTGTGTCCCCAAAAGCAGCAGGCCTGCCACAGCTAACGTGGTCATTTGGGGTGTGCAGAAAACACAGTGACCGAAACAGAGGAAGGGACGGCGTTTAAGACAAAACAGACACCTGAAATGATTTAAAAAGATGGGAATAGGAAAAGGCTGTTTGGTGATATTTTGCCTTGTAGAACATCAGGTGGCTTTGGTACTGGCAGTTGGGAATTTTCAAGGCCAGGAGAGATCTCTGATAAGGAGGGAGATTCGGGAAATAACTGTACAGATGGTGGTTGAACCTTAAAAGCAAACGAGCCTTTGGGACAGCAAATATAAAGGTATAAATTGAGAGTCAAGATCAGAGCGGAGCGCATGGACAGTTTGTTAACAATTAGACATCTGTGGAAGGCATTTTATAGAAATAGGCTGAAATTATTTTTAATTAGATAGTAGCTGTTAGGGAAGCTGTACATTCCTCTGACATTTATCAGATCTCTTCTGTCCTGGACACCATGCTGTGTACTGTGACCAGGAGGATGAGAAAGTCTGTGCTCTCAAGGAGCCCTGGATCTGGAGTGGGGATACGCAGGCAGCAGTGTGGTACAGGGTGCTGCGGCCCTGGCCGGCAGCAGGCGAGGGGACTCTGGGACATGGAGGAGGACAGGCCCCCGCAGTAGCTGGATTTAACAGGACGTGGTAACCCTTGGAAATGAGGATGTGAGAGACCCTCAGGTTTCCAGCATAGGTGACTGGTTTTGTAAGATGTATTTGCCAGAATATGAAAAGAGTGGATTTCCAGGGGAAGCGAGGGAAGTTCATTCTATTTGGGATGATTGAACTTGAAATTTCCTGTTGGATGGAGCTGTCCAGGAGACGTTTGGACACAGGGATCGGGCTTGGAGGGAGGGACTCGAGCAGCATTAACAGGCTTGGCAGCTGTGGTCAGAGGAGCACACCATTAGTGCACCAGCCGCTGTTCTGAGGACTTCACTCGAGTTAACTCCTCTCACCCCTTTGGGCCCTACCCAGTGGGTCTGGTCATTCCAGAAGGAGAGGGGAGGCTCGGTGGAGAAACTGATGGTTGGAGAACTAGTATCAAAGAAGCCAATCAAGAGAATTTTAAGAAGTGGGAAATAGTACAAATCGTTATTTCTAAAGTCTTTGACCTGTCTCTACTTAGCTTTTAGATTACTCCTGAGATCTGTAATTTTCCTATTAATTTAAATATAAAGGAAGCACTAGCATTACAAGTATACAACCCACCCAGGTGTGAATTAAAATGAAGTTTAAATTGTATGAGTATAAACTAATGAGGCTGCTCTAAGTAGGAAGAGCCTGAACTTTGGGGCCAGGTTCCTGGGTTTGAATCCCGCCGCCCCCACCCCAGCACAGCTGCCGCCTGACTGCGCAACTTAATTTCCCTGTGCTTCGGATCCCTGGTGCATGAAATGAGGATAATGAATAGTACTTAGCTCCGAGGGTCATCGAGAGGGTTAAATGAAGTAATATTTCCACAGTGCTTAGAACAAACAGTTCGGGGCACGTCACTGTGTGCCCCTTGTTATCTGTTACCAATTTCATCATCAGTAGTACTTTGCTATTTGCCATTAGTATCTTTGCATACGAATTTAGATTTTTCCACTGGGATGCCAGTGATTCAGTGAGAAGTTTGCCGACAACAAACATCTTTTGTGTTACGAGGAGAGGGATGATGTATCAACCCCCGACTTACTGTGCTTATCTGAGTAGATGCAGTTTCTTAATCAGAGCCAATAAACCAAATTTTGCTCCATAAATATGGTAGAAAACGTGTGTGCAGAGTTAAAATTTTAGATTTTATTCTAAGTGTGAATCCCACTTATGCCAGAGTTTGAATCCCAAAGATGTCCCTTGATTCTCTTAACTGCAGTTTTTCCATCAGTGAAGTTGCGGTTAATAAACAACTGCACTGTCCTGATGTGACTTAGCACGGGCGCCTATTCCACAACAGCCGTGCAGTAATTGGTAGCTGTTGTTTGGTGTTTTGACTAACCTAAGGCCCCAAAGCTACGCGTATGAGATCACAGAAGCACCCGAGCCCTCACAGAAGCAGAGAGCCGGTCCCTCCCCTACCAGTCACCAGCTTACAGTTCTGTAGCCAGACTTTTTTTTTTTTCCAGTTCTGATTACACTTTGTATGTCTTGGAATAGATTCGAACATCAATCAAGAGTGCATATTGTTTGCATAAACATTTTTATTTTAAAATCTTTGTGCAGGGGCACCTGGGTGGCTCAGTCAGTTAGGCGTCTGCCTTTGGCTCAGGTCCTGACCCCAGGGTCCTGGGATCGAGCCCTGTGTTGGGCTCCCTGCTCGGTGAGGAGACTGCTTCTCCCTCTCCCTCTGCCACTCCCACTCCCACTCGTACTCTCTCTTGTTCACCATCTCTCTCTCTCTCTCTCTGTCTCAAATAAATAAATTAAATCTTTATGCACTGTCTTCTTCTTATAGTTTGAAGGCGGCGAATCGTTGTCCAGTGGAAGCTTGTGTCCGAGGTCACGGCCCAGCAGTGACCTGAACAACAGCAGCCTCCAGTCCCCTGCTCACCTGAAGGTCCAGCGGAGCATCTCCGCAAACCAGAAGCAGCGGCGTTTCAGCGATCATGGTGGGGGAAAGTCCAATAAGCGAGAAGACAGGCCAGTCCAACCCAAACTTGTGCTCACTGAGCATTATGCAGTCACGTCTTTATGTACTTGTGTCATCCGTTAGCACAGATCTATATCACTGCACCATTAATACAATCCCCTTTCCAGGGACTCACCTAATTTTTATAATCAAACAGTTTAATGTTAGTTCCCAGTATAAAATTTGCAAATAAAAGTAATTTTTAATTTAGAGTTTGTGTTTGTGAGGAGAAACCGTGTCAGTTGATTTTCAGCTAATCATGCTCTTTAATTCTGTTGTAGCTGGTCCATCCATTCCCCCTGCCGTATCATATACCAAAAGGCCGCAGGCTAACAGCGTGGAGAGTGAGCAGAAAGAGGAATGGGACAAAGACCTAGCTCGTAAACTTGGCAGCACAACGGTTGGATCAAAAAGCGAGATGACTGCGAGCCCTCTTGTGGGGCCGGAAAGGAAAAAATCTTCAACTATTCCAAGCGTGAGTAACTATTCGGGCATGTCGCAGTTTGCTAGTTATTTGTTGTCAGATTTTTTTTTTTTTTTTGTACAATCTTTGAAAAACATTATCTTTTTCTAAAAACACGTTTCAAAATTTTAAAGTGAGTCATACATTTAAATAACATGCTCCGAAGGAGGCCAAGCTTCTCATGATCTCATTTTAAGAACAAAAATATATGAATTCTTAAAATAACACTTACCTCAAAAGTAAGATTTAAAAACCTCACTATAGAATGATGCATTAGACTTTCCTGCCTCATTTTTCCTGTTTGTAATATTTACTTAAAACTATATTGGTACACTTAATTTTATATTTACAAATAAGCAGTTCAATGAAGGCAGACTCCATGAATGATTAATTGATAAAGTTAGCTCACAGTATTCACTTAAAACAGCAAATTCGTAGAGGTGCCTGGGTGGTTCAGTCGCTTGAGCATCCGACTCTGGATTTCAGCTCGGGTCATGATCTCCGAGTCCTGGGATCGAGCCCCATGTTGGGCTTCCTGCTCAGCAGGGAGTCTGCTTGCTCTCTCTCCCTCTGCCTTTGCCCCTTTTCCCGCTTGTGCACACACGCTCTCTCTCTAAAATAATAAATAAATCTTAAACATGAAAACAAAAAACCCAGCAAATTGTAGAAATTATGTAATGGGAGCTAGAAGATAGATTGAAGCCTTCTCTTGCAAGACAGCAGGAAGGAATAAAAAGAAAATACAAAAGAAAAAACTAAGGTATACTAAGGATAGAAGTAGAATTGGAAACATCTAGTAGCAGGAGTTTAGAAGGGAAAAGGGTGCACAGTGAAGGGGAAGAAATATTTGAAGAAATAATATCAAGGAAAGATGGAAAAACTGAGTATTAGAAAGATTCAGAGGGCATGTGGGGAGCTCAGTCAGTTAAGCATTAAGTCTTGATTTCGGGTGCTCGCTTCGGCAGCACATATACTAAAATTGGAACGATACAGAGAAGATTAGCATGGCCCCTGCGCAAGGATGACACGCAAATTCGTGAAGCGTTCCATATTTTAAAAAAAAAAAAAAAAGTCTTGATTTCGGCTCAGGTCATTATCAAGGTCATTATCATAGGGTCATGAGCTTGGTCCCCACATCATCATGCTCTGTGCTCAGCCAGGAGTCTGCCTGAGATTTTCTCTCTCTCTCTCCCTCTGCCCCTACCCCTCCTTGCTCACTCACTCTTACAAATACATGAATAAGTAAGACTCAGAAAGCCAGAAGGAAAACCTGCTCCTGCACTCATTAAAGTGGAACATACACACACCAGAAACAAAGTGAAAACTTCCAGAAAGTTTCCAGGATAAGACAGCAGATGACCTTAACGGAACAAAATACAGACTGACCTCAAATTACTCAACAGTAGCATGGATTCGGGGAGATAAGTGAAACAGTGTTTTTTTAAGTACTAAAAGAAAATCACATTGAACCCAGAATTTTCAATCTAGCCTAATTGTCATTTAAATGTGAAGGTATGATAAGCATACTCTTAGGCGTAAAATATGTCCAGTCTTGTTACATAGGGACCCATTTGTTAACACTGTGTGGTTTGAGGAGCACTGCACTCTTACAGGAAGAGAAATGGATCTGGAGAGGGGCCATAAAATACATGGAGTTGAAAGTGATCAGATAACTTATTCAGGTATGTATGTGGTAGCATACGCAAAAAAAGAAAAGATAATAATGAAAATTCAGAACCAATGTTCTGGACACTATCCAGAAGTAGGGGTGGGGTGGAGGTTGAAGGAAGAACACATGCCTTGTTCAGCAGGAGGTGGGAAGATTAGGGGAGGTTTAAAAACTCACGAGTGCTAAGCAAATGGGAGTTCAGGGACTTACGGGCAAACAACATAAGAATAAAAATAGAACTTACAACTTTTAAACCAACAGAAGAAAAAAAATTGATTGAGCCTATGGAAAGTAGGAAAAGAAAAGGAAAGGGAAAAAAAAAACCAGAAAGCCTAGCACAACCTTAATTGCACGTGATTTTAAACTCTCGAGCACCCAGTTTTATGTAGCTCATTGAAACCGTTTCTTTTTAAAATATGTGATTTGGGGGCACCTGGGTGGCTCAGTGGGTTAAAGCCTCTGCCTTCGGCTCAGGTCATGATCTCAGGGTCCTGGGATCGAGCCCCGCATAATAGGGCTCTGCTCAGTGGGGAGCCTGCTTCCCTCTCTCTCTCTCTCTCTGCCTTCCTCTCTGCCTGCTTGTGATCTCTCTCTCTCTCTCTCTGTCAAATAAATAAATAAAATCTTAAAAAAAAAAATGTGATTTGATTATCGCCTCCTAGACTCCGAAATGGGTGTGCATACCCATTTTCAGAACTGGTAAGTACAACCCCCTTTACCTGACAACTTTATAGAGTCTAAGACATCATTTAGAAAAGTAACTTTCCTAGGCAGGCCACATTTTCCTTTATCTAAACATCAACTAGGGCAGTTTCTGGGGCATTATGACCCCACGAAACAGAAAGAATTTTGTCCCCTATTTTGTGCCACTTGCTATAGCTAGCTGCCCTTCACTCAGGCTGATCTTAGTTTCCCGTGGATGTACTCAGTTGCCTGTTTCCATCCCTGTTTTTATGTGCTGCTCTTGTCTGAAAGTCCCCCCCCCCCATTATGAAAATGCCATTTCTGCAGATCATTTCAAGCCCCATCTCCTGGGCCGAGCCTCCTGTGACTGAAGGCTCCAGATCTCATCAGTCTTGCTGATTGTTGTAGGACGGCACTTAGCCCTTAGTTGTACGCTCTCTTGTATCATTCACTGTTGTTTGCCCATGTAAACCTTATCTCCCCTTACTTATAATCTCCTGTTGTATGTCGACACAGTAGCTTCCTCAGAATCATTAGTGCTGAGGCATTTAGTGGCTATTCCGAGCATATTTGTTAATTTAAAGAAGGCATAAAAACTAAGACCTTGGTTTAAATTCCACTTAATCATGCCACACGTATTTATCATCTCTAAGAAATAAAAACATAAGCCAGGAGATTCTGGTAGAGAAATTTTATTCTGCGCCACTTAGTACTAAATTTATCTTAATTTACTGTATTAATTTTGACAATGTGAGAAACCAAAATAATATATCTTGTTTAATTTTAACAGTTTAGAAGCATCTCAGGTAAAATTAATAGTTTACCCTTTCCCGGGACCTGGGTGGCTAAGTCATTAAGCGTCTGCCTTCGGCTCGGGTCATGATCCCAGATTCCTGGGATCGAGCCTCGCATCGGGCTCCTTGCTTGGTGGGGGGCCTGCTTCTCCCGCTACCATTCCCTCTGTTTGTGTTCCCTCTCTTGCTGTGTTTCTCTCTGTCAAATAAATAAAAAAATCTTAAAAAAAAAAAAATAGTTTATCCTTTCCCATCCCTTCTTTTCTCACCTTCCAATATAACTAGTGTTATCGTTTAGGATAAATTTCTTTATTATAGAGTCTCCTTTTTAAAGAAAATATAATATATACATACATACAGGATTTATTTTTCATAAAAATGAGGTCATACTATATCTGTTAGATTTTAATTTTTCTAATAATACTATCGGGTTCTTTGACATCAGCACACTTAGATCTCCTCTTAAGACCTGCACCTAAGATAATAATAATAAATAATAAATTTTAAAAAGGCCTGTGCCTTATTTCATCTGTATTAATAGACGTGTGTCATAATTTTTCATCTATTTGTGGGATATTCAGAGTTTTCAGTTTTTCAGAATATTCAGTCTCATACACTTAGGTTATTATTATATTTCTGTTATATACATTCTCAGAAATCTGGTTTCTGGGTGACACGTTTACCTCAGGTGGCTCATCCCCCTCCTCAGTTTGTGTAGCCCACGGTCCCCCCAAGTGTGTAAGCCACCATCCTCTCTCCCTACCCCCTCCAGAGCCCTGGCGCTAACGTGCGCTAATGGACGCTCCTGGCTGCGTGTGTATTCTTGGAATAGGCACATTTAAATTTTTAATAAATACTGCCAGGGTAATTTTAATGGTTGGAATAATCAGAGTCATTATATCTCCACAAGCTGTATCAATAACTAGATATCTCGATCTTTAAAAATCTTTGCCTGAGGGGCAAAAAACAAAAAAGTATATCCTTTTGTTTTTAATTTGCATTTCCCAGACTACGGATGATATTGATGGCGTGGCCTGCAGAGTGTAAAGTGTTTGTTCATCTGACTCCTCACAGAAAAAGTTTGCTGACCCCAAAGTACAAAAGCCAAATACACAGCTTTAATCCCTTTTCTTTGATGTAATGTCTAAAAGAAAGGAACTTGAGCATTTATAATCCAGGCTCTGTCGTATTACAAAATATTGATTGAAAAAAGAAATTTACCAGTGACTCTGTCATTTGTCTATAAGTGGAGTATAGTAGAAAATACATAATCCACTCAAGGGACATGACATGGCTTTTCACTCTTTTTTTTTTAGAGGTTTTTATTTAAATCCCAGCTGGTGACCACACAGTGTAGTGTAGTATTAGTTTCGGGTGTACAATAGAGTGATTCCGCACATCCACACGACACCTGGTGCTCGTCACAGGTGCCCCCCCCCTTAGCCCTCATCACCTAGCTGACCCTTCCCCCTACTCACCTCCCCTCTGATGGCTTCTTACTTTCTGATGGAAGAATAAACAATACCCTTAAGATGCATACATAATTTAGTAGGTGGTATAGTTTAACAGTGTTTTTACTGTTTATGAAATCAGGAGCCTTTTTCAACCAATGGTAAAAGCTCTTACTTCTAAGTATGATTCTGTTGACAGTCTGACTTAACATTAGTCTACCGTGTGACTTAAGGATGTTCAGTGGCGGGAGTTCTGAGGTAAATAGTTAAATAGATGTAATGGTTGGTTGGTGAAATTCGCTGGTGATCATCTCTTTTATTGTTCTCACCCTCATTACAGACTCTCAGTGATGGGAGTGGTTCTATTTGTGAGAGACCTTTGGGGTCTTTCTGCAATAATATGCAGGAAGAGCAAACTTAATATTTTTCCCTCCAAGAAATTCCCATCTAAAAATTTTGCGAGCAGGAGTTGATGGTAAGCTCTTGGCCAGCCTAGAAACTCGGAAGCCAAACGTTGAGTTTTGAAGATGCAAATATGTTATGTTATTCTTTCATCAGAAAGACAATAAAACTTGTAAATTTGTTTTTCAATATTATTTATCACATTTAAATAAAAAATATAAAATTTTCCATCCTGTAAAAAACACTATCAGTCAAAAAACAAAGGGAAAGAGATACTACTTCTTTCAGGGATACTTGGAAAGGCTGAGAATGCTGTAATCATTATAAAATATTTTCCTGAAAATTATAGTATAATTATATAAAATCATGTTAGTATGAAATAGGCCCAGAGATATGATCTACACAGGCCTGGTTTGTTGGGAAATGCAGAAAAATGTGTATATATCCACTTTAGGGAACGTGCCAAGCTGAGAGCTCAGGGGTCTGCAGGGGTGGTTTTAGATCTAGGCCCCAAATCCTAAACAGAGCCTCACTGAAGGTCAATTCTAAAAGCTAATTGTATACCTGCATGTCTGTCACATGGGATCAGTGAGACTGTTCTGTAACTTCTGCACAATCACATCCTCAGCTTCCCTGGGGGGGCTGCTCCACCTGAGTGTCACTGGCAGCCAGGGGAAGGAAGGGAGGGAGGTGGCACATGAGAACGGCGAACCCAGAAGGCGCGGTCTTGAAAGAGAAACTGGTCACCCATCACACTTTGAGAAGCAAAGTAGTGTTACCGCAAGTGACCAGAAATTTGTTCACGGTTAGGTTACTCATATGACAATTTAGCTAAAATGATGAAATTATCAAAAATAAAGGTTCTTTGGGGTGCCTGGGTGGCTCAGTGGGTTAAAGCCTCTACCTTTGGCTCAGGTCATGGTCTCAGGGATCGAGCCCCGCATCAGGCTCTCTGCTCAGCGGGGAGCCTGCTTCCCCCTCTCCTTCTGCCTGCCTCTCTGCCCACTTGTGATCTCGTTCTGTCAAATAAATAAAACCTTTAAAAAATAAAAAGTTCTTTAAGAACTTAACACAGCTAGTTTCATATTGGATCTCTCCAGAGTGAAACCGGCTTCTTGGCCTTCACTTAACGTGGACAGTGTCTTACCTAAAAAGTGTTCTTAATAATCTTACTCTTCTTCTATCATGCTTTTATAGCTTTTAATGTCTGTTTTTTATGCCAGTGGTAACGAAATTCCTTCCACCCAGGAACCTAGGCCGTTGAAAAGTCTGAAATCTGCACTTAAACAATTTTGTTTATAGGAGGCTTTTTTGCTCCAAACTTAGTTGAGACATGTATCTATTAACTTCCTACCTCTTGTGATTAAACAAATTTTAAGTTAGGTATTTTAGAGAACAGTGAAAGCCAGATTAGCGAGTATTAGGGAATTTTTTTTCTGTTGGAGTGAGGATTAAACAGAAGAGCGTGCATCCCTTTTGGAAATCATGCCTGTATAGTTTAGTGCTGGTAACCAGTCAAGACTTCAGCAGGCATGACAGTGGGGGTTACAGGTCCGCGTGGTTGTGTGAGTGATAAGGAGATGCTGTCCCTCTGTGCTTATTCTCTCTGCTCTAGAGCTGCTCAGGTTTGGCTTGCCTCCTGGCTAAGACCTGCGTTGAGGGAATATTCTGAGGCCCAGCACACCCCTCTGTTGGTGGCTGCAGCAGGGCATTCCTCTGACCCGGGAGACCACGTCTCCTTGACATTACCATGGGCCGTGGGGGTTCCCTGAGCAGGCTTGTGGGGCCACCGCTGTCAACTGCCACAGCTTTCCAGTCTGTGATCATATTTCTTGTGGACTTGTCTCTTGCTCCTGGCCCCATAGAGCTGCCTGTTCCACGCCCTTGTCTCTTGCTCCTGGCCCCATAGAGCTGCCTGTTCCACGCCCCCGCCCGGCTCCCTTCTGCCAGCTTACAGAGGAGAGAGTAAAAACTCCAGCTTTCTCATCACGTCCAAACAACCGCTCACTGCTGCTGCAGGACAAGCTGAAACCACCACGAGCTGGTCATGCTTGCCTGTCCCTCCTATCATGTAACTGAGAGAGAGGGAGGTGTGAGATTAGCTTGTTCATGTAAGGTCTGATAAATGAAAATTCTACCATGGATTTTTTTTTTAAAGTCCTTTGCCTCCTAAATTCATTTCTTTGACTTTCTACAGCTACAGTTAGAATTTTAAGATGGATTTTTGTTTTCTTCTTAAAGAGCAATGTATATCCTGGAGGTAGCATGGCAAGAAGGAACACATATGTCTGTGAAAGGACCACAGATCGGTACGCAGCATTGCAGAATGGAAAAGACAGCAGGTAACTGTCACCATATCACGTGGTGCCCGTTTCGTTGTCATTGTTCATTACTGCTCTTGCTAGGACCCCTGTCGCTGATGGGTTGAGAGCAAAGGGACGACTAGAGGGTACAGTGGCAGCCAACCATTCTTACTAAGGCATCTCCCCTTCTGCACCAGAGTGGAAGGGTGGGAGCATACTTGGGGGAAACAGGAGGTAAATCTCTTAACCTGAGGATTGCTGCGTGAAACCTGATAGTGAATATTTCCCTGTGATAAAGCAGATTATACCTTCCTAATCCGATCGTCTTAATTTGAATCTTATTATATACCTGCTGCTTCCTCTTTATCTTTTACTTTACTTTTTTTTTTTTTTTTTTAGCCTTCACTCCTTACCCTTCCCCCTCCCATTAAGCCATTATTGTATCCAAACTATGAAGGTTCTATTTTCCTTCCTCTAAAGAAATGTGGCCAACTTAAGTGATCATTGAGAACCATGGAATTCTCAGTATGTTTTATTTTAAATAATGACAAATCATATTATGTTTATTATTTTTAAAAAATTTAGCTTCCTTTCATCGTGAGTTTTAAGGACTCTTCATCAATATAGTACAGAAGGGCAGGGAGCCTATTCTCATAAAATTCTGTTCTTAGCTCCATCCCTCATCATGTCAGTGGGCTGGACAGACTGTGCTTAACATTTGTTCCCTCCCAATCAATAGACACGTAAAGTAAGTGTTATTGTAAGGCGCACAGAGGTAAATGTATCTTCCTCGGACATAAGATCCTTTAGCCTAGAAAAGGACATGGGGATTGATTTCTGACTTTATTACTTTTCCTATACCAAGTCCTGATCTGCAGCTCCTTTAACATGACAGTTCACCTGTTGATTAATACTATAAGCTGGAAGTGTTTTGATGATTTTCCAGAGACAGTATTTTTGTCGTAATTATGAATTCTTATTGTATAAGGGACAATAAACCACAGCAACACATTCCACCAAACTGTGGCTTTCGGAAAGTGAAAAAGGTCTCCGATCATGAAAGGAATTTCATTGTCCTTCTCAGATTCACAGTTAATAGAGCAAGCGTGTGCAGGATCTTTTCCGTGGAAGGTGGTGGTAAATTCACTCTGTACATTTTTTGGCAAGAATAGTGGTTTGTTAGTCACTAGTAATGCCACTGATGTTAATTTCTTTCAAGTGTCTCAGTCATGAAAGGTGCGGTCGATTTAGATCTTGAAAATCTATTTCTTAAATTTTAATAAACTGTAATTTCTCTTCTCTTTTACATTTCTATGGTCTTCTCAACTGTTTTCTGTCGAAAGCCTTACGGAGATGTCCGCAAGTAGCATATCTTCTGCAGGCTCTGCTGTGGCTCCCACCGGCCCCTCAGCACGACCCCGCCACCAGAAGTCCATGTCCACCTCTGGCCATCCTATTAAAGTCACACTGCCAACCATTAAAGACAGCTCTGAAGCGTACCGGCCCGGGTAACGTGCTGCACACACTGCATGTCAGAACCTCACAAAAGTACACGCTAAGCACCACACCGGGAGCTTTCCGAGAAGATTCAGTGTCTGTAGCAGAGGGAAAAGTTGAATCGTAACATAGACACACCACACCCTACCTGTTCTCAAAAATATCGCATATGATTTAAATCGTTTTCTAAAGGAATTTTCTTTAAGGATTTTGTTTTAAATCTATCCATAAAGGATTGCTGCCCAATTTGTCATTCAGGTAAATTGAATTTTTTATGGTGAAAAAGACAAAACTACAGGAGACTGAGGATGGAGACCTCTGGGTGACCCTGGCTGCTGCCAGGTCCTTTGGTTTTTGTTCTGTTTTCAATGAAATTGGCCTTTTTATTTCTCTATCAGGGAAACAGATGATCTTAAAGAACCCCTTTAGGTTTAAAATGATATGCCCACTTGTCCGGTATCTGTCTACGTTAGGATTCCTCAAATTCAGAAGCATCTCTAATTAGAGGTCTGTCCCTCAGGTCAGCGTCGCGTTGCCCCCAGGCCTACATTCAGATGCTTTCTGAGCAGGAACAACAGTCACGGTCCCCATTCCCAAAGGTCCCCATTCCCGAAGGACGTAAATTCCGAAGAGTGTTTGTGGCCCTGTTTCAATAACTTCTTCATCTTTAATAACTGTGTTTCTGTAGCAGGCGTTTAGTTTCGGGCGGACCTGTCACCCCCCACACAGTGGTGGCCCGGTGCGGTTACCCCGCGCATCCCTTTCACGAGCGGGCGAGCCGGGGCCTGGGGAGGTGGCCGCGGCGGCTTTCTGGGACCTTCTCCCTTTTTGGTCGGTTGGTCGGCTGGGGAGTTTGTAGAACGCGCGCGCGCTCTCTGCCACTATTCCCAGCCGTGCCTCGTGATCTGCCCCCACAGTGCGCCGCCGAGAGTGCCCGCCGCCTCCCCGTCGGCTCACAGCATCAGCGCCAGCACCCCCGACCGCACGCGCTTCCCCCGCGGGAGCTCCAGCCGCAGCACCTTCCACGGCGAGCAGCTCCGCGAGCGCCGCAGCGCCGCCTACAACGGGCCGCCCGCCTCGCCCTCGCACGAGCCGGGCGCCTTCGCGCACGCCAGGAGGGGGACCTCAACGGGTATAATAAGCAAAATCACATCCAAATTCGTTCGCAGGTCAGTACCGATGGACGCCGGTGCCGGGTTCCCTCTAGGAATCACGAAGCAGGCTTGGTTTTTTCCCCTTCCACCTTTGTGGTGGTTTTCCAGAATGGTTTCATGGCATTTTACCAAAGTTTAAAGAAGAAAAGCAAGGAGGACGTAAAGTATTCTTCCCTAAAACAGAGAAAAAAGAAAATGGGCAAGTTAAGAATTGTTAAATTCTGTAAAATAGAGTGGAGAGAGGAAAACTAGACATAAAAAATATGTGTTTAACAGGTTATCTCCTACTCAAAAGCATTGATTTTTTTTAAAGAATGGAAATAATGAGTTACCATTTGTCCTTCAAATAACATTTTTTAGGGCTACTTTTAAATTGCTCACTGAAAATATATAGTTTACCGTTTATTTCTCCTTCCTCCTGAAACAAGCGTCTTTATTGGAGTCACAGAGATTACTTACGTAATTTAACATTACGTAAGTAATGTTAACTTTACATTAACATCATAGAAGCTGAACATCAAACCCAGCTAACACAAAATGAATACGAGTACAGTCAACTTCTCATCAAATAGAATGGTGCTCTTTTCTCAAAACTAACCTTAAACATCGATGATAGAAGTTGCTGAACACAATGCAGGTGGATGCCCATTTGATCTATTACCAGGTCCCCTAAAAGCCTGCGAAACCCTACGTGCACCAAGCCCTGTGCTAGGTGCCAAGCAGGACACAAAGCTGAGTAGGACCGCATCTGTGTGCTCCCGATGCCTGTAGTCCTGGGAGGGGCAGCCGTGTAAGCAGCTAGCCGTGACAGACAGCAGAACACGTGCTGCTGGGGTGACGGAGGCCAGAGGAAGGCGCAGCTGTCTGTCCTGGGGTGGGGAGTGGGGGCGAGGGCGGCTGAAGTTCCTACCATAGACTTGTTTGAGCAGGTAGAAATTCTAGAGAGGAAATTATTACACATGCTTTAAAAAAATTAATTAAATACTTAATCGTCTAGGTTATTAGTGTTCCTAGGATTTCAAAGTGGACGCAGAAAAGATGAAGCGGCAGCTTTAGTCTCTCGCCTTTTCTTGGAGCTATTCATGGACCAGTTTACCCAGGACCCCCAGCTGAATTTTAAACTTTAAATGCTCAAGTGCAACACCAGTTTCTAACCATATCAACGGTGATGTTGTAACATTGGGGCAGCGACTGTGCAGCATGACACCTGGAGAGAGAAAGAGCCGGAAGGAAGCTCACCGCAGAGTCAGCAGGACAGTTAGCGCTGTCTGACCGTCTGCAGGGCCCTGGTTGGGTCAGCAGGAGTTTCTGCTGGGTGGAATTTGCCAGGATTAAAGCCAGGATTAATTAATCTTCGTTAAGCCAGGATTAATTAATCTTCGTTAAGCCAGGATTAATTTTGAAGTGAAGGAAAATGCTTTTGAGTCTAGAAGCTCAATTACTAATTGTACATTAGGCAGCGTGTAATGTATTTCTCTTTACTTTGCAATGAAAGCGTAGATTCTAGAGGGAACATAGTGAAGAGCCCCGGAGAAGAGGTCAGGACAGAGTGCCAGAGCAAGAACGTGGCGTGGAGAAAGTCTATTGGGAGGCTGGGCCGGAGGATGGCCGCGGAGCCCTGTGACAGATCTGTGAGGCCCTGCCACTTGCTGATGCCGTTGCCTGGGGCTGCGGCCTGAGAGAGACGGAGGAGCCCCCTTCCCAGGAGTGCTTACCGCGCAGTGGGGCGCCACTGAGACCGGTTGCTCACTCGGCTCTTGGTCTTCCTCCCACCTCTCCACCTATCCCGTCTCCGGCCATTTGCTGGTTCCTTGCAGGCTCCCTTGCCTTTCCCCCGACCCCAAAGTACCAGACTGCCCCAGGGCTCGGGCTCTGCACACGTTCTCTTCTCCGGCTGTCCTCACTCTCCCGGTGACCTCATTCAGGCTGGTGACCTTACAATGATCTTACGTTAACAACTCTTAAACTTGTATCTTTAGCCCAGATCTCGCCTTTGAACTAGAGACTCACATAGCCAGTTGTCTAGTCAGCCTCTCCACGCGACTGTCACAGGTTCCCAGACAGACCGTGTCCAGAAGCCAGCTCCCCACCCTCCCCAGCACCTCATTCTTCACTGCGTTAGGTAATGGCGACACCTTCCTTCTAGTTCTCAGACCATGGGCCAGGCCTGTGGCCTGTGGCTTTGGTTCTGCCTTCCTAGCATCTCCCAGACATAGCTTCTTCTGTCGCCGCACCGCAGCCTCTGTCATCGACCCCACCGCCCGACTTGCACCTGCTAACAGGTCTTCTCACTTCTGCCCCTGTCCTCTTCTGTGCTCACCAGTGTCTGTCCACGCTTGAAAGCCCTCAGCTTGCTTTTATCCCACTCAGAATACCGTTCGAAGCCCACGCAGTGGCCTCCGAGGCCCTACATGGTCTGCCCATTTCTCCTCTGACCTCATCTTCTCCCCGCTGCCCCTCACTGGTCGCATGCTGGCCACATGGGCCAACTGAGTGTCCTCGTGCGCATCGGGCTCGCTGTGAGGGGTTTTGTGCTTGTGGTTCCTTCTTCCTGGAAGCCTCTCCCCCACTCCCGCCTAGCTGGCTGCTTCTGCACTCCTTCGGGTCTTTGCTGGGGTGTCCCTTCCTCAGCGAGGCCTTCCCCCACCCCCTCTTCACAATCACTGCCTCTTCCAGTGCGCCCTCTCCCCGCTTTGTTTTTCTCTGAAGCACCTAACCCTGCCTGAAACCACGGCCCCTGCTTTACCTGTTTGTTCTCTGCTGAATCTGCTACCGAGTGTCGAGGGCCTCGTGACACATAGGCACACGTGACGTAACACCCACAATTTACGGGATGAACGGTTGAATGGTGTGGAAGACAAATTTTACAAGTAAATGAATAACGTTATAAGTCCTGGTAAGTGCTCTGAAGGAAGCAGGCCCTGAAATAGAAAGTCCTCTGGGGGTTAAGGTTTTTCCAAGCTGGCCTCTGAGCGGAGCCAACAGGAACATTTTGAAAGTTCCATGATGCCTTTATTAGCTTCTGAACAATGTTGTTTTGTAAAGAGTTTTGGGGAGCAGCTCGGGAAGAAGACGGCAAGGTGGAGGTTGTTTTGCTACCCTTTGTTGGCAGTTTGGTAGGGTTTTTTTTTGTTGTTTTTTTTTTTGGTCTTTTAATTTTTGACATATTTTTAATTAATTCTGGGTTTGGTTAGAGAAAAGAAAAAATTCCCAGTTCTCCTCTGAGGTCACTTGTCACCACGTGAACAGCTTTGGCTTTACGAGTGTGTGTGTGCTCACTGCCACGCGCACAGTCTTCCCTCATGTCGCCTCGCGTAGCTGGAGAGGGGGTGCGCGGGGTGCGCGGGCTGTGCTGACGGCTTACTGCGCAAGATGAGCAGAGCACCGCTTTCCGTACCGGGAGCGAACCTGTTGAGTTCTTAGCAAACCACAAGCTGAAGTGCGGTGGATCCTCCTGTATGTGCAGCATATTGAACTTGAGGGAAGGTTGGAGGCTTGGAGGGAACTGGGAGAATTTCTTGATGTTCAGGAGCTATTCCAGCCTTATTTATTATTCTCACCTTAGTTCCCAGATTATCTGTCCTTCCCACTTGTCTCTTCTTAAGCCCATCCTGGGTTCAGGCCCAGCCTTTCTGTCTGTTCCCTTTGCCTTCCTCACTTCCCCATGCCTCACACTGGCACCCGGAGTGACCAGCGCCCCCCTGGGAATGCTCCGGGGCGGGAGCCCTAACACCTCGTCAACTTGAGCACCAACTGAGTCGATGTGCCACTAAATGCTTAAAAAGAGGAAAAGATAGGATGTTACAGGAAAAAAGTGAGAGAACTTGGGTTGTTAAACTTTAGGAAGGGAAGGATAAAGAATAATTCGGAGTTAATCATTCATGTGCTCGAAAACCACTATTACGAGAGTACCTGGGTGGCTCAGTGGTTAAGCATCTGCCTTTGGCTCAGGTCATAATCCCAGGGTCCTGGGATCGAGGCCCACATCAGCCTCCCTGCTCAGCAGGAAGTCTGCTTCTCCCTCTCCCTCTCCCACTCCCCCTGCTTGTGTTCTCTCTCTCGCTGTGTCTGTTTCTGTTAAATAAGTAAATAAAATCTTAAAAAAAAAAAAAAAAAGGAAAGAAAAAAAGAAAACCACTATTAGAAGAGGAAGCTAGTGGGGCGCCTGGGTGGCTCAGTCGTTGGGCGTCTGCCTTCGGCTCAGGTCGTGATCCCAGGGTCCTGGGATCGAGCCCCACATCGGGCTCCCTGCTCAGCAGGAAGCCTGCTTCTCTCGCTACCATTCCCTCTGCTTGTGTTCCCTCTCTCTGTGTTTCTCTCTGTCAAATAAATAAAAATCTTTAAATAAAAATAAAAGAAGAGGAAGCTAGTTAGTAGGTTCTCCTTGGCCAGTAAAAAGGCTGTATGCTGAAATGACCATCTGAGAAAGTTGTTTTCTGGTCTTAGGAAAGAACTTTCCAATTAGGAAAGTGACTTACACTAGAGTCCTTTATTAGGAGAAGGTGTAGACATACTATTTCAAAAGCCTAAAGGAAAAAAAATGCCCTCTTAAATAGCATTGAGAACCATTGGCTTTGGATAGTTCTATCGAACTACTGTATAAACTGGAGATTGTATCAAACCTTATGATTTTTTAACCGTAGCTCTCTCTTATTAGGGAATAACCAAATTAGTTCAATTGAGTATATATTGCCGTGCATAAGATAGTTGGCCGCTTTGTCTGTGTTTTCTCAGTGGTAAGTGTTGGGGAGCCCTGCTGCCCTGCTACCCTGCACGTGCTCCAGCAGCCCGCGGGCTCTCTCTCCCCCACCGCCTCCCTCCGGGGCGACCCGACTAGCCGAAGCCACTGCCACCGGGCAGACGTTGGTGGCCAGGAAGGCAGGAACAGGGCAGAAGGACGGGAGGAGTCAGTGGCTGTTTCAACAGTGAGAGCAGAAGCAGGGCCTCAGGAGCATTCATTCCTAATGCTTCAAGTTCAGCAGCTGCGGAATAGGTGTCTGCTGACAGCGACTTGGACGGCAAAACAGAAGTAGGACAGAAAAGCCCCGCGAGACCCACACCCCTTTCTGCTGAAGCAGCGGCCTTACTGCCCCTTTCCCGCTGTTGGGCCGCCCTCTGGGACATCAGCTCGACTGCACCTGCCTGACGATGTGCATTTCTGGCTCTTATTTTTTTATTTTATTTTTTTTAAAGATACGTCCGTGTGCTGTCACAGAGATAGGTTTGTGTGGATAGCATTGAATTATTACACTCACCATTGAAAATGCCAGTTATTAGAAATTTAAGAAAACCTCATTTGAATGTAAGAATACATCTTGTTTGTCCTTTTTGACTCAGAGAGGAAAATGGTTTTTACACGACCTCTTTGTCAAGAAAGGCCTGTAGTTAAAGACTCTACGATGCATAAGGCATTCGTATTTCTAACCTCCAGCTCAAATTGTAGAGCTCAGTGTATGGATGTGATTCGTTCATTTGGGGAATGAGGAAAATTTATTCCCATTGCAGTCACTTTACGTAAATAACATGAGTGTTCCTGGAATGGTTAAAACATTAAGCAAACATTAACTTCAGGGTGTGAGTTGATTATTTCTTCCCAACAATTTAATAGTATTTTGCTCTCACATGCCATCTCTTAACGCATTTAAACTGGTGTATGACTTGATGCTCCTCCATCAATATTTAATTACATTTGAAAATGACAAAGTAGTTAAAATTTTGGTAGACTTAAAAAATACTGATGATGTTCAACAGAAGGACAATTAGTAGAGTTTTCCTGGTTTTATTTCACAGGTGGATATCCAGGTAAGATCAATGTTTCTGCTTAAGATTGATTTCATGTTTTTAGACTCACCTGCTTGGATAGGCTGTTGGTTTGCTGTAACATTTTATCGTGTGCATGCATCATTAGTGTAATATCTGAAGTTAAGTTAATTACTAATTTAAAAATAGGTACTTATTTTTTTCAAAAAGAAACACTTATTATATGTTTAACTTTATTTCTAACGACAAGGTTAACTTATATATTTTCTAAATTGAGCGACTACTAGAATTACGTTTAATAACAAATATGAAGTTGGATCTTGCCGCTGAAAATTATTAAACCGTTTTAACTGTAGATTGAACGAAACTCAACCAAAAGATAAATTCTGACTTGAAAATTGTGACTGGGAATTGGAAGATCTTGTTAAAAACAAAAAACAAAGACAAAAATCCTAAACCTTGAACCTAGCATCTCCTCTGACAAGACCCAGTAGACGCTCAATAAAACGAGTTACGTGCTTACGGTGAAAACGTGCAAAGCGGTGTGAGACTGGCTAGTACCAGAAAAGTGTCGTGCTACAAGTTTGCTTAACACGTTAACGTTAACATCATTTTAGATGTGGGTTTTCTTGGTCTATTTTTCACTCTTATCATTAAATCTCAACCTCCACTTTGTTTTGAGGGATCCAAGTGAAGGCGAAGCCAGTGGCCGCACAGACCCCTCAAGGTGAGGAGCCACTACCAATACTTCGCTGCTAGGCCCCCGTCTATGCAGACGTGCTTTCGAAAGACGTGCAGGACCTAATAAATCTGAATAGAGCTAATAACTAGAGAGTATGTGCATTTTACACTTTTATATCGGGATGGGTTTGCTTAATATTGCCTAGCGTTTAAGTGTAAGTTAGTTAACTTGAAGTTTGTGTTTCCTAAACACTGTTCTGACTTGTATGCTTTGTAGAGAAGGAGGCTTCCTGTCCTATAAAATGTGCCCTAGCAGAAGGATTAATGGATTAAAATGTATTGATCCTTTTCTCACTAAGATGATGTAACTGGAATTAAGTAACATGGAACACGGAAGTGGCCAAATATGTAGGCAGGTTTGCTAGTGGGAATATATTTTAGGTGAGTGTTCAGTGGTGGACCACATTTGGAGACTCTCACCTTGCCTTTCCTGACGGTTTTTGGCATTCGGTGGTAGTTGTGCATTCCTTCTGACAGGGGTCTCCAGCGCAAGCCAGTAGGAATCAGGTGGGGGTCCCAACCCCCCAGGGTTTGGGGTTGGGTTGGGGGTCGCTGTGTCACGTGCTGATACTGCTGGTCAGGGGACCATGGCAATGGCACGTTAGTACTTGTGTTCATATTAACAAACAGGAAGTGGAAGAAAGGAAGGCATTAAATTATTTGGAGCATACGGCAGCCTGAAAGGACCCCGTATAAATCATAGCTCCTCGGTAAGACAGATGCCCCAGCTTCATTCAAGAACAATTTTTGACCAGCTGAGCACAAGCCCCAATTTAATTTCTACTTCTTAAAATTAATTAAAATATAAAATACAATGAGCTTTGGGAAGACTTTATTAAGCATTCCTAGGTGATTTTTTTTTTCAAACTGTGCTATATTTGGTCACAACAGTTGAAATATCTCTCTGTTGAGTTAGGTGCCCGAGTCACCATGGTAAACAGCCAGAGAGAGGGGAGGCAGGACAAATATTTGTGACTTTCCATCTGCCTGTGAAATAAACATGAAGGACATTTGTTTTTAGCCCCTCCCTCACAGAGTCGTGGCTTCAGAGACTCTTGTGTCTAATCCTGCCTTTCTACTAAATTTCCCTCTGAGACAGGTGACAGTACTGTGAGTGCCACGGTGGCCGCTGGTCCCTGCAGCTTACCTGTCTGTACTCTGTCCTTTTCATGGGGCTGCGAGTCCCTTTCTTCTGTTGTTGGCTTTTGTTTTCTTTTTTCTTTACTTCTTTTTGGTTTTTTTTGGTTTTTTTTTGCTTTTTGCTTTTTGCTTTTTGCTTTTCAACAACCTTAGGGAATGCCTACTGCCTATAACTAGCTGATCATTCAGTTCTCACAAGAGCCGGGTGAAAAGTATCCACTCTACGATCGAGGAAATTGTAAGGAGCAGGACATCTGTCGTGTCAGGGGCGGCATGGCTGGGCACGCTGGTGAAAAGCTGGGGCTCTCGAGCCCGACCCCGGGGGCTTGAGCCATGCCCCACCACTTGCCTAGCTGCGTGACCTTAGGAAGTTGCTCTAACTCTGGAGTCATTAGGGGAAATGAGTAAATAATGCACGTTAGGCACTTGGACCAGTTCTTGGCACCTAGTCAGTGCCCAATAAATGTTCACTGTCATAATTAGTATTAGCACTTTCAGGAGCTTTCTACAGTTAATGTCACCAGTGGCGATGCCTCTGAGATACATGTAGAAAGATGACCTTGGTGGGATGGAAGAGGAACTGCCTCCTGGTCTTTGCTTTCAGCTTACCAGCTCTATGACCTTAGAAAAAGTAATGTAAGTTTCCTAGCCGCCAGTTCTGTTTTTAAAATGAGGGTTCAGTCACGTGTTCTCTTGGGTCCCCTCCAGCCCTGACATGCCGATTCCATAACCGGAGCTGTGTATGTGGTTCCGATAAACTACTCCCACGAGATGTGCAGGCCCAGGGAGGTCTGCGATGCCGAAAGAGAATGAGCGGGAAGACAGTGAAATAAACACTGTCCATATTTGTCTAATAGTCTTTAGAAGTTTATTTTCTCTACTTCTTCCTTTCCTGATTTTCTCAAACTTGCATCATTTTCAGAACTTTGGGCTCAGGTACCTAGGAATGAGGAGGAAAACGTGTACAGACGTGTACACATAGAGATGCATGTATATGAATATATGTGCGAATATGCATTATATGGTAACATTGACATAAAGTGTATACATGAATACAAATTGTTCATATCATAGGTTATAGACTCCTTTCAAAGTGTCTCATTTTTTCTTTAAGCCACATATAAGTGAGCTAGATTAACACAGTAAAATTGCAACATCTCTATTTGGAAAATTGCTCCACAAGCTTAATTACAGGGGCTTCTGCATGATAAATAATCTATTTTACCTTTCCGGGATTATTTGAAATAGGTTTTCTGGCTCTATATTATTTATGGGAGACCTACAATGAGGACAATTCAGTCAGGTTGATTCGCTTAACAAACATGTGTCCGTCAGCACCCGTGTGCCCAGCGCAGTTCTAGAAGCCTGAGAGGACCAGGGAGCAGGACAGACGAGACCCCATGCTCTCCTAGAAGTCACAATGTGGCAGTAGAGTCGGACAGGAAACAATAACCGTCACACCTAAACAAATCAAATGGTATATTAGGGGAAAATACAATATATTAGAATGTTTCAAGGGCCATAGAGGAAACACCGGAGCAGGGTCGGGGGTGGAAGGGTGGCCATGCAGGGGAGGAGCCGGGGGTGCCTGAGGCTTGTCAGGGTTTACTGCAGGCAGAGGTGAGCAGAGATCTGAAAGAAGTAAGGGAGTTAGCCGTGCAGCTCCCTGAGGGAAAGGCCTGAAGGCAAGAACCCAGCCCCTGTGTCCCGAGCACCAGCACCGAGCACTACAAGAAGGCCAGTGTGTCTCGAGAGGAGGGAGCCGGGAGGAAGATAGTCCGAGGGGGTTGGGTGTAGGAGTGGGGGTGTGGGTCACGTGGAGCCGCACAGATGATGTCAAGGATGTCTTTAGCAAAATGCCAAAACCCCAAGAGGGCCTGGCGTCTACACCTCCCCGTGTGGTACGGCCTGACGCCTCCACCTCCCGGCAGCACAGCGCCCTGTCAGCAGGATCCAGTGTAAATAACCCCTCTGTCGCCATTACTGCTACCTTGTCCCCAGTCCTTTTCCAACCCAAAAAAGGGGAAAAAAGGAAATTTATGTTTTTAAAAAAATGTGTATTCATAAGTAGAATGTTAGCGGCTTCTGTTTGTGTAGATATACAGAAAATGGAGAATCTGCTTTTGCAGCTTAAACAGAAATTATGGAAGGACCTGACAAAGTGTTAAGTTCTTCACTTTCAGCTGTAAACTTGTCTCCCACAAACAAGGCCAAGGCAGACGGCGTCCCGGGGTCTGTGTTGGGGACAGCAAGATGACGCAAGGGTTTGTGTCTACCTGAAGGGAGTCTGTAAATTGGGTGGTCTCATTAGACACTGAGCAATGACCGCTTAGACTTCATGTGTGCCTCGATTTCTTTGCTGAATCGGATTTTTGTTTCCATTCTCTCCCTTTGCCCTTTCCTTCTAGAAGTACTTCAGGGGAACCAAAAGAAAGAGACAAGGAAGAGGGTAAAGATTCTAAGCCACGTTCTTTGCGGTTCACGTGGAGTATGAAGACCACTAGTTCAATGGACCCCAATGACATGATGAGAGAAATCCGGAAAGTGTTAGATGCAAATAACTGTGATTATGAACAAAAAGAGAGGTTTTTGCTTTTCTGCGTCCACGGAGATGCTAGACAGGACAGCCTTGTGCAGTGGGAGATGGAGGTCTGCAAGTTGCCGCGCCTGTCGCTGAACGGGGTCCGCTTCAAGCGAATATCGGGGACATCTATTGCCTTTAAGAACATTGCATCTAAAATAGCAAATGAGCTGAAGCTGTAAAGAAACTCAAATTTACAGGATCAGGGACGATACATTCACACATGAGGTACAGTTTTGAATGTATTGGTGATGCCTAACGCGATTGGCCTGTGAGTCTCCCCCCACCCCCCCATGTAGAAGATTGCCCTTCATGCAATAAGGACATTCATAGTTAGGGACTGGACAGCTGAAGTCCGTGTGAAGTATACTAAATATCTGTAGCTAAAAAAGTAGGTCACATGTACAGGTAAGTATATCGTGTATTTCTGTTCATAGAGCTGTATAATAAAACCGATGATTGCTTAAAGAACTCGTAGAGTTGTCTAGATTTATGCACATAAGTGTATGTTTGACACTTTCAGTTGGAGAAGTTCTTCCCTGTTATTTTCATTCTGGTGGGTTTTTTAAATTCTTACCTCCATCGTGCAATTCTGAAAATTGTGTCCAGAATTAAAAGTGCTCAGAAATAGTCTTTAAAATTGTAGCATGGACTTTTAAAAATTATTTTTAAATCTTATTTAAATTTAAACCAGAAGCTGATAAATAGATCAGCTTTACTATACACAGAATTATTCCTGCTTCTCTTTGCTCTTCTCCTTGTTCTCAGACAAGGTGTAGTTGAGAAAATACAAAATGTTTACAGTGTTGGCACTTAGAGTTTTTAAAATAAACTACATGAAAACAAAAATAGCTTTGCCTTGAGCTAGCTAAGAAGTACTGGGGAAAAAGTTAAACCTGTATCAAATTTCTTTTAAACTTTAAAGTGTTTTCTGGCCCACTGCTAAATGTAGCAGCAAAATTAAAAAGAATCAATACTTCATCTTGGCTATTATAAATGTAAACTTTCACTTAGGTTTGCTGCCTCCTGAATACTGCAGTGTAATTGCGGAAATAGAGTAATTTCGGGACTGTCTCATAGCACAAACTCATCCTTACAGTGTTGATCGATGCATCTGTTAAGAAATAATGCCACCTCAGGAACTAACTGGCATTGGGAACATTTACCTCCTCTCCTCCCGTCCTCTTCATCCACCCCCGACACAGTAATATCTGTAAGTACTTGGGAGACTTTTGAGCAAAACCTACTATTTATAAGTGTATTATTGATTTACGCTTACGTGGTCGTTGAGTTTGTTCCCAGGTAACCTGTTGGTTTTTACTATTTTGCCAGATTTCTTGTATTTATTCCACATCGTTATGGCTATAATGTGCAGCTTTGTAATTGGGCATTTGCTTCCTTTTCTTTCATAATTAGTGATATATATATGCGATGTAAAACCACTAGGAAAGGTACATTTTAATACTTGTTATTTTTTACTGAATTAGCCTCGGAGGTTGACTGTGCAATGTTATTTAATGTTGTAATTACTGTAATATCAACATATGGGCCCCATCTGCACACTCCTGAGCAATGGAAAAGTGTGTTCAAATTTTATCAGTTCAAAGGAGAATAAAGCTGTGATCAATACCGTAACCCTAACCTACATCAGAAAGCTCCACGTGTAGGTGATGCGCCATTCTGCGATGGCGTCCACACTAGGGGGAACTTGACATTCTGTACTGTGCTGTGACGTAGCTTTCTTCTGTAACAGTTCTGTTCTAAAATGAAGTGTATTTTTGCCTTAGCAAAGGGTGGTGTTTGGAAAAAAAAAAAAAAACCTGTGTAGCCCCCTTTTTAACCTCGTGTTCATTTGGAAAAATTAATGCAAATCTTTATTCACTTTCACTGGTGCACACTGAAATTTTACTTGAACAGTTCTCATAATAAAGCACTTGTCTTCTGCTCTTTATCAGAATGTGAATTACCTATTTTCTAGCACAAAAATATCCTGTATGGGGAGTTTATTTCATGTGTTCAAAATTTAGTTGGCAGGGGGTGAAGCTATGGAGGTTTTCAAAATCTCATGATGACAAGAAAAATGGACTCTTTTTATACGAATTGCTAGTTTCAAAACACTTAAAAAAAAAAAAAAAATAGCCATCATGCCTTTTCCAGCATAGAAACCAATGGGGAAGGGGGGTGTGGGGCAGGGGTTGGTTTCTTTTTTTGTTACATTTTCTCACTCTGGTTAACTCTTATATGTTTGTGGCAAGGAATTTTGCTTCAATATTTTTTATGAACTAAAAATGAAATCTTGATATTCATTTCAGATTTTCCCATTTTATATGACAACATAGCTATTTTTTTGAAGAGTTAGAGGAATTTTGCAATATGTTTGCATAAATAAATACCACTTATATTCACTGGCTACATGATATCAGGGTTTCCTTGGTTTCTGTTTAAATATTATTTGACTTAACATCCCTAATATTAAATTAATTATTTTATAGAGACTGGGCTACAGTATTGAATTTGATAAATAGAAATTTGACAAATAATCACATGAAATATACTAAAGAATCTTGACCCAATAATATTGTCTAAGGCACCCTGAGGGGCGCCTGGGTGGCTCAGTCGTCACGCATCTGCCTTTGGCTTAGGTCATGATCCCAGAGTCCTGGAATCAAGCCCCACATCGGGCTGGCTCAGCGGGGAGTGTACTTCTCCCTCTCCCTCTGCCTCTCCCCCTGCTCATGCTCTCTCTCTCTCTCTCTGTCTCAAATAAATAAATCCTTTAAAAAAATAGGGTTTACTTAAATAAATAAAGAAAAACACTTATTCTAGGGCGTGGTGGAATTCACATAGGTTGATGAATAGCAGGTTATATAAAGCACAGATCAGCAGCCTCAGCTTGGGCTTGACTTGTGTGGTTAGAGGGGAGCCATTAAGAGGCTTTACAAGCCAAAGAAATACTAGTAAGTTGTGTTTAAGAGAAGATCAATTTATTGATTTAGCAACCTTACTGAGGACTAATGTACATCAGATTCTAGGTTCTGAAGAAATAGCAGTAAAGTAAAGGAAGGAAGGAGAAAGGAAGGAAGGAAGAGAAAAGAAAATGAAGAAAGAGAGAATTAATTAATTAATTGATTGATTTGTGGGCTGGTCAAACGCTAGAGCCAGAAAGATCTTGTCAGAGATCTTTTCAGTATCAAAAAGGGTGAAAGGAGTATATTTCAGAGACATTTCAAAGGATGGATCAGCGAGATATCAGGGGTGGGACCTGCTCTGTAAAAGGGTGAGGGGCGGCAGGGAGAGCTTCCTGGCAAGGGATTCAGGTCTCAGCTTGCATCTCCAGGCTTCCACTTTGATCTACCGTGAGTAACAAGCACCAGAGTTGCCCTTCCACCTCAAACAGACAAAAATAGACAAAATGTATGAAACAACAGATGCATGCAGGGTTTTCATTTTGATGAAATGTTCTCAGGACATTGGCTCTCAGTCAACGAGGGACAATGAAGAAACCCTCTGGTTGGCCCGGCTGTTTCCCTTGAGTTTCCAGGCTGTGGCCCAGGGAGAGGGGGCCCGAGTAGAGCCCAGTGTTTGCCCTCATTAAGGAGCCAGAGCTGAGAGACCAGGGAGATCAAGACAGCTAGAGCCTGGAGGGCAGAGAGCTTTATGGAAACCTCGAAGATCTACAGAGATCAACCATGTGAGAAAACTGCATAGGCCAGCGAAAGAGCCACCTGGACGTGTTAGAGTGATCGAACCTCCTACGGAAGTTGTGCCCTTTGCAGCCAGCCCCGGGGAAAACTCAGGATTCCTGGGTCAGCGGGTAGAGTATTCAGAAGTTTTGCTTCAGTAGTGGGAAACTATTTGGGCCCTGCGTAACAAAACTTAATTATTCAGAGGGATAACTGAGTAACTCAACTATGTCCCAGAACAAAGTTTGAGAGTATTAATAGGAATACAAAATGTGCACTCACCAACACGGCAATATTCACAATATCCAGTGGCAGCCATTCAAAAGTTCCCTGCATGCAAATATGAGGGGAAAATATAACCCTTAACGAGGAGGAAAAAGTCAGTTGACACCAGAAATGGCAGAGGTGATAGAATTAGTAGACAAGAACTCTGAAACAGTTATAATAACTCTATTTTGTATGTTCGGAAAACTGGAGAAAAGGTTAAATATGTTAAGTAGAGATATGAGTGGTATAAAATAGCACAACTCTGACATCTTGAAAACTACAGTTTCTGACAAGAAAAACGCACAGATGGAATTAGATGAGACATTGCAGAAGAAAAGATCATGAACTGGAAGATACAGTGATAGAAACTCCAAAATGAAACAAAAGACAGCTGAGAAAAGATGGGCAGTACATCAAATGAGCTAAAGGACAATGTCAGTCGGCCCAGTGTTTGCCCAAAGTGCCTGAGAAAGTTGAGGTGAGGAGAGACACTCAAAGATATAACGGCTAGGACGTTTCTAAATTTGCTAGATACCATAAATCGACAGATTCACAATGTTTAACAAATTCCAGGGTCAAGAAACATGAAGAAAATGATATCAAGGCATATTCAATGTAATTGCTTTTAAATCAATGTTAAAAAAAAATTAATAATATCAGTGATAAAACAGCAATTTAAAATCAGCCACAGAAAATAAGACCTATTATGGAAAGAGGAACAAAGAAGAGAAAGACAGCCAACTTCTTGTCAGACACAATGTGAAACAAAAAGCCAGTACTGGAAAAAATAAAACTGTCAAACTAGAGTACTCTACTCAGAAACAATATTTTTCAAAAACAAACATGAAATAAAGACTTTCAGACACACAAAAGCTAAAAGAATTCATCACCAGCCGACCTGATACTGTAAGAAACGTTAAAGGAAGTCCTTCAAGCAGATGGAAAAGTATGCCGGATGGGGATCTGCATCTATACAAAGAAACAAAGAGCCAAATTAGCAACTGTGTTTAGAACAAAAATAGTAACAATGTTATAAAATCTGGAACATGTAGAAGTAAAACTTACGTGAAAATGTAGCACAAAGATCTGAGGATTTTTACAAGGTTCTTTTTACCTTATGTGTAGTGGTAAAATAGCACTTCAGCATAGATTTTATTAAGTTAAAGATGTATACTATAAACATTTTTTAAAAACCACTGAAAATACACAGCAGAGTTATAGCTAATGGAAAACAAAGGAGATAAACTAGAATTAAAAAACAAAAGACAGAAAGACAAATGGAACAAAAGAACAGATGGGAAAATAGAAAACAAACAGCAAGTGGAAGCTTTAAACCCAACCGCATCAACAAGTACATTAAATAAAAATGGCCTAGGGGCACCTGGGCGGCCCGGTCGGTCAGTCGATCCTGATTTTGGCTCAGATTGTGATCTCAGAGTTGTGTGGATCGAGCCCCATGTTGGGCTCCGTGCCAGGTGTGAAGTCTGCTTGGGATTCTCTCCCTCTGCCCCCCACTAAAAACAGTACATTTTCATGAGTATAAAGCAAGAGGTTATGTGAAGGAGGAAGATAACATGATGAATTATCTAGCGGGGGAAAAAAATGCATCAAAAAAAATTACAGCTAGTACATCAACTTTTTCCAAGGCTCTTGGAAATTATATGTATATATAGTGTATATATATATACACACACACATATATAAATTATATATATACACGTATAATATTTATATGATTTATATATTTACAATATAATTTATAGTTTATAATAAATATATTTCTATAATTTATATATATAGTATAATATCATACTAAGCCCCCAAACCCATTTGTAGATATGGAATCCTACGTTATCTTGTGTCTTTAAGAAAAATTTCTACCTAGGTAACAACAGCTCTACCATGTGATCACTGCAAATAGACATGTTCTATAAAATTTCCTAAATAATTACACCTCATTCGGCTTACACTCAGTGGTTTGGTGGTAACACGTCGGAAATATAGACCAACTGTGGGAAAGTGTCATTTCAATCTTGATTGTCATTTTTCTAAGGAAAAGTAATTTTAAAAGAAAGTTCAGTGATAATCACTTTGAAAATTGGAATATGGGGGCATCTGGGTGGCTCAGTCAGTTAAGCATCTGCCTTTGGCTCAGGTCATGATCCCAGAGTCCTGGGATCAAGAGCCCCACCTCGGGCTCTCTGCTCAGCGGGGAGCCAGCTTCTCCCTCTCCCTCCTCCTCTCCCCCTGCTTGTGCACTCACTCGCTTTCTCACTCTCTCTCTCAAACAAATAAAATCTTTAAAAAAAAGAAAAGAAAATCGGAATACGAAGTTGAAAAAAACAGGCTTTTGAGAAACTAGTTTCAGATAATTTTTCTGTAAGTCATGTTTTAACTTAGATGCTGCCATGGAAATAGTAAAGCCAGCAAAACCATAGAAAAGCCCACCTCTTTAATGTTTGTGAGAAATCAAATTTTCTGGAAACGTGTTATATAATGCCCAACTCATGTCTTTTCATATAGAAGCAAAGCCAAGTTCATTATAGATTCTCAAAATGCTGATTATTATCGAAGTGGAACCTGAGTTACGTTGAGTTCATTACCTTTTCTTTATGCCGTCAGTAGTTAAATTATTCAACATGGGATATTCTGAAACATGATATCATTGTACCCACTTGGGACAAATTTTCCAACTCTAATTGTAATTTGTACAATTATTGTTATTCATGCCTAGAATAACTGATAACAAACTTAGAGCAAGAATCGAAATACCATGGATTGAAAGGGCTCTCGGATGCTGGATCTCCTACAGTCTGGCTACCAACACTGGTCATACTGCTGGGCTTTCAGCAGCAACAGGGACAAGGTCAGCCTGCCCTAAGTATTCACAGGGCCGGACACAAGAGCACGAAGAAGATCATTGTCCCAAAGCACACCCTTCTCCTACCCTTGTCCCCTCCAGCTCCGTCCTGCAGCGGGAGATGCTTCTTGAAGCACAAGTATGTGGACAGTTGATGAATCTGTCTGTATGTCCTTTAACCAGTTATGAGTCTCATAAGTCTGTTATCATGGAGCTCACTCTTCCATGTTTTGATTTTGCCAAATATTTAGCTTAAAGCAAGTATACTTTCCATGATACTCATTAATAACATTAAAGAAGGAAGGAGGAAGAGGGAAGGGTTATCTACTATAATGTTTTTCTTAGTGAACCCATGCTTTTTGTTCATAACTATCTTTCATTTTCCTTCCTAAGCCACTCAAAAATTTTTCCAGAAATCCATGTTTACCTGTTTTGTCTGTCTCTTGGTGCCTCTCCTGTTTGGCTCAGTTTTGCAAAGGACACTTAAAGCAATTCAGAAAGTTAATCCTTTGAGCTGTTGCCATGTCCTGGACTGTTATTTTTCCATCTGGGAGTCCTGAAATAATTCAGAGGGGCTATAAAAATAATCTCATACTTCTCCCATTTAAAGGAATAATAAAATGTTATCATTCTTTTCTTATAAAAGTGACCTATTCAGTGAAAATTTAGGAAATAAGCATGGGTCTGGATCCAGATGGCAGGGCGGAAGGGTGCTGGGCTCACGTAATCTATGACACACAATCTAGAACTATACACTGAACAGTTCCCTCCAAAAGAAAACTGAAAACCAGCCAAGCGACTCTTGCACATTGGGCAAAAAGCCCATATACCAACAGGGATAGGAGACATTGAGATAGTCTCACTATGAACCCCACCCCCTGCGCTCCGTCCCACAGTCAGAAGGAAACTCCACTTGCGGTTTCTCCCTTAGAGGCAAAGACTCGGAAAACCACATCTGGCATCCCAGCTTTTAAGACCTGAAGTCATAGAGCTCATAGAAGCAAGAAAGCAGTAAGCTCCTTGACATCGATCGGTCTTGGTGATGACTTTTTGGATTTGATAACAAAAGCAAAGCCTACAAAAGCAAAAACAAACAAGGGGGACCACATCTACTCAGCAAAGGAAACCATCAGCAAGCTGAAAAGGCAACCTGCAAAATGGGAGAAAACATTTGCAAATCATATCTAATAAGGGGCTAATATTCAAAATGTATAAAGGCATACAACTCAATAGAAAAAAATCCAATTAAAAAATGGGCAAAAGAGGGGCGCCTGAGTGGCTCAGTGGGTTAAAGCCTCTGCCTTCGGCTCAGGTCATGATCTCAGGGTCCTGGGATCGATCCCCTCATCGGGCTCCCTGCTCGGCAGGGAGCCTGCTTCCCCTCTCTCTGCCTGCCTCTCTGCCTACTTGTGATCTCTCTCTCTCTGTCAAATAAAGTCTTTTTTAAAAAAAATGGGCAAAAGAGCTGGATAGACATTTCTCCAAAGAAGACATACAAATGGGTAACAGGTGCATGGAAAGGTGCTTAAGATCACTAATCACTGGGGACATGCAAACCCACAAGGAGCTTTCAGCTCGCACCTGTTTGCAATGGCTGTTATCAGGAGGACAAAAAACACTAGCAAGGATGTGAAGGAAAAGGAACCCTTGTGCACTGACGGGGGGAATGCAAACTGGTGCAGCCACTATGGAAAACAGTGGGGAGCTTCCTCAAAAAATTAAAAGTAGAATTACCTTATGATCCAGGAATTCCACTTCTGGGTATTTATCCAAAGGAAACAAAAACACTCGAAAAGATACCTACACTCCCATGTTCACTGTAGCTTTATTCACAATAGCCGAGACAAGGTGACAGCCTCAGTACCCATCAGTGGATTAATGGATAAAGAAAATGTAGCATATATACTGTGAAATAAGTCAGAAAGACAAACACCGTATGATTTCACGTGGAATCAAAAGAAAGAAGAGGGAAAAAAGGAAGCTCATAGATAGAGAGCAGATTGGTGGGGGGCGAAATGGGTGAAGGTACTCATGGCTACAAAGTTCCAATTATAAAATACATAAGTAAAAAAAATACGTCCTGGAGATACAATGTACTGCGTGGTGACTATAGTTAACAATACTGTCTTCTGTATTTGAAAGTTTCTAAGGGAGTAGATCTTGAAGTTCTCATTACTTTAAATACTCATACTTTAAGTACTCATTACAAGAAAAAAGGGCTACTCTGGTGATCAATGTTAACTAGACTTCTTGTGGTGATCATTTCACAATATATATAAATATCGAATCACTGGCATTCCTGGGGGGCTTAGTTGGTTAAGCATCTGCCTTTGGCTCAGTTCATGATCCCCTCAGCGAGGATTCTGCTTCTTCCCTCTGTCGCTGCCGCTGCCCCTGCTCCTTCTCTTCCCCCATCTCTCTCAATAAATAAAATCTTTTTAAAGAGATATTGAATCATTATGTTGTATACCTGAAAATGATACTATGTCTATTATATCTCAACTTTCTAAAAAGAAACTATGGGTAAGCCAAGAACATGAAACAAACATCTCACCATCCAGAAACTCCTGTTAATATTTTGCTGTGTATCCCCCAGTCTCTTTCCGTGGGAGATTCTGTTACGGTGAGCTCGAGGACTGGGGACGGACAGAGGGAAAGGATGGATGCCCGCAAGAGGGCCATCGCCCACACCTAGCCTCATTCGGACGGTGCTGGGACCTGCAGCAGGAGAGGGGAGCGTGCAAAGCAGGAGACCTTCCAGAGACGGCACCGTGAAGCCTCCACCCAGAAGGAAAAAAGGACAAGAAAACTCCCAGGGGAAAGAGGAATCGGGAGGCAGGGTTTCCTGTGTACGTGCAGTCTCGGCAGCACGAGGGGGAGTCTCTGAGTCCGAGAGCTCGGTAGGATGGCTGCAGCCTGGAGTCTTTCACGGCAGAGCACCACTTCCATGGGAAACCAAAAAAAGGTCAAAGTCAACAGCAAGTATACATACATCAAATCATACTGTACACCTTAAATACGTTATAACTGGGGGGCATTTGGGTGGCTCAGTCAGTTAGGCATCCAGCCCTTTGTTTCGGCTCAGGTCATGATCGGGGTCCTGGGATCAAGCCCCTCCCAGAGTCGTGTCAGGCTCGCCACTCAACCAAGCATCTTTGTCCCTCTGCCTCTGCTCCTCCCCACCCTCTCTTTCTCAAATAAATAAATAAAATCTTTAAAAAAAAAATAAGTATATATGTTATAATTAATTTTATCAATCATACTATAATAAAATTGATGGGGGAGAAAAAAAAGAAAAAAAGAAGATTCCTTTTCAGTGATGCAGCTAGTAGTCAATTTTGTAGAGACAGAAAGTAGAACGAGTGGTGGTCAGGGACAGGGGTGTGGGTGAGAGTTGATGTTTAAATCGGTGCGGTGTCAGATCTGTAAAATGAAGAGCATCTGGAGATCGGTTGCATGACAATTGAATAGACATAGATTCCTAAGAATTACTGTTGTTTTCTTACAATCAGAATATATAATTCAATGCCTGCAGTTTCATTAAGTAGGTCTCTTCTGATGTCCTTCTTTCAAGATACGTGACCCCAAATTTGTATACTTTTGGGTTGCATCTTCATGTCTCTTTTTGTCCCCTCTTAAAAGTATGATTTTTAAAAGGGATTTGGGGCACCTGGGTGGCTCAGTCGTTAAGCATCTGCCTTCAGCTCAGGTCATGATCCCAGGGTCCTGGGATCCAGCCCCGCTTTGGGCTCCCTGCTCGGCAGGAAGCCTACTTCTCCCGCTACTATTCCCTCTGCTTGTGTTCCCTCTCTCGCTGTGTTTCTCTGTCAAATAAATAAAATCTTTTTTAAAAAAATAAATAATAAATAAAAGGGATTTTACTTAACTATGAAAAGAAATTAATCCATGAAATGAAACCGTGTGTGGCACTTGGTAAGACCCTAATAAATGTTAGCTGTCTAAACACAATAAAAGCTTGCTATTACTCTTTTTCTTATTTGTTGTCAATATTTCTCACTTGTGGGGTGCCTGGGGGGCTCAGTCTGTGGGGTGTCTGCCTTCAGCTCAGGGCATGATCTCGGGGTCCTAGGATCGAGCCCAGTGACCTTGCTGTTGTTGGGCCCCCTGCTCATCGGGGAATCTGCTTCTTTCCCTTCTGCTCCCCCCCCAACCCCGCTCGTGCTTACTCTCTCAAATACAATCTTTAAAAAAAATACTTCCCACTTTCTGTCTTTCATTGCTTTTTTTTTTTTTTAGATTTTATTTATTTATTTGACAGAGACACAATGAGAGAGGGGACACAAACGGGGGAAGAGGGGAAGGGAGAAGCAGGCTTCTCGTCGAGCGGGGAGCCCAATGCGGGGCTCGATCCCAGGACCCTGGGATCATGACTCGAGCTGAAGGCAGACGCTTAACAACTGAGCCACCCAAGCGCCCCTTTCACTCCTCTTAATGGTGGCTTCCCACTTACTGGTCTTTCTTTTATAATTTCTTCATCACTCTCAACCGCAAATTGTCTTCTTCAATCTTGAGATTTAATATATATTTTCTTTTTTTTAATACATGTTTTCTTGCAGTTAAAAAAAGAGAGAGAGAGAGAGAAATGAATCCAGACTGAAAGACTGGTTCAGATTTTTAAAATCTTGTCCACTTTGTGTTCTCAACATATTGGGGACAGATGTGGTCTAAGAAGTCATTTCACTTACCCCCTCATTTCTCTGATGAGGAAGTTGGCTTCAAAGATGTTGTAAGTGATTTGGTTCAAAGTCTGACCCTGTCAGGTTTCACATGCGGGGGTTCTGGAATCCGAGCTTGCCAACATTTCATCCACGGCAACCCCGTTCACATGTCTTCTCGTGGACACCATTTTAGAGAAGTGTGGTCTATCGAACTGCACTTAAGTCATAATGCATCTATCAATCAAGACTCTGGTCTGTGTGAGTTACTCCTGAATGGACAGAATCCCAACCCAAAGCACAAAAATGCCATCCCATTTCTCTTAAAACTGTTGACACGGGGGCGCCTGGGTGGCTCAGTCGTTAAGCGTCTGCCTTCGGCCCAGGTCAAGATCCCAGGGTCCTGGGATCAAGCCCCACATCGGGCTCCCTGCTCGGCAGGAAGCCTGCTTCTCCCGCTACCATTCCCTCTGCTTGTGTCCCCTCTCTTGCTGTGTTTCTCTCTGTCAAATAAATAAAAAATATTAAAAAAAAAAAAAAAAACTGTTGACACGTTGAAATTGTTATTTTCAGGCATTACCAGAGAGAACCACTAGAGGTCAGAGAAAACTCTGTCCCAAAAGACAGTGCTCCTGTCCTCTCCTACCCACCAAGGAGGGGCCCCCAGGACCTGTCTCTACAGCACACATCCTCTTGCCCCCCGAAAAGTGCTTTGCCTCCTGGCTCACATTGTCTAGATTTAACTAAGAACAAGTCTTATTTCCTCTGCCTACTCACGGATTTGAGACTAATGTTCTTTGCTGCTTTAGTTGGATTTTGCACTTTTTAAAATTCTTAGATTATTTAAATCTTTCCATCTGGCTGCAGAGACACCTTAATTTCATGCCATTGGATCCCTCGTATCCAAATGCAATGCTTTCATAAATTTTCTGGAACTTTATGGAATTCTGCCTTTTTAAAATATTGTCTGAATCTACCAGGGCCAAAAAACCATAAAGATACTGAAATGACATCCAAAAATAACATAGCCTTTTATAACCAACTTTTTATACCATATACTTTTTTAAATTAGAATACTGTGGTGAACCAATGGATTTTCACTGACTTCATTTGTTCTAATTATTGGTAGTCATTTTTGTAATTATTTTTTGGTGATTGAAATGTCATAGGTAGGGCGCCTGGTGGCTCAGTCATTAAGCGCCTGCCTTCAGCTCAGGTCATGATCTCAGGGTGCCGGGATTGAGCCCCGCATCGGGCTCTCTGCTCGGCGGGGAGCCTGCTTCCCCCTCTCTCTCTGCCTGCCTCTCTGCCTGTTTGTGATCTCTCAATCTGTCAAATAAATAAATAAAATTTTTGAAAGGAAAATAAATAAAATAAAATAAAAATAAAATCTTTAGGGGCACCTGGGTAGCTCAGTTATTAGGCATCTACCTTTGGCTCAGGTCATGATCCCGAGGTCCTGGAATCGAGCCCCACATTGGGATCCCTGCTCAACAGGGAGCCTGCTTCTCCCTCTCCCTCTCCCCCTGCTTGTGTCTCTCTGTCAAATAAATGGACAAACTGATACAATAAAAAATAAAAAGTAAAATAAAATCTTAAAAAAATAATAACTTCAGGGTTGCCTGGGTGGCTCAGTCGGTTAAGTGTCTGCTTTCAGCTCAGGTCATGATCCCTGCCTGGGTCCTGGAATCGAGCCCTGCAGGGCCTCCCTGCTCAGTGGAGAGTCTGCTTCTCCCTCTCCCTCTGCCCCTCCTCCCTGCTCATGCTCTCTCTCTCTTTCTCCAATAAAAAAATAAATAAATAAAATCTTAAATAAGTTCGTAGCCATTTTCAATATAATCCTAATAGTACTTCCCAACCATGATATTTAAATTCCTTTTTACATCCCACCTCCAACCCC
Organism: Procyon lotor; assembly: GCA_028646535.1. NCBI lineage: Eukaryota > Metazoa > Chordata > Mammalia > Carnivora > Procyonidae > Procyon > Procyon lotor. Next base: position 8,536,412 of record CM053618.1, on the reverse strand, counting down.
CAATATTTAAATTCTTAATCCTATAGTCAAACTATAGTTACGCCTCGTTTTCTTTGATCGTAGGTGACTCATGTAATTGTCACTCTGAAGCTCTTGATTTATAACAGAGCTACCAGAATGACTGATTTATTGACTTGCCAAAAAAAGAAACAGATCCAAAATAGTGATACCACTATTAACACTTATTATAAAACTAAATAAAATTGAAATTGGTGTTTGTACTTGCCTTTGTCCTTAGAGTATACTGTGGGATACAGAGTGAAACTACTTTGGTCTGGATACTCTGGGATACTTCCTCACTCTGTGGGTTAGGGAAGTTCTGTTTCGATGTTTCAGTTCACTTTGAGTTTGAAGGGGTCAGAGCTGGACAGTTCTGAGTTCTTACTGTTTTAGCTTCTGCTTTCTACTTGGGGCCATATTCAGCCACCGGCAAAAGGGTTCGTGTTATTAGTTGGCATCGTGAAGATAAATAGAAATACTTCCACAGTTCCACCTCCAAAGTACTAACTGAGAATTTCACCCTGCCTGGCTCCCCTATCGTGACTCATTACAGTTAGATGTGCACGACTCCTATATGGGCGTTCTGCACAAGGCTAGATAAACCTAGGCAGACTTCTGCTCTTCAGTTCCCTTAATATATTTAGAACTACAGTTTCATGTCTCCAGTTAGATTTTCATTGTATTAATTCTATCCTAACATGAAAACCTATCGGTTATCTGCCTCCTCCCCACGCCCCAGCTAGCTTTTCCTCTCTCAAGTACATATGATCACATTCCCTCCTAATCAATACATCATGTATGAAAAGAATTGTCATAGCAAACCACAGGCCTAAATAATGCTTTATTTAGTTTTACAACATATATAAGCCAAGATGGTTTTCTTAAAGCGTTAGAAATGTTATTGAAGTTAACATTCCACAAGATCGTACTCATACAAATCAAACTGCAAAAATTTCCAGACATGCAAACTAACTCTGTGTTACTGTGCCATCTTCTCCAAATGTTAAAAATGTACTTGTTTTAGTGATACAAAAATTCTTTAGAAAGTCAAATCCACTGTCCATTTGTGCTGGGTAAGAAAACTACGTCTTCATTCATTTCATGAAATCCATGTTAAAAGAACCCTGCCTTTTAATAAATAGTATCAGTTATTTAGAAATCTTAATCTACCTCCAGGAAAAATACATACACACAAAAACATAAGCATACACACACAGAGAGGTTTTGGAATATGTATATATAATTAGAATGGCATACTGTCATCGAGGGAGAATATATCCTCATGCAGGTTTTGCAGGTTTTGTCAGAAATATTCTTTTGGGGCACCTGGGTAGCTCATTTGGTTAAACGTCCAACTCTTGATTTCTGCTCAGGTCAGGATGTCAGGTGGTGGGATCAAGCCCTGGGTTGGACTCGGTGCTCTGCATGGAGTCTGCTTGTCTCCCTCTCCCTCTGCTACTCCCACTGCTCATTCTTTGTCATAAGTAAATAAGTAAAATCCTTTAAAAAACAAATATTCTAATGACTCACAAGGTCATAATTCTGACCTTATTTCTCTATGCGTACATTTTTCTTTTTTTCTTTTAAGTTTAATTCCACTTAATATACAGTAAGCATACATTTTTCTAGTATCACTATCATAAAATGCAAATAGCTCAGCCGTTCTCCAAATCTTCAGTGGCTTTTGGAGACAATCAACCAAGTTAGATATGATCCCATTATAGCGGCAAAGAATTATTTCACATACTGTATATGCCACTTTAAAGTTTTATCCGCAGGAGACTTCTGACTCTGCTCCTATTGTAGAATGAGTCAATAGACTCTCAATCCAGTGATCATACAAACATAAATCTGTGCACACACAAATAAAAATCCTATTCTCTGGTGGCGTCAAGGAGTGGCGGGTGCAGGGCAGCCTTGATGAATGGCATCCGGGAGAGTGACAAGCCTCTCACAGGTGGGGGCATTCATGAACCAGTCACTGAGCTGAGTGCGTGCTCGCCTGGCACCGAACGGCGACTCCTGGGGGTTGAGGAGAGAAGAGCCAAGCTCCTTAAGACTGTAAGGTCTCTAAGCACTTTTTAAAAATCCAATAACTGATGATATATTTTCATGAACCTTAACTCTCCAGGGTTCTTGCTTCTCCAGAGGGTAGTTTCCTAATTTTGTCGGTAAGGAAAGATTCCCATGGATTGGCACTCAGCATCCTTTCTACCCCCTTTCCTGTGCAGAGGCTAGGAGACGAGGACACCTTCCAGAGAGCTTTGAGTACGAGAGGGAGTTTGGCAAGTTATAATCAGGTGCACGCTGGGAAGCTTTGGAAGGCAGAGGGGGGTGAAAGCTGTGTCCGCTCTTTTTGCTGTTCTGGGAGTAAGCACAGTCTTGCCGGTGTCAGATTTTTCTGGGCCAGATGCCGGTGTCTGGTGAAGAGACAGGGGCTGGGGGGGCAGGGCACAGTGTCTGGGTTCTGTGGGCACAGACCCGGCAGGCATGGCTGGAGCTGGAGCTGACCATGGGGGCTGGGGTGTCCTCCTGGGACCACGGCTTCTTGCGGTGCACAATGATAGCTCTGTTGTTCTAGAAGTTACGCTGGAGGTGGCCTTCCAGGCATTTGGAAGCACTGAATTCCCTAGACTCAATCCTGACCCATGTGGCCAGCCGGAAGGGCGCACAGACACAAGACAAGAAAGGCAGTCATGAACCTCAGGACTCCTGGGGTCCCCAGGAAGGAGTAGGCAGTGGGGGACGAAAGAGCATTTGCTGGACCACGACAAGTAGAATAGAATGTTCTCAGTGGGGGCTCCCGAAGAACCCAAGGAAGGGCTTCAAACACCTGCTGGGGCCAGAGGTCAGAAACAACAGCTCTGGCAGGTACCAGGGAAGAAATGGTTCTGCTCTCTTCTCTGTTTTGGCCTAGGAAGGGTCAGGAACTAGTCTACAAGCCTGGGGAGCTCAGAAACATCAGGTGGAGGAAACAAAAGAGAAACTTGTTCTCCCTTTACGCACAGACACACACACACACACACACACACACACACACAACACACACACACACACACACTCCACGCAGAGTCTCTATCAGGTGCTTTCTGAGGGAGGAGAGGGGATTAACTTTAAATCAAGTTCAAGGTGGGGTGCCTGACTGGCTCAGTCAGTTAAGCATCTCACTTTTGATTTTTTTTTTAAAGGTTTTATTTATTTGACAGAGAGAAACACATCGAGAGAGGGGACATAAGCAGAGGGAGTGGTAGCAGGAGAAGCAGGCTTCCTGCCGAGCAGGGAGCCCGATGCGGGGCTCCATCCCAGGACCCTGGGATCATGACCTGAGCCGAAGGCAGACGCTTAACGACTGAACCACCCAGGCGCCCCTCTCACTTTTGATTTTGGCTCAGGTCCTGATCTCAGGGTCCTGAGATGGAGCTCTGTGCTCAGTGGCGAGCCCGCTTGAGGGCTCTCGCTCTTCCCCTCCCTCTGCCCCTCCCTCTCTCTCTAAATAAATGGAGATTTAAAATCTTAAAAATGAAGTTAAGGCTCTGAGTATTACATGGAGTTGAGCACTGTAAGATTTAAAATCATATAAATCAAAGGGAGCCTGGCTGGCTCAGTCCAAGAAGCACGCAATTCTTGATCGCAGGGTCATGAGTTCAAGCCCCATGCAGGGCATGGACCCTACTTAATAAATAAATAGAATTATATAAATCAAGACCATGTTTGCAACTTTGGAACTTTTTACTACCACTGTGTGATTAAAAAAATTATAAGGCTGCCTAAGTTTTCACCCAGGAGCAAGGGAAGCACTTTCCATACTGAATAATTTTTTTTTTTAAGATTTTATTTATTTGAGAGAGAGAGAGAGCGAGAAAGAGCATGAGCAGGCATAGGGAGAGGGAGAAGCAGACCCCCCACTGAGCAGGGAGCCAGACATGGGACTCGATCCCAGGACTCCAAGACCATGACCTGAACCGAAATCAAGAGTCAGCTGCTTAACTGACTGAGCCACCCAGGGGCCCCTAAACCATATGAGACTCTTAAAGATAGAGAACAATCTGAGGGTTGATGGAGGGAGGTGGGTGGGGGATGGGCCAGATGCGTGACAGGCGGTTGAGGAGCGCGCTTGTGTTGAGCACTGGTTCTTGTATATAAGTGATGAACCACTGAAGTCTCCTCCTGAAACCAATATTGCACTGTATGTTAGCTAACTAGAATTTAAATAAAAATTAGGAGAAAAAAATGTTGTCGTGATCTTTGAATAGTATTTTGGATGGACAAAAACCACATTTTTGGTCCCTTGCACATTTTACCTTTGTTTCTATTTGATATGCAGTCTATGGGGGGAGGGGACTTTCTGAAGTCAGGTTTTTTTTTTTTTTAAGTATTCTCTAAACACCCAATGTGGGGCTAAAACTTACCACCCCAAGAGCAAGAGTTGTGTGCTTCACTGCTGAGCCAGTCCGTCACCTTGGAAGCCTGTTTTATATGCAGAAAAAGTCAAGACCTCTTTCACATATATATAAATTAATACATACTTTAGTTACAAATCCACAAATCTAGCTTCTCTTAATCTTTGCTTTATTTTATTTACAAACCTATTTACTTTTATTTACAAATCTAATAAAATTTAACTATTACTGTAAGGGGGAATTTCACCGTTCACTTACTTTCATTATCTTAAACATTTTAAATGACTTTTACAAACTTAATACATTTAATTTTCCTTTCTGGTATTTCAATTATGTACAAGGCTATGTAATTCTTACAAATACAGTAAGTTAAGTTTATTTTTTATATTCCTTTCAATTTAAACTTATAACTCTAAATCAATTACTTGGTTATATATTTTAAGTTGGAATCATAAAACTAATATTTGTATATTCTAATAACTAAACTGTAAATATTTTATGTACTTAGAGCAACATATTCAAATCATTAAGTGTATCATGCACTTTAATAGTATTAAAATATTAATGAAATTAATAACCCATATTATGTTATACTTAACTCTTAGTTTCCAAGAATTAAAAAGATATTTACTGGCATAGGGAACTTCTGAGTGGCTTAGTGGGTTAAGCCTGGGATTCTTGATCTCAGCTCAGGTCTTGATCTCAAGGTGGAGAGTTCATTGCCTGCTTTGGGCTGCACGCTGTGCCTTGTACCTACTTAAAAGAGAGATTTTTACCCACATGAGGCAATAAGGCATTCCCTAGAAGGTTAAGATTCACCATGAACCAAGAGATGCATATCCACCAGTGCTATTGCTGAAAACCTGACTGTAACGATCACATCACATGCTTGGGCCAGAACTTAGCTCGCTCAGCCTGGTTGGTTTGCTCCACTTTCTCACTGTGAGTCAAACTGAGATCAACACCACGGACTCAGTAAGCCTTGTGTTTCTTTCTTTTTAAGATTTTATTTACTTATTTTTCTAGAGAAGGAGAGCTCACACAAGCGCAGGGAGGAGCAGGGGGAGGAGCAGAGGCAAAGTGACACGCGCTGACTTGGAGCGCGATCCCAAGACCCCAAGATCTTGACCTCAGCCAAAACCAGGAGTCCTTCCCTCAGCCGACTGAGCCGCCCAAAGACCCTTGAGCTCTATCTGACTCTATCCTTAGGACAGGTGTCTAGAAAGTTGTGGCCCTTTTTCAGGACTCTTGAGCACTTTCTGATGGCCTTCTCAAGAGACTGTCACTGGTGCGCATCCCGTGGATATCGCATTATCACCACCATCTCACCACGTCTACAGGGCGCTGAGTATAATCTTTACTGTTATTATCATCGTCGCCTCTGCCAGTCTGAGCGTGGCAATGACGCCTCGTAGTTTGGAGTTCATTTATTTCGTCGCAAGTGCGGCTGAACGGGTTTCGTGTGTTCACTGCGCCCCCAGCTTTCCGGGTGGCCCCCGCTGCGGCCGCCAGGTGGGATGCGGGCAGGTGGGGCTGAGCGCGCGATCCCGGGCCCCGCGGCCAGGGGGCGCTGCCACCCACGTCCCCCCACCCCCTCTACCCACGGCCGGGCCGGGCCGGGGCGGGCGGCCGCCGGCGGGGGCGCAGGCGCAGGCGCGGGCGGGGCGCAGAGGTTGGCGTCTTCACACCCGGACGGTAGCCAGAGGGGCCGTAGCATCATGACGGTGGGAGCCAGGCTCCGAAGCAAGGCGGCGAGTGGTTTCCTGCGCCGCGGGCCCCGGGGGCGAGCGCGGGCGGAGGCGGACGAGGAGGCGGCCGCCCTCCTGGAGCAGCCGGAGCGCGGGGACGAGGAGGCGAGCGAGGCGAGCGCGGGGCGCCCGGGGGCCCGGAGCGCGCGCAAAGTGCACCTGGCCGTCCTCCCCGAGCGCTACGAGCCGCTGGAGGAGCCGGCGCCCGCCGAGAAGCCCCGGAGGAGGTGCCGGCAGAAGCTGAAGAAGTACGGGAAGGTAGGGCCCCACGCCTGCCACCGCCCGCGGGCTCGGGGTGCGGGCGGCCCGACCCCCGGCTTCCCGACCGATCGCCCGGAGGGTGGGGGTCGGATCCCCGGACCGGTGGGCTGCACTTGTCTCCTCTCCAGCAGTCGTTAACAGACACCGAACAGGGTTCCGTCTGTCGACTGGGAGGTGAGGGAAAACTCAATCGCAAGTAACAGAAGCCAAACCCGAGGCTTTGGGGAACTTGTGGGGGGCGGGGTGCACCAATCCACCCGCTCCTCCGAGGCTGGCCGCTTGGTAACATCCCCAACACGTTCTAGCATTCACCGTCGTTCTGATCCTGGTGTGTCCTACACTCCCTTGTACAGCCCATAGGACAGAAATCCGTGTCCCTATTTTACAGATGGGAATACTGAGGCAGTAGAGTGGTTAGGTGACTTGTAGAAGGTGACCCAGTTGGAAAGTAGGGAGTTGCAGGCCCGTTCATCTGTTCTCTGGCAACATTCTCGCCAGGATATCCCACCAGCTGAGAATTGTTTGGGTTATTCTCCTCAAGTATTCCCGAGGTTATTTCCAGGGCCTGGGAGCTCAACAATACATAAATAGGCACTTGTTAAATCTAGTTTTCTCTCCCCCCAGCTGGCTATCCTTATACTGTGGGACCTGCAAACATACCACTGCCTTTTGCCTTGGGGGTTGGGGGGCAGAGGGAGGAGGGGAGACAGAGAGAAGGGGAGAGAGAGAGAATATGAATATGGGAGAAAATGACAGTGTCCTTCTCAGAGATCGGAGCCCAAGGCAGTGCCAAGGCGAATCACTTGAAGCTACTTCTACCGTCGCCCCCTGGGGATGGATAAGGCCACCCAGAAGATAATCATAAAACTCACTGGGTCCTGGCCAAAGGCCCCATCTGATTCACAGTCTCATTGTGTGTGCCTCTTAGCCTATCCAAAGCTATCTAGTTTCTGCTCCTAGAAACTTTGGTATATCATCCCCTGTAAAAGCCCGTCAGCCGGTTTGGGCACCGTATGCAGGCAGGCAGCGAGTGGTACAGGACATTACTAAAATCTCTGAGGTCAGGACTCTCAGGCTGAGTCCTGCTGGAATTGATCATCCACTTGCTTGCTTCCTGGTCTCAACTGAGCACAAAGAAACCACCACTGGCCTCTCAGCTGACGAACTGGTACTGTGGACATCTCAGGTCTGGGGCTGGCACCTAGAGGTGCTTTTTGGGTGCTTGTTTCGTGCAGGGATTGTGCTAACCGCCAGAGATCGGAAAATAGGTAGTCCACGCCTCCCAGGGAGATCCCAGCAGAGTCTGGGTGCCACGACGGAGCCACATGGTACAGAGTCCTAGGGATGAGGGTATAAAGTCAGGGGACAGTCTGAAATCAGCAGTGACATGAGAACTGGGCAGATAAGATTGAGGTTTCACAGGTTAACGATGAAGTTCTATTTCACACTCAACCAGGATGGCTATTATTTTAAAAAAAGAAAAAAAAACAAAAACAAACAAAAAATAGCAAATGTTGGCAAGGATGTGGAGAAATTGGAATTCTGTGAATTGCTAATGGAAATCTAAAATGGTGCAGCTGCTGTGGTAAACAGTTTGAGTTTCCTCCAAAAATTAAGCATAGAATTTAGCAGTTTAGCTCCTAGGTATATACCCAAAATAATTGAAAATAAGTACTCAAATATACATACATGTATTTGAGAGAGAACATAGAGAACATATTCCCATGTTCATAGCAGCATTACTCCAAATAGCCAAAAGGTGGAAACAACCCCTGTGTCTATCAGCTGTCAAATGATAAGCAAAAGGTGGTAGATACATATGGTAGGATATTACTCAGTCATAAAAAGGAATGAAGTGCCATTACGTGCCGCAGTGTGGATGTTATGGAGGCTGGCTGGGTCCGAGGAGGGTCCCTGCCTCTGTGCAGGATGGCACTCAAACCTCGAGCCGAGAGGAAGTGAGAGCAGAGGTCATTGAAGACAGAGAATATAGATACAGAGTGTCTTGGAGACTTGGAAAGAAAAGTGAGTCTCATCTGGGCTTGGGGTTTTTACTGGGAATTAGCATTTTTACTGAGGATGATGAGCTGGTTCAAGTGTCTTCTTAGGCATCTAGGAACAAAGGCGAGAGTTGAGGTGTCCTTCAGAAGTCACTTAGCCCCGGAGCCGGGCAAAGTCATTGATGAGTCATTGGTCTTGGAACCACCCAGCCTGGTCACTCCTTAGATGTTACCTATTGTGCCAGGAGACTCCAAAGCGATTGTTAAAACCTTGACCTTTCCAAGGAGAACATACGTTACCTGTTCTATAAGGTGTGTGTAGGCCAATGGTTGTAGGTCCTGGCAAAAATAGAAGCAAGAAAAGGAATGAACAAAGCAGTTTCTCTTGAGATCCTTTTAGTTTCCCTCTCTGAGATGAACCCCAAAAACATCACGCTAAGTGAAAGAAACCAGACACACGGGATCACATGCCGTATGCATGGATGGTTCCGTTTTTATAGAATGTCCCAAATCGGTAAATGCAGAGAGAGGGAAGCAGATGGGTGGTTGCCAGGAACTGGGGAGAAGGAACAATGGGGGGGGGTGACAGGTGCAGCTCTTTTGGGGATGGTGAAGACGTTTTGGAAGTAGGTTGATGCTGGTGACACGACACGGTCAATGTACCAGATGCCACCAAATATTTTACTTTAAATGGTTAGTTTCTATGTTATGTGAATTTCATCCCAATTAAAAAAAAAAAGGCAAAATTTACCCAGCAGAGAAGGGGTGGCATCCGAGGTGGAGGGAGCAGCCCAGGCAGGGATGTGGGCAGCGAAAGCTGTGGTCATACCCTCGCTCGGTAGACACCGGAAGCCAGAGGAGAGGACACTGTCCCATTACAGCTGGATGCACCCGCTCTGCCTTCAACTTCCCACTTTCCTGGAGGCGTCTGGGAGAGTGACCAGTTCGGTTCCACCGTGGAGGAAGAAAAGAGCTGAACATCCACGGCAGCAGCCAAGCTCCCGCTGGAAGTGTGGGGAGGCGAGTCTCCAAGCTTCAGCTACCCCGTGAATCTTTCCCTTGCCTGGGCTATAGTGGAAGAAGGAGGGACCTGGGAAGGTGCCACATTGTTAATGGACGGCTTTTCCTTCAAGGAAGGGGGCGTGGCAGCTCCTATTCTGTTCACCCGTTGAGCCCTGCACCACAGTCCCTTCCTGCTTCTGTTTAAAGAGACACATTTGTGAAATGTGAAAGGATTTCTCCTCTCCCACTGCCCTGTGGTCCCTGCAGGCATGGACCCCAGGGTCTAGCCGGCCCCGCCTCTCGGGGGTCAGGGGCGGGTGTGCAGGGTGTTCCTCGGTGCTTTGTAAGTCATGATGCCAGTGTTCACATGCAGCTGTTTTCGGGGGGCCAGGGAAGGGGAAGGAACAGACATTTGCTGTTCTGCCGCAGCGTGCCAGCAGCTCTGCTGCACATTTCCTGAGTGATACCCCTCAATCATCCCCAGAACCTTGGAAAGCGGGGGGTGGGGGCCCCCCATTTTGCAGCAATGGAAACAAGTTTAAGGGAGTTGCGCTCTTCGGGGCAGCCCAGCTAGATAGTAGCCAAGCTTAGAGGCAGGAGTCTTACCTGGCAGTTGAGGGGACTGACCCCCAAAATGTAGCTTAAGTTGAGAGGTCGCCTTTCCCCGGCACCCCTGAGAGCCGTGGGAGATGTGTGGATGAGGACAGTAAGTATGTTTTGTCCATTAGGCAGCTAGGCCAGGGTGGGAGCAGGGAAATACAATGTGTGGAGTAGCCTTTAGCTCCGAGAGGGAGAATTGTTGTCATGCTCTAGGGGCATCAGGTGAGGACAGGGGCATCGGAGCCCCACCAGGGTTTGGTGACCTTGGGGCTGGGCTCACCACTTGGCCTCAGTTTCCTTCTCTGTGACATGGGGTAAAATGAGGGTTTTAAAACCTGGCAGGCAAAGAAAGAAAAAAAATCCTGGCAGGTGGCAAGGCCTCTGTGACAGTTGGCTGCTTGTCTCCAGGAGCGGGGTGGGGGGTGGGAGGGGGAGGGTGAAGGAGAGACCCCATAGGATTGTTGACTTCCTGATTTGACAGAGAGGGAGAGAACACAAGTAGGCAGAGAGGCAGGCCAAGGGGGGGGGGAAGCAGGCTCCCTGCTGAGCAGCCTGATGCCTGATGTGGGGCTCGATCCCAGGACCCTGAGATCATGACCTGAGCCAAAGGCAGAGGCTTTAACCCACTGAGCCACCCAGACGCCCTGGCAGCTGGGTTTTTGTTTGTCTGGGTTTAGTTTTGTTTTTTTTTTTGAAACTGGAAGGGGGCAGGGAATCCCTGACTTCACTGGGGGTTAGTTGAATACCGAGAGCCCCCCAGAAAGCATGACACCCTAGGACGGCTGTAATAGATTACCACCAACGCGGTGGTTTAGGACCCGCTCCAGCTGTACAGGTCTGGGGGCTGGAAGTTCAAAATCAATGTCACTGTGCTGAAGTCCACAGTCTGGTTCCCATGGAGGCCCCAGGGAAAGACCAGTTTCGGTGCTCTTCCCGGCTTCCAGAGGCCCCCACCCTCCTGAATCCCAGCCAGCAGCGCAGGTCTGGGTCTCGTCCTCTGCTTCTGTCGTGACATTGCATTTTGTGCGACTCCCGTGTCCCTCTTAGAAGGATGGTTGTCCTCCTCTGAGTCCTTATGAATATATAGGGGGCCTTAGAATGATTGGCCCCACCTGGATAATCCAGGACCTTCTCCCCCCTCTTAAGACCCTTAATCACATTTGCAGAATCCCCTTTTTTTTTTTTAAGATTTTATTTATTTATTTGACAGATCACAAGTAGGCAGAGAGGCAGGCAGAAAGAGAGGGGAAAGCAGGCTCCCTGCTGAGCAGAGAGCCCAATGTGGGGCTTGATCCCAGGACCCTGAGATCATGACCTGAGCCGAAGACAGAGGCTCCAACCCACTGAGCCACCCAGGTGCCCCTGCAGAATCCCTTTGACCCCATAAAGCCACATACTTACAGGATCTTGGGACTGGGGGGGGGGGGCGCGGCGCATTCTTCATCCTACCACGCTCCCCTGGGTCTCATGCCCCACAGCCTCTCCGAGAAATTATTTGGTTTGAAAACTTGACTCACATCAAGAATTCAAAACCTCCCTCAAGTGACACCGAAATGGTCCTTGATAGATACTTTACATTTCTTTGTATCGCTTTTCTCGAACCTGTGTTTTGACAGTGTTCCAGCTAATGAGCTATTTTAGTAGCTTCTTTCTAAATGGTAAAGATGAAGTGACGAGCAGGTTTTGCAAATAGCAGACTGAGCAAAGGGGATGCACAGAGGCCAAAGACGGCAAGTTTAATGCAGGCCATCCCCGATTCCGGTGGCATTGCTTATCAAGGACCATAAAGGACTGTTCACACTTGCTCTCAGAGAACAGTCTTTTTGTTATTGTTATTTCAGGGAGGGAAGTAAAATTCTCCCACTGAATCTTATTATACATTTATAGAGATGTCTCTCTTAGCAACCTCCTGCCGCCCCCCACCCCCTCCGCGTGCACCCTGATGTCTCACTGAGAAGTCGACGGGCACTATGCCAGGAGTCAGTGTCTAGAGAAGCCAAAGATGTTACCTGGCTCTCCCCCAGGGCTCCTGTGGAGCCTGCTAGCTTCCAGAGGAAAGACCCGGGCCCCTTCTGGGTGCTGGCCGTACAGCAGGGAGCACAAGGAAGCCCCCCCCCCCATCCGGGAGGGAGGGGAAGTCAGCCTGTGAGACAGACAGAGTAGGTTTGCTGGGCAGCGTTGGCTGTAAGCTTTGTGACTGTGCAGGCATTTTAAGCAAAACCAGGAATTTGAGGTGTTAATTGGAGTTGGAAAGGGCAGGGGGCTGAGAGGCAAGGTGTGTGGTAGGTTCCAAGTCACCCACATGGATGTTGACATCATTGTAGAGTGATGACGAAAGTTGAGGGTGGGAAGAGGAGGGGGTTGGGGTGGGCGACAGCACCATCGATATTTGGGGGGGCATCTCTTTGCCTCCTGTGGCCATTCCATTTGAATCCCTGGATGTCGCCTGTCTCAGCACCAGCCTTGCAGAAAAGGAGTAGATAGCGAGAAAGCACTGCATAGTCCTTACCCTGGGGAGTTTACAATTGTGCTGCAGGGTGCAGCTGCGGGGGACTCTAGAGACAGTGTGGGGGCCGGACAGGGGTCTGCCCTGGAGCTGGAGGGGGGCAGGGGGACTTTCAGACAGAGGTGAAGGAAGGAACCCTTGACCCAGCCTCCCGATGATGCAGTGACTGGGCTGGAACAGAGAAGAGTGGGCTTTGCTTTAAAAATAAAACCAGGGGCAGGACACCTGGGTGGCTCAGTCAGTTAAGCATCTGCCTTCGGCTCAGGTCATGCTCCCAGGGTCCTGGGGTCGAGCCCCCCTTTGCCTGCTGCTCTTCCCTCACGTGTGTGTCCTCTCACTCTCCCACGCTCTCTCTCTGACAAATAAAATCTTTAAAAATTAATTAACTAACTAATTAATTGAATAAAAAACAAACCAGGGGCGCCTGGCTGGTTCAGTCAGTAGAGCCCATGACTCTGGGTCTCAGGGTCCTAGTTTAAGCTCCATGCTGGGCGTGGAGCCTGGTTTGAAAACAGAACGGGTTTGGTTTTAGATCTGGCAGCCTCGGTGCTGTTCCCGAGATGTCCAAGCTACCTGGAAACGTGCAGGGCTTGAAAATCCTTTGCCAGATGATGACGTCTGTGCTGAACCCCCACGTGTCCTTGTGTGGGGGCCGGATGTGGAAACACGGGATCCAGCTGGTTTGCCCGGAGAGAATGTGGCAGAAAGGTCCATTCCGTAGGTCACCTTTGCGTGGGAGGGACTGCAGAGCTGCCTAACCCGCCCCTTTGCTTTTCTCTTTTCCGAAAAACAGAACGTGGGGAAGGTTCTCACCAAGGGATGCCGCTACGTGGTCATCGGCCTGCAGGGCTTCGCCGCGGCCTACTCTGCCCCGTTCGGAGTAGCCACCAGCGTGGTCTCGTTCGTGCGCTAGCGGGAGCTGCGGGGGCCGAGCCCCGGGCACGGAGCTCCGCTTTGGAACCACCCCTCACCTGAACCCACAAAACCCTTGGAGGAAATCAAGGTCTTTCCTGATTGCATCGGATGAACGTTAGGAATGGAACATCCCTGCGCATCGCTGAGCTTTTCATGACTCGAGGACCCAGGCGGCTCCAATGGACAATCCCGCAGAGAATCAGGCCCGAGTTAGGTTTGGGGTCACAGTGTGCGTGCGCAACAGCGAAGGCTTCCCGTGGAGGTGGCAGCGGCGGGGCTGGTCCAGCGGCAGATACTTTGCAGACGGGGTGCTCGGGGTGGGTGGCGGAGTGGTGATGACGAGGAGGGAAAGGGATGTTGACCTGGACCGAGATGATTTGTTATGTTCTGGAAAGGTCGCAGGCTGACATGGTGCTCCCAGCCCTTGGCTGCTTCGGTTCTGGGGCCAGCAGGGGAGCTCTTTGTCATGCGCCCCATCTCCTTCCTCCACCCCTTTGTCACCAGGATTATAGTTGCGGGCTTGAGAAGCAGCAGCAGGGAAGGAAGATCTCTTTGAAGGTGGGGATGCTCTGAAAACTGTCGATGACATGTGTTGACTGTGTAAAGCAGATGAAGCTTGTGACCTCCCCCCCCACAAGGTGCAGCTGGCGGGGAGGGGGCTCAGAGGCAGGGGTGCGGGCTGGAGCGGAGGCTGGAGGGCGCGCCCCCTGGTGCCCGGGCCGGCGCGGTGCGGCTGCGCGTTTGGAGCGGCTCGCCTGCGGCTGGCGGTGGGCGGCCCCTCGGCAGCTGCTCTGTGCCTCTGTGCCCTTGGGAGAGAGGGAGACACCGCGCCTGCAAGGACGTGCGAGAGTTAGAGAAGGAACCAGTAAGTCGGAGACAGGTGTGCCGGAAGTAGAAACAAGGAAGATGGTGGACAGGAGGAGCGGAAGTCCGGGAGCCGGGTCTGGTTCCTCGGCGGCCCTGGGAAACCTTAGGGGAGCTGGGTTTGCAGCTCCGGGGAGAGACCAGGGATGCTGGCTGGCGAGGGGTGCTGGGGCTGGTGCTCAAAATCCCCCTGAGGCCCAGACCCTCCCTGGCTGCCGCTGTCTTTTCCTCTTTGGTGCTGCCGAGCTGGTCCACAACCCACTTGGATTCAGAGCTCAGCGCCCAGGGGTCCTGGGCCGGACCCTCCCCCCCTGCCTCGGCCCAAGGACTGCCTTTGGATCCTTGGCCACAGAGGTAAAAGAGAAGGCCCCTCTTACCAGACCCTTCCGCCAACCCCGGCATAGGCCGCTGTTGCAGCTGTTGCCAGAATATCCAAAAGGCTGAATAGTTGCTGATCCGACTGTGGGGCTGGTGGCCACAGCTGCGTGTTGCCCTGAGCGGTTCCCCAGGCCTTGCAGAGGTGGCCTCGGGGCTCAGGACTCACCAGCCACACCAACCAGCTGGCACCAGCACGTGGAGAAGGCGGGCGGGGAAGACAAAGGGACAGAAGAAGGAACCCGTGTAGGGGAAAGTTGTACTGGAGGTTGTGGAAGCTCATGTTGAGGAGGAACTTGGATCCCGTTCTGCATCATTCCTATTTGTGAGGTCTTGTTTTCGTCAAATGATGAAAGTGGATGATGAGAGCACATTTTCATACTTGGAAGATTAGGAGAGCTCGCCTGGGCACATTGGGACCAGGGGAAAAGAGACCCAAGTGGAAGAAAAAGCCAAGCAGACTTTAGTGGGAGAGCCAGGCCTCCACGGCCTCTGCGGGGCCTGGGGGCTGTCCCTCCCCCAAGGCCCAGGGATGCTGACCCACCCCCAGAGACAGCTCCTGAGTCCCCCTGGGGGGAGGGAAGTGTGACCCTGGAAGGGCCCAGAGCTGCCAAGGCCTGTCCGCTGAAGACCATGCCCGTCCCATCCCCAAATTGGAGACACTCTCAGGCTAAGCACATTTGGCCCTGAAATTCGAATCGTCTGATTAAGAATCAGCCTAGAAATGTCATCCGTCAGAACCTTGCAGGGATTGTCCCAGGAGCCAGATTCCTATGGACAGGAGATGACCTTGTCCAAACTCCCTGAGTGCTCATTCCCCTAGGACAGGGCATCCGTGTTGCAGATTACCTTTTTGCCTGTTTCTCTGCCTTCAGTTTTGCTTTTTTTTTTTTTTTTAACGTTGGGGTCCACACCCTACTGAGAATTGAGATTCAGAGCTTTGCCTTCCACACTTGACCAAGAGGCTTCTTTTGTATCCTTTTCTTGACCTATGATGTAAATAAAACCCTCCATTGTTTAATGTGTCTGTGTGTGACAGTTTTCTCCTCCTCACTTTCCAGCCTTGCCTGTGATTCCTGCAGCGTCCAGCCAAGGCTGACCTCACAGGGCTGGTCAGGGCCCGTCGGGGGCTTCCCTGGGACACCCAAGACACAAAACAAGCCAAGGGGGCATCGAGAGAGACTTCAAGAATGGAGAGAGAGGGACACCTGGGTGGCTCAGTCCTTAGGCGGCTGCCTTCGGCTCAGGTCATGATCCCAGGGACCAGGGATCAAGCCCCATGTAGGGCTCCCTGTTTTATGGGGAGCCTGCTTCTCCCTTTCCCATTCCCCCTGCTTGTATTTCCTCTCTCTCTCTCTCTCTCTCTCTCTCTCTCTCTAAAAAAAATAAATAAAATCTTAAAAAATAAAAAAAAAAGAATGGAGAGAGGAACTTGTTCGGTTTAAATTCAGGCCTTGCTGAAGCATGAGTGTGTCATCGTGATTTCCATCTTTACATTTCCAGGGGGTTTCACGATTTTGGTTGAGAGGCTCATGTGGGACCAGGAAGCTGCGTTTTGCACTAGAGAGTCAGAAGGTTGGGAAGTGCTGGCCCTCGGGGGGTGCTGCAGGTTGCAACTGTCAGTGGACTCCCCAGCTGGGAGCCGGGGTCTAACCTGAGCCAGGAAGTGGTTGGGGGGCACCCGGCAGGTGCCAACCACAGGCAGGACATATGTAACAAGCCCTTTGACGGAGTCCCCACAGAAGAGGAGGGGGAGGGGAGGCTCGATGGGACTTCTGCACCCAGTGGGGATGTGTGAGTTTTCCCAACACCACCAAGCTACAGTCTGACACCAGTTGGGGGTTCTACAACCTAATTCCGTTCTACCACTATTCTCTGGAGTGAGCTTTGGATCCCACAGATGAAAGGGCTTAGTCCTCCGGCAAGGCCTGTCCAAGTAGTCACCTGTGCTTTTCATCAGCCCGCTAAAGATGAGCTCTTTAGATCCCATCTTGGGGATCTCAAAGATCCCCCTCCTTGGGTTCTGTTAATTTCCTGGAGCGGCGCACAGAACTCAGAGAAACATTTTACTCCATTACTTGTTCATTATAAAAGGCTCTAGCTCAGGACCAGCTGGATGGAAGAGCTGCACAGGGCAAGGTCTGAGGAGGGGGTCCAGAGTTTCCGTGCCTCTCTAAACACCCATCTCCCCAAATCTCCAGTGTGTTCACCAACTTGGAAGCCTGTTTTTATGGAGACGTCATTACACGGATTACATCAGTGGCGACTGGTCATAGAACTCAATCTCCATCCCCTCTCCTCTCCCAGGAGGTCTGGACAGAGGCAGAAATTTCCAAACCTCTAATCACAGGGTTGGTTCTTCTGGCAACCTGAGGTTCGTCTCATTAGCATAACAAAAGACACCTTGCCTGCTCTCAGGACTTAGAAATTCCAAAAGGGTCTTAGGAGCTTGTGCCAGGAACAGGGACCAAGTAGACCAATTATATTCTTTTCTTTTCTTTCCTTTCTTTTCCTCGTTTTCTTTTCAAGATTGTATTTATTTGAGACCGAGCACAAGCTGGTGGAAAGGGGCAGAAGGAGAGAGAAGCAGATGCCCCCGCTGAGCAGGGAGCCAGACGCGGGACTCGACCCTGGAACCGTGAGATCATGACCAAGAGTCAAAGGCAGACGCTTAACTGACTGAGCCACCCAGACATCCCACCAACTATATATTTCTTATAACAAATCACAATAACCCAGCAGGTCAAGAGAAGCAGAGTGGTTCTCGGTAGCCTCAGACTATACTCCCTGGTGGGGGCGGGGGTCACGTGTGCCCGCCTGCTGTTGGGTGTAAAGCAAAGCAGGAAGTGGGGGACCTTGGTGTCTTCAGCCAGTTTAGAATCATGCCCGCTGTCCTCTGCCCTGCACCTGCACTTTGTCAGAGAACCCCCGTCTGGTGTCTGTGACCAAGAATTAGAACCTGCGCTCAGGCCTTCTGCACCTTCCCATAGTCCTCCGGGGCACCCTCCGCAGACAATGGTTGTGCTGCTGGGAGACCCTCGCGGTAGGATCAGATTCTGGGAGCTGCTGCTGTGGGGTTTGCCCCCATGATGTCTCCCCCTCCCCTCCCCCCTGTAAACTGAATTTAGCTTTGTGATGCCATCATCCCCAAACTTTTGAAAACTTTATAGATCTCTCCGTAAATATATTTTATAATACAATTTATATACAGAGTTAAAGGGGGGGAAATGCCCTCAGCATCCTTGTAAAGGCTGTATTTGAGAGTCTGCAGTTTGGCCAAAAGCCTGGGGGGGCGGGAATCTCCTACTCCCTTGATCATTCATGGGGCAACATGGGAAAAAAATAATATGTGGAATCTTTTTTTTAAGAGGCAGGGTTTTTGAGCCAAAGCCCTCCACTGAAGTTCCTAAGGAAAGGCGGTCTCCTCAGACTTGGGCTCCGTGCCAGAGCCCCGTCGGTGGCGTGAAAGCCACGAAGGGGCAGGCCTGGGAGGGGAAGGGCAGGGCCGAACAAAGCTTTGGCTGCTGGACGGCCGCGCCTAATCTCCCCCGCAGGGGTGCTGGGCACCTTCCACCCTGCATGCCAGCCTGGACGCAAATTACCATCAGAATCCAACACCCCCCGGACTGGACTGGCTCTCCTGGTTTTTTTTGCAGGCATTTTCTCAGGTGACTCACTTGCATAACCTGTTGACAAGGCTGTAAACAAGTGTGTCTGGTTCAAAGGTGATACAGAAATAAGGACGAAACTACCGACTGAGCTAAACTACCTTTCCCTTGCTCTTTAATTCCGGAGCAAATCCCTTTCCCCCAGACCCACTTTCTTCATTCCAAAGAGGGGGTGCGGGGGGGAAATAGGGCACCGGGGAGGCTCGGTGATGATTAAGCGTCTGTCTTCCACTCAGATCCTGGTCCTGGGGCGCAGGGATGGTCGTGGAGCTCCCTGCTCAGCGGGGAGTCTGCTTCTCCCCCTCCCTCTGCTGTTTCCCCTGCTTGGGCTCTCTGGCTCTGTGTGTGTGTCAAATAAATAAATAACATTTAAAAAAAAAATTTGAAATGGGGGTAAATAATTCGTGTCTGTTTCCCTTCCTAGGAGAGATGTTTAGAATCGCTACAGAAGTAGAAAGTGGTGACAACACTTTTTTTGTTTGCGAGGGTCTTATCTGAGGGAAAAAACACTTCATATGTTTATCTTCATTCATCGTGGAAAGAACCCTGAGTTAGGTGTTATTATCAAAACCCCACTCGGAGCCAGGAAGCACACTTTCTGTTATGGATGATGGTTTGTGTATTTTGAGATCTGTAGCATTAAGGAGAAAAAGGCATGTAAGTTATTTAGGAATTTCCTTTATCACCTTTACTTTTCCATGCAAAACCAAGCTTGAATTTGCCTGCTGGTGCTTTCATTTCAGTAAGTCATTGAGCCATGCCCATGGTCCCACAGGCCCGGGATCCCGTCTGCTCCCTGAGATTCCCCCTGCTCCCCCCGCCCCCAGATTCTGCGTGCCCCAGGATCTCGCTGGGTATCAAAGAGGAGGACCAGGAACACCCAGTCTCTGGGCTGTGAGGCGCTGTGCTGGCTACCTTCACCACCTCCTTGGATTGGGTTCTGTGGCCAGGAAACCCTGAAACCGGGACTCCAGCTGCCCCCATTCACGGCTCCTCTCAGGCTCTGTTACCCCGGAGGGACGCCAAGGGAGAGGGAACTTTGGTCCTCATGACATCCAATTTGCATTCCTGGGCCCAGGGATGGGATCCAGCCTAGGGAGCTAGAGACCTTCCACAGAAGACTGGGGCTCTCACCAGCCCCTCATACCATGAATTTCTGAGATGCTGAGATTAGATTACTTCACTACTGCCTTTCCACAGGCTCTGCACCTTGTCTGGGCTGCTCTTGAGGTACAGGCTTGAGCAAGACAGAAAGGGGCCACAGCCACCAGAGAGCGGAGCGCAGATGGGTTGGGTAAGCAGCCCACCTTGAAATAGCCATAGGCATGGCTGACTATGAGGGTAGGGAGGTTAAGGAAAAAGGGAGATTTCAAAAGGATTTTCCTTTGTTAAAGGCAGGACGCCTGAGGCCTTGATATTGGCAAGGTTGTTTTCCCCTCTAGCAAGGCATTAACATTAAGATAGTTGGGAGATTCCTGGAAGAATGTCACGGGCATCCCATCCAGAGTGGGGGTGGGGAGAGGTCCAGCCAGCCTTTGGCTCCCTCATCAGCAGGACATGGGGGCGAGGGGGGGGGAGGGATCTGTGCCCCTCAAGTTGCAGTGGTTGAATTTACTGCTTTTTGCCACACGTCTTGGTGTGATTTCTGCAGCCACAGTTACTGTTCCTACTGCCTGGGTCCTGTGATCCCTTGGGGCCAGACCTCCATGTTTCCCCGTGGCGCCCAGGGGCCACGTGCCCGAACCCCCAGGCTAGCAGGAAGCCGCCCTGCACCCCAGGAACACCCCTGGCATCACACCACTTGGCTTCCCAGTCCTCTAGCCTCTAGACCTTGGATGTGTTCCACGACCCCTTTGAATTTCAGGGCTCAGTTTCTTGCGTAATGTCGAGGAAGCCATGTCCACTTGGCAGATGAAATGTGGAGAGTCTGAAGCTTGGGGCGTGCGGGATATTGCCGGTTCTCCTGACGGACCGGATGTGCCCCGGGCTGAAGGTCAGGCAGCTCCTCGTCCCAGACCACAAGACCACATGCTGGGAGGGAAAGCACACCCGGGGAGCTGGGGTGGGGATGAAGGAGGAACTTTGACTGCCTTCATTCTGATCTTAGGCGGTTGAGTGGGATTCTTGTTTCCAGCTTGTCCCTGGGCTCAGGTGGAAGAACCTGTGGGCAAAGCATCCCCAGATGGGACCCCAAACTCTACCCTCCCACAGCCAGGAGCGCCCTGAGCCCACAAGCCCCCGCTGGCCCGTGACTGACTCCCAGACAACGGTGGATTGAACCTTCCCTGCCTCCCTGCACGTCTGCGCCCACCTTTGCCCCCACGTTTGCTTTATGTACGCC
>CM053618.1:8481071-8515232 GCA_028646535.1 Procyon lotor | reverse complement strand
CGCTGGGGACGGTCGCCTGGCGCCGCGCGCGCTCCGGGCGGCGCCGGCGGCTGCAGCAGGTGGGCACCGTGGCGCAGCTCTGGATCTACCCGGTCAAGTCGTGCAAGGGGGTGCCCGTGAGCGCGGCGGAGTGCACGGCCTTGGGACTGCGCTGCGGCCACCTGCGGGACAGGTAGGGCCGGGCCGGGGCTGCGCGGGACCTGCCCGGGACGGGGTGGGCTGGGGTGGGGGCTCGCGGGAAGGAGACTGGGGGTTTGTCTCTTGGTTTCCTGGGCTGTTGGTCGGACGCTTTGCCTTTGATCCTTTCGCTGGGAAGGTCAGTTCATGTCTGGTTCCCATTTGGAAAGGCAGGTAGGGTGAAGGACGGGGTCTGACCTGGTTATCTCCAAGTCTCCTGTTAGTTCTAAACTTTCTGATTCTATCTTAGGCTACGGCACAATAGTAGAAAATAAAATGTTGTGTAGGAGCACACGCGGGCTGAGGGCGGCACTGCTGAAACCAAGTCTCGTTCAAGGACACTGGCTTGGTCTTCTGGAGTTGGCTTCTCCCACGTCTTCAGTCCTGGAGCAAGTGCCTGGGAGACACAGGAGGGGCAGGAGACTTGAGCCGCTTTCATAAGTAATGAGCAGGGTGAAGTTTTGTGTTGGGAAGAGGGGGGATCTGGAGCCATTGCAAATGTAATATTTGCCGTTAAGAGAATAGTGTGTCCCCTCTCCCCAGGGGCAGAGTGGTCCTTTAATGAAGAACTCTGGGTAAAGTCTCCACCCACAGAAGGACCAGCATGGGGGAATTCCATTCACCTCCCTCAGAGAAGAAAAGGTGTCCTGTCATGTAACTCACCCCAAAGGTGAGGCTGCAGACACCTGCTCACTCTGGTGGAATTATGCAGCTGGATCTGGAAGGCTCGCTTGATGGGGAAGCATGCAACACTCTAGGAAGAGTGAATAAGGAAGAACAGAATCCCCTTCTTTGGTTCATTAGGGTTAAGACGCCTTCCTATCTGGCTACCGTGGTTTTGTTGTGGCCTCCTGTATACAGAGGGAGGGGACGTTTGCAAATTGGTCATTCAAAGAATCTTCTAGCAGAGGCTCTCTGTTGTCCTGAGTTCACTCTAGGACACACGCATTTGCTCTTCTCAGCTGTCGTCTTTAAAAAATGTGGACTCTCACAGCTTTGAAAAACTTCAACTTGTTTTAGAGCAATGTTGTGTATGCAGACCATGTAACTCTTGGGGATTTTCCATCCTCCTCCACTCCACATTTCTAAACCTGGAGAGACATTTGTGTTTTGTTTTTGTTTTTAGTAATCTCTACCCCCAGTGCGGGGCTAGAACTCAGGACCCTGACATGAAGAGTTCTGTGCTCGATCAGTGAGGCCTCTAATCCTGGAGAGGTTTTCTTTACGTATTTTAAAATTTATTTATATCTATGCTTTATTCAGATTTTATTGGTTTCCCCCTAACGTCCTTCTTTTTCTATCATAAGATCCCAACCAGGACACATTCATAATTAATTTGAATGTCGTGGCTCCTTGGGCTTCTCTAGACTATAATAGTTTCTCAAGCTTTTACTGTTTTTTGATGATCTTGAGAGTTTTGAGGAATCCTGAGTGGGCATTTTGTGGGGTGTCCTTCAGTTTGGGTTTGTCTGATGTTTTCCTTATGGGTGACGGGGATTATGGATTTTTAGGAGGAGGAGCACAGACATGAAGTTCCGTTCTCCTTGTATCATATCAGAGGTACCCAACTTATTGACAGAACTTTTAAGTTTTTGATTAAATTCCAGTTAGTTAACCTACAGTGCAGTATTAGTTTCACGTGTACAATATAATGATTCAGCACTTCCATAGGGACCTCCTTCGGTCATCAAAACTAGTGCCCTCCTTAGTCCCCATCACCTATTTAACCCGTCCCCCCACTCCCCTCCCCTCTGGTGACCATCAGTTCTCTGTAGATAAGAGTCTGTTTCTTGGGGTGCTGTGGTGGGTCAGTTAAGCATCTCTCTTCGGCTCAGGTCATGATCCCGGGGTCCTGGGATCGAGCACCACATGGAGCTCCCTGCTCAGCAGGGAGCCTGCTTCTCCCGCTCCCTCTGCCTGCTGCTCCCCTGCCTGTGCCCATGCTCTGTGTGTGTGTGTGTGTGTTGAATGATTAAATAAAATCTTAAACAAAAAGTCTGTTCCTTGGTTTGTCTGTCTCTTTTTCTCCTTGCTCATTTGTTTTGTTTCTTAAGTCCCACATACGAGTGAAATCATGCGGAATTTGTCTTTCTCTGACCGACTTATTTATGGAGAGGAGTGAGTGACCAGAACTGTGTCATTTAATGAGCCACTGGAGAGATTTGCAAACCTTTAATTTTCTGAAAGTCCCATCCCAGACCTATGGAATCAGAGTCACCCAGAGGGAAGCCACCTCGTGCAGTGTTAAAATCTCGCCCGGTGAACCAGACGCTTTAGTTAAAGGGTGATATCTGGGCCATAAAGAACCAGAAGAGCATGTTTATATCTTATTCAGGTGTGAAGATGAGAAAAGCCTTCCTCCTGCTGGGAAAACTTTAGGCATGGGGGTACTGGACCCCCTCCCCAAACTGGAGAAGCAAGTGCTTGTGGTGCACATCTAGACAAAGTCGTCTTGTGCTACTTCCTTCCCTACTTGAAGGACTGAAGTCATTCCTCAGAGAGAGACTTCCAGTTCTTATCTGTGTCTCCTGATCATCTGAATGACTGTTTTCCCACCTCTCATTGTCACTACTTTGCTGTGGTTATTGCTTTTGTGGAAAGAAAGGATGTGTCTTTTGCTTCTCTGCTTCCGTGGGTATCTCAACATAAATGGAACTGTATCCACTTCCCCTTGCTTTGAACAACACATACTTGGGATGGGGGTGGTGGGGCGTGAGATGGGGAGGAGGCAGGGCGAGGCCATGGGGTGAACATGGGTTCCGTGCCTCGTGTGCCTCAGACACTGAGCTGAATCCTGTCCCATGGGTGACCTTACATGAGCCTCAGCACCGTCCTGTGGCCTAGACGTTATCTCCACTCTGCAAATAAAAAACCGCAGGATCAGAAAGGGGGAGTGTCTCACCCAAGGCAGCTGTGTGCTGGGGGGTGTGAACGCAGATCCCTGTGGGTATGGCAGTCATGCACTTTTTATGAAGCTGGTGTGGTTTGCAAGAGCGAGGATTGCACGGAGGATCGGGAGACCCATGCACGGGACCCATGCACGGTCGTCGAAACTTTCTGAGCCTCATTTTTTTCATTTACAAGAGGAAGGGCTCGGACTTGATGAGCTCAAAGACACTATTTAGTCTAGGTTTTATTTATTAAAGGATCATTGAAACTCGGAAGCAAGCTAGAAAGAACTCTGCTAAATGACTGTTGTTCTCTCAACTTAATGAAACTAAAAACAGCCTGGGATGCAGGAAAAGCCCTCTTGGGTTTATTTATTTATTTTTTAAAAAATTTCATTCATTTGAGAGAGAGACAGAGAGAGCACACACGCAGGGGGCAAGGCAGAGGGAGAGGGAGAAGCAGGCTTTCCACCGAGCCAGCCTGGAGCCCGATGTGGGGCTTGATCCCAGGATCTGGAGATCGTGACCTGAACTGAGGGCAGACACCCAACATCTGAACCTCCTGGGGGCGCCTAGGCCCCTTGGGTTTAATTCCATTTTGAACCATTCTTTGGAACCATTCTAAGAAGCTGGGCTCTTCCTCCATAAGGGCTCTGACCTCAGGTTTCTAGAACTATTTTGTTCAAGGCTCTTGACAAGTTTGTGAATGTTTGGCTTGGGCACCCCGGACTTTGAGCTGGCTCAGAGTCCGCCTAGCAGAAGGCTGCATTGCCACGGTGCTCTGATTGGCACAGGAGGTGGGAGGGTTGGCTGCCCTCCTTGACCTCGTAAATCCCACTCTCCTTCGGGGTGTGTATGGCTCAATCGGTCCTAAATCTGCCCTAGCCCTTCCGAAGCCAGCCCTTGGTGTTTCCTGCACACACCGTGATCTCCTGGAGAAAAGAATTCTCTGAGTGTATCATCCTGAGCATCACTGCCTTCCGACTGAGGCTGGGTCCCTGCCCCCCCCCCCCGCCCCCCTTCAGGCTCAGGCACTTCTGCCTCCCAGACCAATTTCTAAGTTTAGACATGAGGTTTTCCAGCTGCCCTGGGCTCCGCTCCCCCACCCCTGTGATCTCTGCGGCCACTGTTGTTCTTTTGGAGAATCTGACCTCTGGCTTTTGCACTGATCCTCACAACACACACTCCTGCTTTAGGAGTAAAAGAAGGTGTTAGTTTCGGGACAACTTGGTCACGAACCATCCACACTCCAGACTTACTTTCTTTCAGACCTGGCGAAACAGAGATAATTATTCATTCACTGGGCATCATTTGTATGCAAGAGCTGACAAAAGCCGGGACCCCATTGGGCAGGGTCACGAGGGCGGTTGGGGTCTGTTATAGGCAGCAGCTTTTTCATCTTTATCGGTGTCTCTGTCCCATCCCGGTGTTAGACTGCCTGTGAGTCGCCGCTTGGCTTTCCACGGGCAGCAGCCTGCACAGAACGTCCAGCAGCCGCCTCCCCTTTCTCACTGTTGCCGCCCAGGGGTTAACCCCTGTGCTACTAACCAGCAGGCTGGAGCTCAGGGCGGGCGTGTGAGCCCCATGAAGGGCTGAGCTGGGGTGGAGGTGGGCAGGGGACAAGGAGACTCAGCCCGGGGAGGGACTCACGGTCAGAACTCACATGCGGACTCCTGTCGGGACCTCTGTCTGGCTGGGTGCAGATCTCGGGGGCGGGGGTGTCCTGTCGGGTGCTGGGTCATGCTGGGAGTTGAGGGTGCAGGCTCTGGTAGGATTAACCAGAGCAG
Organism: Procyon lotor; assembly: GCA_028646535.1. Classification (NCBI taxonomy): domain Eukaryota; kingdom Metazoa; phylum Chordata; class Mammalia; order Carnivora; family Procyonidae; genus Procyon; species Procyon lotor. Next base: position 8,510,380 of record CM053618.1, on the reverse strand, counting down.
AATCATCCAGAACGCTGCACCCGGGCATGAGGCCGGAAATAGGAACAGGGCCCAGGCCCGAGGGAGCAGAGTGGTAACGAAGTAGCAGGAATACCCCTGGTCGCAGAACCCCGTAGGTGAGCAGGCCAGACAACCGTGGGAGCCCACGACACCGGGAGGGAGAAGGATGGCTTCTCAGAGGGATGGAGGTTTGGAAAGCCCTTGCTTTCAGCAGCTGCTTGGAAACCAATGTCTGCGGCCTTCCTCGCACACCCCCCTGTGTTCTGTGTCAGGTGGTGTTGAAACTTCGTTTCTCCAGGGGAAGAACGCTTTTTAAATATCTTATGGTCATCAGATCCTTTGGTGTAACTCCAGACCTATACTCTGCTGTAGATAAAAGCGTAGCCGACCCCACCCCCCCACCCCCTCCCGGCCAGGCTCCCTCCCCCCCTTCCCCTTTCCAGGAAAGCTTAGTTCTCCCCCCAGATGTGCTGCGGTGTGAAAACAGACCCTAGAACAGCGGGCTGGCCTGAGGTAAGTGGAGTTCTGACCCAGCTCATGGTTTGTGGGCAGCGTCCCCCTCTGCAGGACATGCACGTGGAGAGGGGGAGGGGGCTTTTCTGAGCATGTTCCTGTGTGTTCCTCGGCAGGTTTTGGCTGGTGATTAAGGAAGATGGGCACATGGTCACCGCCCGGCAGGAGCCTCGCCTGGTGCTGGTGTCCATCACCTGTGAGGGCGACCGCCTGATCCTCAAGGCCCCCGGCATGGACAAGCTGGCTTTGCTGAGCAAGCTGCCTTCCTCGAACAAACTCTGGGATTGCAGGTGCTCTCCTCGGGGTCGCTGGGGACGTGGGTTTCCTGTAGGCTCCTGCCCGCACCTGTCTCGCCACAGTGTGTATCATAGGTGATGAGTTTGGTAGAGGAAACAGGGACGAGAAGTCTGGCCAGGGCGGGGACGGATGCAGTGGTCCGCACTGAGTGGGTGAGGCAGAGTACTGTTTTCGGGGTCCCTGGGATTTGTTTTCCTCTGGGTAAGGCATGCGGAGGTGCAGATGACCGTGATGAGGAAAGACGTTTTCTGTGCTCATGAATCCCTGGGGACAGGAGGCTTGGCCTGTCATGCGGGGCCCACACAGAGAGGCGGCAGGGTTGGTCAGGAGGTGGGCCGTGCTCATGGGTGGAGGTCGGGGGACGAGAACCAGAGACTTTTTTTAATAAAGATTTTATTTATTTGAGAGAGAGAGAAAGTGAGCACATGAGTGAATGGGGGGGCAGAGGGAGAGGGAGAAGCAGACTCCCCACTGAGCTGGCCAGGACAGGTGCGGGGGGGAGCCCGAGGTGAGGCTCGATCCCAGGACCCCCAAGATCATGACCTGAGCCGAAGGCAAATGCTTAACCAACTGAGCCACCCGGGCGCCCCTACAAGAGCCTTGACCGTGGTTTCCACAGGAAGTACCAGGCGAGGCGGCATAAAGAGCCTCAGGGTTGGCTAGTTTGAGTAATTTCAGTGGGCCCTGGGGCACAGAGGCTCTCTCTGGGTGCCTGGTACCTGGCCCTGGGTGATTAGGGCTGGGGGACAGTGGCCTGGCATGAAAGAGCCCAGAGAGGAGGTGGTTGGACTGGTTGGCATGCATGCAAACGGTGAGTGGGTCCCCACCCGGAGAAGTCCACTAGCCCTGGGAGGGGTGGCTCCTTCCACAGCAGCAAGGCCCCAGGATAAGAATACAGGAAACAGGGGCTCCTGGGTGGCTCAGTCGTTAAGCGTCTGCCTTTGGCTCAGGTCATGATCCCAGGGTCCCGGGATCGAGCCCTGCATCGGGCTCCTTCCTCTGCAGGAAGCCTGCTTCTCCCACTACCATCCCCTCTGCTTGTGTTCCCTCTCTCACTGTGTTTCTCTCTGTCAAATAAATAAAATCTTAAAAAAAAAAAAAAAAAAAAAAAGAATACGGGAAACACAAAAGCATGATTCGTACCTACAGACGGGGGTTTGGGGGAGGCAAGGGCCCATCTTTAGAGTTTGTCTCTTGTTTATTCAAGTTGGATGGACCTCTCTGTTCAGCATTGGCAGCCTCCATTCAGGCAGGCAGGACAACTGGGGGACTGTTAGTGGGGCCTGATAGCCGTTTCTCAGGGTGGGGTGATGGGGTGCTACACGGTTTCAAGGTGACTGCAGCCTCTCAGGTCTCTGGCACGAGTCAGATGTAGGAGAGTCCCACCCCTGGCCTGGGTATGCCTCAGGCCCGGGCTTCCTTCCTTCTGAAGGACCCTGCAGGGCCATCAAATTCCAGGGTTCCTGGGAGTCTTGTCCTGTGCAAACGGGACGTCCTAGAGGCTTGGGTACCTGTCATGGGGCGCCCTGGTCCCTTTGTAACGCCTGAGCATTTTCATCTTGTGGAAATCGGGGGTGTCCAGCGGTCCCAAGGCTCACAGGAAGGCCGCCCATTTCCCCCTGTGCCCTGGTGGTATGCTTTTTCAAGCAAAGTGTCTGAGCGGAAAACTGTCATTTGAGGTTCTGAAATTTCAAAAGCCTAGAATAATAATTCATTGACTATACTATTTTAGCTAATTATCTCCACAAGCTCATGAGGTAGGTATCATTCCTTCCACAAGGCAGAGCCGGGATTTGATCCCACCTGCCTCCTAGTGTTTGCTCTCAATGCCTGTGCCCAGGAGGGGAAAAGCTTTGCTGTCTAGGATTTGGTTAGTATTTATTCTTTGATTATTGGGAGGACTTTCCAGTAAACCTGGATTTTCTTTGTAAAAATCCATTCAGAGGGGCACCTGGGTGGCTCAGTTGGTTAAGTTGGTAGGGCTCTTGGGTTCCGCTCAGGTCGTCATCTCAGGGTCGCATTGGGCCCTGCACTCAGCAGGGGTCTGCTTCTCTCCCCTTCCCTCTTGTGCTCTCTCTCTCTCAAAATAAATCAATAAATCTTTTTTAAAAAATCCATTCAAGACATTATGTCTTAAGTATTTAAGTATTTTAGTAGGTTTTGCTCTGAATTAGTAGATTGTTAATGAATGAAATCCTATTGTGCTCACATAGGGAGGATCAATCTTTTTCTGTAGGATATAGATGACGGTACATTTTGTGTCAAAATGTGGAAGACGGTGGGGCGCCTGGGTGGCAGACGTGTGTGTCCTAGCCCGGGTGTTGTTGTGAGGGATCGAGGGACAAGCTGGACCCGGGAGCGGGTGCTTCAGAAACTCGTGAGCAGTGGGGTCGAGTCTGTCCCAAGTCGTTTGTGGTGTGAGGAGACTTCTGGGGGAAAGGCTGAAGGCCAGGAAGGACCATGAGAAAGCTTCGGGACGGAGCCAGGAATTAGAGGTCGAGCAGGGGTTGCACGAAGAGGGTTAGAGAGAAGAAAGAGGCCCAAGAAACTTGAGAGCAGCGGGGAGATTTGACAGGAGATGGGAGAGGCCGTCCCCAAACAAGGCGAGTCTAAGGGTCAGAGCGGGGCTGGGGGCGTTGGGAGCACAGGGCTTTGTCGGGTACAGGTACCGCATATGTGCATCGATTCCGGAGTAAAGTTCAGGTGGAGGTGAAGACATTTCTCATGGTGTGTGCGGGTCTCTGAGGGCAGGGGTGCTTTGAGAGAATCAGTTTCCAGATCCTCAAATCCCGTAGATGCTCGCCTCTCACTGCAATTGGAATCGCACCCACAGTGGGAAACTTCTTCTCTCCCATGTCCCCTCCGTACCCACAAAAGGCTTGTCCACCCGTGTCTTAATGGGGAGCATTGCTCTGGGGGGGAACCTAGGGGCCCAAATAATGGGAAATGTTGGTGTTGATGAAGAGAATGAGTCTAATGGCAGAGAAGATCATTCTACGAGTTGTGGGTTCCACACTTTGTCTTACACTAAAACGAAGGGGCTACTAATCAAATTGTTGCTCACAAGGAATAAAGTTGATGCTGAACCTTATCTTATTCCAGCACACATGGATATAACTGCAGGGTTTATTAAGACATTAATTTTATTTATTTATTTATTTATTTATTTATTTATAAGATTTTATTTATTTATTTGACAGAGAGGGAGATCACAAATAGGCAGAGAGGCAGGCAGAGAGAGAGGGGGATGTGGGGCTCGATCCCTGGACCCTGAGATCATGACCTGAGCTGAGGGCAGACGCTTAACTGACCGAGCCCCCCAGGCGCCCCTCAACCATATCTTTTAAGAAATGAACAGGAGTGGTATCAAACCACCATGGCATTTAGATTCCATTGCATACTTCCAAAAGCATAATTTTATATTTTGGTATATTAATATACATAATATACTTTATAATCGTATTTTAAATGCTAATATTTATAATTCAATGGAAATTATATCTTCTACAATAAAGTAAAGTGATGATAAAAGTAGTTTACATGTCATCTTGCCATTCTGTGAGGGGTCCACAGCATTTAAGCATTGTTTTAGTGGTGCTCAAGCAGAAAGACCTCTGTGTCATCTCATAGACTCTGTGCCGAGCCCGTGGGTAGGTACTATAGTATTCTCTCCAGTTTGCAACTGGAGACGCAAGGTCAGGGGAGTTCAGTGGTTTGAATAAAGTCACAGTCTAGACGATGGTGGAGTTTCACTTTGAACCTGTTCTGCCAGACTCCAAGCTTAGGCTGCGTCGACCATACCATAGTCCCTGTCCCCTTGTAAAAGTAGCATCAATCCTTGCTCCTCAAAGTGGATCCGAGGACCAGCAGCTTAGGCATCCTGAAGCTTGTCAGGTAGGCAGAGAATCTCGGGCTCCCATGAGACCTTCTGAAGCACAGTCAGCATTTTACCCCGATCTCAGTGGTAGGCAGGCATGCTAGGGTGTGCGAGGCGCTTCCCTGGGGCACGTTCTGCTGCCTCCCCTTCTGCTCCTGCCCACATCTGGCCCTTGGCCTGAAGACCACGTCCTGGCGCTCCGCGATGGGCAGGTCCCAGCGGTCCAGCTGTCCCATCTCTGAGCGTGTTGAGGCAGGACAGTAACCTTGGCTCTCGTGACCTTCCAGGCTCTTTGGTATGGACATCAAGGGCAGGGACTGCGGTGACCAGGCGGCTCAGTGGTTCACCAGCTTTTTGAAAACAGAGGCTTTCCGGCTGGTTCAGTTTGAGAAGCACATGAAAGGAAGACCATCGAGGGAAATTTTCTCCTCTTCAGTCCCAGATTACCAGGTGAGCCCCCAGAGAGCTGCCCTTCGCTTCTGCCAGTCACCCCTCTGTGTCCGGCTTCCTTCTTGACCCACAAAGTGCCTTTCTCGGGACCCCGGTTAGGAAGGTGTAGGAATGGCCCAGGTGAGGGGTCTGGGGTGTGTCCCGGGCGGGTATCAGGGGGAGAGAGGGAAGTGGCCCCGAGTGGGGCCAGCTCTCCAGCTCGTGTGGAGCTTGGATTGTGGCTGGTACCATGGAGGGAGAAGCCAGGGATGACCCCCGGTGAGATGGGGACTCGGGGGACACTCCCGTTGGGAAGGGGAAGCGATAAGTTCGTTTGGGACCGAACCGAGGTTCCTCAAGTTACTGAGGCCGACTTCCTCCTGGGGCTCCCTTGGCCATCAACCTGGTTTGTTATTTCGGGCACCAAAAAGGCACCTTCGGAGCAAGCCCGCTATAGCCCAACGCCCAGAGCCTTCCATTCTGCAGTGAGCTAGGGCTTAAAATGCGAGCTCCTCAGGCAGCTCTTGCTTTCCTCCCCGAGCCACAGGCTGTTTGAATGCAGGGATTTTCAGGGTGCTCTTTGCCCCCCCTAGAGCAGTGGCTGGTACAGAGCAGGAGCTTCATACAGGGACTGAACTGGTGCCATCTGCAGAAACCGGGAGCAGAGCACAACTCATGGGCAGCAGGTCCTTCCCCCGAGTGACGATAATGTTGTGGGAGGGGGGTCAGGGCTGGGCGCTGGAGTGAGGAACGGGTCCTGAAGGTGACATCGGCCCCCCGCCCTGGCTTCTGCCTTCCCTGGGGTGGGGGATCCCCTGTGAGGCCCAGTAGCAGGAAGCGGCCTGGCCCTGACTTGGCCGGACCCTAGACTGCCGTGTCCCCTCCCGGAATACCACTGGCCCTGTCCGCACAGCCCTCCCGGCCTTTGCTTTGCTTCCAGCTGGGCTAGGGTGTTCACTGGGGCAGGAAGGCCTGAGGGTGCCGTGTTCCTGGCGCAGGTGGCCTACCCGGACTGCTGTCCGATCATGATCCTGTCAGAGGCCTCGCTGGCGGACCTGAATACCAGGCTGGAGAAGAAAGTGAAGATGGACCAGTTCAGACCCAATATCGTGGTGACAGGCTGTGACGCTTTTGAGGAGGTAAGAGGCTGACCGCTTTTGTGCTTGAAGCTCAGATGTGCTGCTCAGGGTGCTCACTGGACAGCTGCCCCCTTACCCAGCCTGAGCCCAGCCCCACCACGGTCAGCTTGTGAGGGCTGCTGCCTTCCCCAAGAGTCCCCTTAACCCAGTGGAGCCCTCCGCTTGCTGTGGCCGCCGTCCCCTCGCTGGTCCCCAGAGGGCGCCACTCTCCCTTTCCATCAAGTCTGGAGCTAGGCAAGAGTGTATCCTCAAGACTCAGAACTAAAAGGAAATGAAGAGAACAGCCAGGGGTGCCTAAGGTTTTGAGACTCCTGGAGGGCCCAGACCCTAAAGCAGAGGCCAAGAGGATACAGGAGCTCTGCCTGTGAACAGGGCCCCGGAGATGGTCCCCCTGTGGCTAAGGACCCACGTGCTCTCCTGTGTCGCTGGTGGTGGGGACTTCCACCCTCTCCAGCCACAGCCCCTAGTAGCCTTAACAGGACACCCCCATCAAAACCCAGTTGTCCTGCAGTCTGCACAGAAAGACGTAAGTGGGTGTTGCTTTGTGCCGGGAAACATCGAGAATTCTAGTAAACATAGTGGGTGGGCTAAACTTTATGAGCCCTGGAAGCAGCCACAGCAAATCCACTGATGGCGTGTTTGCTGGTCATCAGACACCGAACTAATGTATTACTTCATACAAATTATTCTATTTGATGCTGATGACAACCCTGTGAAGTCTTGTATGACTGTCTCCTTTCGGTAAGGAAATTAAAGTTGAGGGGCCTTACACACCTGTTGGACATGTGATTGGTTGTGGGATTAGAACCTCCGGCTTGCACCTCTAGCTTCTGAGGGGGTGAGGTCATGCCTCCAATTTAGAAATTCCACGTAGCTAACTCTGAGGGGAGAGTCTCCCCATTCTTTGCTCCCTTGGGCGGTCACCTTTCCTTTTGTGTGAATAAGAAGTGCCCATATTTGCAGAGAAGTGTCAGCCTTTAGAAGAAACCTTTGTGGGGGCCGCCTGTGTGGCTCATTCAGTTAAGCATCATCTCAGGTCGTAACTTTGGGGTGGGAATTGAGCACCGCTTACCGGCTGTGCCTAAAGGAGCACTGACTACAGAGGGGGCCGCACAGGAAGGGGCCCCAACGTTCTCGGGTGGTCAGCGCCTCGAGGGAAGAGACTCAATTTTTCTCCGCAGGAATAAATCCAGATTTGGTGGGACTTAACATTTATACAAGGCTGGGGGGACTCCTTCAGAAAAGACAGTAACACAGTTGGTGCAGGGCCTAGAAGGGGTCCGGTGCAAGAGAGGGGACTAGCCTGCCCCCCAACACCCCGTGGTCTACTAGTGTGCATAAGCCTGGAGTCCTTAGACGTTTGCTAAACACAGATGGAAATCGAGGCTCAGTGTTCCTGATGCAAGTGGCAGAGATTTGGGTTAGAAATTAGTCCATGAAGCAAAAAAACGCTTTCACAGGAATCCTGTAACTGCTCCATTGCTTTCTGAGAAATTTTCTTTTAGGGAATATAATTGTTCTTGATTTGTCTCCATGGAAGGTCCTAATTTCAGTAAGATTTTGAGCCAAGAGGAATGAGAAGAAAAGCTTTCACCAGGAATCTAGTGAAAGAATTTTTGCTTTTCTGGAATTTGCTAACTACAAGTTTTTGCTCCTTTGTAACTTGTCGAAGTACCAGAGGCTAATGTGAGCCGAATCATCAATCTTAGGCAAATTGAGTGGGTAGTGTCTTTTTTTTTTTAATTAAAAAGTGTTCAGTCACCTTGAGCTCCCTGTTTTAATTCTTGCATCATGATGGGCTTACTGAAATAGTAATGTAAGTAAGGCAGAATACTCTTATTTTTCTAGAAAAGTCCTCTGGTTGTATACATTTAAAAAAAATCCTTTGTATAAAATGATGCTAATATTGCTGATTTATCCTCCCTGACATTAGGAAGGCCAGTAGTTATGGGCCTGATACATTAACCCGTCTGCCTAAGACTATTGCACAACTATAACCTTTTCAATTAGTGGGACTCTATTAAATATTGATGTAAGATGCTAATATATATAAATATTTACTAGACCGACTAATAATAAAAAAATAGCAAATCTAAGCATGGTGCAAAGAGGTCATTTGTTTATTGCAAAAATATGGAGCAATAGTAGAATGCATTGTGTAACATTTGCTCTTTGTGACCCAGGGGACTTGGTACTTTCTCCATGTAACTCAGAATGTTAAGCAAGTTTTAAAAGGAGGCTTCCCTTGGGCCAGTGTGATGTGTGTGAGTTCGGGGAATGCAGAGCAGTGGAGTTTAAAAATAATACAACTGAGTGATGCTTCTTGTTTGTGTGTTTGGCCCTTGCAGGAGTCTGGGATCAGGTGTTTCCCCAACTTTGCTCACTTTCCTGGTATGCAGGAATTGACTTTTTTTTTTAAATATCTTGTTTGTGTCATTTCTCACTCCACAGTATGAAAGAACTGTGGAGAAGCTTGCAGAAAACTTGGGTGTGATATCTGTCACTCGGGAAGTGATTCTTAAAGGTGGTGGGTCTTGAACCGAGGCAGCCGTGGTTGGACTCCCAGGCCCCTCACTCACTGGCTGGGTGAACTGGGTCCTCTCTGTCCTGTCCTTTGCAGCTGTTGAGAAGCAAAGTTTTTGCAAACCAGTATCACCAAATTCTCAGTCCCCTAAACTGGAGTGGGGACGAGTTCGGATTTTACTTGGGTGCATACATTAGAAGTCTCTGTCCTAGAATAAGAACATCATCTCTGCCGGGCCGCAGGGACTTCTGAAGAAGCAATGCCAACAACAGCATATAAAACAATAACAAAGTAACAGTAACAGCCATGGATGGCGGTTGACAAATGTGCATTATGTCCTAGGCACTGTGCCAGGCATTTCTTGTGCAGGATCGGACTTTATCCTCCTACTTACCCTTTCCAAACTGCAGGTTGGCCCATCACGGGGTTAGAATTTCAGTTCTATGGGTCCTGACCAGCATTAAAAAAAAGAAAAAAAAAAGGACTAGACTAGAATAAAAAGTATCAGAGTAAACTACATGTAGTATGGCGAAGCCTTGCTCTGTGGGCTTCTGGCTTCAGCAGTTCTCGGCATCCTCTGTGCTCACCGTGATAAGTGGGGTCACCATCGGTCACCATACAGCACTGTGACCATCTTTTTTTTTAAAAGATTTTATTTATTTGAGAGAGAGTATGAGCAGGGAGGAGGCAGAGGGAGAGGCAGAGGGAGAAGCAGACTCCCCGCTGAGCAGGGAGTCCGATGCAGGGCTCCATCCTGGGACCCTGAGATCATGACCTGAGCTGAAGGCAGGTGCCTAACCAACTGAGCCACCCAGGCGCCCACATTATGACCATCTTATTGACTGTATCCCCTATGCCTTACTGTAATCATTTCATTCCAACAAACTGGAATTTGTACCTCTTAACCCCCTTCACCTCTTTCCCCCAACCCCCCCTCCACCTCCCTTCTGCCAACTACCAGTTTGTTCTCTGTATTTAAGAGTGTTTTTTTGGTTTGTTCATTTATTTTGGTTTTTAGATTCCACATATAAGTAAATCCTATGTATTTGTCTTTGTTTGACTTCATCTCACTTAGCATAAAACCCTCTAGCTCCATCCATGTTGTGGCGAATGGCAAGCTCTCATTCTTTCTTATGACTGAGCGGTATTTGATTGTGGATGTGGAGCACGTCTTCTTCGTCCGTTCATCTGTGGATGGGCATTTGGGCTGCTTCCTGATCTTGGCTGTCGTAAATCATGCTGCAACAAACATAGGGGTACTTATATCTTCTTGAATTAGCGTTTTCGTGTTCTTTGGGTAGATACCCAGGAGTGCGATTTGGGGAGCATATGGTAATTCTATTTTAATTTTCAAAGGAATCCCCATATTGCTTTCCACGGTGGCTGCACCAGTTTGCATTCCCACCAGTGGTGCACGTGCGTTCCTTTTTCTCCACATCCTGGAGCGGCCATTTGCTTTCCAAAGCTGCCGCAGAGGTTAGCCCATCAGATGGAGATGTTGAAGCTCTGCTGGAAGAGTAGCAGAGATAGCAGTTGTGTGGGGAACCCGCCAACCATCTCTCCTACTGTCTTCTGGAGGACTGTGATTCTCAACCAAGGGTACCGAAGAGCAGCCCAAACTGCTGCCTTTGGGAATTGAGTTGGTGGCTGCTTCTCCCAGACTGTGGCTTTGGTGAGTGCGGGACCCCCTTCGCATCTCAGTCAGGACTGACCCCCGGGGGAGACGGGGATCCCTGTGTTCACGACGCTCCGGAATCCTCGTGGCTCTGACTTCCCTGCGAGGAGCCCGGGAGAAATTGAGCCACCTCAGCCCCACAAAGAACCCAACTCCGTGAATACACATCAGAGACGGAGAAATAGGAGAAATAGTTCAAGGTCTCCTTTTTCCCCTTTTTGTAGCCTGTTCCTGGTGTTCGGGCTTCTGTCCTTCCCTTCTGCCTCGATTTTCCCCAAACAACCAATTCCTCCTGGCACATTTATTATGCACTTAGGTTTATAGGAACGATTGATTCTGTGGGAACATACACCAGCCACTGTGTAATGGGAGGAGACTTACGCTTTACAGGTAAAGTATTCTTTGTCTCTACACGGTGCTGAATCACGAGAAAGCCTCAAGAGAGAATCTGGGACCAGGGCTCAGGGATGGGGCAAGCTTTTTAATGATTTAATTCAAGAATCTTTCAGATAGTTACTTTTTTATTGTAAAAGTAATTTTTCAAAAAGATCTTGTATTTATTTAAGAGAGAGAGAATGAGCCAGAGAGAGAGAGAGAGAGAGAGAGAGAGCACAAGCCAGGGGTGGGGCTAGGGCTGGGGGGAGAGGCAGAGGGAGAAACGGATTCCTTGCTGAGCAGGGAGCCCGATTCAAGGATGCGAGACTCGATCCCAGGACCCTGAGATCCTGACCTGAGCCAAAGGCAAATGCTTAACCAACTGAGCCACTCAGGCGCCCCTAAAAGTAATTTTTTTTTTTAAAGATTTTATTTATTTGACAGAGAGAAACACAGTGAGAGGGGAAGCACAAGTAAAGGGAATGGTAGCGGGAGAAGCAGGCTTCCCATGGAGCAGGGAGCCCGATGCGGGGCTCGATCCCAGCACCCTGGGATCATGACCTGAGCTGAAGGCAGACACTCAACGACCGAGCCACCCAGGTGTCCCTAAAAGTAATTTTTTTAAAGTACCACTTCTTGGGCGCCTGGCTGGCTCAGTGGTTGAGCCTCTGCCTTTTGCCCAGGTCATGATCCCAGGGTCCTGGGATCGAGCCCCACATCGGGCTCCCTGCTCGGTGGGAAGCCTGCTTCTCCCGCTACCACTCCCTCTGCTTGTGTTCCCTCTCTCGCTGTGTTTCTCTCTGTCAAATAAATAAGTAAAACCTTAAAAAAAAATAAATTACCACTTCTTCTGTGTAAAGAAAAACTTGGAATAAAAATCCTTCCCCATCCTACCATCAAAAAGTAGCCTATGATAACATTTTATTGTGTTTTCAACATTATTTATGTGACGATGTTCAGGTAGTATTGAAGTCCCCGATTTTCACTTAATGGTAGATGGCACAGAGGTCTGTCTTTACAAATTCTTCATTAGCATAGTTTTTGTGGTTCCATATTAGTCCATCTTTGAGCTCTGTCATCATTACTTAGCCATTCCCTTGTAATTGAGCGTGTAGGCGGTTTTCCATTTTCCCTTACATAAATAATGAACAGCTTTGTAAAATGGTCTTTATCTACATTTCTCAACTTATTCTTAAGAAAGGCAAAGTCAGAATTTTAATGGCTTTTCATATATGTTGCCAGATGGGTTTGCAGAAACCTCCTACCAGTTTACATTCCCGCAAGTTGAGCAGAAGTGCACCTTTGTCTCGTACCCGGGCAGCGTTGGTGCCTGTAATCTTTACTAAATCTGATAAGTGAGAAGTCATGTCTCCTGTAAATTGGCAATTCTTAATGTAAGGAATCTTGTGTTAGTCAGTCTGTGAAGGGAGTTTGGCCTTCAGGTAGAGTTTTACTTAGGCTAAGGAGGCTTAATTCCAATGTATAAACAAGGTTCTAAAATACTCATGCTTGCAACAGACGTTTATTGAGAGTTTTCTGGGTGCTAATCTCCGAGACAGATGAGTCGTATCCTTTGTAGCGAACTGGTAATAGCAAAGCCCTTTCCTGAGTCCTGTGAGCTCTCCTGGCAGAATATCCAGCCTGCGGAGGGGGTCCTGGGAATCCTCCATTTGTAGGTGGTTGACCAGCAGTATGGGCGAGCTGCACCCTTGCCATCTGAAGTGAGGGGTGGGGGGAAGTCTGTGGGACCGAGCCCTCCACCCGAGGGGTCTGTGCTAACTCCAGCTGGTTAGCGTCAGACCCGGGTTAGAGCACAGGACCTCTCTCGGTGTCTGAGAACTGCAGAACTGGTGTTGGAAACACACCCTGTGTTCGGAGTTGGAAAGAATCTGAGAAACTTCCTAGACCAAAATGATTTTAAAAATGTGTTGTTGGAATGATGATGCTTTTGATGAAAAAAAAAAAACCTCACAAAAAAGAAAAACAAAAAAAAATAAAAAAATAATTATAAAAATACTATTTAAACTTGAGGAGCCTTCCAAATATATTGCTCTAAATATATACACGTAGCTGTATGTACAGGTTGGTGGTTTTTTTTTACATGAACAGACTTATCCTACATAGAGTGTATATATAGATGTGCTTTCTTCGCTCAGCAACATCTTAAACCTTATTCAGTCGATCAGTAAAGACTCACACCCTCCTTTCTGCTGCCCAAACAGTAATGCTCTGTATGGGCCACATGTAGTTAGCCAGCCCTAGTTCATGGCTTCTCACACTCACTGTAATCTCGAGCATCATTGATAACAAGCCAGAAAAATAGCAAAGGATTCCTAAACAACAAACTTGTGCATTTATCTCTTCATCCCCTCAGTTTATCCCAACGGGGCTTCAAATTGCTTCTAATCCGTGAATGTGTGACAGAATCTATTAAATTTAGGAGTAGCAATTAGAGAATCCGGAGCAGGGTACGGGGAGGCACCGATCTGGGACTGAGGTTCAGGACGTCTCAGGGCTCCGAGGATGGCGGGAGACCGCGGCCTAAGGAGCAGGTGCCCAGACGCCGTGCAGCTGTTGGTCCGGTAGAACCGCTGCTGATCCAGGCCGTGTTCTTCAGGATAAGTCCTTTGATAGCCCGGGGTAACAGTGAGTGGCTTTTGCCTTCTGTCTTTCTGTCTTCCCCTCAGATGTCTTCTTGTCTGTCTGTGGTGCGTGGGTGTTCAGTAGTGGCCTCCTTTGTCACCTGCTGCTCCCCCCACCCTGTGTGTGTATATAATGTTATCTGTATATAATTATATATGTATGCACACATATACAACAGATATAGAATATATATACAAAGATGGATTAGATGTATTCTGTTCGCTCTCTTTAAATATATGTGTACAGCTCTGTGTGTGTGTGTGTGTGTGTGTGTGTGTGTACAGAGAGGGAAGGAAAGGGAGGGGGAGAGAGAGATTGAGAGAGGGTACACTCTCCTGTCATACATTTAATTTACTGCTTGTCAGGTGCCTATCTGGACTCTAGTGAGGATCTCAAAGAAGCAAACACCCTCATCTGCACTGTGCCATGTGCTCCACAATAATTGCCCTAGACCCTTAATTTATGTCTTTCTTTGGGTGCTGCTTGCCCTGGGAACTACGTAATCTTCATGTAGTGTTTGTCAATACTAACGGCAAATTCATAGCAATTTCTCAGGCCGATCCCACAGAGCTGAGCCCGTTGTGTACAGTGCTCTCTCCTTTCTCACTGCCTTTCTTTCTTCCTGTCCTTTCTTCTTGCCCCTCAAAAACTCCGTGGTTCTATCCCATAGGGTAAATAACGAACTTACGGGCCTGCATTTTGCCCGGCTGCAGAGAGGCTGCTGGCCAGCAGGGGGAGCAGTCAGCTCTTTCGGCTGTTTCCTGCGTTAAGGAAAGGCGCTAGAATCTCGTGTGTCTCGTAGAACCTAATGGAAAATTTAATTTCATGCATTCTTAATTAAAATGAACTTTTAATAACTTAAGGTATTTTATTATTTTCCGCTAATAACTGAATTTATAATTACATTTAAACTTAATTCGTGTAGTTTTTTTTTTTTTTTTACTGCAAATAATGCTCTGCACCAAAATGCCAACTGTGATCAGATTAGGGTGAGTGACGTTATTATATAAAGTGATTAATATTTTCGGAGGTCACTAGAGCTGCCAGTTGGGGAGCTTGAGACAATTTCTATGTATGCAGACAATTTGTTTCTCTAAACTGGGTATTGCCGTTCTCTAAGAGCGGAAGAGCAGAATAAATCTGTTTCATTAAGCTAGGACACCTGACCGAACTTTTCAGACTTTCCTGCTTCATGCCACAGTCACAAGACGGAGTTTTCACAGATCTGTGGCTTTGAAGTACGAAATTCATCATCATTTGGGCAAAGACCCTGAAAGGAAGGTAGTTGGAGAGCTGTGGGGCGCTGATGGGTTCACATTCCTGTGGCCACAGCGCCCTCGTGTGGCAAAATGCATCCAGTTTTTTCTGCCGCCCCCAGGCCAGGGCTGCATTTGACCCACACTTCCCTGTGCAGGATCCCTGTTACAGATCGTACTTGGGGGAGGTCACATTCCGCCGTCTGAGCCACCTGCTCTGGTTATTTTGCATATTTTTGCTGTTTGCACATGACTTGTAGTAAGTTCTGGCTGGGATATAGAAATTCCACTTGTTACGTGGGGGTCTTTGCATTTTACAAGGATAACATGGTTTGTAGGCCAACTGGTTGTTTGGAACACGGATTTTATTTGCACACAGCAGTTGTTTCCTAAATGGTGGTTGGGAACGCAGGGCATCCACAGAGACCTTTACCGCGGCTGTGCGCTCCTATTTCTTAGGACATTGTGAGCTGGGAAGACCCAGTTAGGGACTGGAGTACCTTTCCTGTGTTTGCTAAGTCACCGCTGTAGGCTCTGGGGAGTTTGTGCATCCCTGGAAGAGAAGCAGGGCAGGGCAGGACTAGAGACTGGTCATCACTGGTAGAGGGGGAAACAGGATGTGTTAGCTCCTCCCCCTGCCCCGCCTCCCTCTCCTGTCCCTTGGTAGTGGTGGGGGGAGGGGGGAGTCAAGGACCAGGTGAGAGGAATAGATGTCTCCTTTCCTCTCTTGGGGACTGACTACTCACCAAATTCCTTAGAGCCTCAGCCTCCAAACCGCGTTTGGATTGAGATCAGGGCCAGTGGCTGTGGAATGCCAGGTTCTCTCCCGGCCACGGGCTGCCTCTCTGTGGAGGCGGGAGTGTTAGAGTGTCAATCTCATACCTAACTTCCGGTCTGTGAAGTCATTCATCAAAGAACTATCAGATTTGAACTTGGCTTCCGTTGTAACTTAGCTCTAAGGACAAAGTGGGCTTATCTTGCAGGCTATACATTTCTCATTATATATCAATAAATTGGCCTTGTAGTTAATGTATGATTCTCAGGGCAAACGGCCCTGCAGAGAAGGTCTGCTTCTGCTGTGCTCAAGGACTCAGGTTTTGGAGACACTGAGTCAAGAGGTGGTGGCATCCTGGCCTTGCTCGTGTGCCCTCTCCCTTTGGCCCTTGGGGAGATACTTCCCGGTGTCTGGCCCTTTCTTCTGCTGGCTTCATAGCTGGGACCAGCCAAAGAGGAAACTGCTTTAAAGACTAACAAAGCCTTGATTCATAAGATAACTTCTCCTTTCCTCCTAGGATACTTGGGATGAACTCCTAATTGGCAACGTAGAAATGAAAAAGGTTTTGTCTTGCCCCAGGTAAGGATTCTGTGAGAGTCAGCCTGTGGGGGGGTGGCCCGTTCCTTGCATCCTAACCGCCAGCTAAGCTATTGATTCTTGAATAACAGGTGCATTTTGACCACCGTAGACCCAAATACTGGAGTGATCGACAGGAAGGAGCCACTGGAAACCCTGAAGAGGTAAACAGCAGTGTGTCTGCTGGGTTTGTAGTATTATCCCCATACCAGAGCTACCTGTGGGGGTAAGTGCCCCATCCAAACACCTTTCACTCTGCCTTCTGGTTGGCATGTGTCTGTGGGTAAATTGCTTCCTCTTTCTTTGTGGCTGGATCTTTGAGTGCTTTCGATGGACTTTTCGTTGTCTAAACTATGTTTGGAAATTTTCAGGTCTCTCATGTCAATTTTTACTAAGTCACGTGGGTATGTCCAAATTAAGACCGCAAATACTGTAACTATTTTTATTGCACCTCAGATTTCTTTGTTAGACTCAGCATCAAGGATTATGAGAGCACTTGAAGTTGCAATAATGAAATATTAGAAAAGTGGAAATGGAACAGATTGTCAGAGGTTGTTTATTTGGGACCTTCTTTTAGGCTTGGGTGTTATTAGCTGACTTTATTTTTAATTTTAATTTTAATTTTTAAAGATTTTATTTATTTATTTGACAGAGACAGATCACAAGTAGGCAGAGAGGCAGGCAGAGAGAGGGAAGGAGGCAGGCTCCCTGCTGAGCAGAGAGCCCGATGGGGGGCTCGATCCCAGGACCCTGGGATCATGACCTGAACTGAAGGCAGACGCTTAACGACTGAGCCCCCCAGGTGCCCCGATATTAGCTGACTTTAGTTATGAATAGAGAATGTGGTTTTAAAATGGATGTCACCATTGTGGGGAGATAATGGCCTCTTCTATTTTATTTCCTTTTTCTCTGTTCTGTTATTTGTTTCCAATGATTTTGAGTTAGAGAAGAGGTTATTTTTTGAAGCCTTCGGATGTGCAATTCTGTTTTGTCTTTTGATTTTTGAGATGCAGTGAGATTAATTTTTTCCCCCTTACACGGGTCTTTTGAAAAAGGTTAACTTCATCAGTCAACCCGCTTCATGGCAGTTGCATCTGTATCTTTATTTTTGTTCACCGAAGAGCCTCAGCTTTTGGCTTATAAGCCTGGGGTGGCGGGGAGCATATTACTTACGTGCATTGAACAGAAGGTTTGGAGGGGCGCCCGAGTGGCTCAGCGAGTTAAGCATCTGACTGCATTTCAGCTCAGGTCACCGTCTCCGTCCTGGGATCAAGTCCGGAATCGGGCTCCACACTCAGCGGGGAGTCTGCTTCTCCCTCCACCCCCGCCAGCCCCAAATAAATTAATTAACTGATTAAAGAAAAAAGAACTTGGAGAGCTCAGGCAGTTCCATTTCGAGATTGTATGAGAATTTGTTTCAGAGAGTTGTGAAGTTAGAGCCATACATGCAAACATACCACTTACTGATTTTTTTGAACCTATGACTTATTATTTTTTTTTTTTAACAAAGCACTTATTTTGAGTAACACTTAAAGTTTTTCAAGCTAAAACCATGGAAAAATTGTATAGACGCTCAAGATGCTTCTAGAAAAACTAGGATTTTGTGTAGTTTGCCTACTGGCCCACAGACAGATTCTCTTCCACAACGTGGAAGAGGCTTGCTACTTATTATAGGTCATCTGAGAATGAAAACTTGAATTTTCTTGAGAGCACTTAGATTTTTATTTCCCTTTTGTGCATGATGATGCATTTTTGCTTCTTTCAGCTACCGCCTGTGTGATCCTTCTGAGAAGGCAATATACAAGTCGTCCCCCCTCTTTGGGATCTATTATTCAGTGGAGAAAATTGGCAGCCTGAAAGTCGGTGACCCGGTGTATCGGATGGTGCAGTGATACGGTAGGTCAAAGGCCAGCTTTGCTGCTGGAGGGCGAGGCCTCAGGGCCACAGCCACATTGCCCTGTGTTGAGATGTTTTTACGTTTTGCTGATTTAACTCTTAGGAGAATGAGTGGTTTGTGTTCTGTCTGCTTGGATTTGGAAAACGCCTTTTTTTTTCTTCCCTCCGCAGTCTGATTTATTTTGCCTAGGCTTCTCCCCCACTTTCCATTCAGTTATAAAATGCTGATGCAGGAGCCCCAGCAAAAGGCAGGTAGATGTTCTCAGTTCATTAAGAAATAAGGAAATGATGGTGAGCAGGTCTCAAGAGTTCTATGTTGATTTTTTCTGTCTCTGATAGAAAAGTGAGGGGAAATGTTTAAATTATGCAAAATCAACTTGAGAAAAACATTAAATACTTTTTATAAAATTCATGTATTTATTTTTTAATAAAATATTTATTTATTTATTTATTTGACCGAGAGAGAGAGATCACAAGTAGGCAGAGAGGCAGGCAGAGAGAGAGAGGGGGAAGCAGGCTCCCTGCTGAGCAGAGAGCCTGATGTGGGGCTCGATCCCAGGACCCTGAGATCATGACCTGAGCCAAAGGCAGAGGCTTTAACCCACTGAGCCCCCCAGGTGCCCCTCCCTTGACCAGCCTTGAGGACAACATGGGATACGGTCCAGGCTGCCTAGATCCCACATCAGATAGACTTGGGTTTACAACCCTAGCAGCTCCTTTTCCTAACTTGGTTGAGTTATTTAACCTCTCAGCCTAGAACCCTTATATGCAAAGTGGAAATACAGCAGTACTCAGCGAAACAATCATTGTAGTTATTTTGAGGATTAATTTGTATAAAGTTGCAACATTGCAACAGAAATGTGAGGTATCCCAATTGGGTGGGGGTGGGAAGCATGGGCCGTGAAAGAATTCACCCAGGGCAGAGCAAAGGAGGTAGTTTATTGAATACACGGCCAGAGAGCAGCAGGCAGCCCAGAAAAGAGAGACTGTCTGCTAGGAGGCGGTGGCACGGGGCTATAGTTATAGGGCAGAGTAAGGGGCTTATGGGGACATAGGGAATTTTCCCATTTTTGGTAATATCAGGAACTGTGCCTGGTTGTAAGTAGCCCATTGGTTAGGTAGGGCCTATGGATTAAAGAGCCTGTTTGCATTCAGCTCTCTGATCGCTGTGGGCCCTTTTGTCTCACTCAGGCTTCCATAGCTCAAGCCTGTTGCCTAAGAACAGCCCCTACTCCAAATATAGAAAATGCTCAATAAATATCAGCCGTGATTTTTATTGTCATCATTGCAGAGTGGCTCCTAGGAAAACTGGTGGAAGCCAGCAAAGGGTAAACATTCTTACCAGGATCGGCTCTTGGGAATCTCTGGCTGTCGTGCCCAGTTGAGAGAGAAAAGAGTCCACGTTGTCCCTCCCTTTCCAAATCCAAAGGCTTTATTTATGGACCCTTTCTCTCCCAGAGGGAGCTATTGCCTTTGCTTGTCTCATTTTTGCATCACTGGCCTTGGCTTTCTGCCTGTCTGGAACTTGCAGGTTGTTGGTTCTTTCTTTCGGTTGTCTTTGGGAGTGACTCTAGTTTTGAGGACATTAATATCCTTTGCACCCTCCTTGAGGACCTGTCTTATGCCCAAGGGGAGGTTATTCAGTACTGCCAAAAATATTGAAGATCTGGGGCACCTGGGTGGCTCAGCTGGTCGAGCATCTGACTGTTAATTTTGGCTCAGGTCGCGTCCCGAGATCGAGCCCCGTCAACCGGCTCTGTGCTGAGCATGTTGCTGACTTGAGATTCTCTCTCCCTCTGCTCGTCCCCCTCCTCCCCGCCCCCGCTCATGCTTTCTCTCTCTAAAATAAATAAATAAATAAAATTTTAAAAAGAAAAAGAAATATTTAAAATTTGAACTATATACCGGGAGGGAAAGAAGCAAATTGAGTATAATACAATTGGATGAGTGGATCAGCCCATAATCTAAATTCGTTAACGAATGGAGAATGACCGTCCTTATCTGACAGATCTTTTGCAAAACAACAGTCAGCTCTAGAGGCAATTCAAAATCCCCCTGTTCCTTTACCAATCCCCAAACTTCCCTTATGGATGGAAAGGCTTGAAAATGATTTGCCTTAGGAAACTAAAATCCTTCTTGGAAGAGCTTCCGTTCTTTCCGTGTCCCTTAGTTATACATTTTTTCATGTCTTGAAATTTAAACACAGCTCACAATCAGCTGTCTGAGACTTAGGGAAAAAAAAAGAAAAAGGAAAGGAAGCCTTTTTAAAAATAGGAACTGCTGTAAGGGCATTTGTGCCCAACCTCCAGCAAGCCTCTTTAATTCCAGAGACAAATATAAGTCTTAAAAATCTTCTCCAGCAATATCAGTAACTATAAGATTTTTACATCTGTGTGTATATGTGTTTCTACCTCTGGATGGTATTGCTAGAAGTAATTTGTGAGAGAGCTCTGTTTAGTTGGTTGGAAGACGAGCGTTTGTAAGGCTTGGACGTTCTAGAACTCTGGAAAAAATAGAAATTAACCCAAATGTTTTCCAGTTTCGTGAGATCTGAGAAAATGTTCAGTATTAAAGCTAATTTATGTTTATTGGTTTAGGACGTCTGGGTGGCTCAGTCAGTTAGGCATCTGCCTTCTGTGTAAGTCATGATCCCGGAGTCCCGGGATTGAATCTGGCGTCCAGCAGGGAGTCGGCTTCTCCCTCTCCCTCTATCCCTTCCCCAACTTGTTCTCTCTCTCTCTCAGTGTCTTTCAAATAAATAAAATCTTAGAAAAAAGTTTGTTGGTTTAATTAAAATAGAGACACATCTTTAGAGTTATCAAGAGTAAATATAAAACTTTTATTCTACTTGAGTTTACTAGCAAATAAGTACTTGCTATCTCTTACAATTTATACATATATAAATGTATATAAGTTCCATATATATATGTGGAATATATATATACACGTATGTATGTATGTATATACACATATATGTACACACACACACGTACATATGTAGACTGCACACCCAGTGTGGAGCCCAGTGCGGAGTTTGAACTCACTGAGGTCAAGATCTGAGCCAGGATTGAGAGTCACTCAACAAGACACTCAACTGGCTGAGCCATCTGGGCACCCCCTCACAAGAAAAAAATGATCGCTCAGGAGAATGACTGACTCTGCCTTAGGTCTCATAGTTTTTGTGGTTAATCTATACATAATTGTTGGGAGCTGTTAAAAAACAGAATTCAACCAAGTAAATTTGAAGATCTAACTGACTCTGTTAAGCAATTCCTGAATCAGGCGGCAAACCGTTTAGCAAGTAGTGGGGAGCTTTGAGGAGTTGTACAAAATGAAGGGTTTTATAGGAATGAAGGTGGGCAGGAAAGTTATTAGCAAAAGAAAAGGATTGTTCCAGGCAGGATCACCTTCCCTCAGGGAAGGAGGAGGGGGGTCTTACCATTCAGATGATCCCATCTTCCTTTGGGGGATGGAGGGGCATCCTTGGGGGCGGACTCATGGGTGCCCATCAGAAAATTCCTGCCTTGGGGACACCTGCGTGGCTCAGTCAGTTAAGCATCTGTCTTTGGCTCAGGTCATCATCCCAGGGCCCTGGGATCGAGCCCCACATTGGGCTCCCTGCTCAGCGGGGAGTCTGCTTCTCCCTCTCCCACTGCCTCCCCACTGCTCACACTCTCTCTGTCTCTCAAGTAAATAAATAAAATCTTTAAAAAAAAAAGTTGTAGAACGTTTGTGGAAAAGGGATCCTTGAAAAGGAATTTGAATCTGTGGTTGAGCTGGCTAAGATTAAAATAAACACATTTAAAAATAAGTTTTAATATCGAAAGTAAGCTGGTAAAAATTAGAATTTGGGTTTCTCTACTAAAAAGACAAAGTAGGTTTTTTTTTTTATTTTTTTTTTTTTACTGGACTTTTGGTCTGTTAAGTCTTTTTGACCTAGAACATTCCAAAAAATTTGTTCAACTCATTAGGCTTATTTGATATATCAAATTACGTGAGAATCATTGTCAAATAAGGGGTAATACTAAGCCTTCTTTGTATTGCATTGTTAAATTGTGGCAAGTGGATTAAGTCCATTCTAAGGGAAAAAAAAGGCTGCTCATTGCCAGGCCTTTGCCATACCGATGTCCTTCCAACGTGACCACAGTCTGCCCCTGACTTACAAAAATGCAGGTGGGTGAACAATTCCTGTAAACGAAGTGAACAGCTGGGGTTATAGGAACCCCAAGAAGGCCACTTGGTGCTCCCTGGCTCCCCGGCAAACCTCACTTTTCAGGTTTTGCCTTCTTTCACCCAGCACAGTACATTTAAGATGACTCAAGTTATGGACACACACGGGTGGAGAGAGGTTTATACAATTGCAAAAACAATCTACCAGCAGCGCCTGATGTGTCAGGTCCATAATCCTGTGACAAAACAAAACAGTACAAAACAGAACAAAATAAAACTGTTTTTATGCCCAGAGGCCTCAGACCTCCCTTCGAACACCTGCACCTGGAATTCATTCAACGGCAGCTTGTACCAGTTATCACTATGTTCCTGTGATCTTAAGCCTACTTTCCGGTTGATCTGATGCCCCCATGGTAGCAAAGAAACTGTTAAAAAGTGTGTTTCCCACTTGGGGTCCACCTTTCATGATTTCCAGTGATCAAGCACTCACACCACTAGACACATCATATGAGCCTTAATAACCTGGCCAGATTTTTAGAATTCTAGCCACAGAGAATGAAGCAAACTTCTTTGCTCATCATGAGGTTGAAGAAGCTTCCCGGATCCCAGTTCAGAGGATCCTGTCGGTCATAGTTTAGATTCTGGTGACTAGGTATTCCGGAAATGCCATCAGAGGAAGACAGCCATTCTAGCCCCATTAAAAGACCTTTCCTGGTGCTCCTGACCACGGACACTGCTGCAAATCTAGAAGGTGTTAAGTCCTGGGTGCACATCACAAAGCAGAAGAAGGCTCTACATGACATCTGATCCTATACAGACCCTGAAGACCTAGAAATTAAATTGAGGAGGAAGAGAAATCATGGACCTTGCCCTACATTGCTTCCACCCAAGACCAAGATCAAAACTTCATACTTTGAACATAAAATCCTTCTTCTTTTCCTTTCCTTTACTCTGGCCTTAGCTTGGAAAGATGACATACTCATTCTGTCTTGCAGGCCATTGCTAAGTCTAAATTTACATTGTTGAGTTAAAAGGGACCTACTAGTGAGGCTTCATAGTTCGGGGTTCATTCCTTTTGACAGGTCCCTATTTCCCTAGTTAGGAATAAATGTCAATGAGGCTAATTTGCGGGGCACCTGGGTGGCTCAGGCAGTTAAGCATCCGACTCTTGATTTCAGCTCAGGTCATGATCTCAGGGTTGTGAGACTGAGCCCCGCATCCAGCTCTGTGCTGAGTGTGGAGCCTGCTTCAGATTGTCTCCCTCTGCCCCCAACCCCACCTGGGTTCATGCATGCAGATGACCACACTTTCTCTAAAAAATATGGGGCTAATTTCTTAATTCTTAAAGTTATTACTGAGTCTGCTGCTGAAACAATAGCTGCCTAGTGAAGATTGTTAGACTCTCTGCCAAAGTAGTTCTTGATAATAGGACAGCTCTTGATTATCTTTGAACTGAACAAGGAGGTATTTGTGCTGTGGCCAACACTACCTGCTGTACCTGGATTGACACTTCTGGGGAAACTAAAACTCACTTACCTAAGATCACTGAGCAAGCGTCTTGGCCTAAAGGATGACCCCTGCAGTGGAATCTGTCTTTGACTGATTTGGTTTGTTTGGTTTGGGTCTCGGGCACCAAGGCTTCAAAGTGAGCTCTAAACATCGGGGATTATCCTGCTTATAATGATTATAATAATCTTCCTGCTGCATTGTATCCTCTCAAAACTTTTTTCTGTTTCTTTCTTTTTTTTTTTTTTAGGTTTTTTTTTTGAGAGAGAGTGGGGAGGGGAACAGAGGGAGAGGGAGAAAGAGAGTCCCTACTGAGCAGGGAGCCTGATGCGGGGCTCGATCCCTGGACCCCACAATCGTGACCTGAGCTAAAGGCAGACTGCTTAACCGACTGAGCCACCCAGGTGTCCCTGTATCCTTTCAAAAACTTTAAATGTCTGATCACAACCGCTAGCCACCAAGCACAGGATCTCCCTAAGACGAAAGCAGCAGAAAAGGAATAGAGAACAGATTTAAGAGATGCAGACCTTGACTTGTAACCTGTGAATTTCACAGGGATAAATCAAACACGTCACGACCTGGGAACGCCACCCAGAGGATCAGCAGAAGCTGCGAGCACCACACTGCAGAGCTGAGACTGACACCAGTCAGACAAAATGCCTTCAATTTTGAACACAGCTCTCGGTTCAGCTGAGAGTCTGATCCAAAGGGAGGAATCGTTAACCAGAAAACCACAGCCCTAAAATGGCTTCACCCAGTTAAGGCTTCAAGTCAGTAAACCAAGATTTACTCCCTAACCTAACTGCGATTTCAGCTCCCCTAGAATGTAACGTTTGACCAGGCAACATAGAACTTCGGGTCAGAGCTGGGAAGCTGCCGGGTAGACCATTCTCCGGAGGAGGGCAAGCTTGCCGCAACTGCATTCCATGCCAATAAAGTCCATTCCTCTTTTTATGTCCTTTCTCTGCCTTGAAAGACTTTTCTTTTTTTTAGCTCAGTAGAGCTCCCCTCTCCTTGCTACATGGGATGCAGTGCGACTCATGAGTCGCTTAATAACGTCAATCAGATCTTTTAATTTACTCAGTTAAATTTTGCTCTCACCCGCGCGTGGAATGGACTCGAGCTGGGAAGGCCCACAGTCCTTGTGAGAGGACAGGCGGGGTGACAACATGTGTCTTAAGCGAGGTGCACGTATTAGCACGGCAAGGACACGTGAGTGCCCAGATCGTGCACGGGGCCGGGACGCTGTTGGCCGCTGGGCCCGGAGCAACTCTTCAGCCTTATTACCCAGCAGTCCCCCACCCAAACCCAGGGCGCTTGCCCGGCGGCCCACCCCCCAGAAGCATGGAGAACTTTCCTCTCTGGCGGGCATTGCTGCTGGGCTTTAAAAGTCACGGTAATGTAACTTATCTCTGTTGTGAGCCTAGTTTGGTTTCCGCGTTCTGGATTCTTTGTATGACAGATTGATTAAAGCCGTACCGAGGTGGCAGTTAGTATTTGCACAGGGTCACTTACTCATTTAAACTTTAATTGTGTAAAAGTTCATCTGTTCCACTGTAGATGCATTACACGTTCCTCACGGTGAATTTAGAAAATACCAGCCAAGTTGGGGAAAGAAACCACCCATTGTCACTGTTAAAGATTGTATTCTGGTTGGTTTTTTTTGTTTGCTTAATGTAGCCATGATCTGTACACTATATGTAATATGTACATATATATATAATATACACTATATACAGATATGTTGTGTATCATATAATATACATGCAGATCTATATCATCTGTATATCAGATGGTACATATATGCAGAAGTATGTATTATACACACTTTCATAGACCTCCAGGCTTCTCAAAGGTCATTTCTGATGGGATGGCTTCACAACATTATATGTAGAAATATACACCATGTTCTAAACACCATTTTATAGTATTTGACACTTGGAATATATCCATTTTGTTGTAAATAATATTATAATATATATCTTTGTATGCAGAATCATTTTATTTATTATTTTTTAAAGATTTATTCATTTGAGAGAGAGAGAGCACACGTGCACAAGTGGGGGAGGGGGCAGAGAGAAAAGAACAGGCTGCCTTCCTGCAGAGTGGGGAGCCTGTGGCGGGGCTCGAACCCAGGACCCCGAGATCACAACCCCAGCTGAAGTCAGACGTTTAACCGACTGAGCCACCCAGGTGTCCCCGGGGCTGTAAGTTAGATCCCTAAAGTGGAATTATTGATGTGAGGGATATGGGCATATATTTCAGCATCTTGACCAATGCCTTTCAAAAGCCTGTGCGCCCCCTCGTGCCCTGTGGGAGAAATCCTGGCTCCAGGCTCTTGCCAGACCTGGAGGGCCTCTTAGTCTTAGCAGGCTGCTTTTTTCCCCATGGAGGTAATTTGGCACAGGACGTAATTTATGTTTCTTGCATTTTAACCTCACTGAGGGACTGTTGTGAGTGTTTGAGGTATTTATGACCTGTAGGAGAAATAACCAGATAATCAGAGGCCCTTGTCATTTATTCAGGTCTCAGCATCCGGGAGGCTTTCCTTAGGATTTCACCCACCGCAACACCGCCGCCGCCTTGGCCCATCCTTGGAACCAGCCTGCGGCCACCATCACCCAGGAAATAAATCTTCATTTTCAACTTTTCGAAGTTATGCATGCTCTGAGTGAATGCAGGAAACGTGTTAGAGGCGATTCAGAAATAAGATAAGTAGATTTTAGGTAACGAGGACTTTCGAAATAAATCAAACTGTCTGTGAAATTGTTTTGAATGTTACTATAGCGATTACAGTTCTCAATCCCTGACGTGAACATTGAGGAGTGTTTAAGAAAGCGCTAAGAATCAGTTAAAAAGCCGCAAATTTTTTTTTAAGTGTTGACATTTTATTAGCGATCATTCGTGTTTTAGGAGGAATGGGAAATGAGATCACTGTTTCCTGAGGTGCCTTTTCCATGTTAACACAAATTGCTGTTGTTGGTCTTTACATGGCCATTGAATCCTGTCAACTTTTTGCTCTTGGGTTTTGGAATCAGGGTGTATGTGAGTATGGAAGTTATTTTACAGATCTTGTTTTTATATTCGATTAAGCCTCTATGAAGCCATACGGAAGTATTCTGTGTGTAACTGCCGGATACACTGCCTCGAATTCCAAGTATGATGAAGAAAAGATGGGATTTTAAAAAGAATGGAATTTTGAGAGTAGGAGGGAGAAGAGGAAAGCATGAGCACATTTTTTTTTAGAGGCAAATAATTTTTTTGGTAACAGAGACATGAATTATTTTGGTGTAACTAAACAAAAATCCTCACTGAAGAAATATGTGGATGAATTAACCTACTTAAAATTTTGTGGTTTCTTTAATATTAATAAATGTGAATCTTAGTTGTGCTTTTTCTCTGGTATTTATGAGTCTGCTTTAGGGCTTCTCTCGTTTTATAGTAGAATGTCGTCATTGGCATTCATTTTTCTTTACTCTTTTCTAGTAGCACAGCAGAGGGCTTCCTTCCAGAGATAGGAGTGGACTCCGCAAACATTACCTCCCCTGGTGGGTGGAGGCGGGGGGTGGACTTCATGCACGACACAGACGGCCCACTGAGGCAGGATGGCCAGTGACCTCGAGGAGACTGTCAAAGGACAGCCATTGAAGTCAGCCACTGAAATAGAGAAGCAGATTTTTTCCTTTTAAATTTCTGAAGAGAGCAGCGCCTGGCCGGCTTAGAGGAGCATGTGACTCTTGATCTCGGGGTCAAGTCCCGAGATCTGGGTGTCGAGATGACGTAAATGAATAAATAAACACTAAACTAAATTTCTGAAGAGAAATTAGAGAAAGAGATAAACAGAACTCCATAAAGATTGAGTGCCCATGAGCTGTCTTTCTGTGGAGAACATGGAGAATATGGAGCTCGAGTCCTGTGTCCTGCTGAGGTATGCTGCTCTCTACTCTGTCCCCGGGGCACTCATCACCATCCGTCACTTCTCTGTGGGAAGCTAGATTTGCCCCCTCTCTCTCCAGCTCGTTCCTGGAAGAGGCGGTCATTGATGTACTGTAACAGTGGAAGTAACCTCGACCCCTGTGTTCTGAACACCGTTCCTGGCTTTCACAGGAGCGGGGCAGGGAAAGGGGGACCTGGGGTTGGAAGAGAGAATAGCACACACACATATATAATATATAATAATAATTATTATATAATATTGTAAATATTTATATATAATTATATAAATATAATATATAAAGATATATATGTGTGTACACACACACACACACACACACACACACACACACACACACACATTCTCATTCTCCATTTGTGTGGACAATTCTGGCGGGGCCTTGAATGGTACCGTTCTAGGCTGCCTTTCTCCTTGACCAGACGAGTTAGGCTCCACCGAAGCCCCTTCTCCACTAGGTCACAACCTTGACTCTGGCCTTGCCAGGCCCGTGAGCTCAGTTTAGCAAGAATCCTGCCAAATCAGTTTGAGAGCATCCTTACCCTTGCTCTCTGATCACTAGTATTACAGGATTGAGTTCCTCATCACCACTTGCGGCGTGTAAGACCTTGGTAGGCTTGCAGCAAGAATCCTGTTAAATTGGTTTAACAAGAGTCCTCCTACCCTTGATGTCTTTCCTGAAGTAATTTTCCATCCGCTGACCCTGTCTTGCTGCAGTGCGGCTACAAATCCCCACTTGTCTTTGCTGTGTTCAGAGTTGAGTCCTATTGTAATATCTCTATTGCAATTGTCTTATTTTTTTTAATTGACCTATAACATTGTATTAGTTGAAGGTATACAATGGAATGATTTGGTGTATGTGTATATTATGAAATGATCACAATAAGTCTAGTTAGCACCCATTACCTCACACGGTTTTTTCCTTGGGAGGAGAACTTTTAAGATGAAATCTCTTAGCAACTTTTACATTCACAACACAGAATTGTTAACTATAGTCAACATGCTGTACATGATGTCCTCAGAACCTATTTCTCTTACAACTGGAAGTTTGGGTCTTTTGATCACCTTCATTTATTTTGCCCACCGCCCACCTCCTGCCCTTGGTGACCACCACTCTCTTCTCTGTACCTATGGGTTGTTTTTATTTTTGTTTTTGTTTTAGATTCTACATATAAATGAAATCATATGGTATTTATCTTTCTCTGACTTACTTCACTTAGCATAATGGACTCAAGTCTATCCACATTGTCTCGAATGGCAGGATTTCATTTTTTTTTTTTAAATAAGGCTAAATAATAGTCCATTGTAGGTACACACATTTCCTTTATCTGTTCAACTGTTCAGTGGACACCGAGGTTATTTCCATGTCTTGGCTATTGGAAAAAATGCTTCAATGAACATGGGGTGCATAAATCTTTTCAAGTGAGTATTTTCTCTTTCTTTGGATAAATACCCAGAAGTGGAATTGCTGAATCCTATGGAAGTTCTGTTTTTAATTTTTTTTATTTTAAAGATTTTATTTATTTATTTGAAGAGAGCTAGAGAGCACAAGTAGGCAGAGTGGCAGAGGGAGATGGAGAAGCAGGCTCCCTACTGAGCAGAGAGACCCGTGCGGGGCTCGATCCCAGGACCCTGAGATCATGACCTGTGCCAAAGGCATACTCTTAGCCAACTGAGCCACCCAGGCACCCTGAGTTAATTTCTGT
>CM053618.1:8459502-8480571 GCA_028646535.1 Procyon lotor | reverse complement strand
CGCTGGGGACGGTCGCCTGGCGCCGCGCGCGCTCCGGGCGGCGCCGGCGGCTGCAGCAGGTGGGCACCGTGGCGCAGCTCTGGATCTACCCGGTCAAGTCGTGCAAGGGGGTGCCCGTGAGCGCGGCGGAGTGCACGGCCTTGGGACTGCGCTGCGGCCACCTGCGGGACAGGTAGGGCCGGGCCGGGGCTGCGCGGGAGGGGGCTCCGGCCGCGGGCGGGAGCGGGGTGGTCTGCAGAGTCCGCCCCCGGGTCCTTCCTTCCCTTACAATGGGGCAAGGACAAGGAGAACGAGAGGCCATTACCTCCCGACGGCGGACCCCAGGGGTCCTGGACCCTGGGCCTGTGTGTCCCGATCCAATTCCCGGAGACAGCTGCCTTTCCACCTCCCACGGGCGCTTTCCCCTCTGCGCTCCTGCCGGGGAGTGGTTTTGGCGCCCAGGTGCCTGCCAGGGTGCAAGCGGACTTCAACTCCATCTAGCGGAGGCGACGAGCGTCCAGGGACGGGTCCCCGGCACATTAGTTTTGTTTCTGGAGAACTTGGGGAGACTTGGGGCCGCGGAGCGCAGCCCTCAAGGAGCGCGGCCAGGTGGAGCGCGTAATCCTAATGACAGCTGTTGAAGCTTAAGCTTCTGGCCGCTGAAGAAGTGCTACTGCACGTGCTCCTTTCCCTAGTTGTCGCCAGCCCTCTTGCGGGGATAAAGAAACCGAGGTCCCGCGCCACCCAGCGGGGGGTCCGGGACTCTCGTTCTCTTCCGCCCGCGGGGGCTCTGGGAAGTCCCGTTATTAAAGCCCTATCTGTGTGGTCACGATCTGCGTGAAGGCTCGGGGTGCAGGGAAGGCTGCAGAGGCCCCGAGCGAGCGGCTTTGTTCTCGCCCGGGTCGGGCGTCAGGCCAGCCCGGAGCCTCACTGTAAGGCTGCACTTCACGCTCGGTGCTCCCAGCCCAGCCCTCCCAGTTCCCGCAGGCGACACGGAGCTGAGCGGGGGCCGCAGCTCCCCGGACAGAGAGCAACTCGCAGCATCAGTGAAGAGGGAGCTTTCATGTTTGCTTCGGGAAGGAAGCCGAGAGTCCTAGATATCTCATGGTTTGTATGGCGTTCCCGCACTCGGCGAGACGGTCGAAGTTACTGGATTCCTTTTGTAGGCCCCAGAGGCAAAGGGCGTTATCATTTTACTGTATGGACTGGGAATATTTACCGAGCTCATATATTAATAAATAACAATCAGAGCCTGCATTTGTGGCCGACACTATTTTTGTCCACCCACTACCGCGAAGTATGATCTGAGAAGCCAACAAAGGCTTTCTGAACTCAGTGTGACAAGTGCCAGGGAGCGCAGAGAAAGAGCGCCAGAAACCGCTTGGGGTGGGCAGGAATGACGTCATCGCTTGAACTGAAAATTTACAAATAATTATGAACTTTCCAGGCAAGTAAATTGAGAGAGGAACCTTCTAGAGAGAGAGACACGGAGTAAGCTGGGTAAAGACCCGGACTTGGAGGGCAGGTATGCTGGGGGAAAGGTGAGTGTGCTCTTAGGAAATTACCGGAAGGAATTAAAACCAGGTAGATATGTCTACCCCACTGTGGCTAAAAGGTGGAATCAACCCCAACCCCCCCCCCCCCGCAGATGAATGGATAAACAACATCTATACACAATGGAATATTGTTTGGACACAAAAAGGAACGCAGTTCTGATACACGCTACAGCATAGATAAATCTTGAAAGCATTATGTGAAGTGAAGTAAGTCAGACACGAAAGGACAGATATATAATCCTAATTATACGAAATAGTTGCAGTAGG
The DNA here is from genome assembly GCA_028646535.1 of Procyon lotor. Lineage (NCBI taxonomy): Eukaryota > Metazoa > Chordata > Mammalia > Carnivora > Procyonidae > Procyon > Procyon lotor. The sequence goes on along the minus strand of CM053618.1, from coordinate 8,478,769 downwards.
CAAATTCACAGAGACAGGAAGTGGATTAGAGTTTACCAGGAGCTCAGGGGTAGAGGGAGAAGGAGTTATTGCTTAATAGGTTCAAAGTTTCTATTTGGGATGATGAGTTTTCGAAATTGATAGAGGTGATGGTTGTATAACATTGTGAAGGTACTTAATGCCACTGAATTGTGCACCTAAAATGGTTAAAAACACATTAAAAAATATCCATTTTCTGTTGATGGACAACTTGGGTTGTTTCCATGTTTTGGTGTTGTGAGTGAAGCTGCTATGAACATCAGTGTGCAAGGATCGGTGTGAGGCCTTGTTTTCAGTCCTGAGGATACCTAAGAGCATGCTGGGGACTTTATGTTGTATATATTTTACCACAATAAAAGAGTTAAAAAGGAAAAGGCTGGCCTGCCTGAGGGCTGGGAGGGCGGCTGGGTTATTCGGGGCCTTGCCTGCCTTGCCAGAGAGTTTGGGTTTTATACTGAAAGTGGGAGCCATGAAGGGATTTCTCACGAGGAGGTGACATGATTAGATTGATGGTTTGGAAAGGTCCGGCTGCCAGGACACCCAGCTGGCTCAGTGGGAGGAGCCTGAGACTCTTGATCTTGGGGTCGTGAGTTCGAGCCCCTCATTGGGCATAGAGATTACTTTAAAATATTTAAAAGAAAGGACAGATCAGGCTGCTATCATTACGTGGAAGAATTATGATGAGCCAGAGAATATTCGTATGTCAGTACAAAGGATGTGGAGCAGGGCAGCGCTCTGGCTGGGTCCAGGATGAGGACTTCCCGCTCACCTTGTTTTTCTAGTGTAGCTGCAACATCTCGACCATGATGACCCCCTGGAGGAAGCTCTTTAACAACCGCACCTATTGACCAGCACATTCTGTTTATGGATTCGGAAAGCGCAAGCTGATTTCTGTAACCATAATCACTTGATCTGGTGTGAACTGAAATCACCAGAGCGTCCATATGTTTAGCTTCCTCAGTAGCTGAGGCATAACCTCTACAAAGGACTCCCCACCTCCCACCCCTGAACAGTTTTCTATTGCTCTCCTTTCTCCATTTATCTCTTTTTCTGGCAGGTACCTCTAGATCAGGAGTATTGCACCAGAAAAAAATTTGTCCATGGGAACAATAGACTTTGGAGCAAATTGCAGAATTCACCACCCTGAATATTGAAACGTTAATTAAAAAAAAAAAAAAAAAAAGGTAGGGGTGGATTTGGAGAGGTGTAAGTGGCATTTTATGCCGCAGCCCCCTCAAGGCAGCCCCCACCCCAGACTCCATGCTGTGAGAACCAGAGAGTAACTGTCTTGATATTCACTTTGGGAGCCTGGGGCCTACTGTGCGCCAGGTACGGTGCCTCTGTGTGCCCTTAGCTTCTCTCGGGGAAATAGTCTCTTGTCATCTCTTTGGGGCATGTTTAACAATGTGGGTCAGAATTTCTGGCAGTTGAGATGAAAATATAATAACATCTTTGATTTCTGTGCCATCCAGGAGCTCAAAATGTTCTGAAGATCTTAGAGATATTCCATGCTTGACCGGTTCCAAAACCCTTTGAAATTAAGACAGACTCCGTCTTGCTGTGCTACTGAGTTGATGTTTAGGATGGACACACAGACATACACATACAGACACACAGACTCACACACACCAGGCTGGCAGGGAGGAAATCAAAGAGGACAGCGTATGCCTGAAGCTCCCACACGGTGGGCCTTGAGGATCTTGTGTTTTGAACACGGCAGGTTTTGGCTGGTGATCAACGAGAAGGGGAACATGGTTACAGCTCGGCAGGAGCCTCGGCTTGTCTTGATTTCCCTGACTTGCGAGGGTGACGCCCTGACCCTCAGTGCAGCCTACACGCAGGACCTGCAGCTGCCCCTCAAGACGCCGTCCACGAATGCGGTGTACAAGTGCAGGTAAGGAAGGGGTAGAGAAAGTCACGCCACCAGAGGATGGTGGAGAGCGATGAGGTGGCAGTGACAGTGGATGATGTCCCGGATGAGATCTACATATTGCCATCGGAGTTGCCCTACTACGCCTGGAGAGACTGGGAACGTTCCAAATCTGAGTTAGGAAGGGAGGCGCAAATGTTTTTGTAAACTGTGATATTTAGCAACTGGTGCAAGGAAGGTTCTAAGATAGAAGAGACAGCTGCAGCCAAGAGAGTGATCCGACCTGCGTCTGTCTGCATGATAGCAAGGGTGGGGATTTCAGCCAAGAAGGGACTTTGTTAGAGGCTCGCTCTTTCCCCGACATTAGAAGGGCTGCAAGGAAACAGTCTAGGAAAACCAGCTTTGCTTCTGAGAACTCATGTCTCGAGGTGATTTTTTTATCCCATAATGGGGAAATTAGAATTTGGCCAAGTTGTATTCCTGTCATTGTTTCTTCATTTTGAGTTTAAATTTAAAAATTTTTAAATTTTAAAATTTAAAAATTAAAAAATTTAATTTTAAAATTAAAATTTTAAAATTAAAATTGTGAAGGCTGAATGGAGACCATAGCCTATCTTAGAAAAGAGCATCATATCAGGAAATATAGATCCGAGTTAGATGAAAAATATCTAAAGGCCCCCAAAAGTTTATAAGATACAAACTTTTATTTATTTTTTTAATTTTTTAATTTATTTTTATTTTTTATTTATTTGACAGAGAGAAACACAGCCAGAGAGGGAACACAAGCATAGGGAATGGTAGTGGGAGAAGCAGGCTCCCTGCTGAGCAGAGAGCCTGATGCGGGGCTTGATCCCAGGACGCTGGGATCATGACCTGGGCCAAAGGCAGACACTTAACAACTGAGCCACCCAGGTGCCCCAAGATATAAACTTTTATAAGTTTATAAAAGTTCATCTAGTTTCTGTAGTATTTTAGAGTTTCAGACATAATATGTTATTATTTTAATTGATGTTTTTTAACGATATTCATTCATTTTAACTATATTCATAGATGAAAAACTGGAAAATACTAAAAGGAGTAAACAAAAACCTGTGAGATAATTATAAGTAATACACCGATGTTTTCTCTCTTTGTAGTTAATATTTTAAAAGAAATAATATAAAAATCAGAGTCTATGAATACTGCCATATACTTGATATGTTGAGTACTTTTTCATATTGCTAAAAATCTTCAAAAATAACAATTTTCACATTGGCCTAATATTTCATTCTGAGGGTGTGTCCTACAATGCATTTTAACATGTTCTTGCAATTAAATATTTGGATTGCTTTCCATTTTTTCCAGGGGCGAAGAAGAATGTGACAAATATCTCAGTGCAAATCTTTTGTTCAAAATGCTTATTATTTCTTTTATTTATTTATTTATTTATTTATTTATTTATTTATATTTATTTTTTAAAGATTTTATTTATTTGACAGAGAGAAACACAGCGAGAGAGGGAACACAAGCAGAGGGAATGGTAGCGGGAGAAACAGGCTTCCCACAGAGCAGGGAGCCTGATGCGGGGCTCGATCCCAGGACCCTGGGATCATGACCTGGGCAGAAGGCAGACGCTTAACGACCGAGCCACCCAGGTGCCCCTATTTCCTTTTTTAAATAAAGATTTTATTTATTTATCTGACAGAGAGAGTACGAGTAGGCAGAGAGGTAGGCAGAGGGAGAAGGAGAAGTAGGCTCCCCGCTGAGCAGGGAGCCCAGTGTGGGGCCCAGTCCCAGGACCCGGGGATCATGACCTGAGCTGAAGGCACATGCCCAACCGACTGAGCCACCCAGGCACCCCAATGCTTATTATTTCCTTAAGGAGAAATTGTTAGCAGTGGTTTTGCTAGAAACAAGTAACTATAGACTTTTGATATATGTTGCTAAATAGTTTTGCCAAATGGTTATACCAACTGTATAGCTACTAGTATTTTGTGGGTGTCTCTGGCTAATTGCATTTTGACCATCATGTTCAAAAATATTTGGCCATTTTTATAGGAAAAAGATGGCAATTTCTTGTTGCTTTAATTTGCATTTAATTTATTGTCTGAGGCAAACTTTTTATTTTTACTTTTTTTTAAAGTAGGTTCTATGCCCAACATGGGGCTTGAACTCATGACCCCAAGATCAAAGAGATGCATCCTCCACCGACTGAGCCAGCCAGGCACCCCTGAGGCAAACTTTTTAATAAGTCTGTTGCAATTTGTGTTATATATTTGCTCATGTCCTGGTTCCTGTTTGTTTGCCATGACTAGGTATCTACCCATATTTTCTTGTGGTTATTTTTTTCCCACTTTATTATTACTTCATTTGGAATTATGAGGAAACTTTTTTCATGGCCCCATACAGGCTCTTTGGTCCACATTCAAAGACTAAACAAGAACATGTTTGGAAATTGCAAAATGAGAAGGTCTGGACATGTTACAATAGTTCCCAGACTCTTAGGGTGAGTATGTCGAGGACCTTTTGGACCTGAGTATCCTTTGGCAGCCCAGGCCATTCTCTCATGGATTTTTAACTTCAGCCCACATTCTCCTAAAGATTTCTGATGAGTCTGAGAGTCCTGGGGTCACTTTCTAAAGATCATGATCATAGCCAGTACACCTGCTTTTACTATGGAGGTTGTTGCTTGATTTTCTTATAAGCCATAATAAATAGCCACTGATGGGATACAGAGAATTAGGGCCATTAAATGGATTATTCAGGCAAACAGCCTCAAGACATGTCTACATTATCTTTGTCAAAGGTTTTAGGAACATTTGGATTTTTTTTTTTTTGGCTTGGATTTTTTGGGACAGAGTGTCAGTGGAATGTTGGACCCAATGGCACAGCTGAGGCTGTTCAGAACATAGGAGAAATGTGGGAAGAGAAAGGAAGAAGGCAGAGAACAAATTGTGCTAATTTAAGAGCCTCATGTTGTGGGTATTTATGAATCTTCTCTACTGAAGGCAGTAAAGACTGGAGGAGGGAACTCCTACTCAGATAGGAAGACGGCAACACAGAACCCCTAGCAACATGAAAAGTCAATGAAACATAACATCACCAAGAGAGCATAGGAACCTAGTGACCTATTTCAGAGACATGGAGTTTGTGATTTACCCAATAAAGCATTCAGATAGCTGTTTTAAGGAAATTCCTTGAGATACAAGAAAACATGGAGAGACAGTTCAGTGAAAACAGGAAAATAATAAATGGACAAAGTGAGGAGCTAAACAAAGAGACAGAAATGATTAAAACAAAAAACAAAAAAACAACCAAAGAGAAATTCTAGAAGAATGAAATGAATGATATAAAAAATGCAATAGAGTATTATCAACAGCAGCATAGGTCAAGCAAATGGAGGAATCTGTGGGGTTGAAGACCAGATCTTTGAAATTATCCAGTCAGAGGAAGATAAATTAAAGAGAATGAAAAAGAGTGAAAAAAGCCAAGGTGCTGTATGGATTACTATTAAAAGAAACAATCGGTGAATTATTGGACTTCCAGAAGAATAAAAAAGTGGAAGTGGCAGAAAACTTACTTGGAGAGGTAATGGCTGAGAATTTCCTAAATCTGGGGAGACCTTTGCATCTCCAAGTTCGTGAAGCTTATAGGTCACCAAATAAGCTCAACTTAAATAGAGCCTCTCCCAGACATTATAATAAAACAATCAATCAAAGAAAAAGAATTTTAAAAGCAGCAAGAAACAAGGAGCTTGTAACTTACAAGGGAACCCCATAAGGCGATCAGCCGACTTCTCAGCAGAAATGTTACAGGCTAGTAGAGAGTGGAATGATTAAGAGTATTGACAATGAAGAATACTTTCTTTGGCAAAGGTAGCCTTTAGAAATGAAGGCCAGATAAGGGCTTTCCCAGACAAACACAAGCTGGGGGAGTTCATCACCACTCCATCTGCCTCACAAGAAATGCTAAAAGAAGTTCTTCAAGCTGAAAGGAAAAATGCTAATTAGTAAGAGGAGAGCATATGAAAATATACAACACACTGATACAGGTAAACACAGAATTGGGGCACCTGGCTGGCTCAGTTGGTAGAGGATGTGACTCTTGATCTTGGGGTCATGAGTTTGAGCCCCACTTTGGGTGTAGAGATTACTAAAATGAATGAATGAATGAATGAATGAATCACAGAATCAAATTGAGAACACTCTAATACTGTAATATGTGGTGTGTTAATCACTTAAATTTAGCATAATGGTTAAAGGACCAGAGTATTAGAGGTATAGCTACAATAATTTGTTAATAAATAAGCAATATAAAACCAGTAAATTGTGACATCAAAAACATAATAAAAGGGAGTGGGAAGTAAAAGAGTAGAGCTTTTGTATGAGATCAAAGTTAAGTTATCAGCATAAAATAGACTGTTATATCTATAAGATGTTTTAATTAAACCTTATGGGTAACCACAAGGTTACCCAAAAAACCTTCAGGGGAATCATAAAAGATAAAGGGAAGGAAATCAAAGCATTCCACTATGGAAAATTATCAATTTATAAAGGAAGATAGAAAAAGAGGAAGAAAGGAACAAGGGAATTACAAGACAGCTAGAAAATAACAAGATGACACTAATTATCTTAGTTATCAATAATTTTTTTTTAGAGACAGTACATGCAACAGCTGGGGGGGAGGGGCAGAGGTAGAAGGCAAGAGAGAATCTTAAGCAGGCTCCACACCTAATGTGGAGCCTGACGTCAGGTTCAGTCTAATGACCCTGAGATCATGACCTGAGCTAAAATCAAGAAATGGATGCTTAACCGACTGTGCCACCCAGGCACCCCTAGTTATCAATAATTTATGGAAATGGATTAAATTCTCCAGTCAAAGGCACATATATATGCTGCCACTTAGAGACTCACTTCAACTTTAGGGACACACATAGGCTCTGGGTGAAGGGTTGAGAAAAGATACTCTACACAGTTGGAAACCAAAACCCAAGAGAGAGCAAGGGTTGCTATATTTAATCAAACAAACAGACTTTCAGCCAAAAATTGTAATAAGAGACAAAGAAAGTCATTATATAGTGAAAAGGAATAAATTCTTTTTTTTTTTTTTAAAGATTTTTATCTATTGGAGAGAGAAAGAGCACAAGCCAGGGATAGGTAGGGAAGCCAGGGGAGGGATAAGCAGGCCCCTCCCTACTCCCTGAGCAGGGAGCCTGATTCGGGGCTTGATTCCAGGACCCTGAGGTCATGACCTGAGCTGAAGGCAGAGGCTCAACCAACTGAGCCACCCAGGTGCCCTGAAAAGGGATAAATTCATCAAGAATATGTACCAATTGTAACTATATATGCCTCCCCACCTTGGAGTTCCTAAATATATTAAGCAAATACTAACAGAAATGGACAAGACAGCAATAGTCTGGCCTTAGGTATCCCACTTTCAATGATGGATAGATCATGTGGAGAGAAAATCAATAATGAAACGTTGGCCTTGAACCATGCTTCATGCCAAGTGGACCTAACCAACATTTACAGATCATTCTCTCCAACAGCAGCAGAATCCACGCTCTCTCAAGCACCTGAGCAGACTACTCCAGCCGAGGTCCTGTGATGAGTCACAAAACAAGTCAGCAAACCTAAGAAGATTGAAATCGTATCAAATATTTTTACAACCACAATGGTATGAAACCAGAAACCAAGATAGGAGAGCTGGAAAGTGTACCAACATATAGAAATGGAACAATATGCTTCTGACCAACCAGTGAGTCAAAGAAATCAAGAGGGAAATTTAAGAAAACCTCTTGAAACAAACGAAAATGGAAACACAACTTAACCAAAACCCGTGGGATGCAGCAAAAGCAGTTCTCAGGGGGAAGAAGTTTACAGTGATAAATGCCGCAATTAAAAAAAAGAAAGATCTCAAATAAACAGCCTAATTTTATACCATGAGGAGTTAGGAAAAGAATACACTAAGCCCGAAGTTAACATAAGGCAGGAAATAACAAAGATCAGAGCAGAAATAAATGAAACAGGTCAGAGCAATTGTATAAAAGATCAACAAAACCAAGAGCTGGTTTATTTATTTTTATTTTTTAAAAATTTAAGGATAGGGGTGTTTGGATGGCTCAGTTATTAAGCATCTGCCTTCGGTTCAGGTCATTACCCTGGGGTCCCGGGATCAAGCCCCGCGTAGGGTTCCCTGCACAGCAGGAACCCTGCTTCTCCCTCTCCGACTCCCCCCGCTTGTCTTCCCTCTCTCACTGCATCTCTTTCTATCAAGTAAATAAATAAAATCTTAAAAAAAAAAACAAAAAAAACCACCCCCCAAAAACCAAAATATGTGTTCATCACCTGTTTATGTTATCCATAAGGCTTCTGGTCAACAGTAGGCTATTAGTAGTTAAAATTTTGGGCAGTCAACTTTTATATGTGGGTTTTTCACCGCATGGAGGGTTTACACCCCTAACCCCAACATGGTTCAAGAGTCAACTGTATTTACTTAATGTTTTCCTTCAAATTGATTCAAATTGATTCAGCTTTAAAAAAAGACCTTAAAAGCACTTATTTCTTTTTCTTTTCTTTCTTTCTTTCTTTTTTTAAGATTTTATTTATTTGACAGAGAGAAACACAGCGAGAGAGGAAACACAAGCAGAGGGAATGGTAGTGGGAGAAACAGGCTTCCTGCTGAGCAGGGAACCCGATGCTGGGCTCGATCCCAGGACCCTGGGATCATGACCTGAGCCGAAGGTAGACGCTTAACGACTGAGCCACCCAGGCGCCCCTATTTTTCTTATTCTTAGTATTTCTTTACAGGATATGTAGTGAGTTCATTTACATACATCTTCAGTAGTAAAAATATCAAAGTCTTTGAATTCTGTAAGAAATGTGTATCTTGGGATGCCTGGGGGGCTCAGTCAGTTAATCATAAGCCTTTATGGCTCAGGTCATGATCCCGGGGCCTGGGATCGAGTCCCGCATCAGGCTTCCTGCTTGGTGGGGAGTCTGCTTGTTCCTCTGCCTGCTGCCCCCCCCCTGCTTGTATGCCCCCCCCTTGACAAATAAATAGAATCTTAAAAAAAAAAAAAGAAGTGTGTATCTCATGTAGTAATACTAGATCTAAGAGGCATAAGATAGACTGTCAGCGTGAGTTGAATCAGCTTTTCTAAAGCACATTCTGGAGTTCTGTAAACAACAGGCATTAGGATGTCAACTGTAGAAAGCTTTTACTAGATTCTGACAGCTAATCATTCGGGCAGGTCCTAAATTCCTTGGGTTTCTTTAATTCTGCAGGTGGTGCTTATGGCGCCTGTGGCTGCCACGGAGTAGTGCCTTGTCTCCTAAGTCCTGCGAACAGCCCTCTCCCTTTTCCCTTCTGTGCTCAGGGCTTCTTACCCTCTGTCCCCAGGTACGTCCAGGCTCCGTCTCCAGATGGTCTTCAGCTCTGTACGTGCTCATTAGCAGTAGTTTTCTCTCCTCAGATGGGCGTATGTTATTTCCTTATAGAAATGAGATCTGTGCCTTGTATATATTTGCTGTTCTGAACATCATTTAAAATTTTAATCCCAGATTAAAAAAATTTTTTTATGTTGAGTTCATTTACTTACAGTATAATTAATTAGTTAATTTGATGTAGTGAGGATGAAAGTGCTTTTCCCTTCCTTGCTGAACAGGGATCAGTAATTTGTGGGACTTGATGGAAGGAACTAATCTAGTGAAGAGGTGAATATAGATTTTCTTCCTCTTTCTCTGATGAATGTTGTCATAGACAGCTAAGAAAACACATTCCTATTTTAAATGAGACTGATGAAGAACGAAGTTCCTATATTTCTATGAATTTTATCCTAAAATATAGATTGGGCATAATTTCTTGTTCTGTGGACAGGTCCCTAAAGGAAGGATCCTTTATTTATTTTTTTTATTTCAAAATTAAGATGTGTACAATTTTACTGTTTTGGAGCAGCGTGGGTCCAGCGTAAGATACTAGATGCGTTTTCTTTATTCTATTTGTTGTTTCTGCTACTTGAAATGGATTTTTGTTTTGTTTTGTTTTGTAGCAATTTTGTCTCTGCTTTCTGTCATCTTACAGAAAGAACCATCTTAAAGGCATTTATTTAAAAAGGAAACCTTGGAAGTGTTCCTGGGTGGCTCAGTCAGTTAAGGGTCTAACTCTTGATCTTGGCTCAGGTCTTGATCTCAGGGTTGTGAGTTCAAGCCGCACACTGTGCTCTGGGCATGGAGCCTACTTACAAAAATAAATAAGGAAATAAGGAAACTTTATATGGGTACCTACACAGTTTTCCAGGTAGAGAATGTAACTAAAATAATAAATATGCTATAAAAATGGAATGTTACCTAATTCTAGCTAGAAATATTGCCTGCAGAGGTCTCTGGACCTGAGGTCTGTTCTTTCTTTTTAAAAAGAGGTGATTATCATGTGTTTCTAGAAGATAAAGCTGTGCTATCATAAAACTGAACAGAAATCAAGTTCTTGGGGTGCCTGGGTGGCTCAGTGGGTTAAAGCCTCTGCCTTCGGCTCAGGTCATGATCTCAGGGTCCTGGGATCGAGCCCTGCATCGGGCTCTCTGCTCAGCGGGGAGCCTGCTTCCCCCTCTCTCTCTGCCTGCCTCTCTGCGTACTTAGGATCTTTCTTTCTGTCAAATAAGTAAGTAAAATCTTTAAAAAAAAGAAAGAAAGAAAGAAAGAAATCACATTCTCTCTGTGCAATTCACCGTTCCTTCTTGTTGTACCAAGTACCAGTCTTACCTTGAATACCCACAGTGATACTAATCCTACACATGGGAAACACCAGCCTTCCTGTTTCTTTCCCGTTTGCAGCTGAGACACGTACAGCTCCCACGCAGTCCTGCGTCTGGATGTCTGGGGCGTGGGGAGACTTCAAATCCTACGCTGATTGCTAGCAATCAAATCAAATTGGATTATTATTGCTGTCTCTAGTGTTTTAGATTTTATAGGACATTTTCACATACATGGCTGCCTCTAGTTTCATTATCCTCATACTAGTAACATTTCGCTGGGCCTGTTAGTAGAGATTTCTGGTTGCTCTCCAGCTGGGGGAACCAGAGTTTGCAGTAATGACAAATTTACTTTATACCATGCATTCGTTTCCTTCCCGTGAACAGTTTATCTTTTCAAACCCATGATCTTACTTTATCCTCCCGTGCATGCCTTCCAGATAGGGAGGCACAGGTATGCATCACTCTGTTATAAAACTGGGGAAAGCAAAGCTTGAAACGGACTTCACAGAGCCTTACACAGGGGTTTGGAGGCAGGGCCAGGCTGAAATCATGTTTCCGGGTAATTAAGGAGTCACAGTGCCATCCCAGCTTTTCGAGCATGTGTAGGACACGCTAGGGTGTCTAGATTTTCACAGCCACGGGCCATTCTCTGCTCCTGCCACCCCCTGCAGAGTGCACGGCCTGGAGATCGAGGGCAGGGACTGTGGGGAGGCTGCGGCCCAGTGGATCACTAGCTTCCTGAAGACGCAGCCCTACCGCCTGGTGCACTTCGAGCCTCACCTGCGACCGAGAAATTCTCACCAAATATTGGATGCATTCCGGCCCACCGACCAGGTCAGAGGAGCATCCCTTGGCTTTGGCCCTTGGTGTGTCCCGTGGGAGGCAGGCTTCCTCGGGGGTGCAGAGCCCGTCAGGAGGGGCAGCCTGTGTGCCGAGCTCCGCTCTGTCAGTTTGCCGGGCAGCCCCCCGGCAGCCTGGCCTGGGGGGCGGCTGGGGATTATGAACAACAGGCAAAAATAAAGCCCTTCCTGTGGAAGCTTCATCTGGGTTTCCTGATTTGGGGGACTCTTGGATTTTTCCCATGGCCATCTACCTTCCTATGTAGGTAAGCGTTCTGGTGCCCACAGGGTTTCAAAACTGTTCTACATCCGTATCTTTCCCACTCTGTTCCATAGCTGTATGTGGAGTCCCAGCCTTTTTACAGTGTGATTGCAACAGTCAGATCACAGTTGGGCACATGAGTGTGAGGGTATGGAGATCCACAGGCGTCAAGGGACCAGGTTGGCCCTTTCAGGAATAAGGCTGCAAGGATTCATCATAAAAGGAGGGTTGGTAGCCCAGTGCTATGGCAGCACAATTATTATGGCCGTTCAATTATATAGATGGTCCGAGAACGAACTTGATGTTGATTTGCAGGTTGCATAAAAAACAGGTATCCAGGCAATCAGTTAATTTTTTTTTTTTCACCCATATTGAGGTCGTCAAGCCCATCAACACTGGGGAAATGAAGGCTGGGAAAGGTGGAGTGACTTCCTTAAGGGCACTTGGCCGGTGGCAGCTCTCGATCCCAAGGCCATGTTCTCTTCATTCCATCATGTAATTCCTGTTATCTGTAAGGCTACTCAAGAGTTCTAAAGCATGGTGACTTTTCTATGTAAAGGACTAAAGAAATACTTAGAGATATTCTGTGTGTGTGTGTGTGTGTGTGTGCGCGTGTGTGTGTCCACCCGCGTGCATGTGCACACTGGGTGGAGGGGGGGCTGGGAGGAGAGGGTTCCAGGAATTAGACACATGTGACCTCTGTGTGCCACGTGCTAACAATTTCTATTTCCTTACCAGGTTGCATACTCAGATGCCAGCCCATTCTTGATCCTGTCTGAGGCATCATTGGCAGATCTCAACTCCAGGCTGGAGAAGAAAGTTAAAATGACTAACTTCAGGCCCAATATTGTAATTTCAGGATGTGGTGTCTATGCAGAGGTAACATGATGCCTTCCTTGTCCCTTTCCTTGGATTTAACATTTTTTTTAAGGTATAAGAGTCTCTGATATTACCTTAGATTATTCTGAAGAATCCATTAATTATTGGTTGTATGCTAGACAATTCAGAGTTTTGATTTCTTGAGCATCTAATCAGTGCAGACTTCTGCACGGAGGGTGCAAATATAAATGACATGCTGGTGTCGGGGGGTGGTTCGGGGTCTGAGACTTCTAAGGACAGTTCCCAGTGGGAGAGTAGTTTTTGAGCCAAGTTTATGTACATGATGTGTGTGGGCTATGGATCAGAGGCAGGGTGTGCTCATGTCTTGTTGGAGTTGGTTTTCCTATTCAATTGATGGCCCCAGGAGAAGACAGGCATTTACAGTATGGCTGCTGAGGAGTGGGAGCCGAGTCCCCAAGGTGGATGGCGCTGCCCTAAAATTCTTCCAGTGCCACCTCCGACCTGCACTCATGTCTGCACTGCGGCTTAGCGTGAAGGGTTTCCACCATGCCACATGGTTCTGGCGGCAGATTTACCTTAGTCATCGTCTTTGGATATTTCGTTTGGTTCTCTCCCTCGTCAGCCATGAAGGGAGAGTTTGGTGGCCTGGGGTTTTGGTGAGTGACGACCCCCCAACTGTGGGTACCCCACAGAGGCCCTGGCTCTCAGACGGGAATTCTAGAGTTCTGATGGTGCGTGTGTTTCTAGATGGAAAGTGGGGGGGATGGCCAGGGGCCAGAACTGAATCCACATGACTGAGCTCTAATCCCTTTTACTCAAGGGAACGGACTCTGCCTTTCAGTCGTGCTGTGAGGAGGCAGCTAGGTGGGCTGAAAGAAGCAGTCTAGGAATTTGAGGCCCACACTCAGACCCCAGGCTCTGAGGTCGGCCATCGGCTTCCTCACTGGCCTTCGTAGGACCCTGTGCGCTTCCTCTAAGACTTCTTTACCTGCCTGGAGAAGGGGAGGATCCTTTCTGCCTAGGATTACCTTACGGGTTTGTTAAAGGACCAATGTGGCTGAGGTAACTTATGAAAAGTAGAAATGCAATGTCAGGCAATGAAGGTCAACAGGTGTACCCCCAACGTGCTCCCTCCCCGAGAGCCTGGACTGGGCTGTCTCTCCATGGTCCACTGTGACCAGGGACCAGGGAGCTCATCTGCCCTTGCTCACATCCCGCACAGCTCCGCCAGACTCAGGCAAGAGGGAAAATCAGTGTGGGTTGCCTTTGACCATCTCACTGATATTCGTCTTGCCCTGGTTGTAGCCAGGAAAGCAGTTTCTCTGGAGGGTTTTCCTTTTCAGGGAAAGAGAGAAGAGGGGGAAGGGTTTCCATTGAATGCTCACATTGTGCTTTGCAGCCCGGGGAAGTGAAAGTCATCATTCCTGTTTTATAAGGGGGTGGAGAGGAGAGGCCTGGGGAGGTGAGCTGGCTGGCCCCAGGCCACCCCATGGCAAGAAGTGAAGGAGCTGGGTCTGGAACCCAGACCGTACCAGGGGCCGAAGGAACTCCGAGCATTGTAGGGGGTGTGCACGAGGTTGGGGCACCAGATTTGAATCCACCTGCTTCACTAAGTGGTGGTGTGACCCTGGACAGGTCCTTGCACCCCTCGAGGCCCCTTACTTCCTGCGTGTGTTAAATGCTGATGACTTCAGCTGGCCCCTCTCCTGAGGGCAGCCGTCGGAATCAAGATCAGTCACCTGCAGAAAAGCTCTCAGACCTAGAAAGTGTCACAGAGAGGTGGGGGAGCGTTTCTGTCCTACAGTCAGAGTGAAGGGGCCTGGTTCAGGCATCCCCCAGCTGTGACCGACTTAAGCTTCCTTCCCCCTGCAATCCTTGTGATCCCCCTGTGAGCCCTGGGTCTTGTCGATGACATTTGCTACCCCAGAGTTCTGAGATGGTCAGTTATAGATGAAATCGAGTGCAGAGGAGGTGGCCCAGAGCAGGACCTCAGATTTAGATTCGTTTGAACTGAACCTTGTTCTGGAAGCCTTCATTTCCTTCTAACTCAGTGCTCCTGGGGCGCCTGGGTGGCTCAGTGAGTTAAGCCTCTGCCTTCAGTCCAGGTCATGATCTCAGGGTCCTGGGATTGAGCCCCGCATCGGGCTTTCTGCTCAGCAGGGAGCCTGCTAAAAAAAAAAAAAAAGAAGAAGAAGAAGAAAAAAAGCACAAAAAACAAAAACTCAGTGCTCCCTCCCCGGGAACCTTTCACACTTTAAGGCAGATGTTAATACAACGCTGGCTGAGTGCATTTTGTCCTAGCGTGTCCCTCATCACACTGAGTTGGTGCCTCTGTATCCCGTGCACTGGGTATAGACACATGGAAAAACAGGATTGAAGGAGCATGGCTACTTCTTCCAAGGAGATCATGGTCCCAGGGGATCAGATTGTGAACTGGCCAGGAAGATGGTGGGTGACCCTGGGGGAGTGATTGACCCAGACTGGGTGGGAGATGACGGCCCCCAAGGGTCTGCTCAGACTCCAAGCATCCCAAGGCTCAGACCTTAGACCCATTTACATCTCTGGCTTTCCTTAAGGTGAATTTTTTTTTACCTTATTTATCTATGACTCAACCCCAGCCGTTTCTGGTCTCCTTAAAAGGGGCTCTGGAAATACTTCTTTAATAATAGGATATTAACCCACATTTCTCTTTATGGTTCTTTTATGTTTTTATGACCACAGTGCCCCCTAGTGGGCACACACACAGAACAGGCTGGGGTTGCTCTAGTCCTGGGGCCCAGCTCTTTAGGACCCTTGTGACACCTGCAGTTCAAAGACCTATTTTATGATTAAAAACTGCAGTGCATATTGGCAAGAATGATACACGCTCTCAGAATTAAAATTCTGAGTCTGCAGATCTCTTTCTGGTTTGTGACCAACAAAGGACTGGGCAGGTTGGTTTTAACTCAAGAATTTTTGTCTACAAAGTAGAAAAGGCCTCTTTAAGATAAAACTTCTTTCTTGGTGGACCACAAAAAGCCTGGGTTACAATTCCATGCCTCTGTCTTAAATTCTCTTGGCCCACCTTGAGATGCCTATAGTAGTGGGCCAATCAGGAAAACAAATCATACAGCCTAAAATTTTCAATTGGCTTCAAGTTGAGAGTAACTTCTTAAAGGCAAATGACCCAAATAACTATTTAAAAAGGGTGTTTCTGCACAATATATGCACCGATTGATTCATTCATCTCAGAAATATTTATTGATTACCTACTCTATCCTAAGCGCTTAGGTGCTGGGGACCCATAGAACTACAAATTCATGAATTCCATTTTAAATAGTGAATCAAGGAAGGAAAAACAGGGGGAAATCAAGAAGGTCTTATTCTCTCTGATCAATTACCAGAGCCGTGCACTGTTGAGTCATAGAGGTAGGAAAACAGGTAATATTGTGTCGACACAGTGTTCATCTCCAAGGAGTGAAAGCGGCGTGTAGATACACGATTACCCCAACACCTAAAGTCGTGTCTCTGAGCGACTGTCATTTTTTCCCCTCGCACATATGTGTGCTAATAGCAATGCTAATAGCTGAGAAAAAGGTCACATGTTTGAGTTAATGCAACATATCTGCTAAAAGAAAGTAAATGGCTAAAGAAGCAATACGTCAATTTCTCAATCAAGTGCCCTCTCTGCTAGGACCAAGAGGTCTGTTGGAGGCTTTTCTGATAATCGGGAGTTCCACGTTCTTCCCTTCCACTGTTGTGGTGCTGTTGAGAGGAAAAATGAAATAAAACATGTGAAACTGCTTTGCAAACAATCCACACCGTGCTTCATGGACTTGTGAAGCCATTTACATGTTTGCCAACCCCCTTTCTGTGAGTTGCAGGCCTTATCTCAAAATAGGGGTTGGCACTTTTGCTGCCCATCTAAGTTACAAATGCGTTTCAAGTGGGTTGGAAATCCACTGGTTTTAAGGATCCTGGATATCAAGAAGTATTGAAATGATTACTATCTGAAAATTACGTAAGTAAATGAGGCGCTCAGCAGTTCCATGGTCTTCTCTATCTTTGATACTCCGGTGTAGAGAGTAAGCCATTGATGTTTGAGAAGGTAAATTATCCTTTAAGGACAGGACAGTAAAAAATAAGAGGCAGTATTAGATTAGCCACATTCCTAGGTACAAACTTTATAGGATGAAATAACGATGGACGCAAACGTGTGCCAGGGAGTTGATTTATCTTTACCTGTTCCTCCTTTGTCTGTATGTGACCGAATGTTTTCATTTGCGAATAAGAAATTAGAGTCATGGTATCTCGTATGCCTCTTGCTTCCCAAGATGATCAGATTCCATCAGGTTGGAGGTGGTATTATCCCCCCCACCATCCGACCCCTCACTGCGCCCTGTCCCCACATACAAATGACTCTTTCCACGAGGCTGGAATAGGTCACTCTTACGGTGTTGCGATTTTGATTCTAAGACATAAATACTGTTATTATTAACCAGATTAATACTCGATGAGGATAATAACAAGGACTTGGCATGGGCTTTTCCTCAGAGTTTTCAGTGTTTGGAAAGCACAGAAATTATGCAGGCGGGGCCAAATTCTCGTCTTGCTCGGGACCCCCATGGACCTCTCTTTGATGTCAACAGGGGCTCAGCAGGAGGCGGAACAACATGAGAATTCGGAAAAGGAACGTGAAGAAACGGGGATGATTTTCCCCGACCGTATCATCATTGGGTGCACGTTAAGTGCTCACACGGGGGCTCACCCCCTTCCCTTTTTACTTCAGTCTCAATAAAATTGCACTGATAGATGAAAAAAAAAAAGAATTTTTGTCTTCAGTGCTCAGGCGGCAGACACTTCTCTTCCAGGGGAAGACGTTCAGGACTGTGGTCCGATGTCCTTTGTCTCCTCAGAGCCTTCCTTCTAGTCATTCCCTTGTCACCTCACCCTTCTTTTATGCCTTCCAAAGTCTTCGTTCTGGAAGGTTCCATTCAAATCCTATCTTTTCCATAAAACCTCTGCCAGGGGAGATGGAGGTAAACCTACCAATGCCCTCAGGGTCTAAATCCACCCGAGGCGTGCACACGTTAGAGTGATGCCCCTGCAAGCCCTTTCCCTCTGTCCCCCCCACCCTCTGGGGCCCCAAGTCTTCCACTCCCACCTCCCTGAGCCCAGCGGCATTTGTCGGAGGGCAGTTCCCTCCACATTTGGACCAGTGAGAGCAGAGGGAGCCTTTCACTTCAGGAAGAGGAACAGACGTGTGACGGGCAGAGAGGGGACAGGAGGGTGTGTGGCTTCTCAGGGCTGACGTAAATGTCTGCCATCTCGGGGGTACGGGGCTCCGTTAGGCGGCCCCTCATGCGAAGTCCTTACACAGATGTGTCGGGGCGAGGTACCAGGTGGGCTCACAGGAATTCTGTGCTTTGTCCTCTAGGATTCATGGGACGAGCTGCTTATTGGTGATGTGATAATGAAAAGAATAATGGCTTGTTCCAGGTAAGGCTCCTCCAGCCCTGGCCGGGAGAGGGAGGGGAGGGCCAAGGCCAGTGTGCTCTGTCCCTCGTATGACATTGTGTGTGTGTGTGTGTCCAGGTGCATTCTAACCACAGTGGACCCGGACACCGGCGTCATGAGCAGGAAGGAGCCTCTGGAGACCCTGAAGAGGTAGGACAAGGCAGCCAGATCTCTCTAGAAGCCATGAAAATACTACCAACATATAGTCTTCAAGCTGCAGGAGGTCCCAGTGACTTGGGCAGTATTCCTGGGGGCAGTGGTTCCTGGAGGGCCTGCTGGCACAGATCATTTTACGTCTCATTTAGAGTTCACGATTCAAACAAACCAACTTAAGAAATGCGTTGTTTAGGTGTTTTGGCAAATTATATTGTGAAGTGAGAATGGCATTGTGATGGAAGAATTTCCCTCATATATTTTGGGGAAGGGTGTTGAAATAAGTAGGGGAAGTTGCTGGGATGTGCTTTGTATTATTATTATATTATATATAATATATATTATATAATATATATTTTATGTAAATATATATATATTATATATGTTATAGATATAATAATATAATATATATAATATATATTATATTATTTTAACAACAACCAAAAAATAAGGTCATGTGGAAAAGTATGTCAAAACCTTGATTAATGGAATCTGGGGATAATTACAGGGGGATGCATTGCAGCATTTCTACTTTTATGTTTACTATAAAATCTTCATAATGAAAAATAAAAAAAATTTAAAGTGAAAGATACAATTACAGAGAATAAGTTTAGATTGCATAGAAAGATAGTTAAAATAACGTGGATTTTAAAAAGCTGATTACAAAATAGCATATATAGTATTTTTTAATTTGATTTTACTTTTTTTAAATTTTATTAAAGATTTATTTATTAGAGAGAGAGAGAGAGCAGGGGGTAGCGCAGAAGGAGAGGGAGAGAGAAATCTCAAGCAGGCTCCACGCCCAGCACGGGACCGGACTTGGGACTTAATCCCATGACCCTGAGATCATGACCTGAGCCTAAACCAAAAGTCTGACACTCAACCGACTGAGCCACCCAGGTGCCCCCTGATTTTACTTTTTAAAATATATAAATGCACACGAGTGATAAAGGGCTGAAAGTTTATCAACCAGAATGTTAATGGAGGTGCTCTTGTGGTAATGGAATTGTGGGCAAATCTCTGTATTCTTTTTTTTTTTTTTTTTAAAGATTTTATTT
>CM053618.1:8414648-8459002 GCA_028646535.1 Procyon lotor | reverse complement strand
TTTTTTTTTTTTTTAAAGATTTTGTTTATTTGACAGAGAGAAACACAGCGAGAGAGGGAACACAAGCAGAGGGAATGGTAGCGGGAGAAGCAGGCCTCTTGCCGAGCAGGGAGCCCGACGTGGGGCTCGATCCCAGGCCCCTGGGATCTGACCTGGGCCGAAGGCAGACGCTTAACGACTGAGCCACCCAGGCGCCCCCAAATAAATAAGTAATCTTAAAAAAAAAGGTATCATGGGTAGAGTCCAGGGGGTTGGTAAATGGGTGTTTGCTCTAAAATTGTTTTAACTTATTTGCATGTCTGGGAATTGTAATAATCCTATATATATTGGAACATTAGTAAGGGGAGCGGGGTTTTGAGAAGCAGCAACGACAGACTAGCTATTCCTCAAAATGCACTCACTCACCGTCAGAACAAAGCAGAATGTGGTCTTCTTACCTCCTGTTGCCACAGAGGAGCTGCAGGGAGCAGGGCAGGTGGGGGGGTGGTGTGGGGGGTGCGGAGAGCCCCGTCCTGGGAGTCAGGAACCCTGTGTTCCTCAGCCATTCCTCCTCTTGTGAAGGCCAGGGTGTTCTTCCCTCTGAAATAAGCCAGGTAGGACGGATCTGGATGATTCTATGTGCAAACCTGCTGAGTGATTCTGGGAACTGATCGGCACCCTTTTTTGTACATCCTCTCTGGGTCTCCCCCCAGCGTGTTACTTGGTGACCGTGGACTTAGCCTCTCCGCAGGAACAGGCCCCGGAAAGCACTCGGGTCTTTAGACCCATCCTCTGAGTCTCCCGTGCTCGCTTCCATCTGGAAGCTGTGTTTCTTAGGACAAGGATCGCAGACTCAAACAGAGTGAGGGCAAGCAGGCGGGGGTCCCGGGACGCCAGCGCAGCCACACCCCCCAACCACCCACAGGCTTTGTCCAGCAGTCGCGCCCTGCTGGCTCCGGATTCCCCAGGAGATAGAGCGGCCAGGCTAGGTGTCTCCTCCGGCCTGGCCTTAGATGTGGTAATTTATGCTCTCCCCGGGACAGGTAGCTGTGAATCTGGAAGAGAGAGGCTGGGCCTCGAGACAGAAACCATGGGAAGTGAAGCACACAGCGGTGGCTCTCGGGCAGGTGGCTCGGGGCCACACCACTTTCCGTTTCCCTGCGTCCTTGGGCCCAGGGGCTGTGTTGCTTCGAGAATGCAAGGGAGACCTCTGCCGGTCCTACCCACTGAAGCCTGTCGCCCACAGGCAGAGCGCGGGGTGGCAGAGCAATGAGAGAAAAAGAAATATGTCCAAGACTGCCAAATGTCTGCAGGTGGTTGGCTGTGGGGAGACTTTGTCTGTAGGATCCTTGCAGTGGGCGGCACCAGGGAGGCCTGCTGGCTTCTGGGAAAATAGGAAGATGGAAGGACTCTTCTTTCTTTCCTTCCTTCCCTCCCTCCCTCCACCCCCCCTCCTTCCCTCCTCTTTCTTCCCTCCCCCCTCCCCCCTCCCTTCCTTCCTTCCTTCCTTCCTTCTGAGATTTTATTTATTCATTTTGTTTTAGAGAGGGGGAGACAGAGGGACAGGGAGAGAAAATTCCAAGCAGACTCCACCCTGAGTGTGGAGCCCGATGCGTGACTCAGTCCAGTGACCCTGAGATGGTGACCTGAGCTGAAACCAAGAGCTGGACGCTGAACAGACTGGGCCACCCGGGCGCCCCCTACTCTTCTCCTTCTTAAGGGAGAGTGACTTCCACGCCAATCCCTAGGGCTCAGGAGTGGTGGGAGTCTCATTGCTGCTTCCCCAACTTCTGGCTCCTAATAGAAAAAGGAAAGCACATTTGCTTTTTTTTTTTTTTTTAAAGATTTTATTTATTTATTTGACAGAAAGAGAGAGACAGCGAGAGAGGGAACACAAGCAGGGTAAGTGGGAGGGGGAGAAGCAGGCTCCCCACCGAGCAGGGAGCCCGATGCGGGGCTCGATCCCAGGACCCTGGGATCATGACCTGAGCTGAAGGCAGACACTTAATGACTGAGCCACCCAGGTGCCCAAGCACATTTGCTTTATAGATGCAAAAGTTTTGTTGGATACGTGAATACTTTGACTTTAAGGACATTTGCCACTTGTGTTGGGCTATGTTGAGCTCAAGACAGAAAGCGATAGTGGTAATACTGTGGGAGGAGACAGACATCCCCAGCCCCATCTGGCTGTATCACCAGCTGATTGTGTGACCTCAGCAAGTCGCTTAGCTTCTCGATGCTTCCGTTTCCTTATTGGTAAATGCTGGGCTAATAATACCTCTTCTGGCTGATCAGAATAAGGCAATAAATATGATTTTTAAAAATAGGTCATAGAATATTGTACACAATGCCCCCGTGAGCTCTGGCTGTTGATAGTCTCAGTCTGTGAACTTGACACCTTCTGGGAGAGGGAGAAGCCTGAAAACACTTCTCTCTGTTCTCTGAAATAAGACCCAACCCAGATCTGCTCAGCCTCTAGGGGTTCCCTCCCCTGAGCTGCCTTCACAGTGCTGTTTCATTCTGAACCTAGCCATCGGGTTAGTAAGTTGGGAGGCCTCAGAAGTGGCCTGTGCCCCATGGTAGTGACCCATCGGTAACCAGAGAGAGACCCTGCTTGTCGCCATGGCCTAGGGCATTGACCAGTAACCGAGCAGACCGGGCAGAGTAGATGATGAGCAGCCTTCACGGTGCACAGGACTTTTCAGGTGGTGTTTCCACTCCCACCGCACCCTTCCAGTCTGGAGACCTCTGTTTAAGTGAAACAAAGTGGCTGAGACTTCCTGCTCATTAGAGTAGTTGTATGTTTCCTAGTCATTGAAAAAGAAAATGCATTAAGAAAGGAGCTTTTACATGATTTCGTAGTTTATTAATCCCAACAACAAAAATATATCTTTGGACAAAATCGTAGATGATCCCGGGAAGGTATTGGACACAGCTGGGGGCGCAAGGGCATTCGCAGACCGCTCGCAGTACCTGCTTGTCCCCACAAGGGGTCGCCAATGATCTCGTTAATGGGGGCTTCTGAGTCCCTGCAGCGGGGTGAGGGGTGGGGAGGGTTGTAGGGAAGGTGGGGCTCGCAGGCCGCCAGCTTTCTACTGCCACAGCGCTTCGCGTTTCTATTCAGAAGCGACGAAATGGACTGCCACCTGCAAACCAGGTGACCAAATCTGCGCTCCTACAAACCAACATGCTGGCCCCACTTTGCGCTGTTTAAGGGGCCGGGCTGGAAGGGGCCCTCCGCTCGGTTACCTGGTGGGGGAGTCTGTGGGAGTGGTTGGTGGGGACCGGCAGGTGGAACCCACGAGTGGCCACCCCCTGTGCACAGGAATTATTATTAATTCACTCGGTTTTTCTCAGGCCTGTGCGTGTACCCGGGTGGTACATGTACATGGACATGTAGATGGCCAGGGATCAGTCACATCCCCGGCGGGAAGCGTGGTGACTGTTGGTGGAGTGGCCAGACCCCGCCTGACCACTGACATCTGTTCTCTGAGCACTTGGTTACTCCTCTGAGACAGCTGTGAAATGGAGAGAAGTCACGTTCTCACCTAGGCTTATTGTAAGGATTAAGAGATTGCTGGGTGAGGAGTTCTTTAGAACTTTCAGTAACGCCCCCATCCCAACCCCCCTGAGATAATCAGAGTCGAGGACTCAGGCTACAGAACTCCGATCCTCTCTGACAGACACAGACTCTAAAATGTGACTGGTATTGTGTCCTGATGGGAGAGGCAGGTGAAGAGAGGCGCCTGGACTCCCGGGGTCCAAGGTCATTGTGGGGACCTGACTGCCGAGCCGGAGGGGGTGCTCAGGGCGAGGCAGGGCAGCCTGGAGCAGCAGCTCTTGGCCCTCATCCACCTGCTGATTGCTCATTTGTTGGTTCACCCAACATCGCTGGAGAGGCCACAGTGGGCCAGGCTCTGTAGCCGGCTCAGGGAGGCCATAGGGACTGGGACCCAGCAGGGCACCTGCAGCCTGGTGAGGAGCCAAGGGCCTCAGAAGGAGCCTCTGGATTTGATCTGCTGCGGTTTCTCATCCGCCATTTCTGATGTGAAGAGCAAAATAGGGACTGGGTTGCCACAAAAGTTTTCTTTGTCTTTTGGAAGCCCTGTAGAATGAAATGAAGACTTTCTATAAAAGTGTTTGAAATAGATGATATAACATTGGAGTTAACTTTGTTGAGATACTGAAGGAAAACTTTCTCCTGGGGGAGGGGTGGGGGACAAGAATGCCGCCATGTTGTTCCCACACACGCTCCCTGAGGCTGCCGGGGTTTCCTGCTGGACAAAGATGTTCATGCTGATTCTACTAAAGGCTTTTAGTCACTCACGCATTCATCCATTGACGAATGGTTGTGGGTCCCTGGGGACGTGTGGGGCCCAGGGCCATGTGTGAGCAGGGCGAAGTAATTCGTCACAGCTGCTGCTCTCCAGGGACCTTCTGTCTTGCAGACAGATAGACGTGTGCCCCAACTACAGGACAAGGCATGGGAGTGTTCCAGGGCAGGCAGGGACACACTGAGAATGGGAAAATTACTCCTGGCTGGGGGCTCCTGGGCTTCTTTTCTATGAAATGGGGCATTCGAGTTGGGCCCTGAGGGGAAGGTAGAATTTTAACGCACGGGGAAATGGAAGAGGGGCACCTCACAGGAGCCAGTGAGGTACAAAGCAAGAGAAAAGGACTTGGAGGGGTCCAGTGGAGAGTGACACAGGTGCACGTAAGGGGCAGAGGGTGACAGGTTTTGAAAAAGCGGCTGGGGCCAAGTGGAGAGCCTGGCACGCCCCGTTGAAGAGTTGGAATGTTATTCTGAAGGCACTGGGGAGCCCCTGAGAGTGTCTGAGCCTAGGCGCGATTAAGGCCAGAGCAAAATTAAGAACGTAATACAGTGTAGCACCGACAATAAATTGGGAGCTGGGGAGCGGAGAATGAGGAGAAAAGGTTGGTTCAGAAGTTGTCACAGCGGTCTAAGCATGCTGGAAGCAAGGTGGTGGCCGTGGGAGAAATCGTGAGCAAATCCAGTGGTGCAGGGCAGGAAGACCCTCAGGGCTTGGCAACTGTGGACAAGCGGTGGAGAGTGAGGGCAAGGGGGTTCTGGGGGTCCTCCCCGCCCCCCGCCCCAGGGTCCAAGCCTGAGGCACTGGTAGGGATGGCGGTTCTAGTGAGGAGGGATGCCTAGGAAGAAGGAAGGTGGTAACATATGTCTAAACATCTTAAGTGCCTCATCACTTAATACTGCAAACGGTTGGAATGTTCCATGGAGGCAAGACGTGGGCGTCTGGCCATCGGGGACTCTTCTGTAGTTTGTGCCCACTGGCAGGCTGCTCCCTGCACAACTCCAGGAGGCGCTCTTCTGTTTGACTTTGGTGGGAATGGTGCCCCCTGGTGGCCCTGTGCGGGGTGGACACTTACTTTAGCTGAAAGGAATCCCAGGCTGTTTGAGCTCTGCTGTTCAGCTGTGGCTCACCGTGATCTTTCTCCTGTTGCAGCTATCGTCTGTGTGACCCTTCGGAGCAGAAGCTGTATGGAAAATCACCTCTCTTCGGGCAGTATT
Source organism: Procyon lotor (assembly GCA_028646535.1). NCBI lineage: Eukaryota > Metazoa > Chordata > Mammalia > Carnivora > Procyonidae > Procyon > Procyon lotor. The sequence goes on along the minus strand of CM053618.1, from coordinate 8,453,475 downwards.
TTGTTCTGGAAAGCACGGGGACCATCAAAGTGGGAGACCCTGTGTACCTGCTGGGCCAGTAGTAGGAATCGTGTTCTGGAACATCAGATACCTTTGAAAAAATGTCCTCAAAAATGGCAGCACTGGAAGCATAGTTCTGGAACCGACACCTCGGGATTTTCCTTAGGTCTGTGACTTCCAAGCATTTTGTCTTTCGGACTTCCTGGTGCCTCGGTGCCCCCCAGTGCCTTTGTCCAGGCAAAGAAACGCAGTCATGATAACTTAAGAGGACTTCAGTGAGTCACTTAAATGACAAGAGAGAATTCTGAAAACCCCTTTTGTAACTGTGACCGTGGGATTCGTGCTCCTCCTTTTGCATTTACCTATCCAGAGGGCTAGCCTCCATCGTCTCATTACCACTCCGTAGGGAAAGAGAAGAGCAGAGCAAGATGAAGAGCGGGCCGGTGAGGAGTATGTTCAGGAAGAATGCGATGGAAACAAACTCGCTCCCCAGATAAGGCTGGGGTGCCACATCACTTTTCTCCTCAAGCCCTAGACTAGCTTTTGAGAAGGCAGAAAGAGCCCGACCTCTGGGAAACACTTGAGATGTTAATTTTCCATAGGTTGTCTTGGACCTTGCTCCTCAGACAATGTCCGTGAGGGTCTGATGGATCCTTCGTAGCACGTGGTGTCTCTGGGCTGGAGAACAACAGGCATGTCAGAGGAGAAAGTCAATTCATGAGAGCAGCATTGCTGTCGGACACTGATGTGGAGCCTGTGAAAAGCAAGACAAAAACTTCCTCGCCTTGAAACAAAATAGCAAATACATCTCATTAGTGATCCCCAAGCTTTCCCAACATGGGACAGTCGGCAGTAGCACTAGAGGGGGGAAGACCCCTAGTTCGATGTTGTCTGAGAGGCTATTTAATGTTGCCCAGGGAAGTAAATGATGGTGTCCCTCTCGGCAGAGGAGCAAAAAGCAGGGGCAAGGAGAAGATGCCACCTAGGGGTGGTGAATGGTAGCTCAGCCCATGCTGTGGGAAAGATGGAGAAAATACCCATGGGTGGGGTTTTAATTTTCCATCCATCCCTGAACTTTTTTTTTTTTTTTAAGGAAGTAGGGGTACCCTCCAAGTGCTCTCTGCTTCTCGGCTGCAAGTATTTCATTTCCTAAAAGCTCTCAGGAGCGTGGCCGAGCTGTCACAAAGCCCTCCGGGATCCTTGCTTGTCCCATCAACTCAGGACCAGGTACACCTCCTCAAATTCGGGGTGAGAAAGTTCTGGAGTCCCTGGATGAGAAGAAATGTGATTTTGTGATTTGGAATAAACCGAAAACCTTTCAAGGGAGAAAAAGAAAGCATGTTCTAGTTCATTAAAAACCAACATCTAATCTTTCTCCTGATCCGATGATTTAACTCTATGTTGGTGAACCATTTCTTTCACTGGTGTTTTGTCCTTACGAGCTGACCCAATCACGAAAAAATGTTCCCAAACTGTAAGTAAACGGAAGCTACTTTGACTCGTTTCAGATCTTACTAACTTCTTGGCACAGAAGTCAGACTGTGGAGCTGACTGATGTGAATGGGCAAAGCGAATAATTCTGCCCCCTGAGCAGACCCGGGTCTCTCACAAATGGGCCTGCTCATACGCGGCTTCCCCAGGCGAACACCCGTCTTTGACGGGCTGTCGAGCGAACATGCTTTTCACCAAAAGCTGTGCATTTTCCACGTCGGTTTTATAAAGGAGGTCAGTAATCATTGGAACCTAGCCGAGCTCTGAGGTAACGTTAGAAGTGAACAGGTGCATATGTCTGTGTTTTCTGGTTGGCGAATTCGTGCAATTTGAGTTCTGCACACTTGGCGTGAAGTGGAGAAGGAAAACCATCCATCAGGTAATCTGGCCCATCACCTTCCCCGATAAATCTACTTTATGCTGAAACTACAGACAGAGGCAGAAACCGGAGTTCGTAAAGTCACATTCCTAAGGGGGCCTGGGGACCCCACGGCAGGATGCACACAGGATTTAAGAAACCAGGTGAGTGTGGACTCGGAGGGCAGCCAAGAGTTAGGCACTGGTGAGAAACTCAAGGTTGGTTTGGGGACAGTTACTGGGGATCTGTAATCATCGGCAAACTGAATGCCTTCACCCTGAATTCCTGACTGTTTGTAAACAGTAACGTCCGATTCCCCAGTGACCCGTTCTGTGTCAGAGGCTATCTTTCTTGCAGACCCTGTCATTGTCTGCAGTACAGAGGACGCCTCAAATGGGGGGGTGGTACCCGGACATCATCATTTGTCGGGAGTCCCCTTCTGCCCCTCAGAGTGTGAGGAAGATTCCTGTCTGGAGAGAGAAGTTCCAATGACCCCTAGAATCTCCAAGTGGTTGCCAAGCTTTCTGTCAGGGAGATTTAAAAGCCATTTACTTGTGTTTATTTTATATTTAATGAGTTGGTTCATGCCAAAGGGCGGGCTGATGTCTCGTTTATTTTGGATACTGAACATTCGCACACAGTCCCACTTGAAATAGAGCATCGGGAATATAGACGATCACAGACCCTCAGAAAGGTCTTACAGCTGTGGGTGATGGACATTCGAGGTCAGGCCGAAATGCCCACTCTTGGTGGGTGTTGTGGTTCCTTCTGGGTGGCGACTTTGCGCTGTGATCACAGCAGAGAGGTACCAACCCAGAGCTGGAGATCCTGAAACAAAGAGCGTGGGAAAGGCTCCACTGGGCAGATGACGCGAAGGTTCACTTTCATGGCCGTTCCCGAGAAAAAGTTGGAGCTTCGCAACCAGGAGACAGAGCAGCGACTTATCCACACAAGGGCAGAAAAGACTCAGGTTGGGCCTGATGGAAACCAGGCAGTTTTCTGGCAATGAGAGATCCTCCTCCTGTCTCTCTGCCCTTGGGGAAGTGGGGGGCAGAGTGAGGAGGTGTGTGTGTTGGGGGCGGCTTGTTTGGTGAGAGGGTGGAGGCCAGGCCAGCTTGTGACTTTGGAAAACTATCTGTGAGGCTGTCACCAACAGTGATGGCATGCTGGAGCTCCAAGCCTGTGTCCTCAGAACTCTGATAGTATGACAGATTGGAGTGGTCCATGATGGCGGAGAGCAGATGGTCAAGAGTCACACAAATGTGCCAGGGTGGCTCTCATACCAGGCTTCCACTGTAGGTCTAACCAGGGCATTGTGGATGTACCCTAACACTACACTTTCCTAGGTTTTGTTGGTCCGTGAAATTCTGTAACTTTGCCTGGAGGGATGCTCGTAGAAAAGAATTCTATGGACCAATAACTCTGGGAAGTCCTGTGTGCCTCCCTTTAGGATTTCTTCAAAGGACTAGCAACTCATTGGAGTCTTTGGACCTGCATCGAAGAATTCTGTCCCCTCCAATCCTCCTACTCCTCCAAACTCCTAACTGACCCCCTCCTGAGAAACCTGTTCTGACTTCCAGATCTGTCGAGGGACCTTTAGCCAGGGGCAAAGAATCATGATGAGCAGGAGTGGTACACTCCTGAGAAGGTTGAGGAAGTTAAAAGAGCCCCCAAGCACATGAAGGAGGCCTGTCTTGGGATGCTTCCTCTTGTCTTCTCCCTTTTGCCTGGACTGAGGCTTAAAAGGTTAAAGGAGGTATGGAGAGAACATCTTAGACCAGCTCTCCTAATATGGGCCTTGAGGAGATGCATTCCTTTTCTTTGGACTCATTTCCGAAACCTGCATTCATGGATGGATAGGGTGGATCAGGGTTGAGCGGGTGGACACAGAGTCTAGTCTTGGCTGTACCATAATGCCACAACAGTTCTCCAAGATGCTTTATGCACCAGGGAGGGGCACCGTCTTCCCTTCCATTAGCTTTATCTTTCCCATGCAATTTGCTAACTAGAGTTGCCTCCCACTACCTTAAGCAGAACTACCCCTATTGCCCCTGGCCATAGATATACACTCACTTTATCCCATGATCTTATATCTGCAAGAACATTGTTTGCTTCTAATACATTCTTAGAAATGGAAAAGTGAGTTATGATAGAGTCTGAAGTTGCCCAATGTCAAGCAAGGGGAAGAATCTGGTTGAAGGATTCAATAAAGGCTCTTGGAATTGGGATAAGAGAAGGGTACCTGAGGTATCCTTTTGTCTGCTTTGACTGCACTGTCTTCCGAGGAGGAGGCCCATGCAAACTAGGCCCATAGCTTTGACTATGAACCTGTTTTCCCTCAAAACATAGCTCATAGGGGACTGGTGGGGCCATCCGGTCCCATCCTCTTTGGCCTAGCTCAAAAAGAGGAGTTGCCCAAATCACATCATTAGTCTTCGTGGACAGGCTGCAGTAACAAAAGGGCCCGAGAAGTATCTTCTCATCTAACTTCTCGCAGGGCTGATTTTGATGGGTGGGTCTAGTTTGCTCATGTTTGGCTATTGACCCACCTAATCTATCCAATCTTGGTGGTCCTCAGTCGTGCTCCCTTACCTTCACAGAGCATTCCAGGCTGCTCTTCCTCCCACTTCCCTCCTAAAGCCCATGGCCTCTGATTCTCTCCCCTCATTTCCTGCTCTACGCCCTTTACCCATCCCTGACCTGTGTCTTCAGTAGTCCAGACTCCAGTCCTGGTGCAGCCCTGTAGGATGGTCAAGGCTAACCTCTCTCTCTCTTTCTCTCTTTGGGATTTGCTGGGAGTATTGTAAATAAAGTATTGTCATAATTATTTCTGATTAATATTTTTACACCTAATAAAATTTCAAAGGGATGGTGTTTACTTGGTCTAGGGGAGGGGCACCTTCCAGATGACTTGTCCAGCAATTAAAGCAGCTTGTTAGTTGGAGGCCCGGGATGGCTGAGGACAGCTGGAGAGCTCTTCTTTGCAAGCAGCTCTGGTTAACATCAACCGGGAAAGCTCTTTGTAAACACATGAATAATTGATCGTCCCGCGCTCACATAGCTACTGAGGATCTGAGCCTGTATGACTCATTTGCAAGCCATCCCTGTCGTCTGGATGCCATAACATTGGAGGAATGATGATCGTTTCTTGGAGATTCTTCTGTGGCCAGAGTTGCCAAGACCAAGGCTGTAATGGTTTGTTATGATGACCTTTGTTATTCCATTAGGCTCAATTGCTTTAAAAAATGATGTGTGCATACTTTAGGAACGTTTTTACCCTTTACGTTGACCTGACATCATAGTTTATATTACAAAATGTATTAATGACAGAGGAGTGTTTTCATGTCCCAAGGACAAATTTTAACAACCATAATCTGCCCCTAGTCATCATAAATATAAATGTATTGGTCAAACAGATCTCGTTAATGTGGCCAAGATAAATGCTAGTCTATATTTTAAGGGAGTTGAAGTTCTAGAGAATATTTGGGGCTAAGAGATCTTGTATACGTGCTATCAAAAGGCTGAGAAAATTAACATGTTTCCCCCTCTGGTTTCTCGTCAGACAGATATAAACGTCTTGGGGATGTCAAATAAGATTGTTCACATAGTTTCTGGACTCCATTAATGCCTGGTGGGGTGAAGCTTAGTTCTTAAAGCTGTATTCTTTTCATTATGTGCACAGTGCTTCTGCAAAGAAACAGGATTTCAAGGCTCAGCAATGTGTTGCTCAACCCCATGTTCCTGTATTACGCTGTGCCTTGAAGTTTGAATTATCTGAGTGCCCCCTTCCCCACCAGCTTGCTTCCTGTAGGAGGAGCCCCTTTTCCACAGATGTACAGCTGACATTTTGCAGTCTATATGCCAGGCACAAGCTCGGTGGAACACCTTGTAGTCTTCTCTTACGCCATACTCAGAAGCGTTGGCTATTGCTGGTGGTGTCCACATTTTAAGCTTCTCAGGCAGAAAATTAATGCTTGTGTAGAATCCTTTTTAATCATGTGCTTAGTCTGAACCATGAAAATGAGTTTAAGGCAGTAATGTCTCAAATGCCACTCTCCAAGAGAGCAGACTGTCCCCAGGGGGATTTGGTCTTCCCTGAATATGGCAAACATGGCACCATGATGAAACGCTGTGTGGATTACAGTCACCTGGCCATGACTGATGAACACTTCCAATAAAATGATTTTCTCTTCTTCCCTTAGCAGAATCTTCTAAGAGGAATCCTCGCTTCCATATCTGCTGTTGTCTTCCATAGCATCACCTGTTGATTGAGCTTTGGAGTCATGATTTTGTCTGGACACCCTCTCTGGGATTGGGGGTTGATTTATTCTCTAAATTTGATGATGTGATGATAGTTTTATGATAATCTCCCATGTGGTTGAGACCTTTTGATCCATTTAGAGAGTGAGACACATGCACCTGGGTCCACAGCAGCCCCGTTCACTCTAGCCAACAGGTGGGAGCAACCCGAGTGTCTGACGAGAGATGAACGGAATAAAGAAAATGTCGTATATGTATAGAATGGAATGTTATTCAGCCTTAAAAAGGAAAGGAATTCTGGCACATGCTACAACACAGACGGAGCCTGAGGTGATGCCAAGTGAGATATGACTGGTGTTAGGGGTGTTGAAGATAGTGTCCCACTTCTGGTTGACCACAGGCATCATGGGTAAACACAATGGGTCCAAAGAACCAAAAAAAAAAAAATTGAGGATTTTTGGGGCAGAGATGGTAACTTCCCTGCAATAAACCTCTTCAGGATTGAGATGGCATGTATCTCTAATGTACCTGCATGAGGGGAGATTAATTAGTGTTGGCCCCTCTGCCTCCTCATACTCAACTTCTCAGAGGAGACCTGACTGGTAAATTTAGGGGCAGCCACTGAGCTCTGTGCCTCCTCCTCTCCCTTTCTTCTTGGGCTCTGCTCATTTTCGAGCTATAGGATCCCAGGTCTCTCTGAGCTGAGCGGTGAGCTTGGCAGAAAAGCCCTGCCCTTTGTTGGGAGAAGCCTGCAGTTTTGTGTCATGCTGTCCGAGGCTGGGTGGGTAAATTCAGCTCCGATTTCTGCATGAGAAATTCCATTGCTTCTATATTTCTAAACCACATCCTCCAAGCTAACTTTTATAAGTAATACAATAGATATTTTGATCTAAAACAGGATTTTTCTTTGCTCTAAAACCACATCCACATTCTCATTGTGCCTTCATGTTTACAGCATGTCATGAAGTCTTCAGAGCACTGCTGTCCGCACACACTGTTTGATCTGGCGATCCAGTGAGCTCGGAGGGATTACAAATTTTGTAAACTGCAGCAATGTTATAATCACACTTATCCCTAATTGCCTAAGTCCCATCTGTGAGGTTTGAAGAGATGAACTAACTTGCCTATGTTGTAGGTGATGGGCTAGAATGAGAACTTGAGGCTTCTGGCTTCGGGTCATGGGTACCTAAAGAATCACTTAGCAAGAGTTATTTCAAAGAGTGGTAGTATCTTCAGCTGGAAACTGGTTTAATTCTACAGTATGGTTGTGAAACATCTGCTTATGACTTCACGAAGGGACCTTTAAGATCGGTGACCGTCTGCTCCAGTGCGACTCCCCTGGGAACCTTGTTGCGTAGAGTGGCTATTCCCATATCTGATACCCGGCTATGCCGATGGGGGACTGAGGTGGGCTTAGGGAGTCTCATTTTTATAAAAACCCAACTGTTCTAAACTCTTCCCTGATTTTCTGTAAACCAAGTTCTCACAATCCCCACCCCGTTTTAATGTGGGCATGCTCCTTCATGGTGGGTAGGGTGACAAATCCGGGCTTTCTTTGAAAAATGGGAACTCGGAAATACACCATGGTTAACCATGGATGCACACATTTTGGATGATGGGTTTACACTGATGCAGACATACACAGAGGCCCCTGCAGCCCTTGTGGGACCACAGTACCCCCTTCTGGGTGCAGGGGTCCTGAAAGACAGCGGAGCTCTGAAGGCACCAAACCTAGCCCCTGAACCTCCAAGCAGCTGAGTTGATGGCCACATCATTTAACTAATCCTGAATTAATTCTCCAGGAAGGGGCAATAGCTGGGGTTTAGCATTCACTGCCTGGGTGCCCATGTATGGGTAGGGGGAACAAATGAGAAAGTGTTTTGTAAAAATATTCACTTCTTTTAAAAAATAATCAGTGCCCTTCAATGAATCAACAAATGAGGAGGCTCCAAATACAGCATTAAAGAGAATGGGGAGCCGATGGTATGGTTTAAAAAAATATTTAAGGACAAGGCAAGGATTAGGAGCGCTGATGAGTAATTGCCACATTCTCTAAGGGCTCAGGGAGATGTTGTGAGTCTACTGGTTTTTCTCTCTTTCTACCTCCCAGCCAAGCTTCAGAGGGAAACTCTTTCCACATGAGCTGGAAAAGATGAATTTCAAGCTTCATTGAGAGCTCTAAAACCTTAAATCTTTCTCGAAAATAACCTGCCTTTCAGGAATCTTTGGTCCCCCCCGAATTATAAAGCTTTTCTCCGGGCTGTAGAATGGCTGCATTATTAACTATGATTACTTAAGTCTCTGAATAGAAGGATGCAATAAATCCAAAAGTATTTGTTCTGGTTTGTGATGAAGCAAAACTGTGTAATATTAAATCAGATGTTGTTATAAACATATGAAATAGCACATTTTTTTCCCAACTTGGGGCATTGTGGCATGAAGCTTCTGGGAATCTAAAAAAAAAAAAAATATTTTTACATTCTTGGATCCTGAGACTGATTTCTACTAGGTTTTCTTTCTAAGCATGGATGCTAAAGGAAAGTGCTTCTGTTTAGATCTCTGTTTTCCCAGTGGGTTAGCAAGGTTGAAGAGAGGTGTGCTTACTTATTTGCAGGCTGTTCTTGGGGCGGAGCTGGTGACCCAGGCAGTGTGTGTGTGTGTGTGTGTGTGAGTGTGTGTGTGTGCCTGTCGAGTGGGGAAGATGAATGGCACCCGAGTACCCTGGAATGTTTGGGTTGGAAGGGCTCTTAGACACAAACTAGTTCACCGACCTCCTCATTGCCCAGGTCATGTTTTCAAACTTATGTTCGAATGTGTGGGAGAGTGAAAGCCATACAAATCTGGGGGTGGGAGGGGCGCCTGGGTGGCTCAGCCGTTAAGCGTCTGCCTTCGGCCCAGGTCAGATCCCAGGGGCCTGGGATCGAGCCCCACATCGGGCTCTCTGCTCGGCAGGAAGCCTGCTTCTCCCGCTACCATTCCCTCTGCTTGTGTTCCCTCTCTCACTATGTTTCTCTCTGTCAAATAAATCAAAATCAAAAAAAAAAAAAAAAATCTGGAGGTGGGGAGGAATTTTGAAATTCAAGTCCAAGTTTCTAGGTTAGGTCTCTGTGGCCTCTAACTTGGTTAAAGGAATGGGAGGGCTGTCAGTCATGTGACGAGCCTGCCGCTGTCCTTGGGCTTCACCCCCGGGCCTGGGTAAGGACAGATTATCATGACCCTGGGGAAAGCTTCCCGTCTGCGTCTGGACAGTGGTGAGGTTGGCCTTCATTGCTGCCTCAAAGGAGTGGCCATGCCCCTGCATGGTGTACACAGTCTTGAGCAAAGGGTCACAAGGAAGTCACAGAAGTGATTACAGGTTTCCTTATGTTGGCACTCATGGTCAACTTTTCCTCCTGTTGTCTCCAAATATATTATTTTTTATCATTGAGGTGATACGTTTATATTAAAAATAAAAATATAGCCTCAGAATACTTGTGTATTTAATAACCACCTTTTACAAAGATGATTTAGGGTATTAATAGCATTCTACAAATCATTGAGAGCTGCACTGTCCAAGATGGTAGCCATTTGGGGTTATTGACATATGGCCGGTCCAACTGGAGGTGACGCTGTGTGTGTGAAATACAGATGAGATCTCAAAGACTCAGTAAAAATGGAAGAGTGTAATGTATCTCTGCAATCATTCTTTTTTTTTTTAAAGATTTTATTTATTTACTTGAGAGAGAGAGAGAGCATGAGTGAGGCAGAGGGAGAGGGAGGAGCAGACTCCCCACTGAGCAGGGAGACCATGTGTTGTTCGATCCCAGAGTCCTGGGATCATGACCAGAGCTGAAGGCAGACTCTCAGCCAACTGAGCCCCCCAGGTGCCCCTGCCATCATTCTTACGATGATTACATGTTGAAATGATAACAATGTGGATAAACATTAAATTATTAGAATTAATAATAAATTAATTCTAATAAATTAATTTTAATTATTAATTTTAACTAATCTAATAAATTAATTCTAATTATTAGATTTATCTAATAATTAGAATTAATTTCATCTGTTTCTTTTTAATGTGGCTACTAGAAAATTAATAAATTAATTAGCTAATGAATATTTCCTTAAGTCATCTCTATGCCCAACGGGGGACTTGAACTCATAATCCCAAGATCAGGAGCTGAATGCTCTACTGACTGAAGCAGTCAGGTGCCCCGCTACTAGAAAACATAAAATTATATATGTGGATGCTGTAGGAAGGGGAAATGCTTAGCCTTCCCCTTGGCAAAGACAGAGGAGGTCTTTGGGCCAGCACAGCACACACAGAGGTAAGGCATTGTCACCTACTCGGTGGCACTTTAAACATTGTTTTGAGGGAGAAGAGTGACTGCTGAATGGGTACAAGGTATCCCTTTGGGGTAATAAACATTCTGGAGAGACAGTGGTGATGGTGGCAGAATATTGCGAATGTACTAAATGTCCCTGATGATAAATTTTATGTTATGTGTGTTTTACCACAATAAAAAAATTGCAGGGGCACCTTGCAATTGGGTACAGTTGAGGGTCCCATTCTTGATTTTGGCTCAGGTCACGATCTTAGGGTCATGGGATGGAGCCCCCATCAGGCTCTGTGCTCAGTGTGGCGTCTGCTTGAGATTCTCTCTCTCCTTCTGCCCCTCCCCCAGCATGCGCTCTCTCTCTCTCTCTCTTTAATAATAAATAAATAAACCTTTCAAAAAATTGCATATGTGGCTCCCGTTATACTTCTGTTTTCAATGCTTGTTTAAAGAGGTGGGCGTGTGACTTTGCTGAAAACAATGTCTCTAGAAACAGAGAAAAAAGTTGGAAGAGCAAAGATGGCTGAAGTCTGTGGGGAGACGTTGAATACTTTTCCCCCTGGAGCCCCTATCTCTTCCTAATGCCTTTCTCTTATCTCATTCCACTGTCCTCCCCACTTGGCCTACTGCCCGCAGCTAGGTTGCTCACAAAGATGACTCTTTCCCTAAAATGCCTCCCAGTTTATGTGGTGTTAAGGATTTAGGAATCTTGAGGGTCGGAAATAAAATACGACACCCAGATCAGGTTCGGCAAGTCCCTTCCCTTCCCAGATAGTGTTGAGTAAGAAAAAATAAAATCTTTCCTGCCCATCTCTGGAATCCATCTTCTTCAAAGTAAACCCCATGAGGCAAACTGATGTGTGGTGTTGGAAGTCAGGACAGCGGTTGGGGGGCTCAGGGTCAGGAGGAGGCAGGGGGTGGCTGGGTTGGGGCCTCCCAGAGGGCTGTGGGGGACGCTCTGGTGCAGATCTGGTGGCTGATCCCAGTGCATCCGTTTGGTGAAACTCTATTGATCTGTGACTTGGATACTTTTCTGAATGCCCTTTACATATCAATAAAAAGTTAAAAAAAACAAACAAACCCCAAACCATCCTGTGAGGGGCCTACTTTTTTGAGTGGAAAGCTAATAGCTCTGGAGGGAGTGCATGCAGAGGGGCAGGTGCATGTCCCGGAGTGTGGATACCAGTGGACGCTGTATGTCCTTCCTGATGGGACCTGGACTGGCCCAGCAGGTCATGGAGGCCCAGATGGGGTGGCCCTTGGAGGTCCTTCCCCAGACTAGTGTTCTCTGAGGGACCCCCATCAGAGAAAATTCGCCTTCGTACCTTATCTCTTGTCTCTCCATCTGGGGCATCCACACACAGTCTCAAAGGTGTTGCTTACCAAGAGGCTGCCTAGTTGGTGTAGGTGAGCTAGCTAAGGACAGTCACATCCTTGTGGGAGACGGGAGTTTCTCCCCTGCTTACTCAGCCATCCAAAAGGATGAAATCTTGCCTTTTGCAACAACATGGATGGAACGAGAGGGTTTTATGCTAAGTGAAATAAGCCAGTCAGAGAAAGACAAATACCATATGATTTCACTCACATGTGGAATTTAAGAAACAACAGATGAACAAGGGAAGAGAAGGAAAAATAAAATGAGATGAAAATTGAGAGGGAAGCGAACCATAAAAGACTCATAACTCGAGGAGAGAAACTGAGGGTTGCTGGAGGGGAGGGGGTGGGAGGATGGGGTGACTGGGGAACGGGCATTAAAGAGGGCACGTGATGTAATGAGCACTGGGTGTTGTATGCAACCGGTGAATCATTAAATTCTACCCCTGAAACTAATAATACAGTATATGTTAATTAAATTGAATTTAAATAAAAAATTAAAAAAAAAAAAAGAATTCTTCCCCTGCAGTAAACAGTTGCCTGCAAGGATAGGAGGGACCGCTCTGGGGTGAGCGGGCCCTGGCTGCAGTTATCACCTACGGAAATCCTGTGTGCTGGTAAATTCCACCCTCAGCGAAGCCCGGATGGGGATGACAGGGAGCAGAGGGGCTGGGAATGCTAATGGGGAGCTCGTTAGCCAGATAGCAGCTGGGGAGAGGCACGGGGGACATGGGTTGGAGGAGCACACGCAGAAACAGGGAAGGGAAAACAAATAAATGAGATAAGCAACTTCATTGGCTTCCTCCTTTATGACTCTCTGACTTGGTGCTGGGGACTGTGGTGTCCCCTGGATCTCTTTTTCTGGGGACAACAGCCTGGCGACTGATTTTGAAAACCAGGTCCAGACCCTCCCTCCTTGTCCTGTGTCCACCCCACCACAGTGAACTTCAATGCCACTGGCTGGATGGGCTTCCCAGAGCACCCCCCCCCCCAGCTCAGACCCCAGCTCCAGCCTCCGAAGTCCAAAGGACACAAGGCTGCACAGCCGGCTGGACCCCCTTGGCACTCCCCCCCCCCCCACGCTCCCCAGAGAGACCAGATGCTGGGATCACTATGAAGGAGCTGGTTCAAGAGAGCTTAATAACAACACTGTGGGCCTGTGGAGAGATTTCTGTTTTGTTGAAGCACAACCGGAAATGGTCAGATTGGCCCGGGGCTAAGGCACTGAGGTCCAGGTCCGCCGCCTGCTGGAAGGCAATGCTCCAGGTTCCAACATCAACGGCAACTGGTTCCCTTGGAAAAACTTTGGACCTCATGTAATGGACAAAGGGAACGGGCAAGGGGCTGGGGGAGCAGCTGTCCACCGCTCTGGTTCCAATGACCAGATGACCAGGTCTTTGCCTACCTCTGTAGGACATCCGTGGTCCAGGCATGACAATGAAAGCAGAGCGTACATCGCAGGACAATGAGAATACTTCACACGTATGTAAGGATCTGATAACACATATGTAAAAAGCACTTTGCAAACTGCGGAGTGCCCAAATGTTGGCTCTCTGGCCGGGACTGGCAAGCAGCCTGCTACGGGATGTATGGAGAGCGTGTTGTTGCCAGGAACTCAAAAGAGCTGCAGTTTGCAAATGGTTAGCTTTTACTTTACAGAATCTTTAAGGGAGACTCATGATTCCAGTGAAATCAGTGAAACCCTACCTCTCCTCGAGATCTCACGGTGTCTAGTGACCCAAGAGAGAAACAGTTCAACGGAAAAGCAAGTTATGTAATTCTGAGGAACAGGGCTTGGGATGGCACCTTGGGGCTCACATATGTAATCACTGTTTTCTCAGTCCACCTCCGGGCCATCACTGTCCTGCTCACCTCACCTCCACTCCAGGGAGGGGATCCCTGCTCCGGACTCACTTCTACTGCAGCTGAAGCCTTTAGAAGTTTTTCTGCATTGCTTGTTGAAGCCGATGGACTCCCCCTCTGCTAGACCTGCCTCCTCAGTTTGGAGATGAGATGTGCCGGGAATGGAGTTGAGAGGGAGGGGAGGCCAGGAGCCGCCATGTTGAAAGTCTGTGCACTGCTTAGCTGCCATCTGAATGTTTTCCATAAGGATTGTGAGGTCCTAGAGACAGGAGAGAGATCTTAAAGCCATTCACTAAATGCTTATGGAGCCCCTTCTATGGGCTAGGCACCATTCTTCCTGAGCAAAACAGACACACGCACTGCAGTCATTAACTGAGCTTACTGTGCCTGGCATTATGCAATTGATGACACAAATAATTAATTGCAAGTGTGATGAGTACTCTGAAGGGGAAGTGTGGGGTGCCAAGGGAATGTTTCAGATGAGTCCTGAAGAATAATGGCCTCAGTCCAGTGAAGGGTGTCATGATGATGAGGGTCAGAAGTGGGTCAAGCCTTCCCAGCTAAGCGAACGGCTATATGTACATTTTCTTCCATGAGAAGGGGCAAAACACCATATATAGTCTGCCTATCCCCCCCCCCCTTGTAGACTCTCATCTCAACACTTCTAGAACTCCGCAAATGTCGTTTCTTGACTAGACACAGCGAGACTATGCTTCGTTGCGAAACCATCCCAATTTGTACATTTTCATATTGTACGCGTAAAACTTGCTATTCCTTTTTTGCTGCCCCCTCCCTGCCCTTACATAACTGACCAAAGAGAAAGCCGAAGAAAACACACACTCCCAGAGTTTATTATAGTTATTATGACTCAGACAGATTTGAAGACTAGAATTTAATGGAGTTTTTTTTTTTCCAACATTCCTTGGGGACTTGAAGGAGTTTTTTTCCCACCAGCCATTGAAGTAAGATTCTAAAAACACATTTCTTTCTTAAAAGAGAAGAAAAAAACTCTTTGGACTTCAAAGTCAATTATCTTAGAAGCACAGCACTTGCTCCATATTTTCACGTCCCTCCACACCTGCCTCTTCCCTCGCCTTTCCTCTTTCTTTCTCTGGTGTGGTAATAAGTGAAATAGAGAAGCTGGTGTCAGTCTTGGCTCTTTACCTTGCCATGTGACTTTGGCTAACCTGCTTCCCCTGTCTCAACCTCAGCTTCTTCATATGTACAACACGGGGATGGATCCTAGGATTAGGAACCCTGACATTCCTTGTTTCTCATGGGAGAACCTCAACAGGGAGATGCTTCATCCAGCCACTGCCAGCCCCATATTGAAAAGTCAGCATCGACTGAAGATCTCCTTTCTCAGGAGGAAAACTGGAGCCAAGGCCTTCCTCATCTTCAACGATCACTTTGGTGGAGCCAAGGCCTTCCTCGTCTTCAATGATCACTTTGGTGGAGCCAAGGTCAGTAGGGTTTCCTCTTGTCCAGGCCAGCTGCCCTCTCTCCATCTTGTCTTGTCCCCACATCCTTCTGTCTGTACTTCTACAGGCCTTTAGAACTCCACACATCTTTCCTTAGTTTCCCCAGATACCCCTACTGTTCCCCACATGGATCTCCACTCCTGGGACTGTCCAGACCAAAAATTAAGTGCCTCCAGGATCCTGGTCTGTAACACAAATAAGAGAAGATGTCCAGGTGAGGTGCACAAGCCCACACATTATGATTGGCAGGGACACGACCGCCCCTGGTCTCACGCTCCATTGAAGGGGATCTAAGTTCCACTTAGCTCTGACCAGTTGACATCATTCTGGAATAAGTGTTCAGCGTTGCCAGATATTCTGCTGATCTTTCAGGAGAACTGGTATTTTTGAGTCAAATGTGGCTCAACTTCTACAAATCATGGCATAGGCCAGAGACATAAATCTGTGGATCAGATTTAACCTATGACTGCTGGTTTGCTACTTGTGTGTATATATACACAGTATTGGGTCTTTTATACATTCCATCTGATATTTACAAACCCATAATACTTATCTGTGCATTCATTCATGTAATAAATATTTGCCACCTACCATGAGCTGGTCCCACCTAGGAAGCTAGGGAGCATAGGTAACTGAGATGCAACACACTGAAAATTAGGAATGTCAGTGTGACCTTGAGCTTGAGCTGGGCCCAAACTAGCCCACTGATTGTATGTCATTCAGGGCTGTGAAAGCAAAGGAGGGTCTTCTTGTACCCTCTCTCAACCTCAGCTTTAGAAAACACTTTTGTCCAAAAAAAAAAAAAAAAAAAAAAAAAAGCTAATCAAATTGTTTCAAATCAGGTTACTTTATTTCTACCCTTTACTCACCACTGAACTGCCCCCTCCAATAGGAAGAAGCAAAACCATAGAAACAAATAAGAATAAAAGTTTTAGCTCTGAAAGCCAAGGTCATTCATTCATTCAGGATGAGAAACCTAACCATTGAACAGATGAGAACTTTAAAGGGCAGATTTTAACAATCAGTGTTAGTGGGGAAACCTTTGGTTAGGAGTCAGATCACCTGGCCTCCAGTCCCCTGCTGCAACCCTGAGACTTAGCAGACTATTGCCTCCATCTGGTCTCCGTTCCTCTCCCTCCCACTCCCCAAACCCCCCGCCCCCCCCCACTTTCCCTCGCCCACCCCAGGGTTAAATGAAAAGTGATTACAGGATTTCCGACCTGAGTTCTTTCTGACCTGAGTCCTGGCAACTTCGTGGAAGGAAAACATGAAGAAATATGAGCAGGGGCACCTGGGTGGCTCAGTCGGTGTAAGTGCCCGACTCTGGATTTTGGCTCAGGTCATGATCTCAGGGTGGGGGGACAGAGCTCCGTGTTAGGCTCTGTGTTAGGGGTGAAGACTGCTTGAGATTCTCCTTCTCCCTCTGCCGCTTCTCCCTTTTCTCTTTCTCTCTCTCCTCCTCCTCTAAAAAAAAGAAATATGAGCAAACCTAAGCATGATTCTCTCTATGAGAGTGGCCAGAGCCCTGCTCTGCATAGGACACAACGAGGAGGGAGGGAGCAGTTGAAATCTCACCTCCTCCCTTCTTCCTCAAGAACTAAGAGACTGGTTAAAAACATATTGAAAATGAACTTTTGGGACTTCATCAAGATAAAAAGCTTTTGCACAGCGAAGGAAACAGTCAACAAAACAAAGAGGCAACCCACGGAATGGGAGAAGATATTTGCAAATGACACTATAGACAAAAGGGCTGATAGTCCAAGATCTATGAAGAACTTCTCAAACTCAATACCCAAAAAACAAATAAGTCAAAAAATGGGCAGAAGACATGAACAGACACTTCTCAAAAGAAGACATACAAATGGCTAACAGACACATGAAAAAATATTAATCATTAGCCATTAGGGAAATTCAAATCAAAACTACATTGAGATACCACCTTACACCAGTTAGAATGGAAAAAATTAACAAGGCAAGAAACAACAAATGTTGGAGAAGTTGTAGAGAAAGGAGAACCCTCTTACATTGTTGGAGGGAATGCAAGTTGGTATAGCCACTTTAGAAAACAGCATAGAGTTTTCTCAAAAAATTAAAAATAGAGCTACCCTATGACCCAGCAATTGTTCTACTGGATATTTACCCCAAAGATACAGAAGTAGTGAAAAGAAGGGTCACATGCACCCCAATGTTCAAAGCAGCAATGTCCACAATAGCCAAATTGTAGAAAGGGCCGAGATGCCCTTCAACAGACAAATGGATAAAGAAGATGTGGTCCATATATACAGAGGAATATTATTCAGTCATCAGAAAGGATAAATACCCAACTTTTGTATCAACATGGACGGGACTGGAGGAGATTATGCTGAGTGAAATAAGTCAAGCAGAGAAAATCAATTATCATTTGGTTTCACTTATTTGTGGAACATAAAGAATAGCACGGAGGACGTTAGGAGAAGGAAGGGAAAAATGAAGGTGGGGAAAGCTGAGGGGGAGATGAACTAAGAGAGACTATGGACTTCGAGAAACAAATTGAGGGTTTTAGAGGGGAGGTGGGTGGATGGGTGAGCCCGGGGTATTAAGGAGGGCATGGATTACATGGAGCGCTGGGCATTATACACAAACAATGAATCATGGAACACGGCATCAAAAACTAATGATGTACTGTATGGTGACTAACATAACATAATAAAAATTTAAAAAAGCATATTGAAATGCAGCATAAAACACAGGCCACACTAGAGTGCAGGTCAAGATTTTAACAACACTTTGATACTTGGCATATTTATTTGGATTTCAAGTTTTTTAGGCCAAAGCTCTGTACCTCCCCATTCACCCAGCAGCAAAGCATTCTCTATCTCGGGCTTTGGAGATATCCATCAGGAGAAGGAGCATGCGGGAGCAATAGGAGGTTTGGATGGAGAGCCGGGAAATGCTTCCTTGGGGGAAAGGGAAATCTGACACCATCAATAAGGTTGAGTCTATAAAATCATTTTCCTCTGGGATTAAATCTTGCTAGATGTACTATATTTATCAGTCAGTGAGTCTCAATCACTGCCTTATTCAGAAATTCCACTTCCTATAGCTGACTTCTTTTGGCCTTTGACCTGTCTTATTTCTTATATGGCTAGTATATTGAATTTCAACTATCAGAACTTGCTAAAAACAAAGCACAAAAACCCAGCCAAACAAAACTTGGTTAAGAGCAAGTTTCTTAAACATCAGAGAAGTGTTAAGAAAGTTGCTCTTGAGGCTTTCACACCTTTTAAAGAAATGCCTTAGAGCAGACCCACAATCAGGGGTTTTCTAAATAAGGTGGAAATTAAACACTTTGA
The DNA here is from genome assembly GCA_028646535.1 of Procyon lotor. Taxonomy (NCBI): domain Eukaryota; kingdom Metazoa; phylum Chordata; class Mammalia; order Carnivora; family Procyonidae; genus Procyon; species Procyon lotor. The sequence continues at coordinate 8,434,997 of CM053618.1, read as the reverse complement.
GAGCTTCCTGTTCCACAGAAGATGGTAAACTAGCACAGGGTGCTGGCTTCCTTCCAGAGCCCAGTCTTGGAGATTTTCTTGGAGAGGGAGTTGCTGGATCCTGGAACCTCAGAGAAAAACTGTAGGGATTGTGGTGAGGGTGGGAGACAGGAATGCACAGCAGGAGGGGGCCAAGTGTCACAGACAGGGCATGACGATTACCTTTAGGGGTCAACTTGATTGGGTCATGGGGTGCCCAGACATCTGGTCAAGCATTGCTCTGAGTGTGTCTGTGAGGGTGTCTGGATGAGATTCATATCTGAATCTATAGGCTGATTGAAGCAGATTGCCCTCCCTAATTGAATGGGCCCCAATCAAACAAAGACCTGAACAGAAAAAAAAAATCTGAATTAGAGGAGAGCCCTTCTGCCTTACTGCTGAGCTGGGACATCAGTCTTTTCTGGCCTTTATACTTGAACTGAAATATAACTCTTCTCAGGTCTTGAGCCTGCCCACTTTTGGACTGAAGCTTACACCATTAGCTCTCCTGGTTCTCAGGCCTTCAGACTTGGGCTAGATTGACACACTGGCCCTCCTGGATCCCCATCTTGTTGACTATAAGTCTTGGGACTTATTAGCTTCCATAATTGCATGAGTCAGTTCCTTATAATCTATGAATCGATTGATCTATCTCCTACCAGTTCTGTTTTTTGGGAGAATCCTGACTAAAGCACAGAGGTTGTGCCTGGAAAGTGCTTTCCAGTTGGATTCTTTTCTCTCTTTCATATTTATCTAGATGAATCACATCCACCACATGGATCTTATAGAAAAACAAAAACAAAAACAAAATTGTGCATCCCAGAGGCAGAAGAATATGATCCTAGATTTTGCCTAGGATGGTAAGTGGAGGGTAGCTGGCCTCCTCTGAGTATTCCCTCACCAAAACAGCCCTGCTGATGCTTTGGGTTTGGTGATTACCAAAGAGAAAGATCATCTCTGAGAAAAAGCAGTACCAGGGTAGAGCTTCTAGGCATTTCCTTGAGGGTGATTACATAGGTAGTGATTACAGTGAAATTGTAACATCATCCGGAAGTGCTTGGAGAGATTCTCCCTCTCCCGACTCACTTGGAAGTCATGAAATCTAGGGCTTTTGGGGTGTCCAGTGGATTTAAATTCAGAAGAAAAAAAATGAGACCTCCAAGAAACACAAACATCACGAAAGAAAGGCCCCAAACTGAACAATGCATACCAGAGGAAGCAGAAGTAATGAACTGGGAAGAATAGGGATGTAAAATAAACTTAATATCTTCAAAGCCCTAATGAAGAATACTGAAAACATGGTAGAAATAAGAACTTATGAATATGAACCATATTATCATTTGGCAATACTGAATTTAAAAATAATAATAGTTGAAATAAAGAACTCGGTGGTTAAGTTGAAAGTACCCTTTTTTTCCTCTTAAATTCATGAAAGCATAGGACTGTATAAAGCAAAAATTATAGTATTGTATTTGGGGATGTATAATATATAGGATATAATATGTATATAACAATAGCACAGAGGCTGGGGGTAGGTAAATGGAACCCTACTGTTATGCTGTTCTTCTATTTCATGTCATATTTTATATTAACTTACATTTTCATATTAACTCTAAGTGATTAGTTAAGGATCTTTAAAAACAACCACTGTACAAAAAAACAAATGCAAGGAGGCAAAGTTTAAGAGCCAGTAGAGGAAGGAAATGCTAAAAAAAATTCAATCAACCAAAAAGAAGGCAGAAAAAGAAAAACAGAGAAACAAAAAAACAAATGGAAGAAATAAAAAACAAAGAGCAAATGGTAGAGCTGGATCCAAGACATTAATAATTAAATTGAATGTAAATGGATCGATTTCATAAGCAGTGTTTGTAGGAATAGATAAAAAAGCAAGACTGAACTTATCTTCTGAATACAAGAAAGCTACCTTACATATAAGAACACAGGTAGATTGAAAGTAAAAGAACAGGTAGTGATATACAATGTAAACAGTAGGTGTAAGAAGGTTTGAATGACTATATTAAAATCAGGCACAATAGACTTCAAAGCAAGACATGATGTCAGAGATAGGAGAGGAATTTCATAATCATAAAATGGTGAATTCATCAGGAAAACCTAACAAACAGAAACATGTATTATTAATTTGATCTGTAAACATGTATGTGTGTAATAACAGACCTACAAAATACACTGAGCAAAAATTGATTGAACTAAAGGGAAAGGGAATCCCACAATCACAATTAAAGATATTCTTACCTCTCTCTCAGAAATTGATAGAACAATTATACAAAAACATCATCAAGGAGATGGAAGATCTGAATAATATTATAAATGCACCTTGATCTAAATGACATTTATAGAACATTATAACCAACTTCTGTAGATTACACATTCTCTGCAAGTGCATACGAAGCATTTACTAAGATAGACTACATGCTGGGCTATATAATAAGTCTGAATATGCTTCAAAAGATTGAAATCTTACAGAGTATATTTTCTATAATTAGATTATAAATCATGGTCAGTTATATAATAAACAATTATGTATATATTGTATATATATCACTTACATATAAAGATGTACATAGGACTCCTCAGAAGGAAAGTCTGATTCCAGGGCTGGGCAGGAAATATGTAAGATGAGTCCAGAGCATCTTATTGTGACAGAAAGCCAGGAAGCAATCAAGCCCCAATAGTGGGGATAGATCAAAATGATATTGACACTGGTTTGAAGCGGTTGTCACTAACCAAATCTGTGACAATTTTATAATCAAACAAGGAGTAACAGTAAAGGACTGAACTCACTAAATAAGATGATAATCCACCTTGAGATCCATATTGATACAAACAAACAAACAAACAAACAAATAAATAAATAAATACATGTGGATAAAGAGCGAGCTCTTTCTTATGATGGAAGAACAATGGAATTAGAAAGTACTCAATGGCTGCTAAAACTAATGAGTGAAAGTTTGGAGAAAAAGAGAATATTTACGTGGTCTTAAAGGATCTTCCAATATGCTACCTATTATTTATGAAGGAAAAAATACTACTGCTACAGTGGAGAAATATGGCAGGCACCACCTTATATCAAGAAACCTTAGACAAGCCCAGATTGAAGAACATTCTACAAAATAACTCTTCTTTTGAAGAGTCTGCACTCTTCAAAAATATGAAGACTGAGAAGAGGGCTGAAGAAATATTCCAGATAAAAGGAGATTAAAGAGTGGGTGCCTGGCTGGCCCCATTGGTGGAGCATGAGACTCTTGATCTTGTGGTTGTTGAGTTTGAGCCCCATGCTGGGTGTAGAGATGCCTTTAAAAAAAAAAAAAAAAGAAGCCAATGAAGTAACCGGCTTTTGGTTTTGGCCTGGGTTGTGATCTCAGGGCTGTGGTCTCAGGATAGTGGGATTGAGCTCCCCCATCCTCCCCAGATGCTCTAATACTGAACAGTCTGCTTGGGACTTTCTCTCCCTCTCCCTCTGCCCCTCCCACCCCACACTCACGTGCACATTCTCTCTCTCTCACATAAAATAAATAAATCTTTTTTTTTTTTTAAGGAAAAAGATTAAAGAGACACGAAGCGCATCACTCTGGATTGGGTATTGGATTGGGAAAGTACAATAGCTCTATGCCACTAAAGGACAACTGATGAAATTTGAATGGGCACTCTGAATTAGATAATGGCATGATATCGATGTTAATATTCTGATTTTGATCATAGAACTGTGATACCTAAGATTATGTTCTTGCTCTTAAGGAAAAAGACACTAAAATATTTTGGGATAAAAGGGCCTGATGACATCTCCAAACTTATCTTAAATACTTAAAAAAAAAACCCACCCATATAGAGATGATAGATAAAGCAAAGGGGGCAAAATGTAAATAATTGGTGAATCTGGGTGACTATTTGAAAGGGTCTTGTGCTACTCTTCAAACCTTTCTGTAAGTTTGAAATTATATCAGAATTAGAAATTATCAACAAAACCAATGGAGAAAGAGTTGTTTGGTACGAGTAACTGAAATAGTGGAGAGCTAAAGGCAATCAACTGTCCATTCTTAAGGGAACGGTAAGACGGTATGTATTTACAAAGAATGGAATACAATGTTACAGTGAACTAAAAATCCATATGTATGTAAAAGGACATGATAAATCTTTATCTCATACCATGGCCTGACAGGAGAAATAGAATGAGATCCACAGCAAAACAGTATCCCTTTTTGGCTGAGTGTGCACTGGCCCAAAGTGGATGTTTTTGGTGAATGTGAATGGATCCCAAGAACCAACCTTATCATTCCTTCTCAGTTTAAGCTTCCTTGATATTTGCAGTATTTTCTCTTAATTCCTGGTGTCTACAACGTATCGTCAGCTTTTTTTTTTTATTATTATTAATCTGTAAAACCAACCCCCTGTATGTTAAAAATGATCTACAGAATTGCGAAGCCCAAAGTGGGTGTAAAATCCACTTGAATATCACACTCCGTGTCCATACCATTCATTGCCCGCGTTATTATTACTCTAGAGTCTGGCGGACACATCTGGCCCATCTCATGAGAATCTAGGCTCTTTCCACTCTCCTCACACCAAACATAACACTCAGTTACACTGAATTAATAATTAAACAAAGATGTTCTAACATGAAGTCTGGAATAATTTATGTGTGACCTCCTACCCTTGGTTTCTCCTGATGCCCTCAGTGAGGTCTAATCAGTGCTCTTGTATGTTACAGTAGACAAAAAAAGAGTTTACAACATTTTGACAAATCTCAGCATGAATTACTATATCGTTTTGTCAGTCCTAGCAGCTCAGGATGCAACTAATGAGAATTACATTTTCCCACAGACGGTCTGGGATGCAAAACACATTGTTCATACTTTTGGGAAAAAGAAAAAAAAAACGAAGAAATAATAAAAATAAGATCTTGCGAGAGCTTTGAAGTGCCCGGGGCACAATGACAGGTTCCTTTGTTGAACAGCGGATTTTCCTAATGCCACTCCGTGAGATTCTTATCAAACGTTTCTGAGCAGGAGACAATGAGAAGGAGCCCCCGTGAATAAAAGAACAGATGAGGAATGTTCTGTGATAAAGGCAGAAAGGAGGCGGTAAGCGCCTGGGTCCTCATTGAAAACAAATCCCCCCCTTGAGGTGGGGACAGAGGCACACTTTATCTTCGGCATTCTTTTTATAGCTCTGATCCAGACTGTTTTGCCTTGAAAATGAATGGAGTGCCGGGGAGAGGGGCTCGGCCTTGTTCTCTGGCCTCTGTGTCGCACCACGCAGCTATTTTAATGAGTTATTTCCCCGAGTCGCCCTACCAGGCAGGTCGTCATCAATATCCCTGCATTGGAAGCAGAGCTTAAGTGAAGCAAGGGTTGAGGAGTGACTCACTAATGGACCTGAAACATGTGAGGGTCCCGTGGCGGAGGATAGGCAGCAGCTGTCCTGAGAGTCTCTCCTGAGTTAAGAAGAGAAGATGTGAGCAGAGCATCAGCAGGGAAGGAGGGACGGACAGGGAAAGAGTTTCTGGTCTTGGAGGAAGTGTTCTCTGTGACATCGAGAAGCTTTCTGGGGACAGGGATCTGTCTCCTACCTACCTCTGGGTTTGCACCATCACAGCCTCTCCTGCATATATATTCCCAGAAACAAATGCTCAATTGGTTGATCAATGAATGGTATGGACAGTAAGGATCTGTCAACCAAGACTAGAGACACACTGATCTCCATTTACCAAGAAAGAAGGACCAGTTGATCCTACAAGCTCACCAGTGTTTCTTGGGTTCCATAATTAGCTCCTATCCATTATTGGCTCTGTTCAATTTGATTGCAAATTCGATCAAGTCACTGTTTCTTGCTCATCTGCTCTGCGGAAGGCCACGGGCAAAGCTTTGTGTGCATTGCAGAAATGAATTAGTCATGGCTCCTGCCCTTGAAAAAGCAGAAGGTAGATTGGGAGAGAAAGAAAAGCATATAACTTATTATATTACATGTGTTGCAGAGTATGAGAAGTGCTAGCTTAGCCATCGATCAGAACTCATGAGATCATGGAGTAGGAAATGGTGCACTCCAGTTTGGGAACTGGGAGAGGAATGAGAGTAAGAACCCAAATGAACATCACTGTGTGGTGGGCAAGTGATGAATGCATCCCTTAAATTATTTTCTTGAATCCTTACAATAACCATGTACAATAAGTGCTAATGCTATTTTCATTTTGTTCATGATAATTAGGAAGCAGAAAGTTAATTGACTTACCAGCAGGCAGCAGAGGCAGGATCAAAGCTGGCTGTCCAACAAACCTCAGGCTAATCTTGGAGAAAATTAACATATTTAGCACATGTGGGAGTCCGGTCTCTGGGCCAGGGGTTTCATATAGATCTTTCATTTACTGCCCATGATAACCCTGAAAATTATATCATCGTCTCTATGTAACAAGTCTGAGACTCAATGAGGTTAAATGCCCTGACCAAGTTACATGGCTAATAAATACCAGATGGGGCATTTAAACCCAGGCAAGTGTGGTCTCACAAAATGCCATTTCCCCCCACTAGCCAGAATGCTGCCTCAAGAAAAAAAAAAAAAAAGTGGCCAATATTCCCTCAGGGCCTCAGGAACTCCAGGAAGACAGCCATGTGCCCCTGGAGGCAATTGAGAGATCTCAGGCATGGACACCATCCGTGTCTCTTGCTCACTCCAGTGCATCCCATGGACGAACTGTCACTCGGTAGGACTGTAGCAATAGCAGATTTCAAGATTTCAGGTAGAGCCTCTATCATTTAAAAACTGGCCAAATTGTCTGTAGGGCCGTTGTATTAGTCATCTATTGCTGTGTAACAAATTACCACAAATTTAGCGGCTTAAAGCAATACCCATTACTATCTCACAGCTGCTCTGTGTCAGGAGCTTGGACAGGGGTTAGCTGGGTCTTCTGCTTAAGGTCTCACAAGGCTACGTTCAAAGTACTGGCCTGTTGCATTACCATCTGGAGCTGAGGCTCGCTCCTCTTTCAAATTCGTTCAGACTATTGGCAGAATTCAGTTCGTCGTGGGTGTAGGACTCCTCAGCTCCTAGATGCTGCCCCTCTCCACAAGCCATTCACAGGACAGCTTTTTGCTTCTTCAAGGCCAGGAGGAGAATATCTCTCTTCTGAGGAAGGAGGAGGCTTCTTTTTAACAGGCATTCTCTTGATAAGTCCTATTCACTTAAGATAATCTCTCTTTTGATTAACTGGAAGCTGACTGATTTGAGATCTCAATTACATTTGCAAACTCTCTGCATCTTTGCTAAGATAATTACCTTAATCACAAGAGTGATACCCCATCCCTCATATGGTTTCTGTCCACACTCAGAGGGAGGGGATTATATTGGACATGCACACCCAGGAAGCGAAGTTTGGGGGCCATCTTAGAACTCTGCCTGGCGCGTGGAACTCATTCCTGATGCCTATGGATGTGTTGGCCTCCTTGAGGGTAAAACAGGACTCCATCCATTGTGCAGCCAGGGCCAGAGCAGAGTGCTGGTAAGCTGCATGTGCTTTGGAATTCTGCACGTCCATTTCCTTTCTTGCAGGGCTCACCTACCACCCATCACTTTGGTGGGTCAGCATTTCCCATGAAAGATTTCATGGGAAAACAGCAACATTTGTGTCTAAAGTTGATTTGGTGATTAGCTTTGGTGATTATCTTTTAATTATCTCTGCTTCCCCTCTCCTCCATTGTTGTCAACAGTCAAGACTTAGTTGTACATATTATTTATTGAAAGAGCTTAAGAGGAAAAGGCCAAGGCTAAGGCCAAATAATTGACAGGAAGCAACATGTCTGAGGACATCTAAATGTCAATTGATGGAATCAGCTTCTAGTCTTGAAGATTTTATCTTTAAACAGTCTTGGGAAACTGCTATTCAATAAAGGAACTCTTATAAATGAAATTGGATTGCCTTTTCAAGGGCTGTCTATTGAGACCCCACCTCAACGTTGTTTCATTTTGTTTTGGTTTTGGATTTATTTTGTTTTGTTCTGTTTACCATTTTCACGTATACATGCTTAGCCTAAAAAGGATTGGACAACGGAAAAAGGCCCAACTGTGACACTAAATAAGTATGTAAGAAAGCAATTTAGGGATTACAATCTCATTTAAAAATGTCCAAGGCTTCGATATCTTTAGACAGTTCACCTAATAGTACTGCCAAAATAGAGACTCCTTTTTGCTCCAAAGTCAACTCTGGTGGTGAGCCAGCTTTTACCGAATAAAAGCAAAGAAAAAAACGCAACAAAACCCCTACCATTCTGATCAAAGGCGGATCCTTCCAATGTCCTCAGGACTGAAGAGGAGTTTATTTCTACCCACCCTCCTGGCTGTCGGGATTAAGTCTGCTCAGAGCACATCCAGCTCACGAAGGCTCAGTTCCTAATGCTGGCTGAGAAAGGTCTTGCTGAGATAGCAGGGCAGAGCAACTTTTGTGGACTTGACATCTGGGCCCAGACTAGGACCAGGGTGAGTCTGGCATTGGCTTTCAGGCCTCATCTCCTCACCACCCACCCATTCCAAATTCAGCTTTGAAGGCCTTGGTGACTTGAAATATCTTTCTGAGTCTGTAATGAAGATGCTTATAAATATTACAAGAGATTTATCACTTCAGTGTGAAATTCCCTGATACCAGCAGGGAGTTTTTAAACACAACTGGCAACAAGAAGCATATGGTCAGAGATTCAAGTTACAGGTTTTTTTTTTTTTTTTTTTTTTTTATTGTTGTCTGCCAAGGACAATATATTTTTTTCCCTTCTTCAAAATAAACATTGTGCAGGAATGTGCCTCAGCAAATGGCTGGGGTTCTATTATATTTCATGCAGCTTTCTAAACAATTTCCAACCCTGGGCTGGCCTGGTGTCAAACAGAAGGCAACCAACAATAGCAAAATCCCATTAAAGCCGAGAAGGTTCCTTCCTGAGGTGAGCCTGGCCAGAAATAGTCATCTTGGCTCATTCTCCAGTTTGGCACCGGGGACTAATAATGCACGGTCTCCTAATGGAAATTATCTAATTTCATCCAAAAGCTCCTCCAGAGAGAGCCGGGCTGACGCACTAACAGTCAATATAACAACATTCTTCTTGAGGTGCTTAACAATGGGCCTTTGGAGAGACTGTGATAAACCACGTCAGACTCCGGACAAACATGAGTGTAAAAATAGGCATCAGAGGCACTGACCCAGCCACCTAATTTCTCAGGAGGGAGGCCCACAGAGGAGGGTTTGTTCAGAGGGCTTTCTGGGAATACATCAGACTGGTGGGAGAAGGATAGAGGGGAAAGAAAGGGAAGGGAGTGGGAGAGAGAAAGAAAAGATAGAACAAGATTAAGAATGGGGGGGAAATTAAGAAAGTGGTAAATGAGCGAGAGAAGAGCTCATTGTCCATCTATGGTCCAAAGTATTAGCCGCTGTATATGGTCAGTTAATAAAAATCATGCTTTGGTTGTGATTCCCATAAAAATCAGAGAGCTGTTTTCAAATGTTCTATGCAAGGAACAGCCACCAGGAAATTATACTCCATTTAAAGATATATATTGGAGTCTTGTGAAATACACACACACAGGAGTTCTATAACATTACATAATATATATTATATATAGAATGTACCTATAACTATGTGTAATTAACTATATCTAAATCTGTTTGTCTGTCTATCTATCTATCTATCTATCTATCTATCTATCTATCTATCTATCTATCATCTGCCTATCAGTTATGTAAACTACCCCTATAGCACTTTTCTCAAACCAATAGGATCATCCTGAGGCATAGAGTTGATTTTATGTTTTCTATGTTATTACTTGTTTCATAAATATTTTATTTATTTTATTTATTAGTTTAAAGATTTTATTTATTTATTTGACAGAGAGAGAGAGATCACAAGTAGGCAGAGAGGCAGGCGGGGGGTGGGGGTGGGGGAAGTAGGTTCCCTGCTGAGCAGAGAGCCCAATGCGGGGCTCGATCCCAGGACCCTGAGATCATGACCTGAGCAAAGGCAGAGGCTTAACCCACTGAGCCACCCAGGTACCCCTACATTAGAATATTTCTATGAGATAAAATGGAATTTAAGACAAAAGGTTAAAAAGGAAAAAGAAATGGACTTATACTGAATCAAAGTACAGTCCGCCAAGAAGTTGTTAATCTCAGCATCTAACAACAACATAAAAAAAAAAATACAAAATAAAACCAACAGTAAAGCAAGGAGAAACTGATGAAGAAACAGAAAAAAAATCAATGTAAGTACACAAAATAAGTAATGATATAATAATAGCTTTTGAATAACATGTATATACCCAGCAGATACGTGTAAAACTTGGTGTTCACCAGAGATGACAACAGATTGTTTTTTAAAACATTACAAAAATGAGATCATATGTTGAGTCACAGAGAAGATACCAACACATCCCCAAATAAATGTAATCATACAGCTTGCCCTTCCTGTGTATAATGCAATAAAAAGAAAAATGAACAAAATGACCATCACACACGCATACTACTCTTTTCATTTGGAAATTTTTTTTCCACTGGGAAATTTTTAAATGTCTTTCTGTTTTTGGGGTTAAAACTAAGTCAAAACTATTTATGAATATCTGATAAGAAGAAAGTTATAAAAAATTTTATGGCTGAAGCAATACTCACCAGGTTTTGGAGTTTTAAAATGTATATCTTTTAGGAGATAAAAGGTTAAAAAACGAAGTATTCAACTCAGGACTAATAATTACAAAGTTAGATATAAAAGAAGAAAATAATAAAATAGAAAAATATTAGAAATATTAGTGTGCGTATATGTATTTGACCATTTTGAAAGGAAACTATTATGTTTTGAGGGGACTTCTTCTGTTGAATATATTAAAATGGACACTGTCAAATATCTATTTAAAGAAAATATCCATGGTTTCTATTGAGAAATCAGCTGTTTATCCTGAGAATTCCTTATGTGTGTTGAATATTTCTCACTTGCTGCTTTCCAGATTATTATTATTATTATTTTTTTTTGTCTTTCAACAATCTTATTATGATTGGTCTGGGTGTAGATCTCTTTACATTTATCCTAGTTTGAATTGGTGGAGTTTTTGGGTGTGTAGATAAAAGTATTGGGGGTTTTTTTTGAGCAAATTTGGGAAGTTTCAGACATTATTTCTTCAAATATCTTTTCTGCTGTTCCTTCTTCTTCTTCTTTGACTCTTATTATGTGTATGTTGATGCAGTTGGTGATGTCCCACAAGTCTCTGAATTTCTGTTCATTTTCCTTCATTCATTTTTGTTTCTGTTCCTCAGACAGGTAACCTCATTGACCTATTGTCAAGTTCACTATTTCTTTATTTTGCAACTCAAATCTACTGTTGAAACTCTGTAGTGGGTTTTATTTTCTAATTAATTAATTTTGAGAGAGAGAGAGTGAGTGCAAGTGAGTGGGGGATGTGGCAGATGGAGAGGGAGAGAGAGAATTCCAAGCAGTCTTCATGCTCAGTGTGGAGCCCAAGTTGAGACTCAATCCCATGACCCTGAGATCATGACCTGGGTTGAAATCAAAAGTTGGATACTCAACTGACTGAGCCACCCAGGTGTCTTATGAAACTCTGTAGTGAATTTAAAAAAAAGTCAGTTCTTTTATTTTTCAATCCCAGTTCTTTTTTATTTTTAAGATTTTATTTATTTATTTGAGAGATAGAGAGAGAGATATGAGATATGAGAGCATGAGCATGGGGAGTAGCAGAGGGAAAGGGAGAAGCTGAGCAGGGAGCCTGATTTGGGGCTCAATTCCAGGACCGTGATATGACCTGAGCCACCCAGGCACCCCTCCTTACAACTCTTTAAAATAATTTCGATTTTTAAATTGACATTCCTTATTTGGTGCCATCCCATTCTCATATTTTCCTTCTGTCTTTTTTTTAAAGAAGATTTTATTTTCTTATTTGAGAGAAAGAGAGTGAAAGAGAGAGAGTGCACAGAGAGAGGGAGAAGCAGACTCCCCGCTGAGCAGGTAGCTGGATGTGGGGCTCGATCCCAGGACACTGACACCATGATGTGAGCCAAAGGCAGATGCATAACTGATTGAGCCACCCAGGGACCCCATGAAACTCTAGTGAATTAAAAAAAAAATGTCAGTTATTTTATTTTTCAACTCTAGATTTCCACTCAACTCTTTAAAATAATTTCTATTTTGTTATTGACATTCCTTATTTGGTGACACCCCATTCTCATACTTTTGTTCTGTCCTTTAAACATGGTTTCCTTTAGTTCTTTGAACACATTCATAATAGCATATTTTGAGTCTTTGGCTAGTAAGTTCAAAATATGAAGCTTCTCTGAGACTTTGTCTTGTGGCTTTCTCTTGACCACTTGTTTTGCTTGAGTATGAGAAATATTTTTCTCTTTCTTCACATGTCTTGTAATTTTTTTTAATTTGACATTTTAAAAAGATATAATGTAGCAACTCTGGATTTCAGATTCCACTCCTCAACAGGCTTTGCTCTTTTTTATGTTTGTTGTTGTGGTTGTCAGTATTTAGTGACTTTTCTAATTAATTATATGAAGTCTTTATTCTTCATCATGTATAGTCACTGAAGTTTCTGCTTGGTTAGCTTAGTGGTCAACTAATGACTGGATGGAGATTTCCTTATAAGCATTAGACTAGTAAGTCTTCCTGCCTTTGCCAAGGGGCTCTGTTATATATTGGGGTTGCATCTTCAATGCCGTGGCAAGCAATTCACAATCATATCTTAGCTTTCGTTTCCCATTTTTGCATATCCTCAGGTTCAGCCAGAGATGAGAGATTAGGGCCTCAGATTTTCCTGAGCATGTGCCAGCCCTTGGGTGTGTGCATGACCTTATGGATTCTCAGGACTATGTCAGAGTTTTACAAAGCCCCCAGTAAGCCTCTCATTCCCCAAAGTTTTTAAAACATTTTTTGGTCGAGGTTTTTGTTTGTCCTGTTATTGCAGACTCTGGTAGCTGAGATACTAAACAGTTGTTGCTGATTGTTTTGGTAAATGCTCCCAGGAAAAGGCTGTTCACACTGAGTAAACTCTGAATCAGGTGAAATAAAGGTTATGCCTGTAAGTGGAAGTTTCTAGTGAACTTCCAGAGAGGTCAAGTCGTGACCGTTCTCTGGGGTGGGACTTTTGAGCAGCTCTAGAGTTAATCAGTGTGGTATAATGACTGCTAGGCTGCTGGTTTTCATGGTACTATAATTGTGAAGTTGTCAGTTTTCATGACTACTCCATAACTGAGGAAAGGGGAATCAGAAAGGGGCAAGCTGAGTGCCATAAAGCTCACTGTTATTAACAAGATTCACTGTTATTAACAAGATTCTGTTATTAACAAAATAAAAAAATATTTTATTTTATTTTATTTTATTTTATTTTATTTTATTTTATTTTATTTTATTTTATTTTATTTTATTTTATTTTAATTCCGGTATAGTTAACATACAGTGTTATATTAGTTTCAGATGTAAAATGTAGTGATTCAACAATTCCATATGTCACCCAGTGCTTGTCATGACAATCGCATTCTTTAATCTCCATCACCTGTTTCACTCATCCCGTCACCCACCTCCCCTCTGGGAACCATCAGTTTGCTCTCTATAGTTAAGAGTCAGCTTTCTTGGTTTGTCTCTCTCCTTTTTTCTTTCGCTCATTTGTTTTTTTCTTTAATTCCACATGTGAGTGAAGTCACAGAATATTTGTCTTTCTCTGACTGACTTATTTCACTTAGCATAAAACTCTCTAGCTCCACTGGAGACTCAGTTTTCCCAAATAAATACTTCTCAAATTGTTGTGAGGTTTTGGTTAATTTCTAAAGTTCTGAAAAAAATTGATTTTGACCATCTTGTCAATGTTCTTGTTGTGTTTGCAAAGGGGTGGATTTGGGGCCACCTGGGTGGCTCAGTCAGTTAAGAGGCCAAACCTTGATTTTGGCTCAGGTCATGATCTCAGGTCCTGGAATCAAGCCTCGCACTTCCCACTCAGCAGGGAGTAGCTTGAAGATTCTTTCTCTCCTTCTGCTCCTCCCCCAGCTTGTGCACACTCTCTCCCTAAAATAAATAAAATGAATCTTTAAAAAAAGAAAGGAGTGGATTTTCAGAGGTCCTTATACCATCATTTAGCCCTTTTTTGGCTTTTCCATTGGTTTCCTCTGATTGTCCTTTTTAGCTTTTTTGCACTGTGTATTTGGTAAGGTACCTTCTACAGCTCCATCTAAATCCTAGATACTGTGTGTGGATCAGGACTGGGCCAGAAACAGTCTGAGGCGTATTCCTCAACCAGCCTGCGTGTGTCTGTCAACCACTGGATGTCAGGGATGGAGAATTCAATCAACTAGCATCACATCAGTAATTCACATTTCACTCTCTTGTCCTAAAGTATATTACACAGCTGCTGCTGAATGTTTGCTTCTATCAAAATGTGGTTTTTCGGTATTATTCCTCTTACTTATTATCCCTTTATCCTGCTTTATCTTTCTCCACAGCATTTATCCCCATTAACGTATTCACTATTCTATTCACTTTTCATCAGCTTCACCTTCCACAATGTGTACTTCTAGAAAGCAAGGACATGGGGCACCTGGGTGGCTCAGTTGGTTAAACATTAGCCTTTGGCTCATGTCATGATCCCAAGGTCCTGAGATGGAGTCCCACATCAGGCTCCTTGCTCAGCAGGGGGCCTGCTTCTCCCTCTGCCTGCCGCTCCCCCTGGTTGTGTGCTCTCTCTCTGACAAATAAATAAATAAAATCTTAAAAAAAAAACATAGAAAGCAAGGACATGTCTATTTTGTTCTGCCAGTTTTTCTGCTAAAGTTATCTTGTCGTCTAGCAGAGTTCCTGACACATAATATCTGACTCAATAAATACTTGTGAATGAATCTAAGTATTTGTCATCTTAGGAAAGATAAATGTCATTAGTTTGACCCATTAGTTTGTTTTTTAAAAAAATCCATTTGCAAATCTTGCCATTTGCAACAACGTTGATGGAACTAGAGGGTATTATGCTAAGCAAAATAAGTCAGTCAGAGAGAGACAAATACCATATGATCTCACTTATATGTGGAATTTAAGAAACAAAATAGATGAACATAGCGGAGGGGAAGGAAAAATAAAATAAGATGAAAATTGAGAGGGAGGCAAACCATGAGATGCTTAACTCTAGGAAACAAACTGAAGGCTGCTGGAGGTGAGTAGGGTGGGGGATGGGGTAAGTGGGGGATGGGCAGTAGGGAGGAGAACTAATGAGCACTGGGTGTTATAAGCAACTGATGAATCACTAAATTCTGCTGTTGAAACTAATAATACAGTATATAGTAACTAAATTGAATTTCAATAAAGAATTTTAAGAGACCCATTTGCTTCAAAGGAATCCTATATGTTTTTCAAAAAATCAGACAAATTATCTGCTTAAAATTCCAGTTCAGGATTTCTAGAGGATAATTTCATATTTAATAGTCTGAAGTTAAAAACTCCTTTACAATTTGGCCTAGTTTTGGCCTCTTGGGTTTGGCACCTCTCCCATTCCTCACAAATTCCCCAAAATATCTTTAACAATTAATCTGGGGGTGCCTGGGTGGCTCAGTGGGTTAAAGCCTCTGCCTTCGGCTCAGGTCATGGTCTCAGGGTCCTAGGATGGAGCCCCTCGTCGGGCTCTCTGCTCAGCGGGGAGCCTGCTTCCCCCTCTCTCTCTGCCTGCCTCTCTGCCTCCTTGTGATCTCTCTCTCTCTGTGTCAAATAAATAAATAAAATCTTTAAAAAAAAAAAAAAGGAAGAGGAATTTCTTGAAAATAATTTGGTAAACAAAATTAAGAATAATGTTACAACGCAATTCCCTACACAAGTATAGCAAACATATATTTCAAAGCAAACTCTAATGAGTTGTGACTCATTCTGCTCGTCTCTGCTCATCATAGGATTGGCTGTAAAGTTCACCTGGGGGGCTCAGTTGGGTAAGCGTCTGCCTTTGGCTCAGGTCGTCATGATCTCTAGGTCCTGAGATCAAACCCCTGACGGGGCTCCCCGCTCCGCGGGGTATTTGCTTCTCCCTCTCTCTCTCTCTGCTACTCCACCTGCCTGTGCTCACTCTCTCCCAAATAAATAAAATCTTAAAAAACAACAACAACAAAAGGACTGGCTACAGATTTTTGCTTGGGTACACGTTACATATTACTGTCCCCTCTCTCTTTTTCCGAGCTCTTGGTGCGTTTAGCCTTGAGGGGGTTAAGTGAGGAGAGCCGAAACAGCAAGTAAGCAGTCTCAGCGGCCAGGACAGCTAGGTGGGCAAGTAGAGACGGGCGCCGTTGCTGCACGCAGAAGCTGTGACCTTGGACTCCCAGTGGTAGCACAGGAAATCAGACGTCACGGGAGATAGGCTGACATGGGGGGAGGGGCTGTCCCCTCAGTGTAGGGAGTCCAGCAATGGCTGAAACGCAGCACTTGGATATCCGGGCCTATATCGCAGGGCCCCGAGTTCTCCTGGAAGTTTAGGGACAGAGCTCAAACAGGTCACGGCAAGCCACAAAGTGAGAAAAAGGAACTCTGACCCAAAGTCATGACACATCTTTAATGTATAAAAGCTCACAGTCAATAATAAGGAGAGCATGAAAATCTCCTCAGAAAGAAATGAGCGAGGACCAAGAAAAAGTAATTTTGATAAAGGGAATGAAAAACAACCCGAACCATGTGAACGTGTCAATTACACGCAAGGCCAAAAACAGAATTAAAACAATGGCTTTGAGAAACATCTTTACCTTAATAAGACATGTTTTGTTTTATACCACTAAGTTTGTGGTGATTTATTACTCAGTGTAAAGAACTGATGCATCTAGTAGATTCACGGCAAATCTCAAGTAGGTTCTGGGCAAATATAGGGAGGAAACCAGATCTGACTTCCTTCGTTCATATTTATGATCTAATTAGTAACTATACCAAGTTGAGACGTTGAGACGTACACTGTTAAGTCCTAGAAAGTGATTCTTCTGTTGACACTGAGCTTGAGTTGTCTGTTGATCCTAAGTTCAGTGTAGCCATTTACCCCATTACCCCTCATTCTCAGCTCTATACTTACAGATTTCCCCCAGGAAGTACTGAGAGTTCATTTAACTGCTGACTATTTCTTGGTAAAATAACAAACCTGGTTAGGGGAGGACAGCTGTCTCCCCCATGTTTCGATACCTCAGTGTAATCCATTAGATTTTGGAATCACCCACTAGTGACACCGGTTACCATGTAGGACCAGTGACACCAGGGCCTTCTGCACGTGCTGAACATCCTCTACCAAAGACTGAGAATCACGGACTTAATAGGAATGGGGGGCAGGGCAGGGCCATTAGGATCAACCAAAATCGTGTCCCTCTCCTCTAACAAATAAAGGGCTGAGCCTGACAGTGTTTCTTGGAGTTTGGATTCAAAGCTGTAGATAAACTGCTTTGATGACTACACTTAATATTTTCCTTTTAAACCCCCTGGTGTGACTTGTCTTGGAATATTGGAGGAATAAACGCTCACAGAAACAGAATGCATGAGACAAAGAGTGGCATATATGGAATGCCATCAGAAAGGCAATGAGATGCGAGGAGAGTAGTAAGTGTGAAACGAGAGAGCTTCTGTAAGGTTTTCAGAAAAGGGACACCGGGGGACCTGGGTGACTCAGTCGGTTAGGCATCCAACTCCTGATTTCGGCTCAGATCATGATCTCAGGGTTCTGGGATGGAGTTTCGGGTTGGGCTCCACACTTCCTGCAGAATCTGCTTGTCCCTCTCTCTTTGCCCTCCCCCACCCTCAGGAACACTGAACAGGTATCACCAGGACTATCTCATCGAGATGACCTTCACAGCGTAAGTGAGCTCAGTTTGAATTGTGAAAGAAATGGCAGATGTGGATTTGGCAGGCTAGAACTATTTCAGCAGTGATGACCAAGGAAACAAAGTGCTAAGATGCATTCTGGTTCTCCGTCAGACCAATAAATAGTGACTATTTACCATGTGGCTGGTGCAGTTGATGGGGGAGATGGTGGTGAGCCTGCAGATAAAGACTTGATCTCAGACTTTCCAGTCTGGGGGGGACAGACAGACAATAAACACTTGGGAAAAAGGAATCCCATAGTTCCAGGTATCTATAAACACTCTGAAGAAAGTAAAATAGGGTGGTATAGAGAGTAACAGGTGGGGTTCAGGGATGGTCTCTTTTGAAAGAACATTTCAGTTGAATGCTGAGTGACCCAAAGTAGGTAGCTATACAAAACTCAGGAAAGGGTGTTCTCAGCAGAAGGAACAGCAAGTGCAAAGCCCCTGAGCTCAGTACGTTGTAGGGACAGGAAGAAGGCCAGGGTGGCTGAAGTGCAATGAATGGTAGAGAATGAAGGGGAATGAAGTCAGAGAGCCAGGCAGGAGGGTGCAGAGCAGAGAACAGACTTGATTAGGTAGAGGGAATCAGGCTGAGTCAATGAAGACGGAGGATGTCAGATACAAAAGCCTGGAAAAGACAGACTCTTGATCTCCGGATACTACTGTCCAAGGGGCAATGGTGCCTGAGAGAAAAATTCTGGTTCCTTCTCTAAAGAAAGAACAAGAGCAAGGGAAAGTGATAAGCCAGGGCCCCAGGGGCCAAAAAAGCAGTTTCTTTTTTAAGATTTTATTTATCTATTTGACAGAGAGATACAGAGAGAGACAGAACACAAGCAGGGGGAGTGGGAGAAGGAAAAGCAGGCTCCCCACTGAGCAAGGAGCCCAGTGGGGGGTTCGATCCCAGGACTCTGGGATCATGACCTGGGCCCAAGCCAGATGCTTAACCACTGAGCCACCCAGGCGCCCCTGAAAAAGCAGTTTCCAATCCAGTGTGCACCACTTACTTTTAGGCAAGTTACTTAGCTTTTTAAAACTCTGCTTTTCCAAGTAAATGGAAATACTAAGGGAAGCTCCTTTTTAGGGTTGTTTCTAAAATCAACTGTGATAATGTCGTTCAGAGCTTAGCAGAGCGTGGGGCCCTCGTACTCACTATTTTTATCTATCTAGGCATAAAGCAAAGAGCCTCTGAAACGAGGAGGTTGGCAAAAGGTTTGGAAACTTTTAAGAGAAACTTCAGAAGAGTCTCCAGGACCTTAATGACTAAATTGTATGTGTTACAGGGGGCGAAAAAGAAGGGCAAGAGAAAGAAGAGGGTAGCTAAACCTTTTACTTCCCCACCGAGTGGGATCCCGGGCCAGGCCATGTGTGCTAGGAGACATGCTGCTGTCCAGGACAACTGTTTCTGGGCGTCCAGAGAAGCCTCTTAAAATCCACTCAATCTTCTTGGGCTTCTGCCCCTGGAACACTTCGGATGCCGCCTTTCCTGAGGGATTCTCCACTGGCTGTTGGGGAAAGAAAGGGGGGGCACTAGATAGAGGAGGACACATTTGAAGCTGAGAGGTGTTTTTGGGTCCAGAAGGTCATGGAACTCAAGTTGTTTGTGTGTGTGTGAGAGAGAGAGAGAGAGAGAAAGAGAGAGCAAGCACACAAGCAGAGAGAGCGGCAGGCTAAGCGAGAAGCAGGCTCTTGCTGAGCAAAGAGCCTGACATGGGGCTCCATCCCAGGACCCCGGGGTCATGACCTGAGCTGAAGGCAGATGCTCAACCGACTGAGCCACCCAAGCATCCCAGGCTTTGTCCTCTTGAGGGCAAAATGGACACCTAGGCATGTGTTTTCCTCAGAACCAGTAATCCCGGGGAGAGGGAAAGATCCTCTCGTTCACCTTCTCCACCAGTCTTGGAAAGGGGGTCCGATTGGTCGTGCTCCAGTCTCATGCATCTGGCTGCATGTCTGCTTGCAATATACTTGTCCTGTGAGGGGTCCTGTGATTTACCACCCGCCCATCACCCACAGCTCTTGGAAGGCAGGTGGGTGATTCCCGAAAGCTGAGGGTGCTGGGCAGATCAAAAAGATGACAGGTGTCTACGATATCTGCCTAATCCTTTCTCTATGCCTATGCATATATGAACATAATTCAGCTTACGTTGTTATTGATTACTTACTGCTTTCCATTTTTCTGCTTTATATTGCTACATATTGATACTGTATTGATACACTATTATATAAAGCCAGGCATGTCAAAGAAGGGGAAGACCCTCGTGTGAGAAAGCAGGCTCACCCAGTCAATAAACAGCCCCATTCAGTGGTTGGAATTAAGGAAATTGTCAACTCACAAGTAAAAGGAGTGGAAGGAGCATTGTTCCCCATTTCTCTGTTGATTTAATTTTTTTTTTTTTTTTAAGATTTTATTTATTTGACAGAGAGAAACACAACGAGAGAGGGAACACAAGCAGAGGGAATGGTAGCGGGGGAAGCAGGCTTCC
>CM053618.1:8350500-8414148 GCA_028646535.1 Procyon lotor | reverse complement strand
GGATATCTGCATCCTGGGGGGTTTAGGACAAGAATTTGCACTGGTGATTTCACTATGGGGGGGTGTAAAGACAGGGACAACCAAAGGGTAAGGGGACCCATCTCTTGCTCCCAGTCAATGCATTAACCTCGGATTTAGGCCCCTTCTTTCGATCCTAGGTCCCCATGAGAAAATTGTTCCATTACAAAAGGAATTACCTTATCTGGCAATGTCCATTCCCAGTACGGTGAAATCGTTTTTGGCTGTGTGTCTATCCAGCAAAAGAAGGGGAGAGTTGCATGCATTAAAGACAGCCATCAGAGTTGACCAGAAACCCCTGCTCTTGTGGTCTTTGAGTATCAACAACTACTTCTTTTGCTCTATTTTCAATTGTAATTTGCCCGCACAGCTTTGCGGCCTCAGACGAAATTGTCTTTACAGATGAGCTTCCTCAAAGACAGCGCAGCCCCATTTAAGCTCAAGTTAATTCGGTGAAGTGAGGCCCTCTCCACTCCCGCTGCAGCCCAAGCCACCGGGCTGCCAGGCCCCGGGAAGCCCTCGCCCGTCTGCCCCCAGGGTCTCCCCGCCCAGCTCAATTGCTCTGGACCAGTTCATTGCGCCACAGCTCGGGGCCGCTCGGAAAGCAAAGATTAAAGGGGAAAGTCGCAGCTGTATATTTATATTTTCATTGCTAGAAGGGAATTGATTTCCGCGCATTTATTTTGGTAGTTGTAATACACAAGGGCGGATTTGCGTCACACGAGCAACTTGTCGGTGGAGATAAAGTTGCACAAATATTCAAAGGGGAAGTGCTAGGAGTCATTATAGAGTTTTTCTCCGGAAGAAATAAGGATTTCGGCAGTATCCTAAAATACTAAGGCCGCTTCTATTTTGAGACCAATCTCGCAGGCACATCCGCTCATTTAGTACGAGTTTGAGCCCATCAAAAAACAGGAGATGACCTGAACTCCTGCGAGCCCGGGGTTTCCTGCTGCTTTCTTGGTACTGAGGGGTGGGCAGTCAGGAGGAGGGGACTCAGCGGGCTCAGAAGAGGGCGAGGGGCCCGCAGCCGCGAGACCCGATCCCGGGGAAGGGGTGTGTGTTGGGGGACGCTGGGGGAAGCAGGGGGTCGTTCCACAGGTTTCCTTTTTGGCCTATCCCTCCAGGAGCTCCGGGTAGGCCGGGGTGGCGCTGACGCGGTTGCAATGGAGCGGAGGGCCTGGAAGAGCAGCCGGGCGCGCGCGAAGTTGCAATTTAGAACCAAGCCGCGGGCCTTTCGAGGACTCAGAGGAGCGCGCCGCGGCGGGGCTAGGAGTCCGCAGGAAAACCCCGGTGCCGGGCCTCCTCTCCGCCCCGCCTGCCTGATGCTCCGGGCCTTGAAATGCTACAGAAGCGGGTCGTGGACGCCTCGGGACACCCGGAGGGCCCGCGTTCCGCCTCGACTGCACCCCCCGCCCACCCCAAGGGACGTGTCTTATTTGAGGGCGGGAGGCAGGGGTGAGGCCTAAATGCGCCTCCTGTAGAACCTTGCGTTTGAACTTAGGCGCCGCTGTTTGAATGTTTGCAAATTGGAATTAGAAGTGACACTAGAAAAAAAGAAGAAAAGGTGGTTTATGCTTGTCCTCACGTACACCCGCGCTGGTTACTGTCCCTGGGAGCTGTGAAGGCCGCGCCCTTCCAACCGAGTCCCGCCACAATCCCTGGCTCCTGCCTGGAACACGCCCACTGGGGCACTTCAAGGAGGGTCCAGTGCCCCCAGCGGCCTTATACCTGTCGCTCCTTTGTCTCTGGCTAGAAACCCGACTGGTCTTCCTGGGTCTCCTGCCCCAGATGCCCGTGTTCTCAGGCGATCCAACCACTTCATATCATCTCTGGAAATAACACCTCTGTCCCAGCAGCAAGGAGCAAGTCAAGAAAACCCTTTAGTAAAGGAGGGACCAAGAGAGGGAGAAAGACAGGGAGCTGAAGGAGGCACCGGTAGGGGACAGGCGGGAGAGCAAGTCCCAGGGCTGCTTGGCCGGAAGTGATTGATCAGTGATTGATTACTTTCCGGGAGAAAGTCAAAAGCTTAAAATGACAGCATCTGCAACAAGAGGCTAGAAGTCACTAGAAATAAATTTAAGCAGCCCAAATCCTGAATTTGACCTAAGTATGGCAAGCTCAGTTGCCTTTCTGGGTTGATTTGGTAAGACCTCTTAGGGCCGAGGTGAAAAAAAAAACAACAAAAAACCAGAAGCTTTAATGCAACTGTATTAAAAGTTTTTTGGGGGGGGAGGGAGACATGCCGCAGAAGCACAGAAGTTCAATTAGGAGACGCTTATTAGGGCAATCGAAAACAAAAGATTTCGTGGTTTCATTATTGTTATTATTTTATTTTCTTCCTGAAAATGTGCAAGAAGAGCTCATCTGGGTGGCCTGCGGTTTGTTTGGGAGAGGGGTGGGGAAATCCATTCTGACTGTAATTTAAAAGAGAACGAATTCTTAAAATAGAGATGTTGATGTTGCAGAAAACCCCCACTACACCCACCCTGCGATCTGAAGACCCAAAGCACGAATGGAAGGCCTTGGTCTCCACTGCAACTTCTTTTGCGACCAGGCCCAAGGGGATCCTGGGGAAACAGTCACTGAATTGAAAGTAGTATTTAACCCCAAAGAAATGTGCTCTTGTGGGCACTTGCAAAACAATGGACCCCACGTGATCTGGGGATGTGGTGGAGTTGGGAGGGTGACATTTCCTACAAGGTGCAGCAGAGGAGGGGACGCGCGTGCCGCTTTCCCGGGTTTCGGACGGCGGCCTGTTTAGTTGTCGTCTGAGGCTCGGGGGAGGGTTTGGCTGCGTCCAAGGCAGAGGTTCGTAGACATCCATCTTATTTTGTTTGAAAAGTTACTCGTCCAAGTTGTCACTGGGTGACAGCTTGGACTAAAGCTAATTGGCGACCGCCCCTCCTCGCTTCCCTGAGGATCTCCGAGGCAGCGCGGCGGACGCGGTGCTAAACTGGGTGGGGACTTCGGACCCCAGCTTTCCCGCGCCAGAGCTCAGAGCTGAGCCTCTCGGCAGCGGGAGCCCACGAAGGATGAGGACACTGACTTTCCGGATAAACGCCGAGTAAAGAAAAATCAGGCCCAAGTGAAGTCAGAAGGAGGGAACCTACGGGGCCTCCCCGGTGTTCCAGGAGGCGGGCTTTGCTCTCGTGAAAATACACGGGAGCACCAGCTATTCTGGGTAAACGCTAGCTGGGGGGACCAACTCTCTACGCCCGATGTCGGTTTGGAGCTGCAGAAGTTAGGGGAGGTTCAGAATTCCCTAAAGCCGCTGCCCGGGCCCTTACGCGCGGGAGCCCGGCTCAGCCCACGCGGCAGCAGCAAACACTTTGGCGTGGCCGGGGCGGGGCCGAGGAGGTGGGCCACGCCCCTCTTTCCTAATTCCCCTCCACTCCCCGCTCCCATTGGTCAAGAGGATGGCCAATGAGCGCTCGGATCGAGGTCCTACCCTGGGTCTGACTCCGAAGGTCCTGCCAAAACTTTGGGAGTTTTTAGAGAGGAGTTTTTTTTTTTTTCTCATTACTTTTTTTTTTTTTTTTTAAACTAACGGATTATTATTGTTGTTGTTTTAAATTTAGCTCTTAGGGCTTAGCTGTTTGGGTTTTCTTTCTGTGCCCGGCCCCTGTCTCCCCGGCTTCCCTGGCGTGTGCGGAGCCGCGGCCCTAGCCGCCCAGCCGCTCCAGCGCCCCTCGCTCGCCTCCAGCCCGCGGGGAGCGCGGGCGCCGCGCCGCCTTTAAAGTGAGGCCAGGGGCCGACGCTGTGACCGAC
The DNA here is from genome assembly GCA_028646535.1 of Procyon lotor. NCBI lineage: Eukaryota > Metazoa > Chordata > Mammalia > Carnivora > Procyonidae > Procyon > Procyon lotor. Next base: position 8,410,359 of record CM053618.1, on the reverse strand, counting down.
CGGGATCCGGGCCTCGCCTCTTCCCTCGGTGGCGCTAGGGCTCCCGGGCCTGTCTTCAGTGCGGACGGAGAAGCGAAAGCGGATCGTCCTCGGCCGCACTGCCGCTGCCCCCGGGACTCAGCGCTCTCCCTCCGCGCACCCACCCACCTACTCGGCCCGGCCCGGCCGGGCCGCGGCGGCAGCTCGGCGCGCCCAGCCAGAATGTTCGCCGCCGGGCTGGCTCCCTTCTACGCCTCCAACTTCAGCCTCTGGTCGGCCGCCTACTGCTCCTCGGCTGGCCCGGGAGGCTGCTCCTTCCCCTTGGACCCCGGCGCGGTCAAGAAACCCTCTTTCTGCATCGCAGACATCCTGCACGCCGGCGTGGGGGAGCCAGGGGCGGCCGCAGAGGGTCTGGCGGGGGCCTCGGCCGCCGCCCTTACCGCGCACTTGGGCTCCGCTCACCCGCACGCCTCTTTCCAAGCGGCCGCCAGATCCCCGCTCCGACCCACTCCGGTGGTGGCGCCCTCCGAAGTCCCGGCTGGCTTCCCGCAGCGGCTGTCTCCGCTCTCTGCCGCCTACCACCACCATCACCCGCAGCAACAGCAGCAGCAACAGCCGCCTCAGCAGCAACAGCCTCCGCCTCCACCCCGGGCTGGCGCCTTGCAGCCCCCGGTCTCCGGGGCGCGGGTGGCCCCAAATCCCCCGCATAGCGGCTCGGCCCCGGCCCCCTCTAGCAAGGACCTCAAATTTGGAATTGACCGCATTTTGTCTGCGGAATTTGACCCCAAAGTCAAGGAAGGCAACACGCTGAGAGGTAGGTCTTGGGCGAGAGGCTGCAGGCCTCTGACCACGGCCCTGGCGCACTCCCCTGTCCAAGGTCCATTTGGGACGCCTTTGAGTATTTGCACAATTAAGGACAAACCGGTAAAACGAGGGAGAAGAGAGTGAATTGTAAGAAGACTGTGAAACATTAGGTTTAAAACTCACCTGCTCTGCGTTAAAAAAAAAAAAAAAAGACTCCAGGGATGCTTTAAAAACGCACGTCACAGAATCATTATTCATAAAAATCGTTGGTGTAAATATTTGCTTAAATGACTATCATCTGTCTCTTGAATCACGTATCGAGAGAGAGAACTATATTAATTTGACAGGGAAAGCCCTTTTGGGGAACACTTTCCCTTGCATTTATCTGATTTCTAGTGATATTCCACTCAAGGAATGTAGATAAACAAAATAGACCCTGGGCCCCCAAGAGAAAGCAGAGTTGGGGCTCCTTCGAGGGGTAGGGGGCAGGTCTGTGAATTCTAGCCTCGCACTTGGAAGTGACTTCCTTTTGGCCGTTTTCTGTAAAGCCCTTCCTTGCTGTATGTATAGACGTGGACGTGTGGGCTACACGCAGGAATATTCTGCGCATCGCCCCTTGGCCACTGTCGGGAGAGAGGGGTTTTGGCACGGAGACAAAGGTCTCTCGTGACTTTGCTCCCGGAAAACCCAGTCGAAGGGGAGGGGAGGAACAACTCGGCCCGAGAGTGTGGCTTCGCCCGAGGTGTAACCAGCTCTTCTTTTCCCTCGTCTCCAGACCTCACGTCCCTGCTAACGAGCGGGCGGCCCGCAGGGGTTCACCTCCCCGGCCTGCAGCCGTCCGCTGGCCAGTTCTTCGCGTCTCTAGATCCCATTAACGAGGCTTCTGCCATCCTGAGCCCCTTAAGCTCGAACCCGAGGAATTCAGTTCAGCATCAGTTTCAAGACACATTTCCAGGTACAGAAACCCTCCCAAGCGACGGCTTAATGGGGCAGGTCGACTGACCCAAAACTCGGGACTGACGCCTCACATGGCCACGGTGGTGCCACAGTCCTGGAGTTGGTGCAGGAGGCTCCCAAGTCCGGAGACAGAAACCGAAAGAGTTCTCAGATAGCTAGCTCACTCTTTGGTCGGTTCCCTGGGGGCAGGGGGGATGGGGGACCTGGGGGTGCTGAGAAAGTGTGTGCGTGGGCGGGCGGGGTGGGGTGAAGGGGCTTTCCCTAGTCTTTTCGCCAGAGAGTGGCCTGAAAATGCAGCAAGAGGTGTTGCTTTTTAACATACAGAGTTAGGAGTGACCTCAAACACTTTGCCCAAGGAGGTTCCGTCTGCTCGCACGTTGGCAAGGATGTGTACATACACACACGTACACACGCGCACACACACACGAGTCAAAGTTGTCATCTCCACATCCTTCAGGCCCAAGGGACATTTTTGCCTTCTTTTTGGATGCCCGTAAGGCCACGCGTTAGGTTTCTGTTTTTTCTTTGCAATTAATCGGCGAAGCGCGGGACTTCACGCCACCCTCGCTTTTGGCCTTAAGCCTGAAGTCTTCAGAGCTGTAGGATTTCTCCTTAGAAAGGCCATCCCGCGTTTGCGTGAAGGGCTTTCTGAATGGAGGCCGACTGTTAACGCAAAAACAGTTTTAGGCAGCACGGCGAGTCCGGGGCCCGCAGACCGCCGACGGGGGCACTGACGCGGCCCTCCTGTCTTTCTCTTGCTCCCGCTACCGCCCGGTGGCAGGTCCCTACGCCGTGCTCACGAAGGACACCATGCCGCAGACCTACAAAAGGAAGCGCTCATGGTCGCGGGCGGTCTTCTCCAACCTGCAGAGGAAAGGCCTGGAGAAGAGGTTTGAGATCCAGAAGTACGTGACGAAGCCCGACCGAAAGCAACTGGCCGCGATGCTAGGCCTCACGGACGCCCAGGTAAGCTCTGGCTCCCGAGCACAGCTCCCTCGCGGGGTGGGGGGCTGCAGCAGCGCGGCCGGCGGGGCCCCAGGCCTCCCCGCCACCCCGGCCAACTCCGCATTCGCCGCGCGGAAACGCCAGGTCTTGAATTTCTGGTGACACTGTAGGCATCGAAACTTCAGTCTGGAGGAGGGGGGGATGGGAGGGGGAGAAGGACGGAAAGAATAGCCCATCCCCAAAGATGTATGTCAACAAGCCCTGCGTGTTTATTTTGGCCAACAGGCGAAAGAACCGCGGAGAAAGCAAATAGGCCGCAGGAGATAATAATTATGTACTCGACTGTAGTGCAGTTTGCTGTAGGAGGCAGTTTATTTCAGAAGAGATAAAAATCCAATGTCAAGAGATTGTTGTTGGTTTTTCTTTCTTTTTTTTTTTCCTCCTCCCGTCCTTCCTCCCTCCTCCTCCTGCTTCTGCCACTGGATTGTGAAATCCCCATTTGTGAGGAAGTGAAAACATCATTTCAAACGGAATGACTTAGCCCCAGCAGGGCGAGAAGTGCACTCAGCAGCAGCCACAGTCCCTCCGATTTTCTAACGGCATAAGCTCTCAAGAAAAATCTCTGGGGGAGGGTAGTGAGAGAGAGAAAGAAAGAAAGATTTTCTTAGAATACCCAAGAGCATTTCCGGCAGGTTCTGCCTCCTTGGATTTTTTTTTTCAGGAAAACAGCGAATCTGTCGTGTTGGAATTCAATTTCTGAATCCAATTTTTTTCTTCTCTCCAACTCAAGAACTGGACTTTTTTTGAGTTTTGAAAATAGAAGAGTCACCGTTTTTCCATACCCCACAGCGGCCTTTGCTTTGTGGGTGCTCAGTGTTCTGAGTAGGGCAGAAGTCAAAGGCAGGCAACTTTTCATAGCTCCTTTAGGGTCCCCTTTACCCCCCCACCCCACCTTGTCTTTCTGTCCTCCATTACACAACTCCCCTCCCCAACACACACTGGAAGAGCCCAGCCGTTTTCCACCAGCTGTGGATGTTATTTTTAAAAGGGAAGCTGGAACTTGTGTGAACAGCATTGGGTCCCCCAGGGGATTGTATATATTTATATAGATTCTCCACCCCATCCCTACCCCCTTCCTCCACTTTGCACAGGTTTAATGCCAGCATTTTCTAAACCCGCAGAAGGATTAGTTCATCCCGGGCAGGGGCAAGGTCCTTATCGGCTTCTGAGTACACACATGCCAAGGAAATGCTCCTCCACTGATGGTCCAGCAATGCCTCCACCCCACTGGGATTAACTCTTTGAACCCTCCTTCCCTTTGTGCTTCCCACGGTCTCTCCTTAAGGAGAAATGCTTTTGTAGAAACTTGCCTTGGGTGCTGGCAGTCAAGGAAGGGACCGGCTTAGTAGGAATTCTTAACATTGGTTCACCAAACCCTTGAAATCCTGGGCATATTTTTTTCTGGGCCAATAATTTAATTGGTCCATAATTTAATCAGAGTCTTGGGTGTCCTGGCTCAAGTGAGGTTAAGAAGCATTGATTTAGAACAGAAATCGCCCTTAGTTTGAGGGCACGGTGCAGGACTCCCGCCTTACAGCAAGCACCCAGGTCATTTCAGGATCAGGTCTGGAGGGCCGCGTTTTGAGAAACAGTCCTCGTGGGTTCCCTAGGCGAGGGTCCGCGGCGATGTCGTTGTTTCCCTGGGGTGCTTCTCGATGCCTGAGCCGAGTCCAGTGTCCGGCCGGTGGTTAGAAGCGCTGGGGACCGGGGCTCCAGGTTGCGTGCCAGCCGAGCGCCACGAGCCCACGTCTCATCTCGGTGTCCCTTCTTGTCTTCCCACGTGCTGACGCAGGTGAAGGTGTGGTTCCAGAACCGGCGGATGAAGTGGCGGCACTCCAAGGAGGCCCAGGCCCAGAAGGACAAGGACAAGGAGGCGGGCGAGAAGCCATCGGGCGGAGGCGCGGCTGCCGACGGCGAGCAGGAGGAGCGGAGCCTCAGCCGCTCGGAGGGCGAGGCCGAGAGCGAGAGCAGCGACTCCGAGTCTCTGGACATGGCCCCCAGCGACACGGAGCGGACTGAGGGGGCCGAGCGGTCTCTGCACCAGACCACGGTCATCAAGGCCTCGGCCGCGGGCGCCCTCCTCCCAGCTGGCGGCGGCGGGAGCGCGGGAAGCGGCGGCGGTGGCGGTTTCAGCTTCGCCGGCCTCGGCAGCGGCGGCTGCGGCGCGGGGAGCGGGGGTGGCGGCGCCTCGGAGCTGCTGCCGGCGCCCCAGCCCACCCTCAGCGGCGCTCCGCAGAGCCCCGAGCCCGCCCAGGCACCGCTGGGCGGCTTGTAGACTGCACGAGGCAGGGCCCGGGGCTGGCGTGCCGCCCCCAGCCTCCCAGGGTAGGCAGGATTTTGCGCCTGCTTTGTGTTGGCCGTGTGGCCGGACCGGAGACGCCGCGGCGGAGCGCCCTTGCCCACGGCCCCACCTGACCGTCGCTGCCGCTCTGGTGCCCAGAGCCCAGGGAGACTCAGTGCCCCGCCCGAGGACCCCGATCGGGACAAAACTTCTCTTGGGCGGTGAGCAGTTCACACTGTGAAGTGTCGGACCCGAACAGTTCCTCCCCGCACTCGGGGTCGTGGGGCAAGGACGAGCTGCACTTAGGAAGCCACAAACTTGTAAATAAAATGTTTACTACGGTTTGTAAAGACCGCTTGGCTTGCTGGGGAGGTGCGGTCCTCCCCTAAGGTCAGGTATCAGCCTCCTTTGGGGCACAGCAGGTCACAGCAGCTGGAGATGGGGAACTAGGGCTTTTGGGGTTGAGGGGAGTGCTGCAACCTCAGAGCTGCCTTGCTGCAGAGATAGGCTTAGAGTCTAGAGGCCTCCTTGGCCATAACCTTTGCTTCCCTGCCACTGAACCAGTGTTCATGACCCTGGGTGTGGCCAGAAGGCAGAGGTGGCCACAGAATCGGTTACATCCGTGGGGCAGATGGCCTCCCCACCTTGAGTCAGGATGCTGTGAGTAGGCCTGTGGCCTTTCCTTTGCTGGCGAGTATCCAGAGTTGGAGTGGAGAAGACAGTGAGGCAGATGGTCAGTTTAGCCACGGTGGGTACTTCCAAAGGCGGCCACTTGAAGTCCGTAGTGGAACTTTTAGGCAATTCCAACACAAACCTCCCCTTGCTGGGGGTGTCTAAGGGGAGGAGGTAGCATCCTGGAGGAAAAGACAGACAAATCACAGTGGTTAGGGTTGAAAAGGCTGGGCCTGAGAAAGCTTTAAAGGTGCCTCAACAACCATGGGACAGGGAGGTGACTTGTTCAAGGTCACAGCCCGGCAATAGCTCAAACCAGAGCTCAGACCTCCTGGCTCTCATTTGGCCAGTGATGGGTCTACAAAACTGCATCTCAACCCCATCCACATGCACAGTCTTCCTTGCACTTAAGCCCCTGCTGGTACCCATTGAGTCCCTCCGCAGCCCCCCACCCCCAAGCAGCCAGGGGCACAGAGGCAGTTTTTCCACCACACTGCCCCAAAATACCTGTTTTGCCTCCAAGCTGCGACTGGACCTTTTAAAGCTTTTTGTTTTGCTTTTGAAAGGCTGAAGGCCTGTTCTCTCTTGGCTCTCCTTTCCTTAAAACGAAATGCCCGGAGTTTGTATAGAGCCCTTTCGAGAGATTTAAAAAACAGACCGCCGACAAACCTGACCACGCGGGGCTATTTGGCACTGAACTCCAGCCAGGGCACAAGGCTTCTTACAGATCTACCAACCAGGTCAAAAGCTGGTTCTCTCGTGGGATGTTCTGTAGGGATTGGTGCTTCCCCAGAGATGGTCAGGTCAGCTAGCCCGGGACGCCCCCCAGTCCCCTGGCTGGAGTGAGGAGGCTCCTAGTGGCTCCCTGATCTGCCTTAGCTTCTTCTTCATTTTGACTCATGGACTTGAGCAGAATCCATGAGTCTTAGAGCAGAGGCCCCAGATTTAGCCTTTGCAGGCCTGGTGCAGCACTGGGGTGCAAGGCTGACCATTCCCTACCCCAGTCAACCTCCCAGCCTCCAAATGGAGCTGAACTCCTGGAGGAATGTGCGTGGTGGGGAGGGGAGTGGGAGCGATCAGGGTGGTCCAGTGTAGGAAGGAGAAGAAAGAGGTAGAGGGCTCTAGGAGGAACCTCGAGTTAAATGGGAATGTGAGTCAACTATTCTCTTTAAATGTGCCCCGAGTTTCCAGGCAGCGTAACTACTTGGGTTCTAGCCCCGGGGTGGGGGGAGTGATTCCTCCACTATTCCCCAGGCTCTGCTACCCGAACAGCAGGATTCACCCGATACCTCAATTTTGCCTTCACTATTGAGATTAGTTTCCTCTGACTCACGAAATATTGAAATTCTGTACCCAGGACTTCCCAAGGACGTGGAATTTTGAGGCACTTAAATCCAGTGCTGGTGTTCAGGAGAATCTAGTAGAGGAGTTCAGTAGGGAAGGAGTTGGTGCTTTAGGCACTGGGCAGCTACTCTGCCTTTCACAAGGCCGTCGAGGTGCCCCCCGCCCCTCACATTTCTCCTCCTGGGGCCCGGGTTTTAAAAGTAAAGGAAATAATCACCCAGGGACAGTAATGATATGATTTTAGGTATAGTTCGGCCTTAGCACTGCCAGGATCTGCTGGTCCAGAGGGCGCAGCAAAGCTGGGGTGCCGGGAGGGAAATGAGCTGGGCCAGGAGCCCCTGGGGGTGGCACTGGGGATATTCCTGGAGGCGCCCCTTCCTACTACACTACCCTCCTACACTACCCTCCACCTCTCCTTGAATGTTTCCCCCGTGAAACTCTAGGGGGGCTTTTCCCTGGGCAGTGGAGTTCTTCCACATTTTCATCAGGAACGGGGTATCACACGTCCAGGAGTTTAAAGTTCATTTGGAAGAGGAGCCGCGGAAGGACGAAGAAGAGTCCTCTCTGGGCCGGCCTGGTGGCGGGGAGCAAAAACCGCATTTCGGGCCGGGTCCACTCATCCCGGGACTGCTCGCTTCGCCCAGGGATCGGGAATTTTCCCGCTGGCGCTCGATCCTTGCAAGAGCGGCCAGGGAAGCGTGAAATTCTTGAATGGAGACCGAGATTTCTAAGGCGCCCAAGAGAAGGCCGAGCGCGCTAGATCCGCACACGCCAGGCCCGCCGAGGCCCGCCCGGCTGGGGCTTGGAGGCGGCGGCGGGTGCGCGGGCTCCGGGGCCGAGCCGAGCCGCCAACCCCGCTTCCAGCCGCTTGCGGCCCGAGACTCGCCCTTCCCGAAGAGCAGCAGGATCTCTGCGGGAGCCGGGTTCTGCCTTCCAGCCGCAGTGGTCCCCGCGGCGCCGAGCCCCCGGAGCCACGTTACCGAGGCGCAGCTCGGGCGTGCCGAGGGGTGGCGGCCGCGGGTCTCGCTGGGACGATAGGGGGTCTAATACCCCTCGGGGGCACGCGCGTGCACACAATTACACACGGAGTCACACATCCACGTGCTCCCAGAGGCGCCCAGCCACGCAGACTCAGACACACACAGGAGAGACGGGGTACGGGCCATTTCAGACTCTTCTGAGCAAAACCACACAGAGTTTTCCCTTCTCCAGACGGCAAAGCAGAGTAAGGAGCCTCAGGGCTCCTTCTTCTGCCACGGTGGGTGGGTGGGGCGCTGGTCTCCAGAAAAGTTTGCTTGTGCCAAGCCTCGCCGACCAAAGCACTGCAAGCCGGCGCCGCTCCATTTGTGCGCCGCAGTCCAGAGCGGGCAGGGACCCGGACGCCCAGAGTAGCTGGGAGCGCGCAGCCAACGTTGCCCCTTTCCTAGAGCCGAAGCTGTCCGGCCCCGTGGCACTTCTAGGCTGTCTTGTCTCCAAGAGAGGCTCTGGCCCGCAGACCAGCCAAGGAGATCGCCCTCTGCTCTTACCCCACGACCAGGATTCGTGGGTACCGTGTGTGTCGGTGTGTGTGTGTGTGTGTGTGTGTGTGTGTGTGTGTGCTTGCTCAGACTCCGGTCGTCACCAATTCCTCTGACTCCCTCGCACCTCAGACAGGGCCAGTGGCTCTGGGATCTTTCCTGTGGCTGCTCCCTCTAGCTGGGGTCTGAAGTGGGGTGTTGGCAGGGGTTCTGGTCTGAGGCCAGCGCTGAACAGGTGAGCTCTGAGTGCCCAGCCCGCTGGTCCCCACTGTTCTGGGTACCGGAAGCCAATCTAACTAGAAGGTGATCCCAGATTCCACGGCGGTTGGTGGGTGGTCGGTCGGTGGCAGGGAACTTAAAGGTCCCCAGGGCGGGGCAGGAACCAGGACCTGCAAGGAGGCGGGGGTATTAAGGCTGGCGTTTCAGAACTAAGCTTTAACCCACTGAGTTGGAATCTATCCCTGCATCAGACTCTACTTCCCCTCAAGCCCCTGCTGGCCTCAAACAGAGCCCCCTGCCCTTGCCTCCTAGTATGCGGGGCGGGGGTGGAGCTGGTGGGTGGTGGTGGCGCTGGGGCAGCTCTGGAGCAAGAAATGGGGAAGAGAGGCAGGAGGCTAAGGTCCCTGCACCATCCTCCCGGTTTCCCACGGGTCTCCTCCACCTCTCTCCTCCTTTGAGAAGGAAGAACTGCTTGAAGGACTCAGAACTCGGCCCTCCCCCAGGACGCAGTGACCCCACTTTAAAAGAGGGTGAAGAGGACCCTAACAGAAAGGGCCCTCACGTTCCCCCTTCTTTAGCCTTTAGGAAGGAGGTTGCTCATTCCACAGTCTTTGCAAAGACCCAACTATTGGGTTTCCGGGGACTTTAGTTAAAGTATCTGGGTATTTGGGGAGATATTAGCAGGTATTTGGGCTAGGGGAGATACGCCCCATTTAACTGTGCTCACGCCCGCATCTGGCTTTCCATCTTCCCTTGGAGGTTGTGAGGGGATTGGCTGGTGTCCTAAAGACAAATGAATGACCTTCTCCGTGAGTTCTCCCCACGCATGCGGATATTCAAACTTGCAGCGTGCACCCCCCTGTAGCTGCTCTTTGGACTTTCTGACTGCTACACAGGGTGAGGTGCACTTTCTAGGCTATTCCCTCCTCTACCCCCACCTGGGTTCCAACAGGCACAAGCTTTACAGCTTCTACAGGTGAGCGCAGAGAACTGCGGTCCCTGGGGTCCCTTAGGTGCTCTACCTTCTGTCATTTTATGAAGGATCATAGATGTCCTCACAGGTGTGATTACTTCCAACATTTTCATTTTTTAAAAAAAAGACTTTATTTTTTAATATTAATTAATTAATTAATTTTTAATTTATTTTTTTACTTATTTGACAGAGAGAGATCACAAGCAGGCAGAGAGGCAGGCAGAGAGAGGAGGGGGAAGCAAACTCCCCACTGAGCAGAGAGCCCGATGTGGGGCTCAATCCCAGGACCCTGAGATCATGACCTGAGCTGCAGGCAGAGGCTTTAACCCACTGAGCCCCCCAGGCGCCCCCAACTTTTTCATTTTAAGGATGGGGTAATGGAGGCTGGGTTCTTGACACTTGCCCAACGTCCCTTGGAGAGTGATGCCAGGACTTGGATAAGGCGGGGTGGGGGCGGGGGTTATGGGATGCACTTGACCAACCAGATTCTGACCTTGACTGACCCATGGGATTCTGGGCAACACAAGGGGTTTGAGGCCTCATCACTCTTGTTGGCCAGCAACTGTGCCGGCCCCTTTTCTCTCCCCCTGCCCTTGAACCTAGTCCCAGCCAGCAGATATTGAGTGTCCCCTTTTTGCACAGTATTGAGTGGGAGACAGAGCAGGAATAGAAGGCCATGGAGGTGACAGTGGTTACACCACCTAACCCATGCCCAGAGCTCAAGGCTTTGGTGACCCCAGTGACTTTCTGGGTGTGAGAAAAGGCCGGCAGGTGGAGCTCAGAGTTGAGGGTGTCAGAAGGAACATGCCTGACCCCAACCCAAAGGAGCGCAAGAAGCATTCATTCATTCATCAATTACTAAATGTGAGACCTTGGGAAATATAACCATTTGGCTTCAGTTTCTTCATCTCTATGGTAGGAAATTATCAGGGTCACCTAACTTCAATTTTTGGAAACTACTGTGAGAATTAATTGCAATATAAAATGTGAAATGAGAAAGTAGATGGCGTACACCATAAGCTTATTATATTCCTCCTCCCTTCATTTGTTAATTGCAGTATTTATTACCTGAATAGTATTTGCACAGTTGAAAAACGTGCAAGAAAATCCTTACACTTCCAGAAATTAAATCCTTAGATGGAGGCTCATGAATTCGGGGCAGTCACAATGTCCCCAGGGAAATCTTTTAAAGAGTAGACCGGAGTGTTTGGATAGCGCGTCCACCGAGGTTGAGCTCAGATCCACTGACTCCAGGAGAAGCCCAGTGGCACTGCTTCCTCTCAGTCCTCCAGGCACTGCAGCTAGGACCCTGTGCACACAGCAGGTGCTCAAGACAGTGCTGGTAGACAAGGCTGGGAGTTTACCTTGGGAGTCGGAAGGGAAAGGAGCTGGAGTTTTCAGACACTACAGATCTGAGGGAAACCTAAGCAAGTTTCCGGGGCCCAAGGAGGAAAAAATATGTGCCCACTGTTGAGATCACATCAGGACAAATGGCATTTCGAGAATTTTATTAAGTTCTTAACTAACCGTATAGAGGGGGAGACTTCAAAACGGAAACAGGATATCAATAGTCCATTTAGCTGGGAAAAGGCACTCTCTGCTTCTTGAGGGTGGGGTTGGGCTCTGCTTCACGGTGAAAGTAATTCTAGCACCTAGCCCAGCGCTTGGTACAGGAAAGGCGCCTCATGAAGTGTTGATTGAATAAATGGAGAGCACATTATTGTGGTCCTTGTGGTTATTTACAGTCCCAGTGAATCCTCAGGGACAATGTGATTGGGTGATTAGCATTGTAAGCACAGGAAGAAACTGAGCAACGAGGCAAGGGAGCTACCAAGGGGTGACCCGGGGAGGAGCCGACCTGGAAGTCCCAAATCATCTGGATGAGGATACACAAGGGTCCGGATGCTAAGTCCATTGCTCAGCAAGGAAATGAGTTCCCAAGCAGCGTTCCATTCAGATGACGGACGCGCTCCTTCGCGCACGTTCGTCCGTAGAATGTCGCGCGCAGACGGGCATTGCTGGCCTCATTTTATGTATTGAGTGACTCGTCCACAGTCATCTCGCTAGCAGTCAACTTTAGGACCAGCGCCGAAGCCAGAAACTTTGGGTGCCTCCCGGGGTGTTCGCCTCCGGGCGTTCAGACCAGCGCAGGAGTCTCTCCGCACAAGTCAGGGCGGCGAGCTGGCTGCTGTGAATCTGCACTTTGCCTTCTCCCTCTGCTGCACAAAAGCGTCGGGGAGTTTCGCCGAGTTTCGGAGCTACCCTCACCCCCTACTCGCCTCCGACAATTTCAGGGTCAGGAAATTTCAGCCGCGCTGTGATTTGTCAGGGTTGTTTATTTTTGTTAGTCGGAATGGGGTGAAGAGTGCAACCCGCACTTTCCAGCACGTGATGCGAGCTCAAGAAATGAGCCAATGAATGCATGAACGAACGAATGAATTAATAACTGAATGGGATTCCTTATCTCGCAATCCCCACAGGCATCCGTTGATCATTTGGCCATTTTCTGGATCCTTCTGTAGAGAGAATCACAGGCCTCGCATGTCCTCCAAAGGAGTGTCCCTGACGCTCCGTGTGGTCCGGCTCTTCCCGCTCCCAGTGCAGACCGGGCTTGAAGCCTCAAGCCCTTTGGGAGGGAGCCTGCTCCGCGCCCGTTCACCACTTGTTTGGGTGGTGGATGCTCCCCAGTCCTCTGTCTCCTCGGATCCCCAACCTACCGGCCCAGCGCCCAGTCCGAGGTCAGCGAGTGCCCTCGGGCCACCACCTCGATCTGGTTGGTCTCGACTTTGGTCCCACACGGGTAGGCAGCGCCCAGAAAATCCCCCCATAAGGCTGTGAAGGGTCCTCTGCAGAGATCTAAGTCAATCCCTTTGTTCTCATCTCCTGCTAGGTCCCTGCCTCCGCGGCCGTTGACTTCTCTCCCTGAAAGCACAGTTTTTGTGGTTGAACAAGTGGGCGAGAAACACTAGAAAAGAGTCAAACTGAAGACTTTTCTGAGGCACACAATTTTAAAATTGAATGTCGACTGTACTGTAAATGTTCCCATTTCCTTTACTCTCCATTCTCCCTTGTCCTCCTCCTTGCTGGGCATCCCTCCTCCTCCCCCTCTCCCTTTTTCTGGCTTCCCCTCTCCACTCCCTGTGCCGGGCTCTTTCTTTCATCCTGTGATGGTGAAAGCTTCCACCTAGGATTTTAAGAGGAGCTGGGCCATGATGGCTGGGTTCTGGGGCAACCAGGGCAGGCGATGTGGTGCCTGCCGGTGAGGTGTGTGACTTTAGGCATCCTGCAGCCAGGCTGATCCAGAGACAGTGGACTCCAGCCGCCTCCATGACCCAAAAGGAAATGAAAGGCAGTTATGTTTTTTTTTTATTATTATTAAAAAACGAATGGGCCCCTACGATTTAAAAAAAAAAAGTCGCAAAGATGCCATCTTCATCAAAAGCATTGTTCAGGAGCCAAGGGTGATGTCTCTGCGAACAGGGGCCACCCAGAGCCTCGGTGTCACCCATTCACGCGTGTATACACCATCTGAGCCCTACTACGTGCTAACGTGTTCTGGATTAGAGACCATCAGCCGCTCCTGGCCGGAGCTAGAGGAAGGCGCCTGAGGTGTGTGGTCGGAACCAAGAGTTTTAGGTACCGGAAACTTTCTTTCTCACTCCTTTACCCCTCTTTTGGTTTTCCCATCACGGAGGAATGGTCAGGAGGACACCCATCCTGCTTTCTTTTTTTTTTTTATTTTTTATTTTTATTTTTTATTTATTTATTTTTATTTTTAATTTTTTTAAAGACTATTTATTTGACAGAGAGAAACACAGCGAAAGAGGGAACACAAGCAGAGGGGATGGTAGCGGGAGAAGCAGGCTTCCTGCAGAGCAGGGAGCCCAATGCGGGGCTCCATCCTAGGACCCTGGGATCATGACCTGAGCTGAAGGCAGACGCTTAACGACTGAGCCGCCCAGGGCGCCCCCCATCCTGCTTTCTGAGTCCTCTCCAGCTCTCCCACTATTCTTTCCCATTTTCTTCCCGTCAGTTTGCTCGGCAACCTGGAGGCAGTTCCATATCCGGTGTACACAGGTTAGGGGAAGTGTCCGGTACAGCGCGCAGTCACAATCGTAGGGAGGGTCTCGGCACGCTTACCCCGGCAAACAGAAGGCGCTCACTAAGTGAGAATGGTTATTACACTATCACCACTGTTACCACCATTACATTGCTAATTTCTTCTGTCCCGGACGCATCTTGGAAATCACCCAAGGCTGAGGGGCGGGGATGGGGGGGTGTGTGGAGGGCGCGTGCAAAATGAAAGCGGAGGAAACAGATTCAGTCGTCGCCTGCTTCTAAAGCAAGGATTGAAAGTCTTGTATCTCACTTAACCTTCCCAGCAACCCTGGGAGAGAAGATACTGTTTTCCAATCTGTCAGATAGTTTGAGAAGCAGAGAGGTTGGGTAATTTGATCCGCGTACTGGCTGGCAAGGGGCGTGGCCAAGCCTCTGACCCCGAAGCCCACAAGTTTCTGGTCCCAGTCCTGAACTGGAGGACTTCCCTGACCCTCTCTTGAAAGAAAAAGAAAAGTTCAAAGTTCAAAGAAAAGCTCTTCCTTCTTTTTTAGTGAATTACTCCATTCATTATTTCAGATATCCTCTTTACATTGATCGAGTAGACACCACCACAGAGAAATCCATTAAGAATAGTCTTGCTGCACCCTCCCCTCCCCCAGGGGAAAGCGCATTCCTGGTGGGCCCTGGCTGGTGTACAAGGTTGACAGTCCAAGGAGGGGAGAGTTCACTACAAAAGCATCTGTAAGTGAGTGGTCGCCAGGAGCACTTACTGTCCTCCTCCACCTCAGGATGGAAAGAGATGAGTAGTCTAGAAGGGCACAGATGCTTCCCTCTCTGTGCTCCTAGTTACTCCTTTCTCTTTCCATCCTCACCTGCCTCCCCTAGGCCCCGCCTGCCTCCTCCTTTGCTGCCTCCCTCCACCCGCTGCTCCCGGAGCCTCAGTGACCCGAGTCCTCACGCTGCTCTGATGCCCGTGCAGACCGGTCCCAGCAGCGCTTTGCCACCGGCGGCAGCTCCCAGGGCCCGAGCGAGGGCCGGGCGCCGCCGGGCGGGGCAGGAAATTTATGGTCTGTGTACACTTTCTGGCTCCAGAGCCCCGCGTACCAGAGGGATGGGGCCCCGCGAGCCCCTGAGGCCGCGAGCTGGGGCCGTAGGCGCCGCGGCCAAGTATGGAGCCCACGAGTCTCTCCTTTCTGCCGCGTTGAGGCCATAAACCTCCCCGGGAGGGCGCGGCTGAAAATGAAAGTCCCGGGGGGAGGTGGGTGCCGGCCGCGTCGCCCTGACCCAGCCCCGCAAGCCTAGGGCACCGGCTCCGAGGCCTGCGGTCGTTCGGTCGCCCTGGGAGGGAGGCGCGTCTATAACGACAGTGTGGTCTTGGTACAGTGTGTACAGGGTGGGATTCCAGGCC
Source organism: Procyon lotor (assembly GCA_028646535.1). NCBI lineage: Eukaryota > Metazoa > Chordata > Mammalia > Carnivora > Procyonidae > Procyon > Procyon lotor. The sequence goes on along the minus strand of CM053618.1, from coordinate 8,395,141 downwards.
CGGTGTAGGACTGCGTGGTCCCAAGCGCAGACAGGTGACGCTCCCCGGTGTCCCCATCCCACCGCTTCCTCCCAGCTTCACGTGGAGGCCTGGGCTCGGTCCTCCGCCTGTGGGCTCAGACTTCATTTTATTTCTCCAGTGGGCCCGTGGCCGATGAAAGGGCCCATCAAAAAATCGGGACAAACAGACAATTCCTTCCACTACAATTCCTTGGGTGGTGGAGGCGGCGCGAAGATAGTCCCGGGCAGATGGCCAAAGCGGGGGCAGGACCAGAGGTTCCTTGCAGCGCTCCTGCTTCAGTCGCGCCCGGTTAGCACGAATCGTGTCCACACTGTCTTTCCGAGGTGGGGTCACACCCGGCGCACACGAGCTGTGAGTGAAGCAAGGCAGCCAGAGTAAGACAGGTCCCTTTATTCATGGGGTCACCAGGGCAGGTGTCATGGAGTGTGACCGCCTAGGACCGGGAAGGACGGTTTAGCCTAACCTAGCTCAGTTTAACTGATAATATGGGCACAACTTTTAATTTACACGTAGCGGATTGTTGCGTGCCTCTGTGCCAGGCACTGTTGAAAAAAACTTAACTTACTTGCTTTTTACCAAATTCCAGTTAGGTGATGACCTACAGTGTCCCCGTTTTACAGATGAATAAACTGTGGCAAAGAAAGGTTAATTAAGTCGCTGAAGGACAGGCAGTTCGCAAATGGAGTTGGGAATAATTTACATCTCCCTTTCTCCTCGGCCTGCATTATCTAAATAAGGGAACTAATGACACCACTACTTATTTCGAATATCTTAAGAGTCACGCAGTCGAGGGCAGGCTGAATCGCCACAGAAAGCCGCAGGGGGTCGGTTTACCCACTCCGCGTCCTCCTCGGAAGGGGCTGGACACTCGCCCCCTCCCTGGGAGCCGAGAGCTGTCGAGGTCAGGCGAGCCGGGTGGCCCCGTCCATAAATACGGGCCATTGAGCAATTACCCCCGGGGCGTGTTAATTGCGCTCGGCGGTAGTCAATGTGAGTTTCTCCGACACAGGCTTCTCGATCTCTGCTTTCTTTTGATTTACAGTTGGGCCGCGGCTCTCGTCCCGGTAGCTTTTCGGGAACCCAGGCTAGGCGAAAGCGCGTGTTCTGGGATGCGCCCGGCGGCTCGGGCAAACGGCGCCCTGCCCGCGCTGTTGCTGCTTCTCCCCGGGGACATCTAGTGACGCCTGTGGGTCATCAGCACGGGAGACCTGGGAGCTCGTTTGGGAAGTCCATCGACGGAGGTGGCGATTTATTTGAAAACAGGAGAGTTAGGAGTAAAAAAAGGAGCAGGGTGAATTGGGAAAGAACAGAGTGAATAAAGAAGTAGGAGAGAGAAGGTGGAGATCACGAAAATGAGTGGGATTTTGAAGCACTTCTCACTTTTTTTTTTTTTAGGTGGTGGGCGGGGTTGACACAACCGGTTTGGGGCTGGGCCATAAATTAATAGATTTATTCCTCAATCAGGAAAAAGCCATTAAGATATTCTTGGCTTCATCTGTGGGAAAATAATTTCTTTGATTGAGTTGCCCCAGAAGACCCTCTGAAGCCCTCTCCTCTCCCCCTCCAACGGCCTCCTCTTTCCTGCCTGCCGGAAGGAGGGGAGAAGAGGGAGACCCGAGGGAGAAGAGGCCTTTCCATCTTTTCCAGCATCTTGAATTTCACTTTCCAAGTTTCTTTCTACCTCTTGATTTGATCCCTGCTGCCTTGGAGACTTGGAGCCTCTGAGGGAGAATGCTCTCCCGGCAAGCCTCATCACCATCCTGCTCTCCATCCCCCCCACCCCAGTTCGTGGCCTTAGGGGTGACAGGGCTCTTCAGCCCTGGCCAGCCCCAGCACCACCGAGACTGGGTCTGTGAGCCAGAGAACTGCGCCCGCGGCAGGGGCGGGGCGGGTGCTCCTAAATGGGAGGAAGGGGCCCAGAGCCGGGCAAGGAGGCATGAAGAATGGTTCCTTCTGAGCAGAAAGGACCTGTGCGTCTGTTAACCCCCCCTTAAGACTCCCAGTGTGGTTCCGGGGGACCCTCCCCCACCCCCGGGTCTCTAGGACTCTTTCAGAGGATCCCTGAAGTCAAAACTATTCTCACAAAAGAGGGTTTTTGGCTTTTCCACAAGGGTGCAATGGAGTTTCCCAAAGGTCACATTAGGCGTGGTGATGTCATGGCTCTGATGCCTATGGAATGTGTGCATATTCTAGTACAGTCCAAAAATATGTTTTGGTTTCCCATGGGTACCTGTGCCGCATGGTTATTTACACTTCAATTAATTGAATGAAATGAAATATTTCTTTCTTCAGCCACACCAGCCACATGTGGCCAGTGGCTGTCCCATTGTACAGTGCTGATGTACAGATGTTCTTTCATCATTGAAAGTTCTGGACAGTGCTAATTGGAGGTAAATGTAAATGGGCAGAATCACACAAATACATGTCCTTTAGCTACCTCAATACTTGTTAAGATTGCAAAGGAGTTTTGAGGTCAATAACATTTGAGATTCTCTCCTGAGAGCATCTTCAAGGTTATAGCTCAGACATAGACATTGGGACTAGAGAGGCTAAATTTGTGTCCGGACTCTGCACTTGCTGTCTTAACGGTGATGGACCATTTTCTTAACTCTGAGTGTCAATTTCTGCTTCTGTGAAATGAGGGCACTAGTTTCTGACGATAAACTTTGAAAAGGCAGAATGGCTGGTGGTGGGGAGCTTACACTCAGGAGAAACTGAATGGGCTTGTATCTCAGCTCAACTCAGATGACTCTGGGTTAGAGCTAGAACTTCTCCAACACTGGCTCAGTTTCCTTATCAGTGAATTGATATAATAGTAGTAATGACAATAGTGCCTTCTTTATATGATTATTGGGAGGATTAAATTAGATAGTAAATGAGCACTTAGGTACTTGAGTACTCGCCCTTTGAAACGACTAACTACTGTATGCAGTAGTTATTATTATTATATATACAAATTGCAGACTTTACTGGGTGACAATAAAATTTAATTCCCCTTCTCTTTCAGATCTATATCTGTATCTCTCTGTTTGTCTATAAGATTGTGAGTAAAATACACAAAACATAAAATTTGCCATCTTCAGCTTTTTAAGTGTACAGTTCAATAGTATTAAGACATCCAATGTCCAGAACTTCTTTATCTTACAACACTGAAATTCTATATCCATTAAATAATAACTCCCCCTCAGTCATATTTTTATGTTGATGTGGCCAGGACTCCAGGTATTAGAATTTGTCAATACTTTTGTCTAATATTAATCGTTTCAGTCAAGAAATCAATTATCAGCCGTTCAAAATAGTTGAACTGGCTGGGAAAAGACAGCTGGTCCTCAAAATGTAATCAGGCTCCCCTGAATATGCCATTTCCACCGATTCTTCTGTCTCTAACCCCTTGGATCCCAACAGTCTGCTGCTGACAAAGCCCTGGATATCCCGTGGGGTTGAAGACGGTGTGATGTCCCCCAAATGAGGGCTCATCATGCCCTCATGGATTTATTTAGGTAGTTAACAATGGCTGGAAACTTTGAAATGTTTCCAGTAAGTGCCTGAACAGTTGTTACAATAGCAGATAAAGAAAGATAAGCTCCAGATTAGTCTCTTGTTGCATCCAAAACCCTGGTGTTGGTTAGCTCTCATGAGGAGAACAAAAAAGTCAGAATATTTAGTAATATTTTTGGTGCAGTGAGGCAGGAGGAGAGAAAAAAAATATTCCCTAAACGAATTGTAGTTACTAAAAAGAACTCAATAATGCTTCCTTTTGGAAGTTTCTTTTTCTCCAAGAATTTCCTTTTCTGTCATTTTTAATTGAGAAAAAGATAAAATTGCCCATTGGAGATGTTAGATAAATGCAATAGGTATAGTACAGAGGATGCTTTCACATGTAAGTAAGTAGAAGAACTCAGTGTAAGATGACCCATCTAATAAAAGAAATTGATTGAGAAATTGATTGCTTCACAGGATCGAAAAAGTATAGTGGTGGAGGGAGTTTCAGCATGGTTTGATCAGGGCTCTGGCACTTTTTTCTGCAGGCTTCTAACCTCTCTGTATTCTTTTCATGCTCATCTTGGCCTCCCTCCCAGTATCAAGGCCTTCCTCACATCCGTACATGCAAGTATAGAAGACATAGTGCCTGACCATAGCTGGAAAGATATTCATTTGGAGATTTTCTCAAGTCTTGAGCTGATGGCTTTCTTCTTACATCTTTAATGCTGTTGCCCTTGTCTATAATTCCCATATGGTGTTCCTATCTTATAGGTGCTATGACCTGTCTAATTCATCTTGGATATTTATTAAAATTCAGGTTCTTTTTACTGCTTTTCAACTAGGTTCTCTGCTTCAGTAGGTCTTGGATGAGATGATGACTAGATATTTGGATGTTTAATAAGGTATCCAGGAGATTCCTACTGTCAGGCTAGTTTAAGAACCAGGAACCTAAAATTGATTATGTCTTTTTTCTTTGCATTGGATGCTAGGGAGCTCCACAGGTCAGTTCTCAAAAAGTGTTCAGGGCTGTATGTATGCATGGTGGTATGGATTTTGGATACTAATATTCATCTTCACATCATTTCTTTTATCTTTATTTTCTTCGTTTCCCAGATTTTCTCGTTAAACAAAATCTTAGTGTACCGTATATATATTTTTGATATTCTATCTAAATTCTTTTTGAATTAAGTAGAATATATCAGATAGTATTCTGGCAGGAAACAAAAGGCACACTCAGCAGGTTTTTGAAGAGACTTCTTCGAGAAGGACTATTCACTGATGTATGGACAGGATTCAGGGGACCCAAAAGAGATGCAGAGGGACCAGTAACAGTTGGAGAAACATTAGCATCCCAGCTTTAAGGGCCTGGGAAAATGCGTTTGTTTCCTAGGGCTACTGTCACAAATTACTACAGACTTTGTGACTTAAACATTAGAAATGTATTCCCCTACCGTTCTATGGGCCAGAAGTTCAGAACGAGTTTCCTTGGGCTAACATTGGGGGGTTGGCCAGACTGAAGGATCAGGACGCTGTAGGGACAATCTGCTCCTTCCCCCTCTGAGCTTCTGATGGATTCCTTGCCTTAATGTCTGTGTCACTCTGCTCTCTGGTTTCCTGGTCACACAGCCTTTCCTGCTATGCCAGATGTCCCTCTGTCTTCCTCTTACAAGCAGACTGTGTTGCCTTGAGTGCCCTCAGATAATCCAGATAACCCTCCATCTCAAGATCCTTAATCATATCGGCAAAGCCCCTATAGCCAGAGAAGGTAACCTTCACAGGCTCGGGGACTGGTTATGGTTGGGGCCATTAATCAGTCTCCCACACTGGGAGCCTGGAGCCTGGAGTTGGGGAAGAGAAGCACCCAGTTGTGGGTAGAGGGCTTAGCTGCTGACATCTGGCGTCCCCTGTCCCTGTATGGAGGCTCCTGGCCCTGATCTCCTCCCAGTGTGTCCCAGGAATGAAGCCGACCTCCTGGGAACAGAGCAGGATGAAAAAGAGCAGAGCGTGGATGTGGACAGTGGTGCCCAGAAACACTGGAGCACTGCAGAGTGGTGGGCAGGGGGCCATGCTGGACTCTGAGCTGTGTTTCTCAGAGCAGGGCTTTGTGCTGCAGTTAGGGGCTCAGGCTTTGGTTACACACATGCTCCAGCCTTTTCATGGGGTCCTGGGTCGAGTCCTGCCAGGTAAGAGGACAGAGTATGAGAGATCTGAGGCTGAGTTTCAGCCCAGGTTTTGGATTTCAATCTCTAGTCCCAGTGCCCAAGTCTAAGGTGGATTCTGTGGCTATTTGGTCGACATTAAAGGGACAGGAGCAGTAATGGGAACCCCGGGCCCTCAGGAAAGCACTCTGTGAAGTTGGCACAGTCCCCTGTCTTCCAAAGGTTCCAGGCCCAGGTACTTCTGCTGCAGACCTTGTCTTCAGGAACCCCATGCTGTTCTGGGGACTTGCAGTGGAACTGTGATACCTTGCATACTGTAGCTGGCATCTCCATATGGAAATTTAAAACCCAGCTTGGATCAGCAAGAGGCTGGGGCCAGGCCTGGGTTATGGGGTGGGGGGCTGGCCCCAGGGGCTGCCGGCCCAGCCATCTGCTCCTGCTCGGCAGACCCCCGCCCACACACTTCTCGGCTCCTCTTCTCTGTCATTTCCTAATGGCACCCCCTGGCACCCCATTTCCTTCCTCCACCAGACCTACCTATCCAGCCCTTCTCCGTCTCCCTCTCCCCGCTGAGACTCTATCCCTCCAGCACGCTGGCTGGGATTGACATCAGGTGTGCTAGGAAGCTCCCATCTACGAATTCCTGCCTTCTAATGATAGCCTTGATTTTTTTTTTTTTTATTGACATTTGAAACTAAAGACAAAACCAGCTGCTTCTTGAGGGGGAAAAAAAAACAAAACATGAAAAGAATCTCCCATATAACCCGCTGCCCCCCAAAGCCCAAACCAATAAAATGAGTCTAACTAATAATTCAATCTCCCTGCCTGGTTCCCTGTGAGTAAAGCCCAGCAGAGGCAGCCCAGCAGGGAACCCTCATTGACGAGAAATTTATCATTGGTAATTTTATTAGGTTTAATGTAGCCAACAGGGGCTACTGATAGTTTCAGTATACTTTTTCCTGAGGGATTCTGTTTTTGTTTTTTTTTTTTTCCAGAAGGACAACTGTTCCATAGTACTGATATTTGATTGTCTTTATAATTTAGGGTAGCTTGGTTTGAATGGCGAACTTTGCAAAACGCTATCACTAAGAAAAGATGCCAGAATTCGTGATTTACACAAAGTCACCACTTACATTTTTCTTTTAAAAATTTCTCAGGGCTCAGAAGCATATCTACCACAATTATTGTAATAATCCTCTAAAGGAGACATTCATCTGTCATGGTTGAAAGCAATTTCTTTTTAGTGGGAATGCTTTAACATATCTTGTTTGGACGGGAATGGCCATCCATTCGTTGGTAATTTAAGCAAGTGGCTGAAAGTCAGACAATTAGGTTAATGAGACAGTTGGCCTTTTGAAGTTGAATGGGATCAGGGATGAGCTCACCACTCCTCCAGAAGACGTTAAATGTAATCGGAGTACAAGGTGGAGGGACATAGCTCCCTCCTGCAGTTTCGGGGAAAGATCATGCACACACAGATTTAGTTCCAAGCATGGAAATCAGATGGTGGGCCCCGTAGACTTTCTGGCAACCACTATGCTCCGGAGGAAGACAGAGCAGCTGCTCCAGTTCTCACTGGGAAAGATGACAGGCCTGGATTAGGCCTTTCGTGGAGGCCAGGAACCCTTGAGGGAGCAGCCCTGGGCCCCGACAGGGCAGAACCGCGGACACATGGAATGCCCCAAACTGAGGCCGATGGGATTGCTGATAAATGAGTTGAAACGGTAGAGGTCCCCCCAGTGAGAGCCGATTGGGTTTACTGGGAGCGGCTCTATGGAGGGCAATTTCAGGGCGGCCGGGCTGCCTTAAGATGTTAATCAGAGGCATTCATATATTCTGTCCTTCACCCTTCAAAGGAAGGTGTCAGATGTCTTGATGAAATGCCTCCCCCGCTTACTCAGACATGGGGAACCAGCCACCCCGTTGATAAATGAGTCAGGGCGAATCGATAGCGTGAGGGTCAGGCTTGGCCAGCCCCATGGTCACAGGGCAAGAGTAATTATATCACAATTGGTCTGTGGGGCAGAGCGCAGGCAAGGCCTCCGTCCATGCTGGAAGGCAACATGTGGAATTGTGGGGAGGGCGGGGATTAAGAGGGATGGGAGCGAGGAACTTGGGACAGCCGCACTCTGATGGCACTGGCCTTGCCAACTCATCCCGCACCCCTGCAGACGGCCTTTTGGAGGTAAGAAGTGGCAGAATTGCGAAATGGTAGTGGTGCTTGCAAAGGAGGAGGGGTCTAACAGTTCGGGAGATCTCCTGGCAGAAGTGGGCTGCCTAGGTCGCACTTAGCTGAAGGGACGGGTGTGGCTTATGGACAGAAAAATGTGCCCATTGTGATGTGGAAACAAAGTTGCTTTCCGAGACCCCGCCCACCTGGGACCTTTCATGCACAGTGGCCGAGTAGCCAAAGAGAGGTACTATCGCGCACCCTAAGATTTGAAGATAGAACCTTTTATTTCCCATGATGCTGATAGGAGGAAACAGTGGGTGAAGACACAGAAAAAACCCCGCCTTCAGGATGTTTCCGGGTGTCACTACAGACCTCGATGGGCCCTTAGGCAGCTGCCAAGGGGCAGCGGCTGTGAGAGAGGAGGAAGTTACTTTGGGAACCGGTGTTAGAGGTGCCTGGGGTCACGTACAGGGGTTGGCCCATGCTGCCCGCCCTTCGCACACATCTCTCCCTGCTTTCAATGCTGCTGCTTTCCGAAACCTGCCCTCATGTGTCTTCTTTCCCACTCCAGGACTATCCAGATGTTTCTCTTGACCCAATGTCCCCTGGAACCTATGAAAGTTAGCCATTATGATCATCTAGGTCTCTGCACTCTGGGTTGTCCTAAGGTTAGTCCTTCCTGCCTGATCCCTTGATAGTTTTGTCTTCTTTTTGTTGCAGTTAGAGGATCAGCGTGAGCTCTCTATTCGTTAAAAAAAAATGAGTCTCTGACAATCGTGCATGGTCTTCTGTTTTGACCAGCCTCGTGGTTGAAGCCGCGCCCAATTCGGTTGCCAACGCTGGTCAACTCTCAACACGACAGTCAGAGTACATTGCAGGGGGCGGGGCAGGGTCACTTGAATTCCCCAAGATGGTTGTGCAGGGAAGGCGGGATGACACTAGCCAAAGTCAGCCCGCTAAGGGAGTGCTGGACTGATCAACAGCACTGGCTAAGACCAGTGCCGTATCAGAAGCGAGCTTCAGGGCAGCAAAGATGGATGCTTCTAGGTCCCACCTATCCTGAGTTCCTGCATTTCTGGGCTACTCAGAACCACTTGAGTGGGGGGTTTGTGGACATTCTGAAAGCTCTGTCAGTGACCTTATGTGCCAATATTCCTTCTTGGAATTTAGAGTCAAATGTAGTTGCAGACAAGAGAACAGGAAATTATGATACAATGTAACAATACATGCTAAGATCAAGGGATTTTTGGGTGTTGGAGTTGCATCAGAGAAGGCTTTTTGGGAAATGCCATCTCTCAGCTGGAAACCTTGAAGTGTTTTTCAAAGATCTAGAAGAAAAAGAAGGCATAGCACATTTCACTGTGCGTGTGGCCAGAATGCAGACTAAGGGAGTGGAGAGCCAGGTTAGAAGACTTGCTGCCTAATGCAACCTCTGCTCCCTACCAGATGGGAATATCTAAGATGGGCACATCTCCACCCTTTTCTGAGGCTTTTTGTCACAGTGACTTTATATGGCGACTTCCAACCCCTTCTGCCCCTGGAAGTAGGTCCTGACCAAAGGGAGGACATCCACAGGTTAGAATGCTGTGCGTTAGAATGTTATCAGCTGCCTGTCCCAGGAAGGTGGCCTGTTGAGATGACTTACATCAAGCCATTCAAGTTATCTCTTACTTTCTTCTGCGATTAAAAGCTTAATAGGCTGGATTGGATTAAAGGCTCCAGTTGATGTCATTTGCCACCCTGAGGCCTCCCAGATCTTTCTCTTTTGCTTCCAAGATTCCGGCCTTCCGCCCACTGGACCAACTTTGCACAGGAAATTATTCCTTCTTTTCAATCAGCCCACATCCTTTCTCCTTTACCTCTCACATTTCAAAATGAGGTGCACCTCTTCCAGGAAGTTTGCCTGGATTAATTCTATCCACCGGGCTAGCCTTTCCAGCGGCTGCTCTCCCACGTGTATAAGTGAAGTATTTTAAGTACAGAGCCTTCAGTCCTTTCTGAACTTTGGTTCTGCTATTTCCTGAGTGGAGCTTGGGTTTTCACCTTTGCTGCTGCTTATGCAGTTTTGAGACCCGTACACCAGGTGGTGGTAGTTTTCCTCATGCTCTGATTACACATTCTGAATAATTTGCTGAGGAGGGAAATGGAAGGGGAGAGCTAGTTTTTGATCAAGTACCTACTATGTGCCAGGCCCTGCATCGCAGCTGATTCAACGCCAAGAAATATCCTGAATGAGGGAGGTATTGTTGTTTTCACTTTCTGGTTAAGGAAACTGAATTTTGGGAGAGGCAAAGTAACTTCCCCAAACTCACGCCATCCTTCGTGGTGTAACTGGGATTGGCCTCTCGGTCTGAGCTCTGCCCAGCCTCCTAGAATCTCCTCTTGGACTTTGGAGACTGAGCGATTTCTTTCCTCTGCCTTGAATGCCGGTCCTGAGAACCTCGGTTTGCCCATAAGACTTGGAATCCCCGCCCCATTCACATCCCAGCCCCCAAGCCTCTCATTATCTCTGACTTCTAGGATCACACAACCTTGGTACCTGAGTCCAGATTCTGACTGGATCGCCCCCCAACCTCACCTCGTCTCCACAGCACTTACAGGCCTTTCTAGAGATCCTGGTGAACCATCCAAACATCTAAGTTGGCAACTGTGGAAATGGGGGCAAATGTGGCCAGTGTTAAGGAAAATTCTCCAAGCCAGTTTTTTGGCCCATCTACAAATATTCTGGACTATTACAACATAAAAATTAATGAGGAAGATACCAAATTATCCCAGAGTTGTGGGAATAGTTACTTTGAAATGGTGGTTGATTTCATTATTGTGTTCCTAATCAAATAGAGAAAATCGGTATGTTTCATCTAAACAACGTGGATATCTTGGTAAGGTCATGTTGCCCACGCTATGTTTCCATGAACTGTGCCATTTCTTCCTCAGGGAGGGAGAAGCAGGCTCCTCATGGAGCAGGGAGCGGGGCATGCGGCTGGATCCCAGGACCCTGGGATCAAATCCCCGGCCAAAGGAAGATGCTTAACCGACTGAGCTACCCAGGGGCCCCTGCAATTTGTTGGCTTTTCAATGGGGATTCCGGAGAGTAGCTCCAGAGGAGCACCTCCCTCCCTGGAGCACGGCGCTCACTGTTAGGGGCATCTGTGCCAGCCCCCGAGGGAACGAGGTGAATCAGGTGGGGGGCGCAGGGCACAGTGGGGAGGATGGTTGAGCAGACAGCAGGTAGTCGCGCCATCAGTAAGTGCCGCAGGGATGTGTGCAGTGGGTATGTGCCCGGGAGCATGGGTGAGGGGCAGTGCAATCACTTGGGCTGTGCGGAAGCAAGAGGGACATTGGTGGCTTCAGGGTGGTGGCGTTGCCTCTGGCCTCGGAGGATGTCAGGCACTACCGACGGGGTGGATAATATGGAGAAAGTGCATGGGTTTCCTGGGAAGTGTGACCAAAGCCTGGGGCTTAGAAGTCAGATATGTCTGTCATGAGAGTAGACAGGACGAAAATAGATCTCTATCATGAACCTGTTTATTTTCTGTCAAAAGGCGTTCCTAAGATCATCCTTAAGAAGGCATTAGCAATAGCCTTATTACTGATGTAACATGCTATCAGTCAGAGAAGGAGTAGTTACCATGCCAGGAGTACCTGGGTTTTCGGGTCCCTTTGTTGATCCCTGGCATAACGTTAAGAAGGGCTCCCAGGTAGGGGCCTAGGTGGTTCAGTCGGTTGGGCTACCGACTCTTGATTTGGCTTGGGTCGTGATTTCAGGGTGGTGATCTCAGGGTCGTGAGAGGGAGCCCCGCCTCGGCTCGGCGCTGGGCGTGGAGCCTGCTGGAGATGCTCCCTCTCCCTCTGCCCCTCCCCCCACGCTCTGCGAAGAAACCCCCGAGACCAGTTTGGCAGTTCTGGCTGAGCTTCCATCTCCCGCTTGACTTGACTCTCAGGTAAGGCTTCCAGTCCCGCCGGCCGCAACCCTGCCCCATTCTGGGCTCTCCACAGGCGCTGCTCAGAGGGCCCACCCTTCAGGAGGAGCGGGAAGGGGTGCGTGAGAGTTCCACTGTCCTGTCGCTGCAGCTCAGGGGCAGACAGAGGCGGGAGAACCCTTCAGGGGCACCGGCGATGCCAGGACTTGGGGGTCGGGCAGCGACTGCAAAGGCTTCTCAGGCCTCTGGTTCCCCGGGGTCACCGTGCTGGGGAGCCACGCGGTCAGTGGAGCTCCTAGGTGCGCGCTTCAGGCTTCACGCTTAGTCTGTGGGAGGGGCCCAAGTGGGCAGCGAAGCCAGGGGCCCCGCACTTGCTGTTCCCTCCCTGCGACACATCACTGTGCTGCTCCCAGCCTCTGTGTGCTCGTGCCTCCCGCAGAGGGTTCTTGTGGGGCTATGCAAGATGGAGTCTGTGTAAAGGGCTGCAGATGTGGAAATTTTGCCATTTTATTGGCAGTATTTGTTCAGAAGCTTATTATTGATGCATATCTATTATTATTATTATTATTATTATTATTGTTAGTTAGTGCTGTATGTCTGTCAGGTGTGTATGGGCCAATATTGTAAAAAGTCTAGGAACTGATGTGTTATCACTTGAAATACTACTGGGAACAGTGTGCCACTAGGATTGTGATATTGGGACAAGAGAGGTTGTGATTATTTTTCCTAAGTAAAAATAACTTTTTGTTTATAAAAACAGTACACGTGATTCACAGAAAAATCTGGAAACTTTGGAAGAGACAAAAGAAATTCTGTGATGCGGTTATCTTGCTATCAACTTCTCTTTTACAACAAGATGCTCCTTCTGTTTCATGACTCACCTGCTTATCTTGTTTCACTTAACACCGCGTGGGGGGCACTTCCTGCTGACAGTATTTGCACTACGCAGAAGTGCTATCATTTCACACACATTTATGCTCGTTCCAGTTTTAATTCTTATATATAATGCTGCAGTAAGCGTATTTATGGGTAAATCTTTTTATTTCCTTAGGATACCTTTCCTTAGGATAAATATTTCCTTAGGAGGAATTTGTAAAATAATATTATGGATCAAAGGTTTCCTTTTTTCTTTTTTTCCTATCAGTTTTTGTTTAATGTTTTCTGGTACTGTTTTCAGGCACTTATGAGCAGCGCAATTTTCAAACTTCTTCCAACACTCGATATGATAATGAGAAACATCTTTGCCTATAGGATAGGCAGACAATGGCAAAGGGGGTCTCATTTTTAATCTGAATAGCTTTGTTACCAGTGTTATGGTTCTATATTTTCATATGTTTATTGATCATTAGTATTTCTTCTCTAGGCAATTTGAATTAATGGCCTTTGCACGTTTTTTTTTTTTTTTTTTTTACTGGGGTTTTCTTTTCTTTCCATGATTACTTGTGAGATTCCTATATAGCTTAAGGATTAACTCTTTGTATGCAAATATTTTTTCCAGTATTATTTCTCAGTTTTGTTTATGGTGGTTTTCTTGGTTTCAGAAAATGTGTTTTTTTTTTATTTTATTTTTTAACTTTAATTTTTATTTATTTTTACAAATATTTTATTTATTTGTTTATTTTAGAGAGTGGGGGAAAGAGCAGAGGGGGAGGAGCAGTGGTGGGGAGGAAAGGGGGAAGGGGAGAGAATCTTAAGCAGATTCCAGGCTAAGTGCTGGGACCCTGAGATCATGATCTGATCTGGAATCAAGAGTCAGATGCTTAACCAAGTGAATTACACAGGCGCCCCATATTTTTTTTTAAAGATTTTATTTATTTATTTATTTATTTATTTATTTGACAGAGAGAGAGATCACAAGCAGGCAGAGAGGCAGGCAGAGAGAGAGGGGGAAGCAGGCTCCCCGCTGAGCAGAGAGCCTGAGGTGGGGCTCGATCCCATGACCCTGAGATCATGACCTGAGCTGAAGGCAGAGGCTTTAACCCACTGAGCCACCCAGGCACCCACGCCCCATATATATATATATTTATTTTAATATTTTTTAGAGGGGCAGAGAGAGGAGACATGAGAGGAGGGGCAGAGGGAAAAGGAAAGAGAGAGAATACTGAGCAGGCTCCACACCCAGCATGGAGCCTGAGGTCGGGCTCAAACTCACAACCCTGAGATCATGACATAAATCAAGAGTCAGACACTTAACTGACTGAGCCACCCAGATGCCCCCAGAAAATGTGGATTTTTATGTAATCAAGAATTTAATTGTTATTCCTTTGTGGTTTTTGCCTTGCAAAGTTCTTCCAAAGGTGACATTATATAAACGTTTTTCAATATGTCCTTTAGATATTTTTATGGATTCGGTAATTATTTACCTTGCAATATATTGGACTGTCATTCACCTGAAGTTTATTTTGGTGTGTAGAACCAGGAATCTTTTTATTTTTTATTTTTCAAATAATTATTAGATAGTTTCACCATTTCTTTTCCTCACTGACTTGAAATGTCACCTTGAAGTGATTCTATTTTTAAATAAAAATACCTCCCTTGCAGATATGCATCACTGACTTGTTCAGTCTTACGAAAAAGACGTTTTTAGTTGTTGAGGTGTGTGGAGATGGTGAGAAGGGCTCTAGGAAAGAGGCAGAGGAATGGCGGTAGTAATGGCAATAGGAACGGAGGACCAAGGGCTTGCCAGCAAGTGAAGGTTTAAGTTTTACTTCGTTGGTTTTGTTAAGTTCATCGCACCAAGACTTATCTGTTAGGAGAGCACTCTTTTCTTTCTTCTAGCAAACATTTGTTAAGTGACTATTTCTGGACCAGATTCCAAAGGGGGCTCAAACATAAATACGGCCTCTGTCCTTGAGTTGCTCATCATCTGGTCCAGGAGCATATTAGCTGGGAATGCTTTTAGCTCCAGTAAATAAAATACTCAACTAAAAATGGCTTGAACTAGAAGTGTGGCGCTCTGTACATTACCAAGGCTAGTTTAGTAGCTTAATGGTGTCAAAGCTCTGGGTTGTCATCTCTTTGATGTTCTTGGTCTTCTTCCTCATTGTCACAAAAAAGCTGCAGCTGCTCTAAGCATTTTGTCCTCCCCCATGCATGTTCAATGGCAGGGAAAATGGGCAGTGTGGGGCAAGAGAGCTTCCCCTCATGGTGCCTGCTCCCTTTTATCAGGAAGGAAAACCTTTCCAGAGACCTCTAACAGACTTCTTCTTTCATCTAATGGGTCAGAAACCAGAGGCCAGGTCTATTTCTGGGGACTAATGGTTAGACCAGAAGCTGGGTCCATTTCTGGGGACCAGTGCATCTCTGGCCAGTATTAAAATTCTGGTTCTATGAATAAGGAAAAAGGAATAATGACTTTTTTTTTTTTTTTTTAAAGAGGAGGTTCATACAGTCAAACCCAAGGACCTGTAATTTTTTTTTTTTTTAAAGATTTTATTTATTTGACACAAAGAGAGATCACAGGTACGCAGAGAGGCAGGCAGAGAGAGAGGGGGAAGCAGGCTCCCTACTGAGCAGAGAGCCTGAGGTGGGGCTCCATCCCAGGACCCTGAGATCATGACCTGAGCCAAAGGCAGAAGCTTTAACCCACTGAGCCACCCAGGCGCCCCAGGAACAATGACTTTTGAGGAGATGAGTTGCAGTGTCCGGCACAGAAGGATATTCATTTACACAAACATATACGTATGCAAATATATATTAAAATGTATGCTTATATATATATGCATATAACATATACTAAAGTAAAATGAGTGCCAGCAGAAGTCTTCCAACATGTGTCCTGCTTTTTATGACTTTGGTATATGTAACCCCCTCTGCATCTCAGTTTTCTCTTCTGTAAAGTGGAGAAGGAACCCTGCCCACATCCAGGGTTACTCGACGACCAATTCAGATGAGTGCTTTGCAAACCGTAAGGCATCAAGTATCTATCAGCTTCTCCATGCAAGCGTTGCCCTTGTTTGGGATGACCCGGTGAGTCTGCAAGGTCACTTTAGACCTGGAGGTAGGGCAAGGGGCGGAGCTCGACGGGACTGGGATCCACATACTGGGAAGCACCTGGAATCTCGTGATTACATCTCTGTGCACAAATCCTGAGCCAGACCAGAAGCAGAGGATGTGAAGGCTTGCCTCCCTTGCTGTGGTCTGCCCTTGGGGGCGGTGCTCTTCAGTGGGAGGATTTCTTGTTGATGTGGGGAGGCAGATACCTAGGAAGTGTCCCCCAGAGGGAATCCATTGGCGGATGCCACCACAAGGAATTCACAACCCTTTCTTCGATGCCTTCTCTCCTGGGGTGGGCCGGTGAGTAGAAAGCGCCCAGAGATCCCTGGAAGAAGGTGGTGGGGAAGACCTGCTCCCCTCAGGCAAAGAGCTGTCACTCAACCTCGGAAAACAACTAGGACAGGAGGAAAAATTGAGTTAGCTGGAATGAGAGGTTGGTCAGGGGAGGATTTGAAGGGGGACCTTGGTGATTAAGTTCAACCGTTTCCTTTTTGCGGGTGTGGGAGAGAAATATTTCTGAGTTTGCCCTGACCTTTTAAACTTTAGCCTGCTTGCTAATCTGGTTGAAGCCCAAGTTCCTCTTCTAACCGCAAAAGTCCTTTGCTTTCTCCCTGGAAATGTGGAGCCTTGCCATTACCCACATCTGCCAGAACCTCCCCTCTGTAAACCTTGCTTGAACCTTGGTCCACGTTGAACCAACCCACTTCCATTTATTGAGGCAGCTTGCTGAACGGAGGGCTCTGGGCGCAGTTAATAATCTTGTCATTTTTTACCTTGCGGTCTTTTATATCTACCTCACCCATCCAGTTAAATTAAATTACCATCAGTTTCTTCCCTGCCAGGGTGAAGATTAATGGGTCTTCAGCTGTCCCCTTAGAACACGTGCAATCGTCACGTCCTGAAGAGAAATGCAGTGGCTCATAAATTATGGGCTGTCATCAGAGAGGATGGCGGGTAACTCCAGAGTCCTCGCTTCCCGGGGCTTGGAGCTGAGCATGTGCAGGGTCGAGGATGGGCACCGCGATGTAGCCTCTGGCAATGCTCGTGTTTCTGAGAGGTGCACGGGAGGTTGGGACATTGGGCGTATGGGGAATGCACGGCCGTGGGGCGGTTTCTGCTGTCGAGGACCTGCAAGTGTTGGGGCAGGTGGGTCTTTTCCCAGAACAGATGGCCTTCTAGAGGTTTCTAGGGGGCAGCATTCATTGCTACCAGGGCCACCCCCCAATGCCTGTCCCAAAGACAGGTGTCCTTGGGACTGTCCCAAGATGGCTTGTGCCCTCTGCCCATCGAAGGCAGCTTTCTAGGCCACATCAACTGGTTGTATCCTGAGTCTTCCCTTAGCATCAATGGGGCTCCAGGAGCTTTGTAAAAAAAAAAAAAAAATCACTGTGCCACAAACTTGAGCTGGACTTGTAAAATGTGTGGTGGTATCAATGTCAATATCTCCCCAAAACTTAGGCACCCCCCACCCTCTCCTGCTGGCCAGTCATTGCGGAAGCTTGCAAAGTCATCAGTGGAAATAAACCCAATTTTATTTTAACAGAATGGATTCACATTGCAGTCGTTCATTCTTCGATTGATGGATTGAGTTCTAAGAAGACATAAAACGTTTTAAAATAGAAATCTTACTGATACCAAATGTCCTTTCTAAGGTTCCTTAGAAGTAAAACCAAGAGTACAGTTGGTAAAGCAATTCTCTGGACCCAGTCTGTGCCGTTGGATGCTTTTCCCTGTTTCTTCTCTTGATTGCTAAATCTCAGGGGAATCCTGACCTTGCTAATGATGTTCAGTCTGTTGTAGGAACTGTTTCCCTGCTGGTTGGATCCCTCTGCAGGGGAAACTGTTTCCTGCCGGG
Source organism: Procyon lotor (assembly GCA_028646535.1). NCBI lineage: Eukaryota > Metazoa > Chordata > Mammalia > Carnivora > Procyonidae > Procyon > Procyon lotor. The sequence goes on along the minus strand of CM053618.1, from coordinate 8,377,534 downwards.
AAGCAGGCTTCGCAGACCCAAAGGACCATAGCTATTGTTTCATCCTTAGCTTGTCAATGAATAAATAGCATCATGACACTGTAGAACCTTAATAGAACGCACATATATTCCGAAGAGCTGTGTGATCTCTAGTGAGTCATTAATTTTTTTTACACCTGTTTCTTTGCATGTAAAATGAAGATACAGATAACCCACCATATGGCTTCACGGTTATGAAAATCCAGCTAGTGGACGTATTCACTACTAGGTATGTAAAAGGGATCTTCGCGAGTTGTCTTCAGTTCAGGGGGTGAGTGGCATTTGTAGAGTGTATTACATTGTATCAGGTGCTTAATATGCATTGACTATTTCATTATTAGTTCCTAAGTGGTGTATTTGTTGTAGGTATAATTATTCCACCCCCTTTCCAGGTAGTAATAACTGATATTTATTGTTTTATTTGTACTTTTTCAATCTTCACAGCAAACTTATGAGGTGTAGACACTATTATTATTCCATTTCACAGATCATGACATCAAGGTGCAGAGAAGTTAAGGATCTTGTCCCAGATTCTATAGTAAGCGGTAGGGCTGGGAAGTCAACGGCAGTGGTTTGGCTCCAAAATTCTCACTTGTAAGATGCTAAATTGTACAATCAGGGGAACCCAGCCAGTGAACTCAGGTCCGATCTGGAATCCCAAGGCTTTTCTTTACCCATGCTGCCTCTTGGTTCCCACATACCCAGGGCCTTCCTTTTTAACCAGTTTTAAAAAATCGTTATGGAAACTGTAGGTACATATGGTCCATAAACACACACTTATCTCCATATATTTAGACAATGTCCCTCAAATATATTTGCACCAAGAATCCAGCAGACGCTTCCCATTCCAATTAGAAGGAGAAAAAAAGTGATAAAGGGCTTCAGACTGGAGAACTTGCTTTCTGGACGGACACCGTTTATGCGGAAATGTGCACTGTTTTCAGCAAGAAGTATGATCCCAGTTTTCAAAGGTCAAATAAATCACCTTTAAAGTCGTGAAAAGGTAAACAGACTGATGCCTGGGCAGCTTTCCTGAGTTTATGAGGTCTTCTGGCAACGGGGATATACAAAAAACCCCATCAATCACCCCCTCCCCACCTCCACCCCCACCTCCCCGCGAATTTATTCCTGGGGGGATCACTCTCCCATACAGGGTAATTTCCCCTGAAACTATTAGTAGGAATATTAAATCAAAGGAAAATGGACCCTCCCCCGCCCCCCAGAGTCAACACACTGCTACAGAAAAAACATTTCCCTTCTAGGCAAATTTTAAAATGTAGCTGAGATTCAGGGAGGCTGAGATTCAAGGAGGCTGAGGTGGGAGAATGGGGGGTGTCAAGGAGGAGGGTAGTGCGGAGAATGGCGGAGAGAAGTGGGGAGATGTCTGGGGTGAGTTGGCGTGACACGATGTTAACAAAACCATCACCCTGGAAGAAATCTATATGCGCAGTGCTCGCCTTATATGTTCGTCTGTCAGTCAGTTTCCACTTGGCCAGTGTCATCTCGGAAGGCCTCTGAGAGGGCCCTACACACCTGCTTCCAGCACATTCTTAAGTTCTACGTATATATACACAAAGCTCACCGTAAATCTACGGGTCGTCCTGGAAATGACTATTCCGTACAAGAAAATAAATGTCTTTTAAAGACCTTTACATCAGAGCACTTCAATTCTGTGCTATAATTTCGCAGGCCTGTAAGGAGAGACCGCCTGGTGTAACACAAACCCTTTCAAGAAGTGATTACAGTCACGCCTTGAGCGCTGCCTCGAGGATGGACGGGACCTGGATGGTCCGGCCACGTGGACGTTCAGGCTGAGAGCCATTCGGGGGATTTATTCTCTTCTCCAATTTTTTCTTCTGGGTGCAGTACAAGACTGGTGTCCCAGATGAGTCCTTTCTTCTGGAGAAGCCTCCCCACGTTTGGACGTACCGTGGTCACCGGTGGGAAGGAACTTTCCTTGGTGTGTATTTCCTTGGTGTGTATTCCATGGTGTATTTCGTGATTCTGACATTCTGGGCAGATGTGGGGAGGAGGCAGGCCGAGTGCTTTAAAGTTTTGCCCCTAAGAACCTGGCTCCAGAATTTTCTTTGGTTGTTTATTTATTTATTTTGGGGATGGACCAAGGAAGAAGGTCAGGAGGAGGGAAGATGAAAACTTGATTTCTTCCAACTCTCGCTCCTTTTGAAATCAAATGGTGGTCTATCAAATCCATCTCATGTGAGTTTTGATCCCCTTCATCCCAACCCCCCTCTTTTATTTTTTTTTTTTTTGGCCTGGGATTTGTCCAAGTCAAGCTGGAGAGACCACCAAGTGTTCTCATCAACCAGAGACCTAATTGTGGTCATTTATTATAGTCACTTATCTGATAGCAGCTTCATTATCTGTGATAGTTTTACAGGGACAAAATCCACCAGGCATCCAATGGAGTGTGTAAACATGTTCCCTCGTGACAGGGTGTCTGTTCCTTACTGTCAGCACTAACGGCCACGTATCTGCAGCTTATATGAAGTAACGATGAGTTTAATAAGCTCCAGTGAAAGCTGCAATGTAAACATCGCATCAGGAGTGTTTGCCTTGTCAGGCCTCTTAAACAAATAAAGGTGATGGAGAAGTACAAACAGAACTGGATTGGAGCCTCACGAGATGGCCAGAGGGCCGGCAGAGGTAAACCCATGGCTGCCTCGCTGCAGGCAGCATTATCATTACGGATCATGCATTTAAAAAATTTATTATTATTATTATTATTATTTATTTTAAAGAGAGAGGGGTCAGGGCGGTAGAGGGAGAGAGAGAGAGAGAGAAAGAGAGAGAGAGAGAGAGAATCTTAGGCAGGCTCCTTCTGGCATGGGGCTCGATCTCACAACCCAGAGATCATGACCTGGACAGAAATCAAGGTCTGACATTTAACCAACCCAGCCATAGAGGCGCCCCACAAATGATGCATTTGAATGTGGAATACATTAGAAGGGATGCTGTCTGGAAAATCTCTTCAACGGAAGTTTGCCCCAAATTCTGATTTGAGGAATTGGAGGATTCTGCCAACCATTTGGGGGCAAAAAATGTGCTTAAATGGGTGCTGATTTCTTAGGCTTACCAGCTTCAGAGAATGGCGAACCACTTGTTTTTGAAAGACACCATGTTTAACATCAAAGAGCTGGCATTACATAGACATACCCCTTTTGTTAGAAAAATTTCATGTATGAGGGCAGGAGGTTTCAGTTTGGCTCTGTTGGAATAAAACCATGACCCAAGCTATTAACAGATGGCAGGCAGAGTCTATGGGCTGCATGGATTGGAGTATCCTGAGTTATATATTCCCGCTCCGTAGCTGTGCCTCTGTACAAATCCGTGGCTATTTGCATTGCCTTACATGAGTTTGGAAGAAGTTGAGAGGTTCCCTTGCTCAAGTGGGAGAAACTTTTCTTGCGCCCATGGGGAGGGGGCACTCTGGTTTGAAAGGCAGACCAGAAAGGAAGACCAGCCTCCCTGTCTTCCTCAAAGTCTTCCATGATTCCCGTCAGTAGGGATTCATTTCATTCTTCTGGGATTAAAGTATTTTTTCCTCTTTGACTTTAAAATGTAAACAGCTCTGGAAAGTGAGCATATTAACCCCTTACTGAAAAGAGTGGTTAGTTTAAAAGGAGTCATTAGAAGACCCAGATTTAACTCTCAAGCTGACACCTCCTGGTTGGGCGAGACTTGAGAAAGTTCCTTCCCCTCCTTAAGATTCAATTTCTTTATCTGTAAAATGAGGATGCTGCTGCTTTTTTTTTTTCCTCAAAAATATTTTGGGGAGTAGAAACTAGTACCAAGCATGCTGCTGTTATTAATGCAATGTGTCATTATTAGCTCCATTATCCAACTATTTGGACAGAACGAGACACCAAATAAGGGGGATTTGATGGGACAGGAGGAGTTCAGAGGAGAAAATCTGTCTGCAACAGAGTTTCCCAAAGGGTGTTATTCTGTGGACTGGTAGTTCATTTCTCGTCAGGTGTTATTAAAAAGGGGGAGTGTGGTCAAATGCATTTGGGAAAGTGAGATTAGATAAGTTTCTCCAATACCAGACTTTTCAGAGTCTTCAATAATGTATCTTATAAATATCTAAGAAGGGAATTTAGCATGTAAACTTATTTAATTCTGAGTCTTCTCTATTTAATTATTTCCTGAAGACAAGTATTCCTCAGAGTTCCCAGTTGGAAATTCCAACCTAAAGCATCAAGTTTTGTTTGGAAAATGTGGAGCTGGGTGGTCCTCTGTATCTGCAGGTCGTGAAGAAGATCTGCATCCAAGTTGGCAAGGTGCAGAAAGCGGTAGGGGTGGTACCTGGTGGATGCCCAAGGTGAGGAGACGAGCTGTGGCTAGGAAGCGAGAGAGAATTGAAAGCAAACACTATCATCGTTAGAGTTATAGTCAAGGCAGCTTAGGGAGTTGGTTTGAATCTTTGGAAACTGATCAACAACCCTCAGAAGCCACCCACAGGGCTGTCTGTGCACCTGTCATGGGAAAGAAATGCATTTGGGAAATACGGACTTAAAGAAGTTTTTTAAACTTGTTTTCACTGATGTGCCTTGTCAGTTTCCAGGAAGCACACATAAGCCCTTTTAGGCACAGTCAAGTGAGAGGTGAGAATGTGGAGAGAAGGAAGTTGGGAGAGGAGGAGAAGGAGAGGAGGTGAATGACCTGGGTGTGGTGGGATCCCTCCTGGGCTCTTCAGAGACATCCCACCACCCTGTCTTCACCTGACTTCTCTATGGGCATGGGAGCTTTGCCCTAGTCTCACTTCAGACCAAGATGGGTGGAGGGTCATTTGGACGGGTTAGTCTTCTTCTGCGCCCCTGCGAGACACAGCATCGAGGCCCACAGAGTAGGTGTGGAGAGAGAGAAAGACCTGCTGATGTGGAAAAGCTTCAGCTCTTCTAAACCTCAGCTTTGTCGGTGCCTAGGATAATCTTTGGCCTGTTGTAGCTGCTGAATAAACACTGGCTGAATTACATCAAATGTATATGGAATCTGAGAGAAAGACAGAACCTTGTTCCTTTGCTCTCCAAGCCTTGGGGCACTATCATCTTTAGATTTATAAAGGTATATATGGAATAGACCATATAGTTTTCTTTAAATGAGAAAAATGGAGTTAAACAAGACAATGCTAAGAATGGTATTAATAATGAGCAGTGTGTCGGCCTTGTTTTAAGGCCGACACACTGCTCATTATTTGAGCTCTTGTTGTAACAGAGCTGCTCCAGAAGAGTTTGGTACAACTCAAAGTCCGTTGACCATTGTCCTATGCTATGATTTTAGTTCCCCCTTAGCTTCATTTCTAACAACTTTCCAATGAATGGGCAGGAATCTGAAACCCTTCCTACCCAGATACTCCTGCCCCTCTTAACAATTCATATAGCGTATGTTATGTGAGGGATCCTTTGACAAAGCAGTAATTCTTTTCAGATATGAATTTGAGTATTGACAGAGGACTTTTTACACATCTCTGACAGACCGCAGGGGAGGACGGAACTTGAGCTGAGCTGAGGAGTCCTAGGGAGCCAGAGGCCCCTGGGTCCCTGGGTCCTGAGCCATGCCACGTGTGCTGAGGACGGCTACATCTAGGGTACAGGAAGGGGCCTTCGGAAAAAGCAAATATTTTAGCAGTGCTATGGACTTAATCGTGTCCTTCTAAAATTCCTAGGTTGAAGTCCTCACCTCGTAAATGACCATATTTAGAGATAATTAAGGTTAAATAAGGGTGGGGTCCTGACCCAGTAAGATTAGTGTCCTCCTCTCTCTCTCTCTCTCTCTCTCTCTCCCTCTCTCTCGGCCATGCGAGGACACAGTGAGAAGGCAGACATCTGCATACTGGGAAGAGAGCCCACATTAGGAACCAAACTGTCTGACACTTTGATCTTGGACTTCCAGCCTCCTTCTGTTGTTTAAGCCCCCCAGTCTGTGGTATTTTGATTTGGCAGCCTGAGCTGACCAACACAAACAGCAGAGCTGCGGTTGGCTTCGAAAGTTTGCCATGAATGTGGCATTATCACTTCCAAAGGACCTCCATCTTATCAATGCTGGTCTTGAACGACATTGGGCAGAACTGGGCTGTTCTTTGCTGAGCCTCTCCTCAGATCCTTTCTCCCACCTTTCTTATTTAAGGAGACACAGCTCCACAGACACATACCCTCTTGGGCTCTCAAAGGGGAGTGATGTCTCTCCATCTGTTTCCCCTCCCTCCCTAATCAGCTTCTCCATTACTTTCCATGAGAGTCGGCCACCGGCCACCGGCCACTGGCCACCGGCCACCGTATATATTAAGCACATAGCAGAGATGGTGCCAGGGACACGCTGATGCTTTGATGTATGGGTAACATGCCGTGTTTTTGACAAATAGGTGCTGAGGCTCTTCCCCAGCAAATGGCAAACTACCCATACTTCCTAGCAGGAAGCCCGGGCCCATGCCGTGGTTTCAGACTCAGGAAGGACATCTGTGATGAGAGAGCTCAAAAAAGCAGATGGTTGTTGGAGTTGCTAGGAAACTGGGTTGATTATTTATTTGAAAGAAAACACAGCATATATTTATATATGTAGAAATCCTCAGCTATCTTTTAAAAAATTTTTGGTTAATTCACAGCAGTGAATACACACCGTGGTCTGCCACTTAGTAAATAATTGAGTTGGACATTTTCTAGTGATTCCTTGTCTCTCCTCAGGTCCTCTGTTCACCTTGTTCTCAGTCAGGGAATGGTCTGGGTGACGGTTGAAAAGCTCAACCATGAGAGAGATGTCACAATTCCCATAGATTAAAAAAAAGTATATATATATTTTTTAATGGGGATGGGCATAAGAAAATCAAAGATGACACTAAGTACCTTCTGTTTCCTCATAAATGTCAGGTCAGGGTCCAAACGACTTATTTTTAACAGCGCAAACTGCTGACCTGTCTCCAGAGAATCAGAGTTTTCGCTGGAATGTTCAGGAGCCAGGCTGAGGGCAGGGGCGGGAGAGGGGACAGGCTTGATGTCCCTGGCAGCTGAACCACCACACCAATTTAGATTTTGGAAGCCTTGGAGCAATTAGCAGATCACCGTGCCATCTGTAGGCACTAATTGACTGGCCTGGCCACCTGCTGTTGCGGGCTGGTTTCATTTGACAAGTAGCAAATGAGATTAGAAGGTCGGAGAGCAGTGGAGACTGTGACTAGCCTCCTGGATGCTGACGGTCCACAACAGGCCAGCCGTTGTGCACTGATGTTGTCTAAGCTTCGTACCAAGATTAGCACTATGAAAGCACCATAGGGCAATACAGCTTATTATCTTGCCCATTTTCCAATGAGAAAACAGGCTTGGAAATTGACTGGCCCAAGGCTGTATGACTGCTAATGAACAAAGCTGGGATGAGCACATCAGTCTGCACTTTTCTCCTTTGCCAAATTGCTACTGTAAATAAGATGAATCCTCTGGACTCTGATGGGGGCACAAAATGAATGAAAGTCCTGTTTTTCTTATTTCTTGAGGTTGGCAGACTTGATGGAAAGAAGACACACTTTCATAAGTGCAAGAATATTTGCAGCCAATAGACGCAATTGCCGAGTTGCAGAGTATAAGGACATAGGTCCTGGTGGAAGGGATACAGAGCATGGGTTGGTAAGTAGTCCTGCAAACCTAGGATGATAGAATCTTTGAGACCTGGGGACTAAAGGCCACGAGGTCACACCCAATAGACTTAAATTCCATGGAGGCACAGACTTCATCTTCCTCACTGCTATAAAATGGTGCCAGATCCATAGAAGATGTTCAAAATTAATCAAAAAATGAATGAGTATATGCATAGATATATATGGATCTCTTGGCTGCTTTTCCAGTTCCCTCTATAGCATTTATTTGCATGACTGTCATTTACTGCCATGTACTGACCTAGCGTTCAGCCCTTCCATGGTCGCGGTGCATTTTGAAATACTAGAATATTTGGCTGTGCGCTTGAAGGGATTAAATGTTTTAAAGCCACACTCAGCAAGTTAATAATAGTTAATACACAAGCACTATTATAGCACAAGCACAGTAAAAACTCCCAGTGTTTGAATAAACATCCACAGTTTCTGGACAATTCAGTTATTCACTATAGAGATATTCCTGGTTACACACTTTCCCCGTATAGTTCATCTTCCATTGTAGAAGCCAAAGAAACCAGACACTTACTTTCCCAGACCCTCTTGTAGCTAGGGTACGGCCATGTGATTCCATATTGGCCATGGATTTTGAGGGACACGGGAGTCTAAAAAAAGAGACCCATTGGAAATTCTATGTTGAACATTATCATGTCTACCTGGGGTGACTGGAACTATGGTAGCCATTTTGCATCCCAGGGGACAGATGCTTAAAGACTAAGCTGATGGGCTTAGGTTTGAAGATTGGAAAGTCGGAGGGGTCTGGAATTAAATGAAATTGAGCTGCTGGACCAACCTTGGACCCACCTTCCTTGAGACTTTTTGTTATGCAATATAATGAACGTATATGTTACCCATTTTAGTTGAGTGCTAGGTTATTAGCAAGTAAAAGTATCCTCAGGTACTCTTCTTGCTCAAACAGAACTCTTTGTGGCCCAGTAGCACTTTCTTATACACTTTACCAACCAAATTTCCTACGTTTTCTAGTAAGGTGTGTTTTTTCTTTGGTGTAAGCTTGGCATTGATTGTTCCCTGCTGTACACAATACTTCTCTCCACTCAGCTCAGTGATTTAGTTGGAGAACATAACTGTATTATACTCAGCTCGGCAAATGTTCCTTTTAAACACAGGTCACAGTTTGGCAGTATGGTTGTGAAGTGCTTTGGGTATGTCAGTGTATCACGGCCGACTGGTGGGGAAGCACAACTTGTGTTTGAAACGTTCTGCCTCAGTAGATTGCATTTTCTTAGAGGGGTGGTGAATAATTTACTGATCATTACATCCCAGGGCTTAACCACTGTGTAATCATAATAACGACTGATATACCCGGAGTGCTTACTTTGTGTTGGGCATGGTTTTAATTATTTTGGATGTATTGCTTATTTAGTTGAACAGTATCTAAAGAGATGGTGACCCAGGTTGTGGACCAGACAGGATGGCTCAGAGCTTGTTCTCGAGCCCATTATACTCCACTTTTCACCAGCAGAAGCTTCCAAGTAAACGTAGGCTGAATTGAACAGAACTGAAATGGCTCCCTGATGTGCCGCTCTCTGTGTTACAGGCATGCAGTAAATATTTGTTGTGTGTGGTCCAGCCTCTGCTCAGTGACTCGGGGTAAACCAGGGAAGCGTCTCTGGGGAGGCCAGGCTCTGAGGGAGACAGCTGCTCCTGAGTACACTAGAACCATTTCCTTTGGGGTCACCTGCTCAGGTTCAGTACAGGACTGACTCAGCAGACGACGATATCTGTGCGGCAGACCAAGGGTAAGAAGTGGTGACTTTATCCTAATGCTGGGAAAAGAATCCCTTTGGCAAATCTAAATCCTCTGCTGGCAGCCTGAGCGGAAGGCAGGAGGATTTGGATGGCTCTCCCTGTTGCTTGGTGTTGGGATTTCCCTGAAGTCAACAAAAGTCTGTTTTCGTGTTTTCTGCCCACACCCAAAGGCTCAGAGAGAGCTGTGGGTTAGGGGAGGGAATGAGAGAGGTGCTCTCCTAGTGAACCCCATTCAGAGCATCAAGGCAGGGTTGTGTGTTCAGGGTCCAGCAACATAAGGGTATGGTTAGGAGTGGGGAAGTGGGTAGCTCATCATACTATATCTATATAATTTATATATAGATATATAAATATATAAATTTATGTAATATATAAATATATTTATATAATGTTATTGTATAACATGTATATATATTATATACACCTATAATGATTATATATTTTATATTATATAAATATGATATATTTAATACAATACAATATAATATATATCATATATTTTATATATACATATATTATATGTGTATAATATATATAATATATAATTTATATATTTATATTGTATTATATATTATACATAATCTATACTATATAGATTACATATAGAGATATAGATATTATAGATGTTATAGATGTCATTATAGATACTATATAAAATTAAAGATATAATTTATACCTATAATGCATATATATTTATAACCTACAATCTATATCTATAATCTATAATATGACCTTTAGCTGCATTTAGATAATGTAGATAATATATTATATATTATATGTTATTATATATATATTTAGTTTGAGGAGGTTTTTTTTAGAAATGGGATGGAGTCCCACAGTAGTAAATGATTGAGAAAACCCATGGTTGCTATAATAATGAGATTTGTTACTGCCTACCCATCATGCTCATGCCTGAGAAGCAGAAGTTGTTTTGTAAAATCTCATTATTGTCCTTGGAGGGTGGGCGGCACACCAGCTGTCACATGGGACAAGCCCACAGGATGCCTCTTCTGTGGCTTGAACATGGCCATGAGTAAGCCCCCTCACTCACTCTCCATTTATCATGCCCTCCTCAGTCCTAAGCCGCTGTGATGGGCTTTCCATGTCATCCACTGCTGGAGTGATTTAGCACCTCTGAAATATGCGACAGTGGATTTAGCCACCGGCATGAACCTTCCGAGCGGGTAAGTGGTTGCGCTCAGAGCACTCGCGTGGGTGGAGTTGTCTTCCCAAGACCCACGAGGCGCTTCTATTTCCAACCCTCAGCCCAGTCCACCTGCCCCTGGGGACCATGTGGGCAGAGGGGATCCAGGTGCTGACCAGCAGCCCTGCCCGGCCATTGTTTCCCCACCGTGTGACCACAGCCTCTTGCTGTCTCGAGCTGATAACAGGACCGTAAATCTCCCTTCTGGCTGCAGCTTGACACCTGAAACCTCAGCCCGGGCCTGATGTGAGAAAACAAGATAAGACATCAGGACGGGGTATTTTCAAGCTATCCAAGGAGGTAGGGGAATCGTGAGGGGTCACGAGCAGAGAGAGCGTTCCTCCAGGCGCTGTCTGCCTTGGTGTGTAAATCCCCCTGAGGGAGACGAATGGCATTACCTGTCCATAGCATCTACCTGCTGGCCCTACTTCAGTTTCCAAAACATGGCAGCAGTTCTGAGGAGGCTACTCCCTGCAACAATATAATGGGCTTTGGCGGAATCGGGGAACAAGCTTGGGGTGGCCCTGCTGGGGGTTGGTGGCTGACCATCACCTATGAGAGGCGGTCCCTATGTGTTGATCTAGCTTTCAAGACTTCCTACAGTCTGGCCGCTTCCTAGTTCACCCAGAGAAGAGCTTCTAGCCGTCAGCACTCTCGTCATGGCGTCTGCTGCCTCCGATGGCTCAGCTGTGCAGGTAGAAGATAACTGACTACTTTTCAGGGTATCATTGAGAATTCACGTATATGAAGGGATGTTGAGCGGGACAATTTGTGAGAAGGTCTTTCCTTATGAGCTTCTGTGACTTAATCTCATGGTGTCGAACTCTTGAGGTCTTCCAAAGGCCTTCTCAACGGGGATTCAGTAAGAGAGTTAAGCTGTATGTGAAAGGCATCCATTGTATGTCGTGATTCAACTTTTAACCTCAGATATTGACAGAGAACTAATTATGTACTATCTTGGGGAGTGAGAAAATTGTCACCCCAAACACGTTCTAGGTTCTGTGGCTCATAGGGGAAACCCAGTTTGGGAATGTCATGGTCTTTAAGGGAAAAGACAAAGGCTTCCCTCAAAAAAAGGGATTACTACCAAGAATAGAACTGCTTGTGAGGTATAGGGGTAGGTGGACCGAGTGAAACTATTTTTAGGCTGTGCTTTATCTCATTCTCTGAAACACAAACAGCGTACCCATTGTTTCATAGCACGGTTTGGTGATCTTGGTCAATGATGAAGTATGGCCAATAGGACCACAGCTCTTCCCGTGGGCAGATGACTGATGACGTGTGTCAGAAATGGATGTAACCAACAAGGGTTTACTAACCTCCAGGTCATGTCATCTTCCCACATTAATGCCTAATACTTATTCCTCTCACTTTGGTCTAGCCTGTCATGACAAATGGTATGATGAGCTTCAGAGAGGGAAGCCCATGGCGTGCCTCCCAGCAGGACTGCACCTTGAAGTAATTTTGATGTCTTCATCTCAATTAGGTTAAGCCCACAAAAATCATGTCAAAGGGGAGCACACCCAGAATGCACTGGGAGATCATGATAAACGCTCCTGATGCTTTGCAGCTGGGCCCATCATCTGCGCATTTCACAATAAAATTTTATGATGCATCCAGACACCCAGCTGCTTGTGTTCATGGGGACAGCATTTCCTCTGCTACACCATTCATATCTGCCCCACCTGGGACTCATTTCCCTTTTCCACCAACCTCTTTCGAATGATAATGAAACTTCATTATCACACTGCTCCTGGGACAGAATTTGAGGAATGTCATATCCAGAATAATGCTCTACAGAGGCAACTTCATTTTATTGGACATAGAGAAACTATTCCATGGTCCCCAATAAGCTGTAGGGCTATTTAGAACTTTGGGAAACATTTTAGAAGGGGTCACTCCAAAGACCCTAATCCTCTTCCAGTGGGTAGAGTCCCCGAATTCTCCTGCACTATGTGGTATGTGGTTAAGAGAGTGGGCTTTGAAATGAAACACACCTGCCTCCTTATCTCAGCTCACTGCTTATCATGACTTGGTTTCCTCACTTGTAGAATAGGAATGATTACACATAACTGACCAAGAGGCCGCGTGTGAAATGCCTAGCACTGTGCTAGGTGCACTAATGCTCAGTAGACCATGTCTGTTGGCATTACATATTGGATGGTGACACTGCATTCTAGGCACTAAACACAAATGGAAATCTAGTCCAACTTTCCACCTACTACACAGCATCCCTTCCCAGTGAAGAATTCTCAAAGTGAAGGATTTATATTTTTGCGTCGGGAGCGTTCACAGTGCATTAAATCAACCATCCTTCCATCTACTGACTTACAGTCAGTGGATTGGCTGACAGTCACAAGTACTTTTGGCTCACTGTGACGGGAATGAAGATCCAGGAAAGAAAATCCTTCCTCAGCTCCAGACTGTCTGAACCCACCGTATCCTCAAGTTTTACAATTGGGTGTTGGTGACTTGGAGGATTAAGAGCGTGGGTGAGTACACGCCGAGAAACCCCTGGGATGCTGGGTCTCCCCTGGGGCTCTAGCATTGCCTCGGTACTCCTGGAGGTTGTGAAGAAGGTGTGGAGAGGAGTCAGTCGCGACTTCCATCGATCTGTGCCTAAAAAACACAGGACCAGAAATCAAATGTCAAAGTCACAGAAGCGTCATCAGGTTTGTCTGAGATGAGAAACTCATTAGGTTTAACCTCTTTCTTGGAGCAGGAATTCTTTTATCAAGTGTACACACTTATTCTTACATCCCTTTGCCTGGTTCTTGGGGCAGCAACTTAGGGATTGTAAATTTCCGATATTCTTGAAATTCTGCTTCTTCTCCTTTCTACTCATTAAGTGTTACCCCACATCTGCTCTGTTCCATGTGATGTGATCAGTGCTGGGAGATCAGTGGTGAATGACCTATAGTCCAGCTCTCACAGAGCTTGTGGTCTGATGGGGAAGAGGAGGGTGCTGGTGTCAGGACGACATAGAGCAATGTTCTAGGTGTTATGGCTAAGAGAGGTGCTTCTCTAAGGATGCAGGAGGTCACTCTTTCCTGTCCCCGAGAGCTGGGCTGATTTGATATTTCTATCCAGTGTTTCTGAAAATACAGTGGAGCTGAAGGCTTGTCAGTCTTTGACCCAGCAGAGCACTGAGCCTTGAAAAGGGGGGCAGCAGGATCTGGGGGAGATTCAGTCCTCTCACCAGCAAACGTAGTCTGTGACACCATCGCACTTGGAGTCTGGGTAGAAGATGCTACACAGGTGGGTTGGGGGTTGTCATGGCACTTGAGCCCTGAGGAGACCCAAAGGGCATTTCTGGCTAGGGCAACATCCAGAGGGGCCCCACAGTTGCCATTTAAAGGAAATTTCCTGGACTATTTCTTCATGGCTAGAGATGCAGGCTCCACTGAAAAGATTGGAATGCTTCCTAGGTCAGAACAGGAATCCTCTGGATTTTCCAATACCAAGAGTGACCCCACACTGCACAGGGGGGAAAGGAGACCATCCACCCAGGAAAGTCCTGGCACCCACATGGGTAGCACAGACCATCATGCCAACCTGGCAGCTGTCAACCTTGGATCGAATGCAGAATATCAGGTCACTGACCCCTCCTTTTAGCCTTGATTTTTCCCCAAAGTTCATATATGTCTAACTTTCCTTTTCATGTCTTACTGAAATTATGAAAAGCCCAGAATTGTGAGTCACTCAAACTGGGGACCATTAGAAAAAGTTAGGAGATTTGTGTTAGGGCAAAGAAAAGAGACATCATGTCAGTTGCAAAGCAGAAGAGAGAGGCTCAGGGAGGAACTTTGGCATGAAGGACTCTTCACGGAAGTCTACACTTAGGGGAGTCTTTTTACATGTGTGTGTGTGTGTGTGTGTGTGTGTGCGCACGCGCGCGTAAAAGGGGCAAGGGAGGTGGGGAGTTAAAGGCATCTAAGCAGAGAGCTGAACAGATCTGTCTCATCATCCAGAACAACTTGGGACCATAAAACCAGAAAGGGGTTGAACAGTCGAATGAAGACACAGAACAGGTGCCTCTTGGTATGTGAATCATTCTGAACAAGCAAAATGTATCTACAAGCATCTCATTGAAATGCTGAGAAAAAAATACCAGGAAAAGGATCCAGTTCAGGGATCCTCAACTGGTGGTCATTTCTCCCCTGGGATCATTTGGGAATTCTGGAGACGTTCTTGGTGGTCCCAACTGAGATGAAAACTTACTGGCCTCTACGGGTGCGTGGGTGCCTCAGTCAGTTAGGAGTCTAACTCTTGATTTCAGCTCAGGTCATGATCTCAGGGTCCCTCGCTCTGTGCGGAGTCTGCTGCTCAATCTCTCCCACTGCCCTTCCCCCCATGTTCTCCCTTTCTAAAATAAATAAATCTTAAAAAAGACCCCAACTACTGGCATCTAGTGGATGGGGGCCAGGGTGCCGCTAAACATCGTTCAGCTCACAGGACAGCCCCTCCTCAAATGAGAATGATCTAGCCCCAAATGCTAATAGTGCTGAGTTGAGAAACCATAGTCTAGTGAGAAAAAGATGGCAAATACATATTCAATTCTGTGGTACTAATGATTATTTTGAAATACTTAAAAATTAAAATTGTGTATTTACTTTGCTGTTTTTGTGTTTCATTAAGTATGAAAATATTTAGGAAAGAGTTCGGTTTTTTTTTTAAGTTCTTTGGAACTTCTGTCTTCCAGCACAAATGTTTCTAATGAGATCTTCAGTTCTTCAGTCCACATACCCTGGGGCTTTCAAGAATTTAATTCTTGCAGTTGATGAAGGACTACTGGATGGCCACTATTGATTAAAGAATGAAAACTGTTCTATTTCAAACACTGTGGTCCGAATTTGGGAGATGGCATCTACACAGCCATCCAGTGAAGGGATTTTCCTGGGAATTCAGATTGCCAGAATTGTGGCATGATATAGTCACAGAATAATCAGGTTTGTCTTGTGCCAGGGGTGTGGCTGTGTGAAACCAAGCATGTGCAGGTATTAAGGCTCTGAGAAAGATTTTTGTAGGTCATTTCCCATCTCCTCCCGTATTTTATATAACAAATTTCTAAACATCACTCGAAAGAAAATTTGATGGCAAACACCACCGAGAGTATACTGTTAACTTGCATTGTTTGTTTACACATTTCAACCTACCTCTCAATGTCTCCATTCATCCATAAATCTACCTTCTATTTTGATACATTTTAAAGTTTTACACTTCATCAGTCACTCCTAAATACTTTACTTTGCATTCATGAACTAGAAAGCAGTGTCTGATAAATTTCTTTTTTTTTTTTTAAGTGGAGGGTGAATTATGCACATAAAGGCACAAATTTCTAGGTGCATTTTTTAATCAGTTTTGACAAACTGATACACCTCTGTAACCCAAACCCCTATCAAGGTGTGAAACATTACCATCAGTCCGGAAAGTTTCCTCATTCTCCTTCTCCATCAGTCTCTGGCTCCTATAGCACTGGTCTTTTTTCCCACCCTGGGTTGGTTTTGTCTACTCTTGCAAAGCATTCTTGGCAATCCAGAGATGAATTCTGGCTCTCCCTCCAAATCAAGTTGGCCAAGCATGTCAGCACCCCTAAATGGGAGTCCTTCCCCCCTGGCTCCTTCCCTCAACTCACCGCTGTCCTAGGGGTTCTTTAGGCGCCATCTCAGAAACCACTGCTCCAAGTCTCCTGTCCAACTGGGTAGCTGTTTTGCAACCACTCTTGCTTTCCTCGCTGTCTGCATGGGAGCAGAGCTGACTAATAACATGACAAAATAGATGTTCTTATTATTTGAGTCACTCTTGGATGACCCTTCTATTACTTGCAATCAAATACAGGCTCTCTATTGCTTATAGGCAGAAACTAAAATTATTTAGAGTTAAATACAGGGTCCATCAAGACCATAGGCCTGCCTCCTTTTCTAATCTCATCTCTTATCAGGTCTTGCCAAGCACCCTAAATTCTGGTATACTCAATTACTGGTAATTACCCCAAACTGCTAAGCTCTTTGCTGGAATACCATCTTTCTCTTGTTTGCTTTGGTAATCCCGACAGAGTCTTCAAAATTAATCTCACCTAGTCCTGGAAACCTTGGCATATCTCCTCAGCCACCCCTCTTAGAGTTTATGCATTCAGAGGCAGCCGCTGTTAGGAGACTGGTATATCCTTCTGGAATTTTATCAATGCATTTTCTATGTAAAATAGAAATAATTGTAGAAATCATAACTGATGTAATATTCTATCAATATGCATTCAAGTATTTGCATAGACTCCAACTCACCGACCACGTAATCAATCCATCCCTTGCTTCCCCCTCCGTCTTTGGGATGTGGTTTGGGTACGGTTCTCATGGAAGAGCTATAGGGATTCCAGGTTCCTAGTTTGCTATTTTTATAGGAAATTCAATTCTTGCTCTTGGCCGCATGTGTCTTTCTCCCCCTGTATTGTCTGACTTCTTGAAGCTGTAGAATGTACTAACAAATATACTGCAAGGAAATCGGATTTGGTGACGGAATCACCAGGCCCCAGGCAATGACCTTGACCGGGCTTGCCCTGGGCTGAGGTATTCCAGTACCCAGGAAGCGGATGATTCTGAAAGGCTTAGGGCGAGGTCTTGCCGTGCGTGCTAAGCAGCTGGCAAAGCTGCCTCCTGACTTGCTGTCCTTTCTCTTGATCTGACTGTTAGACCTAGAGCCCCAGGACTGTCCCCCATACTGGCTCAACCTGATTCCGGTTCACACGGTTCCAAAAGCCATTTTACTCTCTTGTCTCTGATAGTTTCTCTTGAGATAAAAACTGATGCTCAGAGACAAACTTCTTTCCCCCCTTGTTTTATTATATTATTAGACTTAAAGACAAACTGCTTTGGGCATTAAGATATTGCTATCTCCATCTGTTTGCATCATTTAATTTCCTGCCAAAAATTTATACGCTAACATGATTTTAATGGGCAAAACTAAAGCTATCGTTTCCTTTCACACAAGGCAAGTTGGGGATGTGCATTTTCCACTGTTCCTACTTCATGCTTTCGTCACATGAACCCTGTCTAAAGGTTCTCTTTCTTACTCTGGAGGGAAAACTTTATTTAAAACTATTTTTTATAGACGAGTAGGGCTTAAGGGAAGCTAAGTCACCTCAGAGCTTTGATTTGATTTCCTTCTTGAGCTTGCTTTCTCACTTGAAAGATTCCTCAGAAACAACTTTAGAAATATGAGGACCTAAAATTATGTTTAAATCTTTTATTAATTCCTGAAATTACTGTGATAATAAGGGGCTAGAGGAGGCATCCCTGTTGGGTGATGTGTTGTACTCATCTTCTTCCTGTCAAATGACTAGGTCTAATCTAATATGGTGCCATCTCCAGGAGCCATGCAATGCTAAGTCCTAGAAGACCCCCATGGTTGGTTTGTGTCTACAGTGAAATAGAATTTCTTCATTTAAATTTCCACCAAGTATTTGCCAAGTATTTCTTTAAACACAAACCCTTAAAGTATTGCTAGCTTTCTGCCATGCTTTGAGAGTCAGATGATGAGGACCTCCTTCAGGGAGCTCTCCCTGAAGAACCTCAGTCTCAGTTGATTCCATGTGTCATGGCTCCAGTGGACACAGACTCAAAGGATGCTGGGTTCTCAACCACTGGACTTGAAGAGCCACCAGAGGATGTCGGAACTAGGAAGGGACCCTTGAACTGGGATTCCAGCAAGGACAAGAGAAGGCCAAACTTGGGTATATATCTGGGACACCAGGCATAGGAATGATCCGAGTCAATGGTCAATGCAGTTGTCAGGGCAAGTGAGCACTATCATTCTGACAGCAGACGCTGGAATATTGGGATTCTGGAACTCAGGACTAAGACACTGGCTTTTCGAGTAAGACTGTATCTTATCACAGGAGCTCAGTAGACCCCGAGAGCATGTATGTTGGAGGAGGCACAGGAAGAAGGAGGCTGCCCCCAGGGGTAGGGTATCAGAATGGGTCAGTAGTTTGGTGGCGGTGGTGGGGTGGGAGTAGGGGTCCAATCACTTCATGGACTAGATGACTGGTTTCTTTTCTTTTTTTTTTAAGATTTATTTTATTTTATTTACTTGAGACAGAGGGAGAGGGAGAGGGGGAGAGAGAGAGAGAGAGAGAGAGAGACAATGAGAGGGGAGAGGTGAGAGGGAGAAGCAGCAGGGAGCCTGAAGTGGGACTGGATCCTGGGACTCCAGAATCATGACCTGAGCTTAACCAATTGAGCCACACAGGCACCCCTAGATAATTGGCTTCAAAGGAGCACTCGGTAGAGGGGTTGCTCATGGGGCAAAATGAAGAAATGCTTACTAAAACGTTTGGTTTATTTTAAGTAATATTTTTTCCCAATTAAACATTAGAATACATACATCAGTGTATGCAACTTGGAAAAAGACTCCTAGAATAACACAAAAAGATTGTATAAAATTATGCCCTCTAACCGTTCTCTTCTTGAGAGTGACCTTAAAAATGCAGTTTCTTCTTTCTTACCAAATTGGAACGCAAGCAACAATGCAAAATACACCTAACTCTGAGTTGCTGCCTTTTCTCTGGCATTTACATAGTCGTTGAGTTAACTATCTCTTCGTGGCACAGTGTGATTCAGGAGAAAGACTTTCAAATGGACAAAGGCAAGTGCTCAATAAGGATGAGGTAGTACATATATCTGTGACGTACTTATTACAAAGCCAAAATCCCCAAAGATCAAAGCAAGTGTTTAATGTCATTTGATGATCATCATCTTACTTACGTCAAGTGGCCTCAGTGTTCATTTTCCTTGTACTGGTTACTATAAATCTAGTACTGTGCACTACGATGAATGGGATAGGGTCATACATTGTTTTTGTTTGCAATATTTTTTACTTTTACTCGCTTTTATTTTTAAGTGTTTCTTTTCTTTTTTTTTTTTTTAAGATTTTATTTATTTATTTGACAGAGAGAGAGAGAGAGGTCACAAGTAGGCAGAGAGGCAGGCAGAGGGAGAGGGGGAAGCAGGCTCCCTGCTAAGCAGAGAGCCCAATACAGGGCTTGATCCCAGGACCCTGAGATCATGACCTGAGCGGAAGGCAGAGGCTTTAACCCACTGAGCCACCCAGGCGCCCCTATTTTTAAGTGTTTCAACTTTTTAAGGATTTCTGTTTTAAAAAAGATTATTTATCTGAGAGGAGGAGAGAGAGAGAGTAAGAAAGAGTGAGCGAGTGGGGGGAGGGGGAGAGGGAAATGGAGAGAGAGAATCCTCTAGAGACTCCTCGCTCTGCACAGAGCGCGTCGCGAGACAAACTTTTTAAGGCTTTCTAGCGCAATTCATTAGTCTGTGTTGTATCTGTATTTGATTTAAGTATTGTTTTAATTTCTACAAGGATCTTATGTTTTAGGAGGATGAGGAAAAATATAGTATTTGATCTGTTTTTCTTTTTCTTGGAAAACTGAGTGCTTAAGACTTGCAACCTTTAATTTCAGATCACAAAATTACATTTTATGTTGTTTATTTGAGATAAAAAATTAGATGTGATGTTTTTGCAACATTAGTTCACACTGGGGCCATTTAATTTTATGTTCTGTCACATGGGAGCTATGTTATGGATAAGAAAGAAAGAAAAAAAAAAGCAAGACTGGACCATTTGTTAAGATTATTACTTTAGATTTGGTATCTGACGTCAAACAAGAGAAGTCATCTTGTTTCATCTCAATAAACACAGAAACTATAGGGAACTCTTCTTTTCTGAGCTGATAGTGATTCTTCTTTCCAGATACCTTTTCTGATTTGTTTGAAGCATAAAGTGCTGAGGATCTGCCCCAAAGGATGAAGGCATACGAATCGAGGAGATGGCATATCTCTTTGGCAGACATAATTTTCAGAACTTAAATTGCTATTTCATATGGCTCGAAGGGTGGTATAATTGCATATAAAAAATAAATAAATGCATCTACTCTGGGAAAAAGAAAAAAGAAAGACACCAAGAGGAAAACCCTCTTTACCATCCGATTAACCACAATTGGTACATGGCCTTCAAAGCTCTCTCTGTGATTTAAAGATTGCTATCATACATATAATTTTGAGATCTTTTTCATAATAAGAATTCTGTATTATTAATTGCAAAGTTATTTTTGCATACAATTTTCTGCACATCTGTACGTTTTACAACATGTTCTTTGAAGTAGAGTTTTTTCTGGATCGCAGGGAATATTCCTGTCATCTAGCAGGTTCATGCAGAAGGACACCCATAGGAACAGTGCTCTCTTTGCACTGAGAGAACTTCTCTGAGTCTGAGCTCCTTCGCAGACTCAAGACAAGATAGAGATGCATGGAACTCCGGAGGCTTGTGCTGGGAAAATTCTCTGGCCTGGGGAGTGAAGAGTTTTTAAGGCTTCTGGTCCTTGGCTCTGCCACATACCCAATATATGACCTTAGGCCAATAATGATCCCTCTGGCCTTTGTTTCCCCATCTGTAAAATAACATGGTTGGATTTAATAATCTCTCAGCCCACTTCAAACTTTGACACTGTCTTCTCCTCAGTGACAGTGAAAACACTGAGTGAATCACCCGGCTAAATATTCACACTGAATGCTTGATGAACTCGGTTGGTCTTTCAGAAGAAGGCACTTTGCTGCCCAGATCAAGAAGGAAGACGAACTTTGGGTCTTGGAACATAAAACTCACTGCCCCTACCCCTGACCTGAGACATTCAGCAGCTGCCACATTTTTGAGAGTGAATTACAGAATGACCTCTCTCCTTCTTTTGTGCTCCCCTATGTGCAGAGACAGTAAATTCTTCCTTCATGGAATTAATTTCTAGGGTGTCTTCTTTTTTCCCCTCATGTGGCTGCCTCATATAAACAGATGGGGGAAGGCAGACATGAATGGCGGAGCGTGGCCATGCAAACTCATAAATACGAAAATATGGAAGCGGAATTTCAGGAAGGAATCCAGGCAAGCAGAGGGGGGGAGTTGCTGCTACACCAGCTCTGGGAGGTGGTCGGCCCACACGGACCATGACAAGCCACGGGACAGCCTTGTGCTCTGGCTCTTCTCGGGGCTGCCTCTTTTGCTCTGACTCAAACCCTAGAATTGTTTCCCAGCTTTTCAAGCTGCACACAAGGCACATGGCACAATCTGGTGATTTAATCGATTCCTCCTGGTTGATGGGGCCTGCGGATGAAGGATTGGTGCAGCTCAGTTGTTGTTAAAAAGTGCTTCTAAGCGCTTGGAATAAAGCAGTATGGGGGTCCCTGGGGGGCACCTCTCGGTTTCTGCTCAGCTCAGGATCTCAGGGTCCTGAGATCGAGCTCTGCGTCAACACCCCACCCAGCTCAACAGGGTGTCAGCTGGAGATTCTCTACCCCCTCCCATTCTCTCTGTCTCTCAATCAATAACTAAATCTTTTTAAAAATATTTTATTTAGGGGCACCTGAGTGGCTCAGTGGGTTAAAGCCTCTGCCTTCAGCTCAGGTCATGGTCTCAGGGTCCTGGGATCGAGCCCCGCATCGGGCTCTCTGCTCAGCGGGAGGCCTGCTTCCACCCCCCCCCCGCCCCCGCCTGCCTCTCTGCCTACTTGTGATTTCTCTCTTTCTGTCAAATAAATAAATAAAATCTTTTAAAAAAAATATTTTATTTATTTGACAGAGAAGGAGACAGCCAGAGCGGGAACGCAAACAGAGGGAGTGGGAGAGGGAGAAGCCGAATCCCCACAGAGCGGGGAGCCCCATGCCTGGCTGGACCCCAGGACCCCAGGATCATGACCTGAGCCGAAGGCAGATGCTTAACAACTGAGCCACCCAGATGCCCTTCTTCTTCTTCTTCTTTTTCTTTCTTTCTTTCTTTCTTTCTTTCTTTCTTTCTTTCTTTCTTTCTTTCTTTCTTTCTTTCTTTCTTTCTTTCTTTCTTTCTTTCTTCTTTCTTCTTTTTTTTTTTTAAGAAGGAACAAAGCAGTATGTACAGGAACCCAATGGGAACCTGGTGGGAAGGTAGCCATCCCCTGGATAATTTATTTCAAATCACACCTAGGAAATCCAGTTTATTTAGGCAAATCCTGGGCCAGGAGTTAGGGCTGAAGGCGAGCCCCCAGGAGCATCCACAAACATTAAGTATTGCAGAACTGAATAAGGCGGGGTCGGAGATCCAAGGACTGTGTAAATTATTATAGAAGGTAAACTCATCAGATGACATCTAATCTGGCTATATGTCCCTCAATTATTTCACCCCAGCAGGCTTTACTTTCCCATCAGTATGGCTCACAGAGCTGTCAGCTGCCGTTTTTGAAGGGTGATTTGTTGCCCTAATGATGATACGGAAATCTGTTTATGGTTGTTTATCTAAGGATCATCTTTCCTCTGAGGCAGCTTGCTTCGGCTGGGATTCTCCTGGGATGGCTTTCTTCAATTCCCCAAACAGAACAACTGTCAGGGTTTCATAAAGGGTAAATATTCCGTCCATGTTAATTTTATGACCTATGACTATCTCCTAATTATCGAGCCAACTATGTTAATGATGCCTTCTACATGGAAGATGCTTTAATGGTGACCCAGCACACTCATATATTATTTCCCAGGCTACTTACACCTAGCACAGGGATTCTACAAATCAACTGTCCTAATGGTGAAAACAATGATGATATATAAGGGGCAGTTTGCAACGTTGCAAGCGTTGTTCGAAGCAGTGATCCCAGGATGTGAATACTATTATCATCTCCATTTTATAGAAGAAGCAATTAAGGCATAGGAAGGTTAAGGAACTTGCCTAAAGTCACACAGCTGGTAATCTGGGCAACTTATTAAGGGCAGAGGCATGAGAGCCTCACGGTGTGGACGAGTGCAGGGCGGAAGGGAATGAAAAAGTACTTCCAGGGGGATTTGGCACTAAAATCAATGGTGACTCCCAGAAGGCTCAATATATATTTTTAAAAATTATGTATTTTTCTTATAATTTTGTGGTTATTCCAGTGTTTCTACTGAGTACCACTGAGACCATGCACAAGTCTCATGCAGGTCCAAGTTTGGAATTTTTCATGTGTGTACTGAGGTGTTGGAGTAGAAAGGTTGTTCTTATACTAGATTCTAGACAAATGGGAACTCTCATGCTTGGAGGATTCAGTTCTTCATTGGCAGGGGGCTTTGACTCATGACTATGGATCTGTGTCCTTGGCTTTCAAGGGTTTCATAAATTCATGGAAATCATTAACAAATTTGATTGTTTGTAAGCAGATGCATTTTCCTGGGGAGCAGTTCCGTAGTTTTCAGTAGATTATTAAATGACTCATAACACAAAAAATTCACTGAGAATAGTGACTAATTTGCATAGTCGGTTAATAATCAAAAGGGAGTGGTAGAGCTTGGAAGTCTTTGACAGAAACGGGTAATTCTGATATCCATCTGCTATTAGCTTTTTGTATTCCAAAGATAATGCCAAAAAAAAAAAAAAAGATTGTTAGGATTTTTACTAGAGTTAACGAAAATGAAAAGCCAACATTTACAAAATGTTATTGTTTTTCTATAAAACTATTCTACTTTGTAAAAATGGAATTGACATTAAGGAAAATGCTTTTAAAAATTTCCTATTCAGTCTTTTTTTTTTTTTTTAAAGACCTTATTTACTTATTTGAGAGAGAGCATGAGCACTGAGGAGAGGCAGAGAGAGAAGCAGACTCCCTGCACAGCAGGCCTGACGTGAGGCTCAATCCCAGGACCCAGAGATCAAGACCTGAGCTGAAGGCAGACACTTAATCAATTGAACCACCCAGGTGCCCTTAAAAATTTCCTATTGAGTCTTCACTTTATCCTAACTGTTCATCATTTCAGCTTATTTTCTCCCAAAACTTTCCATATAATACTTATTTTCGCAATAATTGTAGTTGTAATACAGATACAATTTATGTTACTTTTTATGTACTAGTATATCATAAATGTTTTCCATAGTTTGAAATAAACATAACTTTTAATAATTTAAGAGTAGTCTACTGAGTTGATGTTTCATTCTTATTTTTAAAAGGATTTTAGAATCATGCACTCAGAAAAGTGTACAAATCATAATTGTATAGCTTGTTGAATATTCACAAAGTGAACACACCACCCATGTAACAAATGTCCAGATCAAGACGTAGAAATTAGCAGTCCCTTTCCATTCACTAGTATCCCCTCTTTCTCAAAAGGGTCCACAATCATAACTTTTAACATCATGGGTTAATTGTGCTTCTTTTGAATTTTGGAATGCATTTCTACACTCACACACACAATCATGGGGTATATATACTCTTGTCTGGATTTTTCCTTTCAGCATTATGTTTATGAGATTCACCCAACATGACATGAAACAGTAGTTCATTTTCATAACTGCATAGTACTCTCTTGTAAGATTTACCACAGTTTGTCTAAATCTTACTGCTGGTAGACATTTGGGTGATTTCAAGTTTTGAGTTATTGCAAATAAGGCTATTATGATCATTTTTGTACATATCTTTTGGTGCACATAAGTAATAATTTTCAGTTGGGTAGGTATTTAGGAGTGGAATTGCTGAGTTATGTTGCATATGCTATGTTTAGCTCTCATAGATACTATGGAGACCTCTCCAAAGTGATTTTACTGGTTTATACTCTGAGCAGTGGTAGTCCATTTGCTCCTAGTATTTAATAAAAAATTGTCAGATAGATAAATGGTGTGCGTGTGTGTGTGTGTGTGTGTGTGTATCTGAGAGAGAGAAAGAGTGACAGAGTTATCATATACAGACACCTAACAGCATTGTGATTAATATGTTTAAGAAGAAAGAATATGTAACTAAAATTTTAGAAATTAAATGTAATATGTAAAAATGAAACATAAATTTGAGAACTAAAACTGAAATATCTGGAAAAAGAAACAGACTTTTATTAAAAGATTTTATTTATTTATTTATTTATTTTAGAGAGAGCGAGAGAAAGAGAAGGCAAGCAGGGGGAGAGCAGAGGTAGATGGAGAAAATCACAGACAAACTCTAAGCTGAGCATAGAGCCTAATGCAGGGCTTGATCCCATGACCCTGATATCCAACCTGAGCTGAAACCAAGAGTTGTACACTCAACCAACTGAGCCACCCAAGCTACCCAAGAAACAAACTATTTTAACAATAGATTAAATAGAGATGGAGAGAGGATTAAGGAACTACATCAGCAGAAAACATATATACTTAAGTATAGAGCAGAGAAAAGAATAATACAAACAATAATGTAACTAATATAGTGGGATTTTTAAAAAAGATCCTATATAATTCAAACCTCAGAAAAAGAAGAGCTAGCAAATGATGCAGAACAAATGTTGAAGAGATTAAAAAACACAGATTTTCCCAGACTGACAAAAGACGTTAAATCACAGATTCAAGAAGCACTACAAATCCCAAACTAGCTAAAAGAAATCCACTGCTAGACATATCTTAGTAAGACTTAAGAAAACCAGAGATAAAACAAACACAAAAACAAACTTGAAAGCGCTAGAGAAACTTTGAAAGGCATCTTCAAAGGAAGAAAATAAAACTTTAACTCATTTCTCAGAAGAATCAATCAAAGCCAGAAGACAATGGTATAATGTACTTATTTTTGAAAGAAAATAGCTTCGAACTTAGAAATCTACACTCAGAAGAAATATTTAAAATGAAGGCAAAATAAAGTCACATTTTAAAAACAGAAACAACTTACCAGCATATCTATACTAAGAAAATCTATAGTGAGTTCTTCAGGCAGAAGTAAAATGATCCCAGATTGGAAAAAAAAAAAAAACAACTGTAGAAGGAAACACAGAACAATATAATGGTTAAGTACATGGGTGGATAGAAACTATTATTTTCATTAAAAATAATAATAATATATGTGAATACAATACTTGACATCAAAGCTCAAAAAGAGAGGATGATAAATGGAATTTAAAATGTTTTTTTACAAAAAGATTTATTTATTTACTTTAGAGAGAGAGAGTGAGAGAGCAAGTGTGAGCAGGGGGAGGGGTAGGGAGAGAGGGAGAGAGAATCTCAAGCAGACTTCCTGCTGAGTGCAAAGCCTGACATGGAGCTTGATCCTGGGGCCCCAAGATCATGATCTGAACTGAAATCAAGAGCCCACTGCTCAAATGACCTAGCCATCCAGGCACTCTGGAATTTAAAATGTTTTTAAGTCCATACTTTATCTTGGGACATAAAAGTTCTAATTTATGTTAGAGTTCACAAAGTCAGGGAAGGATGCTCTGATCTTCAGGGTAACCACTAAAAAGAAATAGTGGAAGAATGTACAATTAACAAGACAATACTGGAGAACAGAATCTTAAAAAAAATTTGGAGACTTTGTTCAAGAGAAGGGAGAAAAGTGGGGCGCCTGGGTGGCTCAGTCGTTAAGCGTCTGCCTTCGGCCCAGGTCATGA
>CM053618.1:8334594-8350400 GCA_028646535.1 Procyon lotor | reverse complement strand
CCTCTGCTTGTGTTCCCTCTCTCGCTGTGTTTCTTTCTGTCAAATAAATAAAATCTTTAAAAAAAAAACCAAAAAACCACAAATATAGTGGTAGATACATTCAATGTAAATGTACTAAACAACATTTTTAAAAGACAGATAACAGGCTGAATTAAAGATCACAACCAGCTATATGATACCTATAGGAACATACCTTAAATATAAAGATACAGACATTCTGAAAATAAAATGATGGAAAGAGATATGATATAATCATAATATAAAGTAAGCTGGAATAGCTATACTAATAGATAAAGAAGACAAAGTCCAGAAGTATTAATGTAGCAAAAGAGGGGTAGTTGATAATGATAAAATGTCAGTCCACCAGGGATACAGAACAGTTCTAAAGTTATATGTAATTTATAAAATCTCAAAATATGTGAAACAAAAGAAAATGACCAAGTTAAAGGGAAAAGTAAACAAATCCACAAATATGGAATACTCAAAATTCTCAGAATGTAGCTTTTGAGAATATCAAGATCAACTATTCTTTTTCTCATATGTAATACTAAAAAGGATTTTAATGTGCACAATATGTTCTGTTCTTTTGAATAATTTCTTCTGAATAAGAAAGAAGAAGATATAATTTTTTGACTTTGATATGAATATACACATTAAATTCCCAGAGAGCTCTATCTGTATGCAGTGAATGAGCTTCTTTATTTTTTTTTCTCATGTTTCCCCCCCACTGGACCTCAGGTGCAGAGAATTGCCTTATTTATATTCCTTAATTCAGAGCATATTGTCATCATCTGTACAAGGCCTCTTTCTTGTTTAAATTTATTTTTTCTCCTTCTTTTTCAATTTCTACTCCCACTCAGTCTCAAAATCCCACCTTTCTTGTATGTTCTCCCCAAGTATCCTTGGGAATTACAATGTTCAGAGTCTCTTGACCGTCAAGTTCCACTTTATATTTTGCCAACAAAAAATTCTTATAAAGGATTTGGAAGGCAGCATAGATGCAGATGTCATTAATTTTCCTCCTCTGTGGCGTGTGGATGTCAGGGTTTAGACGGATGATATTTTACAACGTTGTATTGCATCTGCCACAGCAGTGAATTCCTGCATTTTTGACCTGGGTGACAGAAACCTCCTAATTCTCTGAAAGGTGGAAACATCCTTCCTTGACCTTTGCTCCTTCATCAACTCTGTCAATTTTTAAGTACCTAAGTACTTGTATTAAATCCTTTCCTGCTCAAAATACATTGTGTGTTAGTGTTTTCCTGACCGAATCTTGACTGATAAAATATGTGGTATCAGCAAGCATTGTAGGAAATCTATCTTTATACATGGAAAGCTGGGATTTGTTACTTGACCTAGTTACATTTGAAAGCAGTGGTGACATCATTGCCAGTGGTGCGGGTATTAATAATCCATGGCATGCACTAATGAGAGCATTATTTAAATTATCACCTGTTGTTTCCTGCAAATTTTCTTTTGAAGACAAGACTTTGAGTGACCAAGTAACTGTTGTAGTAAACTTTAAGAATGTAAATAAAAACTACTGGGACTATGGAGTGGGACAATGGCTTATGACTGCTTTAGAGAGTTTAAATTATTTGATTAAAATACAATCGGGGAACCAGGGAGCCTGGATGACTGAGCTAAAAGAAGCTCTTAGATGTTGTGGCTGCCAGGCCAATGTATAAAAATGTCAGATCCACAATTTGATCCCGTGTCTTATAGAATTACATTGCAGGTTGAATTCACAGCCTTGCCATGTCACATGTGAAAATTATGACATTGCTTTGCAAAGGGAGAGACCATAAAAAGTGAACTGGGAACATGTGGGAAAGTTGGACGGATCTGATTACCTTAAAGCCCACATGTGACTGGCACTTTCTTCCCAGCAGCTTCTCCCTTATCTGAGGAGGCTAGTGTTGCTGGAAAAGCCTGCAAGCTTGCTGGAACTGCCGGGAGCAATTCTCTTATAAATAGATCTTAGTTTTCCCCAAAATCTGCTCCTGCCACTTCTCATTACCTATAGACCTGTAACTGAAGTCAGAGCCCAGACTAAGCCAGAGGGACAAGTACAAGTCTGATTGGGGAAGAGATGGCTGATGCTCCTTGATCCCCCCATTACAAGATAAATCAAAATGAACATGAGATCTGCTGCAGTAACTGATTCGGCTGCATCATCAAAAAATTATGGGTTCAGTGTGTCAATTTCGGCAGCTGGCAATGGCTCTACAGTTTTCTCTATTGGTTGACTCTGTGAAGATTTGTTTGCAAAATTTACTCAATAATTCTTTCCACTTCTGTATGCCCGTTCCTTTGTAATGGGACTTCACCACTTCTTCTATCAAAAGGATTTCACTCTTTCTCCACTTCTTGAATCTGAACTTGACAATATAACTTGCTTTAGTTATGGGACATTAACAAACATGATCCAAGCAGAGGCACTGGGATTTGCACTCTCTTGCTGGTGGGAACCATTCTGCCACTGTTTGAACAAGGTTAGGCTAGCTACTACTGGATGAATGATAAACTTGGAGACTTGGAGAAAAGTCTCAATCATCTCAGGGAAATCTTCAGAAATGTGAATGAGGTCATCCTATATCAGCCATCCTTAAACCTAGAGAATTGCCAGAGAATCACAGAAATCATATTTGCAGTTTTAACTGATGGTTTTTGAAAGATTACTTATGCAGCAGAAGTTAACTGATACAGGTTGAAGCCTGGATTTAACTCTGTCCCACAGTAAATAAATTGAGATGCCAGAATTTATTTACCCATCTCCTTACTGGGTCATTAGACAGGGCCCAAATGATACTCTCTTAGAAAGGCATAAAACATATTGGTGAGGGGAGCATTGGCATTCTTTGAAAGCTGTAGTGAGCTTTCTCTGGAAATTGAGAATGAAGGCAGGAGACAGTGCCATTGAAATGTACTTCTTCCCAAACAGCAGAGACTAAAAAGCAACATTTAATCAACAGAGACTGAATAAGTGGATTACCGATATGGGAAGGATTAAAGTTGGTAATAAGGGTTTGAAATCTTTGATATATAATCATGTTCTCCCAAGAATCAATAGATGGAACGCTATATAAGTCTTGCTTGACATCCATAAACGAAAATATTTTAGGCCTTCAAGTCATCATAATATGTAGTTACGGCCCTTGATCCAATTTCCATTCCTAAACATGCTTATGGACCTAGAATCCTTAGGATGAAGTATGAAGCAGGTCTCCTGGGGGAAAAAATCTGACACAAAGTATTTATTATATTTTTTTTATTCTTCCAAAGAGACATTACAAACTACTGATGTCATAATTTCACCTGTTTGAGTGAAGTAACTTACCTCTCTTTTATATTCCTTATTCTCCCCCATCTATGATACACATTTCTTCAGTATTTCCTCTATATTTATTTACATACATAAATATATGTGTATTTAGAACAACATCAGATGGTGTTACAATTTTTACTCCAACCATTAAATATGATTTAGAAAATGTAGGAAGAGGATATGACCAAAGTCTATTGTATTTACCCATATTTTTTTCTTACATTGTTCTTCCTTCCTGATAGTCCAAAAGTTTCTTATTTTATCATATTCTTTCTGTTTAGAATTTCCTTTAGATATTCTTTTAAGACTGATCTGCTGGGGATAACTTCTTTCAGTTTTTCTTCATCTGAGAATGTCTTATTTTCCCTAATTCCTGAAGGATATTTTCACTAGTTAAAAGATTCTGAGTTGAGATTTTTTTCCCCCTCAGCTCTTGAGAAATGTCAAGCCATTCATTTCTGACTTCTTTGGTTTCTGCTATGAAGTTAATTGTCATTCAAATTGTTTCTTCCCCATAGGAAAGCTTTACTGCTTTTGATAGTTTTTTCCTTGTCTTTAGTTTTTATTACGATGAAATGGAAGGTTCTCCATTTTGTTCTCCTCATGTCATTGATCCAAGAGACACAGAAGAGAGGGTGTTCCTGTGTTGTCTAAAGTGACCAATCCTAAAATAGTTTTGTTGCTTTAAAACAGAATCAGAAAGCACATATGGGGATTCTGGGGAGTTAAGTGTGTCTGCTGGTATTTTCATGCCAGTGAAATATTTAATGGAAGACTATAGTAGCCCAACCCAAGCAAGACCATTAATGGTTTAGGCCCTTTAGTAATAAAATTTTGGGTAATTGTCCTAGATCAAGAACCATGGCCAGTGGAAGTGGTTGTTGGAGGACAAAGAGATCATGGCATAGGTAGTGGAATAAGGGTTAAAATATCAACTATAATCTTGGGATTGGTTGTAGAAATGATGGCTCTAGAAGCATTCATATTTTCTTAGGTATAGGTTCATATGTCTTTATTTGTCTATATTAAGCAATATAGAATTTCCATTTCCTCTCTTCCTTTCCCCTACTATTTTATATGAAGTATGCTGTTGGTGATTAAGAACATGTCTTTAGATTGATTCAATGATTTTGAACTAGACAATGGTTGCAATGATGAT
This sequence comes from Procyon lotor, assembly GCA_028646535.1. Classification (NCBI taxonomy): domain Eukaryota; kingdom Metazoa; phylum Chordata; class Mammalia; order Carnivora; family Procyonidae; genus Procyon; species Procyon lotor. The sequence goes on along the minus strand of CM053618.1, from coordinate 8,345,913 downwards.
GTTCCACTTGGGAACCTCTTTGTGGAGAGGGTGAATGCCTCTTTATTTGCATGAGGGATAATTGGATCATAGTAGGCAGAAAGTGTGTTGCTTATACTCTTGTTGTTTGGAAGTTAAATATGGAAGGGTGTGAATGGGTCCTGGGCAGCCAGAAGAATGTCTGTTGGTATTCAGCCCCATTCTTATGCCCTTTCATGTGCTCCCTGCATCACCAAGCTAGAAGCTTACATATTCTAGATTCCATTATCAGAAGGGTTCTAGTTTATACCTCGCTGGTGAGAGATGCCCTCATTAGAATTAAGAGAACATTATTTTTCCTCCCTTGTTGCAGGCAGATGTGTGGGCCTGGCGGATATGAGATCTTGCAGCAACCTCAGGGTTTCTCTCATAAATCACTTGCCTCAGTGTGAATGCTGTTGTACCATTGGTGGCATTTCCTTTAGTCCTTATGGGTGACAGTATCAACTTCCTGTTTTTGGAAGTCTGGTAGTGAACTTGGGAAGTAGTGGTGATCTTCTCTGCCCCTCACACCTCTAGTTCTTCCAATGTTTTTGAGTGCACCCCAATCTTTTCTTGCCTGGGGGTTAATTTCTGTATTTTCTTGACTGCCTTCTCATCAGTATACTCTTGGTAAAAAAACCATTCTAATGTATCCTTGAATTTGTGCTTTTATAAATAATATACTGTAGTTCTGTGTATGCATTTTTGTCTTCTTATTTTTACATCAATGGAATTGTGTTAGAAATTTCGTTTTATTTTTGCTTGCCATATATATTTTTTGAAATTTATCCTTGCTTTTTTGTTTATTACTGCCCAGTATGCCATAGCTTGCATTTCTTGCACATGACTTATTCATTATCCCTAGTGACCAAATATTAGCTTGCTTCCAACTACTTGCAACTACAAACAATGTCATGGGAGACATTATTGTATACACACACTTATGGACCCATGGGAGAACTTCTTTGGGATTTAGACCTAAGAGTGAATTCACTGGGCCAGAAAAATGAAAGTTTAGTTTTGCTAAACAATGGCATATTCTTCCTAGAATGGCTGTTCCAGTTTATATTCTCACCAGCTGTTTTTGCTTTCTGATCACTATAGAAGTTATCACTTTGTATCTCATTGTTTTAATCTGACTTCTTTGATTATTGGCAAGTTTGAGCGATACATAAATGCTTTTTTAGACATCAGTGCTATTTCTTTTGTGAATTGACTCTTTATAGCTTTCCATATGGGAAATGATTTCTCCTGAACCGCATACTAAATAATTTGTATTCCTTTATTGGTTTGTGTTGCTATCATTATCGTATGTTAGGTATACACCCAACCACCTACACTCACACATCCACACACATGCTAATTTCTTTGTTCTTTCTGCTCTCCCATTGATCTGTTTGTCCATGATGCATAAGTTTCTGTTTTGACTAAGAGTTTATAATATGTCTTAATATATCAATATATTTGTTAGTTAATTATTTTTATTATTATATCATATTTATGTATTATTATATTTATCAATTTATGTATTGATTTGTATTTTTACTCATAAGATAAAAACGTATTTCCAATGTTTTTTACTATTTGTACCTTCTTTTGTGTGGCTTATCCATATTCTCTACATGTTATTTTTATTTTTATTTATTTTTCCATTATGTTATGTTAGTCACTGTACAGTACATTATGTTATTTTAAAAACTTCCCTTTTTTCTCATAATTTTAAACTAGATTTTATATCTTACAGAAAGTAACCTTTGTCTATAGTATTAATATGAGAATTTTGCTTTTAATGTCAAACTGACAGCTGGATAACTGTTAAGAGTGTTAATATAATTCACTAATGAGTGATTATGTGTGTGCGCACATGCACGTGTGTGTCTTTGCGTGTGTTTATCTCTAAAATATATGCTAAAAAATTAGGACAGCAGTAGAATCACCAAGAGTTAGAGTCACTGTGTTGGTCTAGTCATTTACAAATAAAGGCTCAGAAAAATTCAGTCCTTTGCCAAAGTTCCCACAGCTCATCATTGGCAGAATCCAACCTGGACCCCAGGGTCCTGACTCCCAGTCAAAGCCCTTTTTTGACACACTGTCTCGCTTCTTCTTCAGGAAGTAGTTGACAACTTGTTGGAGGGTAGGAGGGGGCTGAGGGAGCGTGGGTTGGAGGGGGGCGTGTATGAAGGTCTGCTGGGGAGGCTGGCGGACTCTAAATAGAAACACAGCCTCCTTCACAGATTTCAGCTGCAGCACTTCATTTCTGGCTTCACATTTTTCCTTTATGTGTCTGTTTCATGGCAGCTGGGTCCCCTACAGCTTTGATTGCTAATGGTGCAGCCCAGAGTTATGCAGTAAGTAATAGCAGACCAAGAGAGAATCTCCAGGGGAGAGCAGACAAGTCGTAGGCTACTCCTGACTCCTATCTGCTGAGGGGACGCTGGAGACTGTAACAGGCACCGGTCAGTCCTTGGGAAGAAAGGCTGTTATTTCTAGAGGAATGTAATTTCCACAGAAAGTTCCAGAAGATAAGGAGATCCTGAAGGAAAAATCGTATTGCAGAAATGGCTGTTCTGCAAGAGTCAGGCACAGGGGACTGAAGACAGGAGGGGAGGTGAGGAGAGAGCCACACCACACTTTCTCAAGAGGCTTGTAGATTAGCACCTGGGAGCCATGTTCGGGGGTAACCTGTGGGACCCTCTCTGGGCTATCTGAGAGAATGAGGGTTGATGTCACCACCGCCACCATCCCCACCATTTGTTGGGAATTGGTGTATTCCAGGAAGTGTGATCAATGCTGCATGTGTGTGATCTCACTGAATGCTTATGTGGTCTGGTGGGGTTTGAGGGAATTACTCAAAATTACCACATTGGGACAGCAGTGGGATGTAAACCCACCTCTGACTGACTCCACAGCCCATGCTTCCAACCACTTTCACAAAAAATTAATGGTTTTCCTTTTTCTCCCTTAGTTGACTCTAGTCCCAAACAGCAAGCATGATTGGCCCATTCTTCTCGTGACCCCATGTTGGCCCATAATGAGGCTATGTCTCCCTCCCCAGGATCCTGTACCAATGCTGCTTGTTTTACCTATCTGAGGACTCAGTTTTGTAAAACAAACAAACAAACAAACAAGAGACAAACACATTTTCTCTTTGTGTGAGATTCTATGGTTCTTCCTCTCTCAGATTATGTGATCCTGAAGTCTACTCCTCTCCGTACCAGCCCGTCTCTCCCCCAACACCAAATGTAAACCACAGTGCTTGACACAGAGATGCTCCATACTATTGGTTTGTTTTTTGAAATGATAATAGAAAGACCACATCGGGGAGAGGAGAGCAAGAGATCTAAAAGTCCCGAGGCCCAAATTTGACTTCTGAATCAGTCACTTTTTATTTTTGAAAACTTGGGCCTCCATTTTTTTTTTTTTTTTTTGAGTAGAAGGTATCTATCTGTTTTTTTTTTTTAATTTAATTTTTTCCCCAAATATGTTTATTTTTTCAGTGTTACAAGATTAATTGTTCATGCACCACACCCAGTGCTCCATGCAATACGTGCCCTCCTGAATACTTACCACCAGGCTCGGCCAACCTCCCACCCTTGCCCCTCCAAAACCCTCAGTTTGTTGCTCAGAGTCCACCGTCTCTCATGGTTCATCTCCCCCTCCGATTTCCCCCCATTCTCCCTTCCCTTCCTTCTCACAATGCCCTCCATGTTTTTCCTTATGCTCCACACGTAAGTGAGACCATAAGATAATTGGCTGTCTCCACTTGACTTATTTCACTCAGCATAATCTCTTCCAGTCCCGTCCATGTTGATACAAAAGATGGATGTTTGTAAGCTGGGCCTCCATTTCTTAACGTATATATCAGGCATAGTACCAAGACCTCCCTCACATGACTGGGAGGAAAATAAGCAAGGAGATGGCAGTGGACATCCCTTTACAACCAAAGGATGACACATCCTTTGGGTATTTCTACTGCTTATGGTAAAAATGAGGTCCATTGGCTGTTTCTACTGTTTAAGTTAAAATGAGGTCTGTCCGACCACAGCTTCATCATCAGTGTGGCTGAGCTTCTCTTTCACCTGTCTGCCCCTACTCCACACTCCTCAGGTGTCCCCTGGATATTGTGGCAACAGATTACCCTCTCCGGTAAGACCAGTCACATAAGTGAGACTCAGGGATCATGCCTGCATTTCCACCGTCTCTCAGAGCATCTCATATTTTGTAGGTGCTCAGTAGATACTTAGTACACGAACAAAGGCAGCAAATGAGTGTTTGTACCTAACGAAAGCTTTTTGCCTCTCCGCCTGGTACAATGAGGCTAACGTGGCAAAGAGGGGAAACTTCTATACTGAGTATGAAAGGCAAAGGGCCTTTTCTAGCCTGGATGCTCATTCATCAACCTGAAAACCAGAAACCGGAATAAGTCACCTCTCAAGTTCTATTCCGGCTCCGGAATTTTATGATTTCATGAAGTGTGTTGAGTAGCAAGACAACTTAAAAATGTAACAAGGGCAACCCAAACTATAAAATGCCCCCTTTTTTGATTTTATCCGAAGCTGGAACTATTTCTCCCCAGTTATTCATGTTTTATGTATTTTTAAAAGATAAAACGGGGACAAGACCAAATAGTGGCATCTGCTCTCCACATTTCCCTTCCTCTGACGTCCTCGGGATTATTTTCTCCACTGTTATTTTTTTCAGATCACACACATCTGAGAATTAAAGGATAAATGTTTCACTTACTGTTAAACAGCTTTCCGGGCGGCCGGTGGATAAAGAGCGGTGGGAGGAGGGTGGAACCAGCCCTCAGCCCGCAGGCCTCCGGGCCCAGGTAGGGAGCAGGGAGCGAGGGAGCCCGGAGCTGTCTCCGGGCTGAAGACTTGAGTTTGCTGCAACCGCCTCGGGCCCTGCCTTGCCATTTGGTTTTTGCTGAGGACAGAAGGCTTTTTATTAAAACAATTTGAGAGGAGCCGCAGGACAACAAAGCACTGGGATAGGCAGGGCCATTTGCCCAAAAGAAACTAGGAAGGGAGTGTAAGAAAGCCTGATGGGAGTTTTGATAGAAACTCTTTGATGAAACGTCTATCCCAAGGCCACGCTTTGGGCGTTGCTGAGGGAGTTCTGTTCCAGGCCCTCGAGCTCCGCCAGACCATTATCTGTGGTTTTCCGTGATAAAGACAATGTATCATTTCTTCTACCCCTGCCCGCAAGGGGCTATTATTGAGCATCTACCAGGCTGAGCAGGAGAGCGGACAGGATCCTGTTCAAGGGTCCCTTTGGCTGGGGCAGTGCCGGGAGGCCGGCCTCTCAGTGGGCTTCTGTCCAGTCAGCCTCATGCTTTCTGCTCTTAAGATCTATGCATTTGCTCTTCCGTCCTGGGATGCTCTTCAAGATATTTCTGTCTATTAAAACCCTACTCCTCTGTTGCTATGAAGCTCAAATAGCACCCCTTCTGGAAGCTTCGCTGGAGTCCCAAGGCTGGCAACACACTCCCTCTTCTGAACTTGCCCTCACCGATTAAAGCTACTGTCCCCTGGCCTCGCACATCTCCAGCCTGGTGCCATGGGCATTTGCTTGCTAGCGTTTCCAGTCTCCTTGCATTCTTGGCCCTAGAGGCAGAGGCCTCTTGGCTGAGGGGATCCCCTCTCTCCATCACTGGCTTGGTTCCGTTCTTGGTCCTCTCACAGATAACTGTAATGATCACCTCTTGGTTGGCTGCCCTGACCGCCTGTCTCCCTGCTCAATGAATCCATGCTCCACGTGGCCCTAAATGTTCTAAGATGCAGATCTGATAAAACCTATCTCTTGTTAAAGCACAGTAGTGGACTCCGTTGCATCTTGGTAAAATTGCTGCGCACAAATCTGTCCAGCTTGGCCCTTTCCAGCGAGTCTGGTCCCAGATCTACCCCTTTCTACAAGGACCCTATCATCTAATGGTAGTGAACCACTTGCTTTTTCTGGAACATCCCATGATTGTTCCTATCTCTTTGATGCCAATCCCACTGCCTGGAATGTCTTTCCCAGACTTGGTTACCAGAACTCCCACACCGAATTTGAAATTTCAGTTAAATATTACTTCCTTGGAGAGAAGTCTTCCTTCTCTTATTAATGATTTGCTTGGTAGAGTCTCCTATTTAGAATATGTATTGTATAATAGTGATCACTCAAGATGGAGCACATAAAGAACTGAATGTAGTACCTGATACTAAGGTTGTCTACAAATTTAGTATTATCATTTGCTATTATTATTCTTAGGAAGTGTACTAGCAGGTCACACCTGGGAAGGGAGAAAAGTCACCACCAGAATGAAGAAAGCCTAATTTGGAGTGTGGATGAGTCTAGAAAAAGACTTTCAGTTTGATTATTAAGTACATATATCAATGTCTAGCAATAGAGTAACTCCTTCACAAAATAAAAGTGGTCACTTTCCCTTTGCTATTTTATTCCCAACTTGCAAAAAGAAGCAGTGAGTCCCAACAGCTGTACTTAAGAGAGTTACAGACTTAAAGAGACTTAAAGAGAAGCTCATCTTTCACTGCTCAACCACTTTTGTCTGTCTGGAGCATCTCCATCTTCTTGGATATCGGCTGTCACCCCATCTTCAAGGTTCAGTTCCTTCCCCACCTCTTTTATAAACCATCCCTCAATTATTCCAGTCCACTGGGCTGCTTTTTTTGGACTCTTATTGTTTTCTAAGTGTGAGGGAGAAGAATACAGGGTGTGGGAGAGAGGGAGAAAAGTCATTTTCTAAGGAGGACCTTTGCGATATTTGCCAGGCTAGCAGCCTCTTCTGGAGAGAACCAAACTCTTCCACAATTCTTCCTGGGGAAGCAGATCCAGACTTTTCCTTACACAGGGGCACGCCACGCCAGGTTAACTGGAAGGTTCTGGTTGATGGAACCATGAGTGGTTATGGTCTTGGCAACAACAAAGACCGTTCAGACTCTCCCTTTCCTGTGATTATGGGGACAGGAGGTACTAGTAAGTTGGTCACACAACAAGAAGAGGGGCCAAAAGAGTCACACTGATTTCACATCCTTAAGGAGCAGAGTCCAAGCTCCAGTGCTGAGTCGTATATGGTAATCCTGTCCTGAGAGCTGCTGAGCATCACCACTGACTTTCCAGTCTACTTTCGGTGAGATCTGCTTCCTCATTTCCAGGTCGACTCCTGCCTTCTCTTATTAATAACCTTATAATAACTCCTGTGCCTTGTTTTTAAAGGTAAGGGAGCCATGAAATGATTCAGATGTCAAATTCCTATAGAGCAGGAGAGAGTCTCTCCTGTGACACCTTGGCAGAACTGGGCATGTAGAATGTTCTAGTGAGGGCTGGTTGACTAATTGATTGAGTTAATTGGATTGAGTTTAACAAGATATAAAACTCTTGATATCTGGAGCTGCTTCTTCTTCTAGTGTCTTCCAGAGAGAATCTAGCCTAGACGTGGGCATATAATAAGAGCTGTACATTTATATGACGCTTGTGGCCTGAAGGACTGACTCTAAAGATCTGGATTCGTTTGTTAGCAGGTGCTGCTACAGATTGGCCAAAAGAACATAAGGAATTTTATGAGCCATCTGGTCTTAATTTGTGTCTCTAAAATAATGCTGAAAATGACAATTCCATGCCAACCTTGACAGGTGATGTTAGAATCAAGCTTTTAAAGGCTCCCCTCCCCAGGCAGAATTGGTTTAGCATTATACCAAGAAGCTTTATGTCGATTCAATTATTTGAGCTTCACACAAATCCTGAGAAGTAGTTATTATAATTACCTTCATCTTAGAGATGAGGAAACTGAAACTTGAAGAAGTTACGAGAGACACTGGCCAAGGTCTTACTCACATAGTACATGGCGAAGCAGAGATGTGGATCTCGCCTTAGTCCTGGCGAGATAGACACAGATTGATAGACACAGATTCTGGCTACTCCCCAGTCACCAGTGTTCTTTTAGCTTCCAGGAGACCTAAAATGTTGGAAGGAATGAAATGTGGTTCTAGGGAAGAAAGATGAGAGTCTGAGCACTCATTCTTCCATTGAACCAAATACCTCCATGGCTGAGGAAACTCATGTAGATCAGGTTGGTACCTCATCATGTTGGTAGCCTTAATCAATGTTCATCAATGACTTGAAGGCTGGATATGGAGGCCATGATAAAACACAAAGCTTTATGACTTGAGTCTCTTAACATTATTGCAGATCAATTAAGAATTAGAACTCATAGAAACAGAGTAGTTGGAATCCCCTTCCAAACCTCTCAGGGTCTTCAATAAACAGTGAATGGAAAACCCACCAGCTAAACAATCCAACTGCTAAACAATCCATTTAGTTCTGAGACTCTGAAAGAGCTCTGGGGTCATTGTTGTCTTGGAATATCACAACACATTTTTTAGGATTGTAAGGTAATTCAAAGTAGACCATAGATAAGCCATAACAAGACCTGTCCCAATTTGTGAGAGATGGAAACCATGAGGGAGAGGCGAGTATTAGCCCAAGACCATCACAGATTCTTGGAAGCAGGCTCCTTGTTGAAGGGCTTGGGGAGTAGGAAGTAGGGGGGGGCATAAAATAGCTTCTCTTTTCTCTACTGCGCCTGTGTTACTGAAAAGCCAGCAGACTGTGGGATGCTATGGGGGCACCAAAGGAGAGGCAGCAGGATTCATGGGATCTGGAAATGAACTGACCTGTCTGCCTCAGACTTGGCTTGACTCTTGATGAGGCAGCAGCCCCTTCACAGAGACAGGGGGTGGTTGATTGTTTCTCCTTTTGTTCAAAGTTGGGTGAACTTTGCCTCAGTCAGCAGCGGGTGACAGCGTGAGCAATGCCTTCATGAAGACGTCTGACTTAGCTAAAATTAGTGCAATGTAATCATGACTTCATGTTGCCCAATATAATCCATCTTGTGAAGAGAGGGGATGATGTTTTTCAAACGGTTTTTAGCAGCATCATCAAAAAGAACTTGTAATCAACTCTCAATCATCCCTCCTAAGGGAGAGAAGCAGAGTGTGGATGATACAGATGACACACAACCCTGGAATCTTTTACATTTGGTTTTGATTAATGTTTGCATTTCATCAGCATGCAGGTGTTCCTAATGTTCTCAGAATTGGGATCATTTCAGGTTCAACACTGAAGCCATAAAGAAGACCAGAAGTATCTCTACAGACCTGGAAAGGTGGAGAGCGTGGTTGGATTGGAGGCAGAGGGATAGGATCCTTCTCAGCAATGACAAAAACAATGCTTTACTTGTTATGATCACGTAAAACACCACCCCATAAACAGAGTGACTTGCCCTTCTCCTATTGCAGGGATGGCTAAATGTTCTATTTTAAATTAACCTATGCTAGATTTCAGGGGATAAAGTATAAATAAAGTATAAAGAGATAAGAAATTGTCTTCATGGCGATGTTAAGGAAATGAAACAATTTTTAAGTCTCACAACTTTGGTTTTGAATGGCATATATGTATATATATATATATATATATATATATATATATATATATATATACATATATTGGCTTTTTTCATGCTCTGGTAGTTTTCTAATGAAATCAGTAGTCTTATTATTATTATTATTTTAAAATTTAATTTAATTTTTTCAGTGTTCCAAGATTCATTGTTCATGCAGCTGTCTTATTATTTATACTCCACTTTCCCCAGTCTCTTCACTCTCACACTAACTAGGAGACAAGAAACAGGTATGAGGATGAAAACTGGGGTAAAGATATAAACTGCCTTGCTCTGGCCCCCCAGTGGCTCATGGCCTTTGGTAGGGTCAGCATGTTGTAATTGTGTGAAAAATGTAACTATAGAAGTTTGGATACAATACAGAAACAGAAGCACAAAGAAAGGAAGTTACTTTCTGGTAAGCTAAGGTCAAGAATCACAGAAGTGAGCAAAGCCTTCAGGGCAGTAGTAGCACCTGAGTTGAACTTATTCATTCAACACTCAGTAGCTGTTTATTGAGCAATAATTATTATGTTTCAAGTCTGTCCCAGACTATATCCTGGAGATTCAGCAGCAAATAAATAAGCAAATGATAAATAATAATAATATCAGTGAACAAGCAAACAATAATAAATAACAAGAAGTAAATATTTACTATGTTTTATACTCTTAAGGGCACTCGAGAAACATAAAGCAGAAAAGGGAGATAGGGAGTCCAGATGCAGGATGGGTAGAATATCAGAGGGTAAATTTTGATCCTTATGAAGATGCTACTTTTTGAGAAAATCATTTTGGTGGTGACACCAAATGTCCTGATTAAAATGCAAAATCTTTGTTTTCTGTACTCAGAAATATGTGTAACAGACACTCCTGATTCTTACTCAAAATCTAACTCCAATTTATTTTTGGTCAACTTTCACTTTTGACCTAATTCTTTTTTTTCTTTTAGGATTTTATTTATTTGATAGAAACACAGCGAGAGAGGGAACACAAACAGAGGGAATGGGAGAAGGAGAAGAAGGTTTCCCGCAGATCAGGGAGACTGATGTGGGGCTTGATCCCAGGACCCTGGGATCATGACCTGAGCAGAAGGCAACCGCTTAACGACTGAGCCACCCAGGTGCCCCATCGACCTAATTCATTTTTGTATTATTTGAATTTCTTACAATTATATATGTTATTATATCCAGAGAAACGAATATATTTATTTAAAAAATTTTTTTCTTAAACCCTGAGACTGGGTTGGCTTTTTAAGGACATTAGTTGTTATTCCCTAAACCATTATTATAAAGGAAGTTAATTATATGAAATATGATATTTCATATTAGAGTAGTACTTACAGAACAGTACTCAACTGAGAATTTCCCCTGGGCTGTCTGGATCTAAGAATAATATTTTGGCTTGGATATCCTCCCACCAATGTGTAATGTGTTACTCAATTAAATCAGGACATCTGTAAGAAAGTGGTGTGCACCAAATGTGAAAGTAAATACCATATCAAGCAAAAGAAATATATTTACTAATTGAAAGTACCAACTATGATCATTGTAAGTTTGAGAAAATTAGAGAAAACCAATGAGTTCTCAAGAATTAACAGATACTATGGGGCGCCTGGGTGTCTCAGTCGTTAAGCGTCTGCCTTCGGCCCAGGTCAGATCCCAGGGGTCTGGGATCGACCCCCCCATCGGGCTCTCTGCTCTGCAGGAAGCCTGCTTCTCCCGCTACCATTCCCTCTGCTTGTGTTCCCTCTCTCGCTGTGTTTCTCGCTGTCAAATAAATAAAATCTTAAAAAAAAAAAAAGAATTAACAGATACTAGATGGTAGCTACACTCGCGGTGGGCATGGAGAAGTTAAATTACTGTGTGGTACACTCGAAA
>CM053618.1:8275425-8334494 GCA_028646535.1 Procyon lotor | reverse complement strand
AGAATCCTTGGGTTGATGCTTTCTTTTAACAATTACCAATACTGATGCCTATGCTGTTAGATATTAACAGGAGTGATTCAATTATACCTTCGTTGATTTACATAGTATGTGAATGTTTCTTAGCAAGGGGGGAAAACTGTCCCTAAATGGAAGACTTTCACTCAGGAATTCCAAGAAATTGTTGTCCACGAGCTGAATAAGATCTGCAGATTCTCAGCAAAGACGTCCGTCACTACTGCAATTGCCCTATCTTTAGAAGACCTTCTCTGGCACCTTGGGGGAGGGCTGTGACGCCCAAAGACACGTCATGTGCTGGGTGAAGTTTGGCTTTCGTCAGTTGCTCTCTCCCCGGTCACCTCTGAGGGTGCCAGATGGCTTATCTCCTCGTGGAGTGGCGGCCCCAACGGCGGGTTGCAGGTCACCCCCGCTTATCACCACTTTACATGGCTTCTCCAAGCAAATGGTGAGCCCTACTTGACTCTGGGGTGAGAGCCCTATTGATGATTAACTTCAGGCAAACATCTGGTTGTCATTACCAGTGGCAGGAGACCAGAGCGGGGCGCTGTCCGGGCTGGTGTGGTCACCTCACAACCATCAGGACGAGCTATAAAGAAAATTTAACATATCCTGTAATTACAGTCTGCCCAGCGCAGAGGGACTGAGGAATCTGCAGATCTGATTTCAGGCCCAGAGGAAAATGTTTATTGTATCTGTTCCACACATTTATTTACTCAGAGGTCGAGAGGCCTTGCTGAAATGCAAGTTACCCTGGCCCGGCTGCTCCTGCAGGGGCCGAGCGCCTTCTTGTTTAGGTCAGGAAGCTCCAGCGTGGCTCCAGGCCTATGGTCTCTTAATGCTTTTACAGGCTTTGGAATTTGGGCAGATGGAAATGGATGGGGGTGATCTTGTCTGGAATAAACAGTTCTCACCCACCACAGTATGGCATGCCCTCCTTGGGCGCCCCCCTCCACCTTCTGGTGTTGCCTCCAGAGGCTTCCTCAACCGCTCACTCCTTCTTGCTCTCTAGCTGTGGGGATTGAGTCCATGAATTAATACTTACTGCTCATCCATATGTGCTAGGCATGTGCTAGGCATTTTCCTCACATTTTCTCTTTTCTCATCACAACTCCCTGTGAGTCACGCGTTGTTTTACTCATGAGACTAAGCATTGTTGATTTGAAGGGAGTAATGGCCTCTTTCCTGACATGATGGTGGAGAGAAACCTCTTCGTTGGCACCCAGAGTGGAGGGATGGTCATGAGCTTATGTTTAGGGTCTTTCTTTGTGGACTTTTTGACAAAGTGAGCTCAGAGGTAAGAGCTGGAGAAATGGATTGACAAATGCCAGGACTATCTTGAGATAGGAGCCATGAAAATCCAGTAAACTAGAAACCCTTGGCTTCAGGGTACTAAACTCTAACACAGACATGTGTGTGGAGAAATAGGTGTAAACCTATTTGACACAGAAGGGCGACCATGGGAATCAGGCAAAACTTCACGTGGGTTGATCATCTGAGAGGAGCAGTGTGTGAAGGAGGAGGTTGGGCAGGGATGGTTTTAAAGCTCTGAAGAGGAGATGGGTTGAGTCTTTGGTTTTTGTTTTTACCTTCTTTCAAACCCCACATCCCTCAACTCAACTCTCCTTTCTCCCACAGAATGCAAAAAAGATTGCATGCATATTTTCAAACAAGAGTTTAAATGGCTCGTGTCAAGGAATATATTTCTGAAGAGGAAATTTCATGCATTAGCAGGTTGATTAGGGAAGTTTGGGAGTAGACGGTGTCCTAACTCACAGACAGGTTAACCGCTACAGAGACACTGCCCAGGAGGAAGTAAGATCTGGAAGCCCTCCAGTGGGTGAGTGGGCAGGCACTGGAGAGAGGCCACACTGTGGCTTCTGAGAAAACACACCCTTGGTCTAGTTTTCCATAAACTGGGACATGAGGCAGGCTACCAGGTGGGGACTCAAGCTCAGTTATCAGCATCACAGCTAAGAAAGGGCTGGGGCAGTATTCCTTCCCTTACATCTGGGGACAAGGACAGGGCAAGGCAAGTTCCGGGAGGACTGACTTGATGCATAGCTGGGGCTTCTTCAATCATTCTTGGTCAGAGATCAGCCTGAGGGGGAAGGCCAAACAACCAAAGGTGAAGGAGGAGGAGGAGAGCTGAGTGGGCTTGGAGCTAGGCAGGTCCACCACATCTGCACTTTCAAGATCACTCCTGACAGGCTTTGCCTTTTCTACCTCCGGCCTTTTCAAAGAGAGCAATGTTGAGTCATTGGAGGGTTGGCATGCATACCTCTGGACATATCAAATGGAGCAGGTGCATGAGACAGCGGGTGTTTGGGAAAGTAAAGTGTTCTCTCAACTTTGTCTCTTTCATATTAGTTATCGTGAAAACTCCAGAATTCTTGAATATTTGTATATAAGTAAACAGAAAATCTAAGCAGAAAATCCGTAGTAGGTGCTAAAAATAAGTAATAATGATGTTCTCTTATGCTTTAAAATTCTTCACATTAAGGAGGCTGATGTAAGAACAGATAGAAGGACATTTCTTATCAATCAGTACTAGGAGATTCTGACTAAACATGATGTTTTTTTCCTGAAATCCCACTAAAGTGATGACAAAAGAACAAAATCTGGAAACTGGAAAATGAATAGACCAGTGTAAAAGGATGCAGCATGGAGAACGTTGAAAATTAAATGCCTGTAGGCAAGAAGACCCATTAAAAAAATGAGTGCAAAATCCTGGGGGGAGTCCCAAGTGGAAGGCTGCAGTATGAATGAAGAGCCCCAGATCTTCCTCACCAACCTTGGAAGCCAGGCTCCTATTTTCCCCTAATTTCTAGACCACTGACTGTTCATTCTCAGGAAAGGCAGAGAAAGGCCCTAGATTCACGCATACCAGGCATAGCAGAGGAATAGGGCATCATGCAGAAAACAGGAGGATTAAGGAAGGTTTACATACCAACCATTGATATCCGCAGCTTCCTTTTCTGAGGCAGCTTTTGGAATGTGGATAGTCAGTGTTATACCCTCCTAGCAGAAGACTGGATGCTTTGTCCTTAGGAAAACTTGTTAAAGAGAGAAGATCTAAAGACATAATCAATTAAATGTTCCCCAAGGAATAACCAGATCTCCACCTATAATAAAGTTCACGATTGAGAAGATTTCCAAACAAAAAAACTTCTAAACAATGCTACTACTTCACTCTTAAATAGGAATGAATAATCAAAGATCAGCAGGCATTTGAGAAAAGCCTCTAAGATGAAAATAGAGACTAAAAATTAAAGAGACTAGAAACTAAAACAACAACAACAAATAGGAGATGAGTAGAGAAAGACAATGCAAACAACCAAAGCACACTTAAAAATAAATCTCTCTAAAATAATATCCACAGAAATATATAAAAACATATTATGATGAAAGAATAATATTCTACTTAAATCAGGTCATACTCAGAGTTATCATGGCATCAGTTTGCTTCTCAAAAGCAAACTGGAAGTCAGAGCATAGTGAAGCATGGACACAGAATTCTACACCCAGCCAAACTGTCAGCCCAGGGTGAATGCAATATAAGGACATGGAAAGTCTCAAAAAATTATCTCTACGTTTTATTTACTTGTCATCCATCGATGGACATTTAGATGGATTCCACGTATTGGTTATTGTGAATAATTCTACAATACACATAGGAGGGCAAATAACTCTTCTAAATCCTAGCTTTAATTCTTTTGGATAAATATCCAGAAGTGGAATTGCTGAATCATAAGGTATTTCTATTTTTAATTTTTTGAAGAATCTCCACACTCTTTTTCAAGGTGACTGGATTGTTTTACATTCCTACCTACAGAGTATAAGGGCTGCAATTTCTCCACATCCTCACCAACACTTAATTGATTTCATTTTTGATAATGGCCATCCTGACAGGTGTGAGCTGGTATCTCTTTGAATGAATGTTTCTCCAAAGAAGATATACAGATGGCCAACATATACATGAAAAAATGCTCAACATCACTAATCATCAGGGAAACGCAGATCAAAACTACCATGAGATATTGCCTTACCCCTGATAGGATAGCCATTATAACAAAACAAAACAAAACAAAACAAAACAAAACAAAACAAAACAAAACAAAACAATCACAAATGTTGGCGAGGATGTGGAGAAGAAGTTGGAATCCTTGTACACTGTTGGTAAGAATATATTTTTAAAAATAATAACCATTTTCTATGCACCAAATGTTTGTGTCTCCCCCAAATTCATATGTTGAAGCCTAAACCCTAAAGTGGTAGTCTTTGGGATATAATTGGATTATGAGGGTAGAGCTCTCCTAAAAGGGATTAATAACCTTGTAAAAAGAGGAGGATACACGGTATCTGTTTTCTCTGCCATCTGAGGATACAATGGGATTTAGCCATCTGCAAGCCAGGAAGTGGACTCTCACCAGATACTAGATGTTTCAGCACCTTGATCTTGGGCTTTACAGCCTCCAGATCTGTTAGAAATACATTTTGATTATTTAAACTCTACACAATCTATTGTTGTAGCTGCCCAACTGACTAAAATATCATCCTAACAGTTGTGAAGGGATACTACATGGTGGTTTTGGTTTGTATTTCCCTGTGGAGTATACATACCATGGAGTATTAGTCATCCTTAAAAAAAGGAAATTCTGCCATACGCAACAATATAGATGGCCTTTCAGAACATTATGTTAAACGGAAACAGAAGGGCAAAGACTGGATGATTCCACTTATATAATGTATCTGAAAGAGTCAAACACAGGCAGAGTGTAGAAAGGTAGTTGCCAGAGGCTGGGGGAGGGGGAATGGGGAGTTGCTGTTCAATGGGCATAGGGTTTTAGTTATGCAAGATAAGTTTACAGATCTGCAGTACAACATTGTTCCCATAGTTATCAATAGTATATTGCACACTTACAGATTTAAGAGAGTAGATTTCATGTTAACTATTCTCACCCACAATTAAAAAGAAAAAAGAAGAAAGGAAAAAAAAATGATCTCCAAGGTCCTTTTCACAGGAAGTTATTAGAAATGAGTAACCCAAGAAAGCAAACAAGGAATTCAAGAAATATGGGAGAAAGGGCATTCCAACATAATAGTGAAGGGAGATTCAACATTGAAGCAATTTTACAGATAGAAAGAAAGCAATCAGCCCAGATTGAGCAGAAAGTTAGAAGGCTCCAGAAGGGTGATCTTTAGCAAAAAATGTGAAATAGATGACCTAAAACGTTTGTCTGAACAAATTGACAATTTCAAGGAGAATTAGTGATAAATACATAGCATACTAAGGAAAAAAAATGAGGTAATTATTAACTCGAGGGAAACAAAATTATTCAGAAACGAAATATAATTATAGTGTACTAAATGGCTCTCCTGTGACTAATATTAATATATTCATAATAATATAAAAGCTAAGTGTTGGTATAATGAGAAAATGTGGTATAACTACAGAATTAGTTTCTTATTTAAATTTCTCTACATCCTCACCAACACTTTTTTGAGAATGGCCATCCTGACAGGAGCTCCAGATTCAGTAGTCTAAAACAACACCCTTTTATTAGCTTACAATTCCATAGGTCAAATATTCAGGCACAGAGTAACTGAGTTCTCTTCTCATGGTCTCACAAGACCCAAGTTGGGGTGTCAGCTGGCCTGTGTTCCTTTTTGGAGGATCTGGGGAAGAATCTGATTAAAAGTTTATTCAGATGGCTGGCAGAACTAATTTTCTAGTGGCTGTCGGGTTGAAGTCCTTGTTTTTCTGCTAGTCCTTGGCTCAGAACTGTTCTCAGCTCCCAGGGGTCCCACCTTCCCACACCAACACTTCACAACAGGGGTGTTTGCTTTCTTCCAGGATGGCAGGAGTCTATCTAACTGTCTCCCTCTTCTGCTCCTGGCTGGAGAAAACTCTATACTTTTAAAGGGCTCATGTGATTAAGTCAGACGCACTCGGATAATCTACCTTAAGGTCAACTATGCCATATAACATAACCTAATTATAGGAGTAAAATATATACTTTTTCACAGTACTGGGAATTACATCAGGTATGTATACCATGGGCAAAAAAATCTTGGGGAACGTTTTAGAATCTTGTGTGTCACAATTATATTGGGGGAGGAGGAATGAGTTGGCAAGTGAAGGGGTGGTGATGATGATTAAGAGAGATGAAACATCTTCTATTGTAGAATGAAAGTGGGTAAAGCCTAGAGTGGAGAATAAAACAATATCCATGTAAGTATGTTATTGAAAATATATAAGTACTTACCTATAGGAACATCTAAAAAGTTGGGGTGCCTGGGGGGCTCAGTTGATTAAGTACCCAACTCTTTATTTTTTATTTTGTGAGATTTTATTTATTATTTGGGAGAGAGAGAGAGAAAGAGAGAAAGCAGAGGAGGGGAGGAGCAGAGGGAAAGGAGAGGGACAAGCAGACTCTGCACTGAGCATGGAACCCTAGGCAGGGTTTGATCCCAGGACCCTGAGATCATGACCTGAAGCTTCAAATCTTGACTTTGGTTCAAGTCATGATATCAAGGTAGTGAGTTTGAGTCCTGCCTCTGGCTCTGCACTCAGTGGGGAGACCGCTTGGGATCGTCTCCATCTCCTTCTGTCCCTTCCCCTCACTCATGTGCGTGGGCATTCTCTCTCTGAAAAATAAATAAATCTTTAAAGAGTAAAAAGTAAAAAGTAGACTTCAGGGACAGGGTGGCATGGAACAGAAGGCTGCCATTTTTCATGGTGTGCCTCGAGGATTGCTTTATTTCCATTAATCTAAGACTCTTTGTACAATGCATCCTGACTTCTGGGTTGTTAAAATGTGAAAGATGCAATTTGCCTTACATTACTATATATAAGTTTACATATCTAAACACATACCCACACACTGATGAAAAGAAAAATTA
Organism: Procyon lotor; assembly: GCA_028646535.1. Classification (NCBI taxonomy): domain Eukaryota; kingdom Metazoa; phylum Chordata; class Mammalia; order Carnivora; family Procyonidae; genus Procyon; species Procyon lotor. The sequence continues at coordinate 8,327,573 of CM053618.1, read as the reverse complement.
GAAGCAAACCAAAATCAAAGTTAAGGAATAGTCTCTGTTTGGGGTGAGTTAGGGTGTTCTGGTCTGGTGCAGAATGTAGGGCATGTGAGAAAACAGTCTAAGACACTCTGTGGCCATCGAATAAGTCCTTCTTATTCGATGAACATAAATAAGCAATAGAAAAGTTGAAGAGTGATATTGACCAGATGTATAAACACATAACCATTTCCCATGATTAAAAATCCTTGTTTTGCCTTAACTAATAAATCCAAACTTAAGAAAAAGTGTGAATGTTATTTTACTTTTTAAAAAGATTTTATTTTTAAGTAATGTCTATATTTAGTGTGGGACTCGAACTCATATCCCTGAGATCAAGTATCTCATACTCTACGAACCAAACCAATGAGGCCCTGAGAAAGTATGAATTTTAAACCATAATAGAATATATTTGGTATTACCTTTGCATCTCTCTCTATCATCATCTTTATTTATTTATTTATTTACTTACTTACTTACTTACTTACTTACTTATTTTTGCATTTGTAAGCTGTGGTCAGTCTCTGTGTGAGGAGTTAGGATAAGATGGTGGCAGTATCTTTGCCAACAGGGAACTAATAGTCTAGCAGGCTATGAAAAACTGGAGAAAGTCTATAATGAGGCCAAGTCTGCCAGAGTAGGGGAAGCAAGTGTGATATGGTTGGAACAAAGAGTAAGTGAAGGACAGCTGTAGAAAATTGAGTTGGCAAAGTAATATTTTTCAATCATATTTTATATTTTTAAAGATTTTATTTATTTATTTGACAGAGAGAGAGAGAGATGACAAGTAGGCAGAGAGGCAGGCAGAGAGAGAGGGGGAAGCAGGTTCCCTACTGAGCAGAGAGCCTGATGAAGGGCTCAATCCCAGGATCCTGAGATCATGACCTGAGCTGAAGGCAGAGGCTTTAACCGACTGAGGCAACCAGGTGCCCCTTTATTTTATATAATGATTGATATCTTCATATTTTCTTTGATTAGCCCTGCTTTAACTACCCAATTCATGAAAATGTTCACTGCTAATATATCCAAGTTTCTCTGACTAGTGGCATATTTATATCATCAGTTTAGAAGTTTAAGGCTAGTTTTATTTCTATTAGTCACTCTAATCATTTCCTACTTCTTTGTAATGGTAGATTTAATATTATCAGTATTCTCTAAAGCCTTCTGGGGAGGCATTTATTTTTATTGTGTAATGGTGAATGATGATAACAATAAAAAAAGAATAAAAGGCTTTTATATTTTCCATGCAATTATCATTTCTGGTGTTCTTCATTTCTTTGTGCAGATCCAGATTTCCATCTGGTTTCATTTTCCTTCTGTGTAAAAATGCAGAAGGAAAATTGTGGTGTGAGGAATTCTTTCAGCTTTTGTGTGCCTAGACAAGTTTTTTAAAAAAGATTTTATTTATTCATTTGACAGAGAGAGACACAGTGAGAGAGGGAACATAAGCAGGGGGAGTGGGAGAGGGAGAAGCAGGTTTCCCACTGAACAGGGAGCCCAATGTGGGGCTCAATCCCAGGACCCCAGGACCATGACCTGAGCCGAAGGCAGAAGCTTAACCAGCTAAGCCACCCAGGTGCCCCCCTAGTCAAGTTTTTATTTCACCTTTAGTCTTAAAAAATATTTTTTCTGGATACAGAATTCTAGATTGACAACTTTTTTCTTTCTTTTTTTTTTTTTTTTTTAAAGATTTTATTCATTGGACAGAGAGAAACACAGCGAGAGAGGGAACACAAGCAGAGGGAATGGTAGCGGGAGAAGCAGGCTCCCTGCCGAGCAGAGAGGCCGATGCGGGGCTCGATCCCAGGACCCTGGGATCATGACCCGAGCCGAAGGCAGACGCCCAACGACTGAGCCACCCAGGTGCCCCGACAACTTTTTTCTTTTAGTAATTTAAATACGTAGCACACTGTCATCTGGTATGAATGGTTTCTAATGAGAAATCTGATGTCTCTCTTTTTTGTGTGTACCCAATTTCTTTTGTCCCCCTTCTGGCTGTGTTTAAAATGGTCTCATCATCAATGTGCTTTGGAGTAGTTTTTTTTTTTTTTATGGTTCTTGGTGCCTGGGCCTCATTGAGCCTTTTGAATTTGTTAGTTTATAGTTTTCATCAGATTTGGACATTTTGGTTATTATTTTTTCACATATTTATTTGGTCTCACCTTTTTCTTTTCTTTTTTTGTGACTCAAATTACACATCTATGTGGCTCCTGGGAGTTAATGCACAGCTCACTGATCCTGAGTTCATTTCTCTTTAGTTATTTTTCCCTATGTTTCATTCTGAATACTTTCTATTGCTAGATGTTCAAGTTCATTAACTTTTTCTTCTTCAAAGACTTCTGAAATTCTTAATTTCACTAGTGTAATTTTTAGATCTCAGGCATTATAGTTCTCATCTCTAGAAATTCAAATTGTATTTTATTCACATTGCCCATGTTTCTATTTAACATGCTCAATTTTTAATTTAGCTCCAGATTTTTTAACCTCAGCAAATTAAGGATGCCTTGGCCTTTGCAGACTCTGAGCCCCAGGTCCTCAACCCAAGGAGACAGCATGGGAGATACTGTGTGCACATGGGTTTCCCTTCCTCATGCTGCAGCCTGGAAACTCTCTCTACGAAGTCAGTTGAGCAGTTGCTGAGCTCACTTTGTTTCCTGTTTCTCAGAGATCATTTTCCTTTATCACATGATGCTCAATGTTTCAAAAATTATTGTTTCAGGTCTTTTGTTTTCTTTATTAGTTGTTTCATGTGGGAAGGCAAACCCAGTTCTTGTTACTTCATTTTAACTGGAAGCAAAAGTCAACTCATTATATTTAAATCACTGTCTGCTGGATTTTGGTAAAAGAAAACTGCTACCATTTCTTATAAAGCCAAATATCACTTTGGGATGGTTCAATCCTCCCTTAAATGTTTAGCTTAAACGATTAGCTTGTGGAACTAATCAATTATAACTGATATAAATTGAAAAAAAATGTTAGAATTCATTTGAGGAAACTTCGACTTACATTCCATTTTTGCGGACTTGTTCTTCCCCTGTGACCTGTGCTGATTGGTGGGAATTATGCTATTTTTCAGTGTGTCCATGGGATTGGTGAATTGATTATTTTGAATAGATCCAAGTCAGCTAAAAATATTAAATAAATTGATTTTAAACATTGTGCTTTATTTAACTTGAGTTTTCATGTTTTGAACCAACCAAACAAAATGCTATTAGTGGTTTTCTCTAAAACCACTTTCTCTAAAACCAACCAAAAAACTTGACCAATATTTTAAATGATTGTCTGCTCAAGTCAAGGGGCCGGCCTGTTTTGTGTGTCTCAGATAGAGATGATAAAGTTATGTAGTAGGACTGTAACTTAAGGAAGAAAACTGAACGTCCTGAATGAAATATTCATTCTGTAAGTGATATGATTTAATATTTCAGTAACTGCAGCAAATATGCCCACCAATAGTATAATGGGTTTACTAGCAAAGATTAGATCTCCTGAGTGTGATCTCATTCTAGTGTTCCTCATGATCCTTTGGTTCTTAGACTTTGGCCTTTCTCTCTATTTCTTACGTTATTGTCATAAGGCTTTCACTATTTGTTTCCAGGTTTTGCTGATAAGGCTGTGGAAAGTTGTTAATAACATCTCACTTCTAAGCCTGACAGGACTTAATGTGTAGAGCTGCTCAACTCTGATCATGCTTTAATGAGTTGAGTGGTAAGTGTCAGACCCATCAGCGAGTGGATTTGATTTGCTCTAGGCAGATCCCTTGCATGGGAGAATAAGAATTGCAGTCATTGATACCTTGAGCCTGCCATAGTGGATAGGATGGCTCCCCTCTCTCTGTGAAATGAAGAGATGCTGCTATGTCTGTAATGTAGACAAAACAAACAAACAAAAAAACCCCAAAAAAACCACAAGCACCCTCTCCCTTGGAAAAAACTAAACTCCAATAGTTCCTACCTCAATTTTTGCCAGTCCTAGCTTTTTGCTTGTAGCTGGGTAGCAGGGCATATCTATAAATGGAATTGTGATGTACACACAGTTCTAATGGGGTTTTCCTTTTAGAAATTACTGAAATAATTTAGTTATGTTTGGGGGAAGTGACCTGGAAGAGTAATCCATTTAGCTAAATAACAAATCAAGAGGCTTCCTATGTGATTTTCAAAGTAAGAAAAGGAGGTGTTGAGACTTTGGCCCTTTGTTTTCATAATCTCATCTAAAGCATTGAATCTCAGCATCTGTTGTGTAAGGCACTTGATGGGACCCCTTTAAAAAGGAGGTAAATAGAACCTATGTCAGCTATGAGTTTTGAATTTATTATAACTGCTAAATTATGTCCATCTTCTCTAGGTACTAAGTGGGGATGAACAAGGCTATGAATACACTGGTAAGACTTCAAGATAAATGCCAGACATATCTGGAAAGTCCTTCAAAACAATCTCACTACTCCACTCAAACTATATAGAGGTAATCAAAAAAATCCCCTGGTTGTTAAAGTTTGATTTTCTGCAGATATAGAACATTTTTCTTGGCTTATCTGCCTGCTTTATCATTGTTAATTACTTTCTTCATCTTAAAACTTGGTTTTATAATGTCACTCTTTCTTGGCTAATTTTTAATTTTTGGTAGTTCTGTTCAGTTTCTCTTACAGATTTAATTTTATCTCCCAGGCCTAGGGTTCCTATCATCAGGCTACTTCTCTCACTACATATGTTTCCTTATTCCTATGAAGGTGATCCAGGGCTATGGCTCCAATAACTCCCTGTGCATGAATGACTCCTCCATCCATCTTCAGATTAAAAATCTCTCTTGACAGATTTCTACTGGCCTGAGAAAAATAAATCCACTTGGGAGTCCCATAGATGTCTCTAACTCAACAACGCTAAATCCGAACACTTCATATTTTGTTCCCCAAACCCACTTCCTTTCTTGGGCTTCATCACCTAGAGAATGATGCTACCTTTCATCAATTGCTCACAATAGAAACCTGAGAGTTACACTAAATTATTCCTTTTCCTTACCCCTACCCAGTCTCCAAATCCAGTAAGCTCTCTTAAAATCTCTCTCCTACTTCTCATCCTCGCCCTAATTTATAGAGAAGCAGGAAGATTACAATAGCTTTCTTCTCACTGATCTAAGACTTTTATTCACCTTCCTGGAAATTATCTCCCAAAGCCAGAGTTTTCTTTTCAACAAACAAATCTTAACTTTTAAAAGAAGGTTTTATTTATTTATTTATTTATTTATTTATTTATTTATTTATTTATTTATTTAGTTGAGAGAGAGAGAGAAGGAGAGAGAGAGCATGAGTGAGAGGAGGGGCTGAGGGGGAGGGAGAGGAAGAGGGAGAGAATCTCAAGCAGACTCCGAGCTGAGTATGGAGCCCCATGTGGGGCTCTGCCTCACGAGTGAGCCACCCAGGTACCCCACAAACAAATCTTATTTTTACTTCCCTGGTCAAATTCCTCAGTGATTCCTCTATCACCAAAACAAAACCTAACCTTTTCTTCATGATCTAGCCTCTTCTTACCTGTTCAACTTCTTCTACCATCATCTCCCTTGAATTTACTTTTAAGCATGATGTCTTACACATGATTTATAAAGAAACGATGAATGGATGAACAGCAGTCTTCCCAATAAATGCACCATACAATCTTCTATGTTTCTACACACATCCTGTTTTTCTGCTGTCTGGAATGCTTTTCTCCACTCCATGATACTTTCCTGGTACCTTCCATGATGCCTCCTCCCCACCAAGGTAGATGCTGGTGTTCCTCTTTTGCTTCTACAGCACTTAGTACTCATACTATCTCACACTGATTGGAGTTGGTCCTGGGTCTCAGTCTTAAAAGCATTTGTTTGCTTCCTTGTCTTTTCAGTAGACTTAAACTTTTGCCCGCTGGGGACCCTGACTTTCCCTCTTTGTGTCCCATAGGGCCTGATACAGTGCATATACATAATAGGTACTCAGTAATTATTTTCTGAGACAAAGCATGCTTTATCAATAATTAGAGATGAGAGCTTTTTTGTCCTTGTTTGGTAAATTAAATGAAACCAAAATTAAAAAAAGAAGAGTGACTTCTGGTGAGAAGCAGAGATAAATGGAAGCTACTTCCCTCTTGTTTAGTGCTAATGGGGGAGTGGAAGCAGATCTTCTGCCACTTCCTCTCACCAATCCTTAGAATCGCCACCCTACACTGACCATCCCTTTATTTCCTCTGCATCTTGTCTGTCTTTGGTTTTGGGGGAGAAGATAAGGAGAAGATGAGAGAGAAGAACTGAGATATCTGGAGGGGTTTCTACCAAGTCAAAGTGGAGGAGATTTACCACTTCCAAAGGGAGAGTGGCCAGAGTGTCCTCCTCATTCCTGGGCTTAAGTACTGTGTGTGTATAACTTAAAACAGAAAGGTTCTTGTCTTGATCCAGTAAATGCTGCCTGGGCCTGGTGATCTGATTTGCAGGGCTCAGTGGAGAAGGAAAATATGGGCCCCTTGTTAAATATTTATGAAGAATTTTAAGGTGGTGACGGCAGAGCATGAGAACAAGGGTGGGACCCTTCTGAGTTGGGGCCCCGTGTGCCAGGCACACGTTCACACTGATGAAACCAGGCCTAGAGTTTCTTGATGGAGGTTTCAAGGACTGGGTTTGGGTGATGTTTCTTTCCCTTATTTGTTTATCTGCAAGTTTCTATGAAATCTTTTGCATATTCAAAAAAGGATAAATATAAATATCAAGGTACCCATCACTGGCTTAAGAAATGTGTGGTGACAAATAAATTTGAAATGCTTTGTGTATCCTTTGCTCCCAGAAGTAGCCCATGTTCGGATGAACCACAAGAGGTTATCATTCCTGTACATGTCGATATTTCTTTTTTTTACTATGTATCCCTAAGAAAGATGAGTTTTAAAGTGATGCAGGGGGAATATTTCCTGAAACAAATCCCTGAGCAAGGGATTAAATCCTGTGAGACCCAGGATTAACCAACTCCAAATCTGTGTGATAAAGGAATCCTGGTTTAGTCCTTTGCATTTTTATTCATTGTTTATATTTTCTTTAGCCCACATCTACCTCCCTTCCTGCCCTTTGTAGAATCTGTAAACAACCCTTCCTTTCTGCCAAATGTGTCTTCATCCATTTTGTTTTATATACTACTTGCTTCTTTTGTAAAACTAAGCATGAGCCAGGCTCCAGGCCAATTTCTTTTCTCGCTCATGGTTATCCTGGGTCATGGTGCTGGAGTTCAATGGGTCGGTCAAGTGGTTGCTTTGTAATATTTTAAGTTCAGCTGCATCTGGGGACTTGGAAAAGTAGGGTTCCAGGGAGACAGAATTAGTTGGAATTTTATATATATATATATATATATATATATATATATATATATATATATATATAAACTAGAGTGAATTGGATTCAGAGATGAATATTCAGCCAAGCCCACATTTGAGTATTATAAAGCAGGACTGTGAGGGGAGAGAAAGTCATGCTCAGCCATGCAACTCTGTGCAGGGATTAAGGCAGCAGGAAATGTGGTGAATATTTTGCCAAAAATGAGGGTGTGGCCTTTAGAGTGGGGGACTTGGAATCTGGGGTTGTCCCGCACGGTTATAGTAATTATAGTAATTAACAAATTAATAGTTTGCACATCCTCCATGCCTTCAAAAGCTTAAAACCCCTTCAAGCCTTGTACACCCTCCAGTTGAATATTGGAAACCTTGTGGAATTTTGCAATAGCAAGAAAGATGATTGCAATGGCTGGTTTTTCTGTCTTTCGGGATTTATCTACATGGCAGCAGCCACAGTTGGGTTAGAGCGAGGAGTTTGGGGATGGATTTTGGCAGGCCTTTGATCTGAATGGACTGAAATAAAAGAAACCAATGCACCCCTAATCGCCTGACCAGATACCTTACGCAGCACCATTCCAAGCTCATGTGAATAATATGGTCGCAAAATGCCAATAATAACCACCAGGATTTCCAGCACAGGGAGTGATTGGAAATTTGACTCATGAGCTGCCCCCAAAATCGCTCTGGCCTAATTACTGTTAAAAACAGATGAAGATAAAAGTTAACATGGCCCCAGTGAGTCATCTTGTCAGGACTCACATTACAGAAACAGCCATTCTGGGAGGAGAATTCTAAGGACAAAGTCTCTGAGAGTGGCCACAAACAATTGCAGAGAACCAGCCTGCTGGAAAAACCGGGGTCTGGATCCCAGGGACTTAGCACAAGATAACTGTCCTGTGGTAACAGTGGCTTTTCAATAGTCTTTTCCATTAATAAACATATGCCACTGCCATATGGAAATATGACCTACAGGCCTACTTCCTCCTCAAATAGAGCATTCCATATTGCAGTTATTTAACTTCTTTCAGAAATACTCTCTCGCTCTTCCTCCAGAAAGACTGTTCATAATGACTTGGGTTCACATGGAATGGGAGAGAGACGTGTGGAACAGGCAGCAGGAAGCCTTCTCTGAAACTGGTCCCTTAGTCTTTCCTGGGTAAGTAGTATTGCCCTCTTTAGAGATAAAGAAAATTGGGAACCAGAGATATACTACAAATCAAATCTTCCTCTATGCCTAGGGCTCTGTGATCAACCATGATATTCAACATGGCGGTGTCACGCCGGTGGTGGGGGGAAGCACAGGAAGTTTGGGTTTGAACCTTGACTTTGCCACTGTTATTTAACCTCTCTGGGCTCAGTCGTCTCATTGATCACTTGGGAATGATGACACTGACCCCAAAGCAATGGTGTCAGTTACTTTACAAAGGAACAAGGTCTTAGTAAGTAATTCTGTTCTATAGGAAAGGCCTGGAGGATGTGCTCTGGGTACAGATGGTCTGAAGTTTGATCCTGGGTGTGTGAAGGACCATGAGTATTCTGCTGACTAGCATGAGTTGTGTTTGCTTGTTTATATTCTCCTCATTGGTGTTCTCTGGGAAAGGGACAGTTTGTGAAAGCCCAGTTCTGATGATCCTTATCCTGAAATCTTCATTGTTTTCAAATGGGGAGTTTTCACTTCCTTAAAAGATTGATCTAAAAAAAAAAAAAGAGATTGATCTGACCTCACTCAATTTTCCTCCTTCCCCTGTAATTCCACACATAGATTCTCAGAATCAGAGAGATTCTGAAGCAAAAATATCTTAAATCCCATACCAACATTGTCTTAACTGCTAAAGAAAATGAAGACATACAATAAGGAATACAATATGGAATTTAGAAATTATGTAAAAGTGGAATCGATCATGATTTATTTGTAATAGCAACAGACGGGAGGTTAACCTAAATGTCCAATCATAAGGAATCACTTAAACAATGGAATCCTGTGCACCACTTAAAAATGGATGCAGAAAAACACGTCAGGTCATGAGAGAGTGTTAACAATATGTGGTGAAGTGAAAAAAAAAATCAATTTAACTGCAACATCAAAATATAAACATGATTTATACATGTATGATGAATTATGGATACTCTGTTCCTTTATGTTTAAAAAATGCATAACATAAAATTTATCGTCTTAACTATTCCTAAGTGTACAGCTCAGTAGTGCTAAGCATATTCACATTGTCAGGCAACCAATCTCCAGAACGCTTACATCTTTTAAAACAGTACCCATTAAACAATGACTGCTCCATGTTCCCTTGCCTACAGCCTCTGGCAACCACCATACTACTTTCTGTCTTTACAAATTTGTTGGCTTTGGGTCTTCATAGGGGCGGAATCATACAGTATTTGTTCTTTTGCCACTGGCTTATTTCACTTAGCATAGCATCCTCCAACTTCAGCTGTGATGTAGCAGGTGACATGATTTCCTTCTCTTTAAAGGCTGATCACCATTGCATTGCATGTATATGCCACATTTTGGTATTCATCTATGCACCGATTGGCACTTGGGTTCCTTTCACATCTTTGCATTTGTGAGTAATGATGCTATGAACTCAGGTGTGTAAATATCTCTTTGAGATTCTGCTTTGTTCTGGTCTATGGAATCCAGAACCTGTGTTTGTGACCAGGATGTTTTTCTGCCTCATATGTGACAGTCTCCTATAAAAAGAGCATATGCAGTTCGAGGTCAGCAGATGGGATGAGCACGGGACCTTGGATGTCAGGACTTCTGTCCCCCTTGGGTTCTTTTAGGCTTTGGCTCGGTATTTGTCCAGGAGTTCCTGTGGCCAGAGACACTGCTCCTGCTTGGCCCTGGCAAGTTCTCTGCTCTTTCTATGCCCAACAGGAAGAGGAACGGACGTCAAGGGGATGGGGATGGCTTTAGGCTGTCAGGTGAGCAAGCTGGTTCAGTCCTTCGGCAGAGGAAGCAGACCCTAAGGGAAAGGCAGGTTAAAGCAGTGACGCTTTATGGTTACTAATGAATTCCGTTTTATAGCCCAACTCCCTTAAATTGTCTTCCTGTGATTAATTCTTGTTCTCCTGGTCCCCTTGAGGCAGACAGTTGTTGATAGGGAGTGCTCAGTGTTGAATGAGTAAAACATCCTAATGCATGTTCTCTTCAGCCAGAGATAACCTTGCTTTAAACATGATGAATGCAACTTTTACGAGGGAAGATATCACCAAGAAGGGGGCCTGTGGCTTATGCATCAGACACTTGGGTATAAGCTCATTGCCTAGCAGCATTTCAATCTCAATCTCTCTCTCTTTCTCTCCTGACCATTTTGAATAACTTGATCTGTCACTGTCCCTAAAATGAGTGGATATAAATCACCCAACTGACCGCTTCGTTCTGGATTTAATCAACCCCCCTCCCCAAGGACTCCACACCTTATTCTTCCTCAGTGAACAACGAAAACAAAGAAGCAGCATTTCACAGAGCTTAAAAATCATTGACCTACACGCCATCGGAAAGGATTCCCTTTGGGGCCAGGGAACTTCAGTTTCCCTTCTGTGTGTGTGTGTGTACGTGTGGGTAGGTTTGCACAGGATTGGAGAGAGAGGAGGGAGGTTTTTCTGGTTGGGCTTGTACACTTTGTGTCTCGACCCCAGTTGCCTTGATCCCAGACTTCTTAATTTTGGCCCAGGCCACCAAAATATATGGGACAGAACCGCCACGTCACCCATGGTTGTTATTTATAGGGATGTATCCCATCCCAAGAGAGCTTTAGCTAAAGAGGGAAGGAGGTGGGGGGGGGACGTGAGGCGCCTGGCACATGGGCAGAGATGCCCGTGTGACACGTGCCCACTTGATAAGAGAAAGAGAAAAGCCAAGCCAAGTTATTTTGTGTGTGAATAAATTATTCACACATCTAGTTTCTTCCAGCACTTACAAAGGTTCTTTTCCACTCTGTCAGAAGACTTCAGTTTAAAAGAGGAAAAAAAAATCTCTCTCCCAGAGCTGATAACCAAATAAAACCTTGTTATATTTTCTGTCTAATAAGCACAAGAAATTCCATAACTCCCTTGATTAAGCATATTATCCTTCTTCAGAAAGTCAGCTTGATTTATGCAAAAAGTGATTTGGACATACTTTCTCCGGCCATGGAGATTTCATAATTCCTAGTGTATGTCTGGAAAATCTCCTCTCGTCGAGTCCAAACCAAATTAATGTCTTCCAGAGTGACCTGAGGAATTAATGAGGTTTCTGCTGTCAGTTCTACCCATCCAAAGGTCAAGTAAATCATGGGCTGGCTCTCGGGCCGCTGTATTTTTGCTGCCTTTCTGACTCCACGTCCCATGATAACAAGGTTGCAGATGGCTTTGAAATACGGCATCACCGACACTCTCCGTCCATCTGCTGGGACATATTTTAGGCTCTGCTTCTCTTTCTGCTGTAAACTCGGCCTTTAATGGAGTCCGTAATTGCTGATAAATGGGGTATCAATGAAGTCAGTGTACTGGAGGTTCCCCCATTCTTTTCTGCTGATGTGTGCTATTTAAGTCTCCTCCGACGTGACTTAAGATGATTGTGTGCCCGGCTCTTTAATTCCGCAACTGGTGTTCTTGGCTGAAGACTCAAAGTTTTGTTTTTTGTTTTTTTTTTCCCCTTCTTCTTTTTGGAGAAGCTAAAGCTGGATGGTAAGAGGCTTTCCCGAGAAGCCGTGTTCTCTTTACCAGGAGAAACTTCACAACTTGTTGTAAGATGGTGCGCACAGCGCTAGTGGGAAGTTTTAGGAATTTTTTCTACCTCTTTTCCACTACCACCCGAGTGCAAGGACCAGCTTCTTTGTGGACCTCAACAGTGAAATAATTGGCAGGTTTAGAAAGCTTTGAAAGTGACTTAGCCTATACCCCTTTACTGGCGTGGCTGGTGTTACAGTGTTTGTCACTGAAACTTCATCACTGTTTTCTCCTTCTGGTTCTTTATTGATTATAAATGAGGATTAAAAGTAAAAGCCATGATTGTCTTCCCTCTTAGTTTCCATATTTGATTTTGCATTTCTCATGAATATCTGGTTGAATCGCAGCTGCTAACGAGGAAACAAGACAGACAGGGCTGGTAAATTCTTATATGGCGCCTTAGCCACATGTCCAGAGGAACCGGAAGCCTGCTGCTCCCCACTTATTCTTTCAAAACAGAAAAACCTAAAGTTCCCCGCTGACCCCCGGGTTTCGGCTACCAACCAGCCAGGTGGATACAAACACGTCCCGACGAGGAATGAGACATTAAAGCTGCAAGTGGAGTCCGAGTCTGCCTGATCTTTCAAACCTCCGTTTCCTGAGCTATAAAATGGGGATGGTCATACCTGCGGTCCTCACCGCAAACGTTTCGGAGTGTGGCTGCTGCCGCCGGCTAACGTTCCTCAGCACTTATTACGGGCCAACTACGGAGCTGGGCGCCTTCCCGGTATTACCTCACTGAACCCTCACAATGATTGCATAATGCCAGTGGTATCTTCAGTGCCACCGTTTTACAAACAAGGAGATAGCGACATTGATCAAAAAAGGAGGTTTATAAGAAATGTCTTACAGCTTTTGAAAAATGTTTTCAAAACACTTTTTCTTTTTTTTTCAAAACACTTTTTCATACGTCAGTTCCTCTTTCCTCCTCAAGAACTCTGTCAGGTATTTATTATTGCGTTTCTTTCACTGGAGTTTAGAGAGAGGACAAGAGGCTTTCTCGAGGTCACACAAGTCGGGAAGGGCAGTGCTGTGACTTGAACAGGACACACAGCGATTGTAAACACGCCTCAAAGGAAAAAAAAAAGCTCCATTGATCACACAATTAGATGCCCGTTTGTCATTGCTGTGATATAACCTATTAATACACGAGTGTCAAACAGCCTTGTCAGCCTCATATTTTAGATGAGACCATAAAACTAAGAATATGCCCAACTACAGCAGGCAAGCAAAGGATGACCGGGGGCAAGACGAGGTGGGGCTGGTGAGAAGATGTGGCAGAAGCTAGTGACCTAAGTGAGGAACTTTAGGGAATTTGGTGAAATTTGGGTCCGAGGTTGAGAGGAAACCCTGATGAATAATTTTGATAAAACTTTGAAAATGTCAGGCAGGCTAAACCTCTCTGGTGCTTCTTACCCATTTCTGATTTTATTCAGGTGGGAAATAGTTCAGTTTTTCTTCAGCTGTTTGTTTCCCATTTGTTGGAAACTGCTGGGCGGTAGGGGGGCTATTTCCATTTACAGTCAAACACAAAGCAGAGGGAAGATTAGAACTCACTTTAGGGGACCGAACTGGGAGAGAGATTGGCTTTTTCTCCCCCTCACGTCTTCAGCATTTAACACCCCGACTGAGACTCAAGTCTGATTTGCTTCCCCCTTGCAAAGAGCCAACTGGAAACTGGGTGTGGGCTTGTGGGTGTGGTGGGGAGAAGACAGGTTTTATTTCTCTAAAAGACAGTGGAATTGGCTGGGTGAGGGCAGGCCGTTAGAGTAGGAGGCTCAGAAATCTTAGCAGAGACTGGAATAAACGCTCAAGCAGACTTCGTGGGGAAGTCCTGAGTTCAGAGAGCTCTTTTCACTGCTCTCAACTAGTGCTAGCCAACCCTTAGCAAGTCGGTGGATGCTTGGGTCATGTTTTTTCACCGGGAAAGTGGTGGTGGGGACAGTGCTAGGTCACAGGAGTTGGTGAATATTTGATGTGATGACAAATGTGAAAAGGTTCACAAACTTGAAAGCATTGGTGGTTGCCGGAGGTGGTTGGTATTGAGGCTCGCCTCCCCAGTGTTTTGATATGTGAAATCAAGGGCAAATTTAAATCAAGGTTTCCCGCCCCCCCAACACAAGTGGGTCGGCAAAAGTGTGGAAGACCCTGGGTTGACAGTGGGTGGCGGTGGGAACGCAGCTGGGTTCTGGCCTGGCCAGAAAAAAGCAAAACACAGTTTAGCATTATCTAATTTCTTGAGAAGCACTACAGTAGATCCTAAAGCAGAGGTAAAAAGAAATGAAACGCCCAGAATTTTCTAGCGTGCTAACCACAGGCTGCAGGTGCCTGTCATCCTCACAGCTTGCTTCTAGAGAGTTCTCTTGCAGAGGCTGCCGTGTCCCCTCCCTTGCTTTGTGTAGGGTGTGTGTTATCAAACTGCCTGGTGGGGGGGGAGGTGACTGCTCTGGGCAAGCAGGTGACTTGTCCCACCTCCACCAATAACATCCCCAGCTCTGAGCCGCGAAGTCCTGACAAAGTGACTCGTAGCTCCCAGGAATGGGGTCTCCCAGTCGTCTTCTTGCATCAATGAACATTTGGTTTATGAGGCTGGTGGGCCAGAGATATGCTGGCACAGGGTCAAGAGGGAACTGCCACGTGTTTTGAGAGTGAACTCTTAAGAGGTGACATCTGCAGCCCACGCCCTACCATCTTCCCGTGGGGGCTGTGAAGTGTTACCGTCATTCCTACCCGACGGAGGCAGCAAAGACAATCGCACAGTGATATTGCAATAGGATTGTGCAATTGTGGTTTTTTTAAAGAGCAAAATCCACCTGATTTTGAGCATGGCTCTAGCCCAGGGCCTGGTTCAAGGCTCCAGTGGGGCCCAATTAGTGCATATTGAGTGAGTGGGGAAATAAACCAGGAAGGAAATCTGTTTCTGGAAGGGAAATAGAGCCTGTGGAAGGGCCCCCTTCCCAGCTTCTGGCTGGGAAGAGTGGTGGCCTTATCACGAGGAGGATGCTGGGGCCGGGACGGGGAGCGGTGTGGGGGGAGGATGGTGATCCTGTGGTCTCGGCACAAGGATTTGGGGCAGGGGCCGGCAAGCCAAGATAGGCTGCCCAGGGCCTGGGATGCTAGGCTAAGTAGTGTAGGCTCTGTTCTGAAGGCGGGGAGGAGCCAGCAAATGGGTTGTTTTGCTTTCAGCCAGAATGTGATGCGAATTGAGGTGTTGCTCTGCATCTGAGAGAGACAGGGAAAGACAGAGCGAGAGAGACAGGAAGAAAGTGAGCGAGGGAGAGAATGGGAGCTGCCCGTTCTGCAGGCCCCATCAGGGGTCTGGCAAGGACAGTAATCTAGGGGTTGTTTGGAGAAACCTTGGGGGAGCTGGGGGTGGATCATTTGCTCGAGATGGGCAGAGAGAGGCCGGGTCCCTACGGCAAACACAGGTGGCTCCAGCTCTGGAGTCTCGGCCCTTAGCTTGGTCTTGGGCTCATTACATTCCCAAGGAGACAAATGAAGAGAGAGTCACACTGTGGGTTACAGTTTCTGAGTGGCTGTCATGAGTGGCCCTCCTCAGCTGGGGGTGCCCGGAGCCAGAGTCGTGCAAGGAAGGGGCAGTTGCATCCGCTGGTGGGGATGGCAGGGGTGTGACCAGCCCCGTGGGCCTTGGCGCAGAGGCTGGGGTGGCACCCCCCATGGCTGGGATGCCCAGTACATGAGAGCAAAGCATCCATGTTGTCTCTGCTTCCAATCAAAACCCCCAGTAACCGTGGAGTTGCAAATACACAAGTGGTTTCCAAGTTTTGTGGGGGACGTTGGGCAAGAAGAGCAGTCTCTTGTGACATTCTTATATGTGTGTGTGCTTTCCTCATGGCCAGGGAATCTGGTTTTCCAACCATCTGGCTGGATAGGGATTAGAAAGTTAGACTTTAAATGTTACTGTGCAGGTCATGGATTAAGTGGCGACCAGTAGACCCTAACCGATGTAGGTTTAGGCTGTTACGAGAACAGGGAGTTCCTGATGGGTGTTGGAGGTACCCCTCCCCCCACTTCTGTCACCACTGGAGCCTCTTCCTCCCCCTTCTTCCCTCTGTCCCTGAGAATGACCTCATCTTCCTCGCTGTTGTCAGTCCTACGTGGATCCCCATGTGACTGGGCAAATAGAAGATGATCTTGTAATAATGCTTAATAATACCAGGTCCCTTCCAGGAAAGTTTCAAAATGAGAGAATTGGATGAGAAAAGCCATTGCCACATATTTATGGCCTTGAATGTGCTTGTCAAGATGCCATGTCCTCTTGCGCACCCCCCCCCCCAATTGTCATTGCAGTTTTATTCCACTTATTGAGAGAGTCATTTTGAGGAACCAACTGCTTCATTCTAACACATGCAGGCCAGGTCTGGTTAATTCCAGCAGGATGGGGCCGACCAGGGGAGGCCAGGGCAAGGGCTGACCTTGGCCCACAGGGCTGGGAAGGAAATGATTGGAGGAAATTAAGCCCAATAGGTAGAATAAGTGGTGATCTGGCAGAGACTAGGGAGGAGAAGGCATAGGACAAGGCAGCAGAGTCTAACCAGGTCAGGGGGCAAGGTTGTGGGAATCAAGTAGGCAGGGCATCCACACTCATGTTTGCGGAGACACCCCCCACCCCACAACCGTGTGCCGGGCCCTGCTAAGTGTTTCCTTGTGTTCTCTCTGACTTGGACAAAGAGCTGATGCTCTACCTAACTTAACATCGTGTAAGGCTTATAGCAACCTTTCAAGGTAGAGATCATCATTAACACGGTTTTGCAGAGGAAGGACCTCATGCTTTGAGAGATTGAGTCAGTCCCGGACCACGTGGTTAACAAGTGCCCGGGATGTAACTTAGACCCAAGGCTGACTCTAAAGGCTCTTCTTCATGGCACGTGACTGTCACCCCAGGGGGAAGCTCCAGCCCAGTTCTGATCAGTGAGGCTCCACCGGTATGACTGGGCAGCTACTGCCATGTGACAAACCGTCCATACCTGGGGCTTGCCTCGCCTGCAGTCCATGATCAGCCAGAGTCCCTCCTCGTACGCTCACACTTTTGGGTCTGGGCACACACAGCAACATGTGGGTACACTGTGGCTGGAGAGAACACTCTTATTCAGTCAGCTTCCCTGACTTTGCAGCTGGGTCTCTGGAGGTCCGGAAGGTGATGCTTAGGCTCTGGGACTACTCCTTAGTGAGATCTGGTTGCAAGAAACATCTGGTCTCCCAAATACCTTGTTCGCAGAAGTTGAGAAATACGTGGTGGTGGGCTGGGGAAGGAAAAGAGAAGAGGAGTAGGGCAGGGTGACAGGACCTTGGGGTTGCAAGCAGGAGGCAGGAGTCGATGGGAAATCATGGAGTCAGGGGCTAAAATAAGTTAGTCTGAGATTCACAGGTGGGAAGGGCAGGCAGCCCCCTGGACTTGTGTCCCCCAGGAAGTGCTCGGGTCATGTGGGTTTTGTGTGCCTTTTGTACAGAATGGGTCATGAATTAAGTTCTCCTGCCTAAAAGGTACACAGAGGTGTAGGAGTGGGTGCGTGTTTAAGTGAAAGGAGGAACCGAATTTTCTGCTGATGATGGAAAGGTCATGTTTCTATTGGTGTTTTCGTTACCCGAATGGCATTTCAGTGGTGATTTCTGGTGTCCTAAAAAGTTCTATCTCTCAAGAATAATCTTGCTGGAGGACTACTTCCTTCAACCTGAAACGTTTCCTCCGATCTCGGTGATTCAGGCTCTTGGGTCTCCTCACAGCCCTCTGATGAGCCCCTCCAGTTTTGGCATCACTTTGACTCCTTTTCCGTCAGCCTGTTCACTGAGAACTGAGCTCCACTGATTTCATTGGGAGCTACTGCTGTGTAACACGCCCTCCCCCCCGGATTTAGTGGCTTTATTTATATAAATATTTATTTTTTAATTCCAAATTTAGCGACTTTCAACAGTGACCATTTACTTAGCTTCCAAGTCTTGGGTCTGCAGAGCCGTTCTGCTGACCTGGGTCAGGCTCAGTGGATCGTGGTTGGGTCCCTCACTCCTTACCTACCTGCACTCAGCAGCCACGTGGGCGAGGGGCCTGGAGTGGGGTGCCCTCGGTTGGCGTGACTGGACTGGCTCCACATGGCCTGTGCCCTTCCATTGGCCAGCCCAGGCTTGTTCGAATGGTGGCAAAGTATTCCGACAGACATAGCATGAGTGTGCAAGGCTTCCTGGGGCCTGGGCTTGGGCCTCCCACAGTGTCACTTCTGCTGTATTTTATTGCACAAAGTGAGGGGAGTCTAGGTTCAAAGGTAGGGAATAGATTTTCTTGGTGGGGGGGAGTAGATGTACAATCATATTGCAAAGGGGGTGAAGGTATGGAAAGGAGTGGAGAACTGAGGTCATTTCCTCAGATATCCTGTCACACTAGCATCCTCCTTTTGGCTGCTCAACTGTCCTCCCCAGATCAACTCAGTCTGTGTCACGGTGCCTCGATGTCCTGTCGTCTTCTATACAACTGAATTTTATTGGGTCAGATCGAAGACTCTGCTTTTGCCATCACCTCAAGCAGACTGAAAATCCCCACAGTGCATGGCTGGATTAGAGGTAGGGACAGAGACGGCTCCTTGTCCAGCAGGACGAATTCCTGCTCTCTGTAGGTCTGCCGAGCGGTGGTTGAGCGCACGGCTGTGCAGTGAGAGACTATCTCCCAGCCTACCCTGCGGCCTCGGTCAGGCCATGTGCCCTATCTCTGGCCAGTGGGATGTGAGCCAAAGGAAAGCGCGCTGAGGAAAGTGCCTGAGGGGCCCTGCCTTTCCCCCCTCTCCCAGTGGTTGGATAAAGGTGGGAGCTGTTGCATTTAACTCCAACCCATGCTCAGAAACCAGACAGGATGGCCCCGTTGCGCTCTAAGCCCTGGGCCCACCTCTGAACTGCAGAATGTGAGAAGAATCAACGCCAATCTTATTTAATCTTTATATGTGTGAGCACTTTTGTTAGAGCCCCTTAGCTGGTGTCCTAAGGGAGCTGGTGCTGGCAGGGGAGGGGAGTGGAGAATGATGGGGAGTAACCCTGGTAATGCCAGGCTAGGGTCTGGTGAGTTCAAGGTGGGAGGGAGCACCATTTCCCTAGCTTTTCTTTTCTCTTCCAAACTTATTTAGCATTTCTTTTTCTTCCTTCCTTCCTTTTTTTTTATTATGTCCAGCTAGCCACTGTATAGTACGTCATTCGTCTTTGATGCGGTGTTCAACAATTCATCAGGTATGCATAACACCCAATGCTCATCACAACACGTGCCCTCCTCCATACCCATGGTCTGGCTCCCCCTTCCCCCCACCCCCTTCCCTCCCAAACCCTCAGTTTGTTTCCAGGGGTCCATAGTTGCTCAGCATTTCTTTTTCTATTTTCTTTTTCCTTCCCCACTATTTTCCTTTTGGTTCCACAGCATTTCCATAAGGGTATGGTGGGGAAATCTTTTATAATCTTGGCTTGCGGAGAGAAGATTAACAACTACATTGGTAGATGATGTAAAGGTATATATGATATTATATTGGACATAAGAAAACTCTTTTTATTTTGAAAGAACCCAAGAAGAGTGAAAAGAGAATATTGAGAGTGTCTGCCCCTCACTTGCCTTCCTTTAGGTTAACATCTTCCATAACCAAAGTACATTTGTCAAAACTAAGATATTGACACTGATTGGTACAGTGCTAAGTGATATTGGCTAAACTACAGACTTCGTTCAATTTCCTTGGTTTCTCTATTAATGTTCTTTTTCTCTCTGGGATTCAGTCCAGACTTCCATGTTGCATTTTATTTTCACGTCTCCTTTGTCTCTTCAAATCTGTGATAGCTTCTTGGTCTTTCCTTGTCTTTAATGACCTTGACACTTTTGGTCAAGCAATTTTTAGATTGTATCTAAATTTGCATTTGTCTGATGTCAAAATCCTGTAAGATTGACCATGACAAACAGTGTAAGTGGCAACCCCGCTTACCACCAATGATTTCACTTTTGGTCATAAAACAGCAAAGAAAAGAGACCATTCAGTACAAGGGCTTTTCTTGGGTTGTTTAACTTTTCCCTGTTACTTAGAATTATAAAAATCATGGAATGTTATTTCTGGAAGAGACTTTGGAGATACAGGACTGTATTTTTTGATTCCTGATTTAGAATGCAGGAGCAGGCATGTGATCTCCCTGAGGGGTAGTGGTGTGTTTCCTACAAGATAATCAGAGGCATTTTCTACCAGAGCACTCATTCCTTCTTGTGATTTCCTACCCCCCATATCTTTGATTCTGGCAGAGCCCTCTACCTGGTGTGCCCTCTTCTTCATTTTCCCGTGTTCCATTGAACTTCTCCTTCAAGAGTCAGCTTAAATGTCTCTTTGCCTGAGAAATTTTCAATCTCTGATCTCTTTCTACCCCTTCCTACTAAAATGAATCACTCTTTTGAGTTGACATAACAGCTTAATATAGCTGTTTAGATTTTGTGTTAAAGATACACTTTTTTTTAAAACATATAATGTATTATTTGCCCCGGGGGTACAGGTCTGTGAATCATCAGGCTTACACATTTCATAGCACTCACCATATGAAAGCCCTCTGTGCACCTGGCCCTGGGATGGAGATGACCGCCCCTTTTGTCCTCCAGGGTCTGATGCTTTAGTAAGGGACATTTACACAGAGGTGTATCTTCACCTGAGGGTTAGGATTGGGTGAGACAAGTAAAGATATACTTCTATGTAAATGTCCGTTACATCAGTGCCTGGAGAACAAAAGGGGTGGCCATCTCCGTCCCAGGGCCAAACACACAGACTGCTTTCACAAACACTTGTTGCTTTGAATCTGACTACCCTCCTTTATTTTAAAGGCCAAGACATTTCTTTGATAAGTGATTTGCCTTTTCCAACAATTCATCCCTTTTCCAACAATTCCCCTTTCCTAAAGTTTGATTGATCTTTGTTCAGTCCTCCTGGGAGTTGATGGTCTTTGCTATAGTATTTCTTAAAATTCTTCTTAGCACAAAGAGCCCACAATTCCTCTTTGTGTAAGGCTACAGGAGCCAGTAAACAGACTGGGGATCAAAGAGTACCATCTTCAGAGATGCACGGGAAATTCTGCTCCTGGTAAACCCAGTCGACAAAACTGCAGGAAGCGCCCATCTAGACTGTCTGGGATGCTCCTGTGTGGTGTGGACACGCTTAGATCCGCAGAACATCTGATTCTGTGAAACAAAGCCTTGCCGCAATGCATAGATTGCTACTATGGTTTTGATCAGCGTTCCTACATTCCCTCATTCACTGTGTCCAGAAAACCAAAATTTATAGATCTCTTCCTTTGCAAAAACTCCTAAACCAGGTTTATTTCCATGGACTTGACCTTTGGCGTTTAGACTTTCTCCCCACCGGCAAACCCGGGGTCCATTTTTTCCTGCAGACGGCCATTTTGGCAGTCTCCTTAACAGCCTAAGGAAAGAACCAGAAGTCTACATATGGAGACTTCATCCCCGGTTGCCTAATGGATTCAAAAGACATCCTGAATATTCATCATTTCTTCTTTTATGAGCACCTTGGCAATTCCCTCCAAAGGTGAAGGCTGCAGTAAATTCAGAAGTGCCATTTAGTGAATACCAATTTATTCTCAATTCGGGTCTAGTTTTTTTCCTGCTCCTCAGCACAGCATCGGAGTTCCTGAGATCGCAGTGAATGCAGGGCATTGTCTGGGCTCTGAAGAGGCAGGATTTTTTTGTGCAAATCCAAAGCCTAAAGACACTGTCTGCTCCCCAGCCCGCCTGCCGAAGCCCTGAGCGCTGACTTCACATTCTCTGCAACTCCCTCCCTGGAGAAGCTGGACATTTTAAAATCACACTGGAGCGCTTGGCTTGGTGACAGGGCTTTTAATTAATAGTTGTAAATTAGCAAATATTGTTTTTCAGTTCTGCACACATGGCTTTTCCCTTTGGTGTGCTAGGAATCCATCACAATGCTCCCTAAAGGTGTAGCTCCCAGGATACCAATAGGCACAGCTGTTCGATGTAGACAGACCCAGAGAGAGACAGACGCCCTCATTAGTTTCATTCATTTAAACAGTTTAGGCTGGTTGACTCTGCGTGGTGCCTAGAGAAAGGTGCCGGGGGAGGTGGGTTGTGATCATGTCCATACGGGGTCCACTCTGTGTCCCTCCAGGGTCTAGGTTGGGTGCTTTGCCTTTTCTCTCACCCCACTTCTCTATCTCCAAACACCTGCACATCCCTCCTTGGTTTCCCATAGTTGTCTCCTTCCTGCAAAAACTAGGACCTGAATCTCACTCCCATTTGCTTTTGTACCTTCTTACTCTAGAATGGAAACACACGTACTTATTATTTATCTGTTCATACGGGTATGCTCTTTAAATTCGACTTCCAAATCCATCTCTTAGCTTATTCGGAGGAGATTATTTCTTGGACAAAATGAAACAATCGTCCACCCAAAGGCTTGGGCCAACCAGTGCTGGCTGCCGGCCCAGGGCTTTCCCAGCGGTGCACCTTTCCTCCGCACAGGTTGTTAAACTTCCAGCTGAAGCCAGGAGGCTGTGCCATTCCTCTTTGCTCCTTTACGCACCCCAACTGTCTTACTGAGTTTAAATAGCTCTTCAGCCTATAACAGAGGTTGCAAACCACGGCTCACAGGCCACATCTGGCCCGTGGACATGTTTTCCTTGGCCTTCACATTGTTTTGAAATGTTTTTAATTAGTTGCCAACATTTACAAATTGGGAGATTTCATGTTAAATACCCTGACTTTGGGAGCCTCATGAAAAATCAAAAGATCTGCGTACCCCGGACCTGCACTTCTCTCCACAATTGGCTGGGGTTGAGTGGTTGGGGAGCCTGTAGGAAGTGGGCCATGCACTTACTAGTTTGCTACAATCCCCACCACTGTTAATATTTCATACTTGCTCTGCTCACTCACTCACTGACCTGTCCGGCCTCTGGCATTTGAGTTTGTGAGGTCTGTTCTAATGGAAGACAGAAAGTCTGCCTAGGAATATTGTATTTCTTGATTTGTTGTCCCTCTCCCCCAATTATTCTTCTCATAGGAAGGGATGGACCCAAGGAAGATTTGCGACTTTCACCAATTTTGGAAGTCTTTTGGCTCTTCAGTAGGGTAGGGAGGAAAGACGGAACTCTCGCACTGTTAATTATTACTATTTTTTTTTTTCACATGCAGGGATGGCAAATGGACTCAGTCTTCGATCTTATGATTCTGCAGTTCTCTGGTAGGAATTTAAGCAGGTCGCATGAAGTAGGGACAGACTGTAAATGTAATTTGGAGGAAATACAACTGACAAGTAATCAACCTAATATAGGTCTCATCTGGAGCTGGGCGTGAATGACTTCTATCTGATCAATGCAGAATGCCAATCACAGGGAGAGAGAAGATAGATGAACGTGATCAATTACCCTGGAAGAGAAAATTAAGGATTTTTTTTTTAAATTAAGGATGTTAAACTGCTTTCTAAACTCAGAATGCTTTACAAAAGGAAAGGATCATTAAGCTTGTTCTTTGTATTGATTAAGAAAAGATGTGCCTGGTAGAGAGTTTGTCCCTTTTACAACTAGTGAGTGGTAAAGAAAGTTGGGTCTTCTTCTGTATTCTGCAGGTGACGAGGTGGTTCAGCGATAGAATATGACTTCGAGAATGACAAATAGGAGATTGAGTCATCCTAGAGCCTACAAGTAACTTTCTTCAAAATGTTGGCTTCTTCTTAGATTGTGATTCTGATGAAGAAAAAAAGCACTGGGGGCCCTCTAATGTACATCAGGAGGGAGGTGCTGAGGGGGCTGGCTTTGGAAGCCTCCTTCTTTGGATTCCAGTATCCTGAGAAGTGAAAAACTTTGCATCGTCTATGGTCCGAGCTCTATGCGGTAAAGTGAATGCCAAGTGTTGGAAGGGAGAAATACCGTGTATCTCTCTTTATGAAGATAAGATAACAATTGAGCACTCTTTCCAAGATCTTCTGCATTTTTTTGTTGTTATTTCATGTCATGCTCAATCAAAACCCATATGCTGCAAACGTCATGTTTTAAACATAGGCCAACTTCCTGCTTTTTGTACTTGGGAACATTCTGATGCTCAGACCCACATTCTCTCCAGGGCACTGAGATTTTTGTCTGCGTAACTCCCGAAGCTTTGGAAGTGGTTCATGGCTTCTGCTTCTACTTCTCACTCAAAAGTCATGGTGTAGTCCCTCTTGGCTTTTGACTTTAAGTGCCCTACTTGTAATCTGCTCAGGCTGAGCGAGAACTGAGAAGTCGGAAGTATTTTATGTTCCAGGCTGCAGGCCTTATGAGGTGATGACAGTGTCCTATAGGGATATCTGCTCTGCTTTTCCTATTGAAATCGGTGGAAGAACTGGAGCGGAGTGCTTAATGGGGGCAGGGAGCAAATGAAATGGCCTTTGAGATAAAGCTGAGAACGTGGTGATGGCGCGTATCAGCACGGCTCACAGAGGTGGGGGTGTAAAGAGCAGGTTGGGGAGACAGGGAGGAAGAGGAGGTTTCTGCACATGTCTCTGCGGAGGAAAAAGCCAAGGGGGCCAAGAAATTAGAGAAAAAAATCATTACTTTGAATAACCTTTATTGTAGACACCAAAGATGCCCGTTTTTGAATAGGAGTAAGTGACCCATGGCCGCTGTTGGGTCAGTTGTGAAGGGACTGGGCCGTGTCGCTTGTGGGGGGCCCAGTCATTGGGAACAGGGTGAATTCCTTACTCAGGCTAGTCAATCTCATAAACAATTTGGTTCCTTTATTTGTCTCCTTTTATAATTATTTTGTTTCTGTAGCCAGTTATGTTAGTAACACATCAGTCTATTCTGAATCCTCCATTCTATTGTTAGAATAAAAGCCCATCCTGCTCATTATTAATATATTGTCTTTTATCTAAAGTTATAGTCGAACCAGTGTATGACGGACATAGTAATGTACATGGAGATAATCAATAACTGCATTATATTCAGGCTGAAATTTGGCACGTTTTCACGATCATTCAGCATCAATTATCATTGGCTTTGGCAATAAATAAAGTTATTTTGAGATACCTTGAAGCAGACTTTAAATTCCTTGGAGGATGACATTATACCCAGCGCATCTCTATAAATGTTTGTCCATTGGGACACTCATCCATGAATGAATAAATCTACTTTATGTCCAGATTTGGGATAGGCTCTGGGAATACATAAGGGAATCTCTTGATCTCCTGGAGCTTAAAATTGCAATTTAGGGATATAAATTAATATGTTTATTTGGGGTACAAAATAAGGTCTTACATGTCAGGACTCAGCCCAGGATGGGCAGGTAAGAGGCTTCTTAACATGTATAATGGATTGGGTGGCCCACCAGAACTTGCATAGGTCTGCAAGAGCTATGTTTCTGTTCATTGGTTTCTTCTTCTTTTTTAAAAATTTTTACTGTGTTATGTTAGTCATCATACAATACATCATTAGTTTTTGATGTAGTGTTCCAAGATTCATTGTTTATGTGTAACACTCAGGGCTCCTTGCAATACGTGCCCTCCCTAATACTCACCACCAGGTCACCCATTCCCCCACCCCTCTCCCCTCTAAAACCCTCAATTTGTTTCTCGGAGTCCACAGTCCCTTATGGTTTGTCTCCCCCTCCAATTTCTCCCCCTTCATTTTTCCTT
Organism: Procyon lotor; assembly: GCA_028646535.1. Classification (NCBI taxonomy): domain Eukaryota; kingdom Metazoa; phylum Chordata; class Mammalia; order Carnivora; family Procyonidae; genus Procyon; species Procyon lotor. The sequence continues at coordinate 8,301,853 of CM053618.1, read as the reverse complement.
TCCTTCTCCTAATGTCCTCCATGCTATTCCTTATGCTCCACAAGTAAGTGAAACCATATAATTGACTTTCTCTACTTGACTTATTCCACTCAGCATAATCTCCTCCAGGTCCATCCATGTTGATGCAAATTTGTTTCTTCATCCTTTCTGATGGCTGAGTAATATTCCATTGTACATATGAACCACATCTTCTTTATCCATTCATCTATCAAAGGGCATCTCAGCTCCTTCCACAGTTTGGTTATTGTGGACATTGCTGCAGTGTTCATTGCTTTCTGTTCAGTTGTCGGATCAACTACTTCATGCTATACTTCCCAATGGGAGTTTTAGATTGAGATCAGTCTATACTCGCTTTACAGTCCTGGGGTTCATATAGGGACTGCAAGTTTGGGCTTCAAGACTTTTCTGCATTCCTCTGCTCAGAGCAGAGGAATAGAATAGAAACTTAATAATAGAAATAATAGAAATAATAGAATAATAGAAACTTAAATTTGGAAATATCATCTAGTCCTGTATGTTTTGCAAAGGGCGCAATTTATGTTAAAAAAATGTTTCATGGAAGAAAAAACATGTTGGGATCAAGTAGGGTTTGGGAAACCCTCAGTGAAACTGTCTTACCCAATTTTTTTTAGTGTGAGACGTCTCAGTCTTAATGTACTAACGTGCATTGTGTGTTTTTGATTATGTTAGAACATGTGGAATTTTCCAAATATATTTGGCTTCACGATATTTATTAAAAAGGATTCATACAGTGTTTTCTGTGGGTCTAGGGTTTTGTGAAATCCATGTGGGAAATTTGTGCACTGGGTACAAACTCCTGTTGCAGAGACCAGGAAGCCCAGGCCAAGCATTCAGTGACTCACAGAAGGGTCCTGAGACAGCTGATGGCTGCTGGGACCAGAACCTGAGTGTTCAGGAGCCAAGCTAATATTCTTTCTATGATGGTGGAAATTCCTAAAAATTCTTTTATTCTCTTTTTATTCCTTTTTTTTTTTCCATTCTCTTTCCCCACCTCCATGCTTTCAGCCTACCAGTAGCCCTGTATCTTTTCCATGGCCTTTTAGACCCTTTTGGAAGAGTAAGAGTTGGTCCTCTCAGTTGCTGGGGTCCCGATGGGAGCTTTCTCCCCCAAAGCTCTCCAAGTTCAGCGTCTCAGCTAGCTTGAAGTAACACCTCTGCTCCTCCACCCCTGGCCTGTCCTGGGAGAGGCCTTGAGCTTTATTGTGAGTACAAACCCCTTGTTATGTCTTCAACCCATCTGTTGTCTTCCCCCTCAGACCCATCAGGAAAGCCATACTAATGTGAAGTGACTCTCACGTAATTTGTTTGTACTTCTGGGCTGTATTGATGTTTATTCCAAGCTCTATTTTCCTTAGCTGATATTATTGGCTGCAAGCAGGAGCCTCTTCTTAGTTTACCCTTACCTTCTGCCCCGGTTCCATTAGGACCTGCATCTGTATTTGGAAGTTTCTGCTGTCACAGTGTGTTGACTTATGAGGTGCCCAGCTGTAATAAATACTTGTCTGTGACCATAAATAAACATAAACAAGGAAAGTTGGTGATGAAACATTTTGGTGCCAAATGAAGCTTTGGATCCCTTATTTTACCCAGTGCCTATCCACTTAATTAAAAATATTGTGTGGTGTTCGCCTGAGACACCAAACAGTTGATTAGACAGTCATTTTTAGCGATTTTACTTTAGTTTGGTTATTTACTTAGCCGATGGATTGTTTCTGTGACATTTTATAAGAGAAAATGTACATCGAATGAATTTTTATTCATCTGTCTTTGTTTGCTGGCTTTTTCTTTCCCCAGTAGTTGTTGAGATTCTATCTTTTTCAATACCTCATTTTCATATGTTTAGGGTAAAAAGCTATTGTACAAATAAAACTTTGATTTATTTTTATTTATTTATTTTTTTAAAGATTTTATTTATTTGACAGAGAGAAACACAGCGAGAGAGGGAACACAAGCAGAGGGACTGGTAGCGGGAGAAGCAGGCCTCCTGCAGAGCAGAGAGCCTGATGTGGGGCTCGATCCCAGGCCCCTGGGATCTGACCTGGGCCGAAGGCAGGCGCTTAACGACTGAGCCACCCAGGCGCCCCAAAACTTTGATTTATTTTAATTAAAACATTTGCTTAACAAATAAAACTAAGTGTACCTCCAAGGCGAGATGCAGTTTCTCCTTCAGTGTTTCTGCTAGAGATGGCATCTGATGAAGAAAATGATCCTGTCTTTATCAGAAGGTTTTGCCTTCCCACACTCGCCAAGCAGGAATAAAACGAGGCATTAAGTCCCCACAAATGGATAAAGAAATAAAAAAACCACCCAATTCCTATATAGCCTGGCTTTTTGTGTAATCCTTTACTTCCTTTAGAGGAAGGTCCTGTTTGGCTAGTCCCAACAAGAGACACATTTAATTGCTAATTCTTTGTTTTTGCTTTTTTTTAGCGTTATATTTATGATTACAAAAGCTTGTTTAAAGCAATGAGACTAAAAAAAACGTAGTCAAATGCACTGGAGCTTTTAAGGAACTTTAATAGGCTATCAGAAAACAGTGAAGATTTATTTAATGTCTCCCTTCCAGGAGGATATATTGTTGGTTCAGCTGCAACTTCTTAACTTCATCATATTTTATATACTTTGGCCATCATAGATTGCTACAAGGCCCGTTGCATGGTGTGATTTAAAATGTGTTCTGATTAAGTATACAGAAGTGATCCTGTTCCCCAATGGAGGAAGGAGAGGAACATCATAAATATACATTGTTTAAGTGTAAATTCTACTTCGCACTCATAGGTTATATTGTACTTGCATGTTTTATGCTCTGTTGGTACTTAAAAAAAATAATTTCATTTGGGGGCATTTCCAGGGATTGAATCAATAGCCAGGCAGCAGGGACCTACTTAGAATTCCCTCCTTACCATTTGGAATAGGGGCAGAAAAAGGCAAGTAACGGAAGTCTACAGAACAAAACTCTCCCATCTAATTACATAAAATGGGCACAAATCTCGGTCTACCAGCTCAAATAGGAAAGGATATTTACTTTTTTATTTTTTTACATCAAGGCTCCCAATTTGCCTGACTGGCAGAAATTCCATCTTGGTCACTTGTTGAACTCTTTTCACTTTTTTTCAGGGATGTCCCAGAATCTAGGAGGCTATGTGAGGTCAAGACAATGGGTAAAAGACCTCTCACCTCTGGACTCCCATACTCACAGGGATATTCTTCTGATCAAACCACCAAGTTCGTGGAATCTGGTTGTTCTTTGTCTCCATGCTGTGTGTGGGGCACAGGCATTACTGAGCCTGGGGTCCCTCCCTTGAAGTCCTGCTCAACTTTGCTCTGGTGAGACCATATGCTACTTCCTCAAGCATCATTCCAGAGAATAAAAGGGTTCACACATCTCCCAGCTCCTGCAGACCTCTTCCCTTCCCAAGACCCTGCAGGACTCAAAAGGCTTACCATCCTCTGACCTGCTCTGGGGCACCTAGTGCTACCTCAGCCTCAGGATGCTCCTGTTCTTACTTCTGTGGTTAATTCTGCTACGCTCATGGAGGCAAGGAAGCCCAAAGGGTGTGTTCACCTGCCAAAAATACAAGGAGAACAATAAACATTTATATTCAGTAAATTAACCTTTTATATAAGTTTTGCCCTGGGTGGGTAAAGATGTTAGGACCACAAGGGAATGAATATGGCCAGATGTGGGAAACTGAGGCAAGTACTATTGCACTCCCTGTTGTCTAGACAACTGTGTGTGCCCATAGAGCTGTTCATGTGATGTAGGCCATAGAATACACAAAGACTAAATAAAAACAGGGAAGATTAAATAAAAAACAGGTCCCAAAATCTGTCTAGTGAAAGAAAAATGTACAGGGCAGTGAAATGAAGAACAGCCCTCCTAAATCATTGCTTAATAAGTGTTATTTCCTAATTGGTCTTATCACTAGAGAATCCAAAGCTCCTCTGGGCTTGTGTATAAGATTTAATTCACATCCATACTCTTAATCCTTATAGTGTTGATGGCTTTTTGTATTCTGGAATTGCACCTAAGGAACTGTGGGTCATCAATGAGGCTGTCCCTGGGCAAGAAGAAAGAAAGACATACTCTCCTGTATAACCTGCCCACACCTGTGGTTATGTGGAAGCTATACCATTTTTTCTTCTTCATGCTGCAGTGTTAGTCATGGAAAATGCTTATTTTTTTAAAAGATATTTATTTATATAAAAGATATTTATTTATATATTACAATATAAATAAATTTATTATTATATGTGTAGTATATGTATTTTATTTATTTATTTGGGGGGCGAAACAGAGGGAGAGAGAGAAAGTCCTAAGCAGACTCCAGGCTGAGACCAGAGCCTGACATGGGGCTCAATCTCACTACCTTGAGTTCATGATATGAGCTGAAATGAAGAATCGATGCTCAACCAACTGAGCTACCCAAGTGCACTGTGTATGTGTTTTTTTCTTAATTCTGTCACTTAAATGACATTTAAAAACTTTAAAACAAACTAGAAGCCTTGGTATTTCTCATTCTATTCATTCATATGAATGAATTGGGGCCTATTCTGTTTCAAGAACTGACCTGATTGTTGAGGGTTCAGGGAAATAGTCCGTGTCTTCACCGTGTTTCCCACGTAGTGGGAGAGAGCACGGAGTAAGTGCATAATCAGAGAGTGTGGAAAATACTACATTAGGAGAAGGTACCAGATGCTAGGGGAATCGAAAAAGAGGGGACATCTCAGGCAGAGGGCAGAGGCGAGAGTGGATTTGTGTGAGGGAAGGAGAAGAGAGCTTTGAGCTGAGTCTGATAGCTAGACATGACAGGTGAATGGAGGCAAAAAGTTGTGTGTATGAGGGAAGGTGTTGGTGGAATGTTCCAGACAGATGAAGCCACATATGCAAATACAGCATTAAAGAATGTCAGTCTGGGAAAGAGGGGGCTAGCGACAGTGCAAGAGAGGGGCCAAGTACCAGCTGATGAACGATGACTTTGTCTGATAATCTGGACCATCTTCATCAGTGGATCACCCATGAAAACCTTGCTCCAGTCCAAACAAGATGATGGAACCGTCTGTTCATGAGCTACTACTCACAGCTCATCTGGTTTGCTTGAAAATCTGTTAGTCATGCCAGAAACAGGAGATTAGGCACTGTTGTCTTGTAAGCATTGAAGAGGATAAAGAACACTTTGAAGATTGTATTTGGAGAGCTAGCTGCTGGTGACAACCCAACAACTTCCACCAGTCCTTCTCTGGGGAAGAAGAGAAGACGTTCCAGCACAGCTTCTGACATACCAGTGTTATACCCATAAATTCTACCTCTTGTTGAGTCATAAGCAAAAATAGACACATGGGTCTCCATCAAACTTAAAAATTTAGGCACCTCAATGAAAACAATCAACAGGGTGGAAAGGCAACTATGGAATGGGAGAAAATATTTGCAAATCATGTATCTGATGAGGGGCTCATATCCAGAATACATAAAGACCTCCTACGACACAATAACAGGCAACAAAAACTCCCTGACAACTCAATTAAAAAACGGACAAAAGATTTGAATAGACAATTCTCTAAAGAAGATATACAAATGACCAACAGGCATAGGAAAAGATATTCCACAACACTGCAAATCAGATTTACCTTGAGATATTCCCTCACACCCAGTAGGATAAACACTATGAAAAGAACAGAAAATAATAAGTTGGCACAGATGCAGATAAAATGGAGCCTCTGGGCATTGTTGGCAGGTGTATGAAGTGAGGCACCCACTATGGAAAAATGTGTAGAAATTCCTTAAAAAGTAAAAATAGAACTGTCAATAATCCAGCAATCCCCCTTCTGAATATATGCCCAAAAGAATCCAAAGTGCGTCTTGAGGAGATATTTGCATACTCGTGTTCACTGCAACATTATTCACAATAGCCAAGAATGCAAGCAGCCCAAACGTCCCCTGATGGATGAATGGTTAAAGACAACATGGCATATGCACACAGTGGAATATTATGTAGCCTTGAACAAGAAGGAAGTCTCGTCACATGCTGCAACATGGATAAATCTCAAGGACATTATGCTAACTGGCAGAAGCCAGGCACAAGAGGACAAATACTGTATGATTCCTTTCATACGAAGAATTACAGAAACAGAAAGTAGAAAAGCGATTGCCAAAGGTTGAGGGAGGAGGGCAAGGAAATTAATGATCAATGGGTAGAGAGTTTCTGTTTTGCAAGATGAACAAGTTCTAGAGACCAGTTGCACAACAATGTGAATTTACTTAACACTACTGAACTGCATACTTACAAATGGTTAAGATGGCAAAATTAATGTTATGTATTTTTTGCCAGAAAAAGATCTAGAAGATCTTACTAGAAAAAGATCTAGAAGAAGTCTTGTTGGATCAAAAGGTTCTGATATTTGGGGGACTTCTCAGGACCAGGAAAAAGAGGGTGTTCTGGAAAGGGGTTGGCAGGCAATGCTGAGACATGCTTACAGGCACAAATGTGGGGATGGCATGCAGAACAGGCAGAGAGCTGGAAGGACAAGCTCTGGGCAGTTTTAAACTTTGCTATCCCCTCTGCTCCCCTGTTCTCTATTCTTCCCCTTTTCTTTGAGTTGTTGCCATGTTACTTCCAGCTCTTAGAGCTGATGAGTTATGGGTGGTTGTTGTTCCTTAAGTGCAGTGTGTTTTTCCTTAATTAGATTGGTACTTAATATTACAGCACAGACCTGCTGGTAGGACATTTGGCATCAGCATAGGTATAAATCCCTTGGCAAACTCCCTACACATCATTCCTAGGATGTAACACATACTTGCCACCGCATAGAGATCGGCGTCTGTCTATACTGGCCACTTCCTCCCCTGTCCATACATACAACCCTGAGGACTCAGGCCTTTGTGGTGCCCTTTTTCCCAGTCTCAGTGACAGTTTTATGTTCTAGAAGAAAGTGAAAAATAATCTTGCCTCCATTTTACCATAGGAAGCCAGGTTGTTGAAAAGGAATATCATGTCTTTTCTATGCATTCAAATATGTATCCGGGGGTTTCCTAAGTCAACTAATGATGTCGTTAACACTTCTGGCTGGTATTGTGCTAAGGAAAACTGACAGAAAAAAACCCACATGTAGCTTGGGGGAAGTGGCGGCCATGGTAAAGGAAATATTTTTTGTAGATATTTGGGAATCTCTTACTACAGAGCCTGGGAGAACTGTGCCTTGACTGAAATTGTTTCTCTTCAACCTTCTTTTGGAAGACCTGACTCTGGCTATCCTGGATGGTTGTGCTATGGGATGGCTTTCCAGAATTTTTCATGTCCTTCATACTTATCCTAACTTTTCACCTTCCTTCCCTATGAAAACAGACCTATGGTGGAAAGAAATCCTAGAAAGGATTCTCTAACAAAATATAGCTTTAAGGTTTTAATTCAAATGAGTAAGTATTAACAAGGGGTTCTCCGAGGGCAATGGCAGGTGAGTAAGGGAAATAATTAGAAGGTAGCCCTCATAGGTTCCCACCAGAGAGTCCACCTCACCCAAATTTTCTGTCTTCCTGCCTCTCACCATAAGTGAGTGATCTGTGCTCCTCTTGAGCTAGCGTGTCCACTTATGCAATTGTGCCACTGATACAAAATCAAGGTGCTGCTCCCCCAGTTCTCTCTCTTTACTATATCATTTTGTCTTTCTTCTGGGTCATTTTCATCAGCTTATTAACATGTTATTATTACTCCTATTTAAAAAATCAATCTTTAACCCCTTACTCCACTCCCCCTCTCAAAGAGCATCCCATTCCTTCTTTTTTTTTTTTAAAGATTTTTTTAAATTTATTTATTTGACACACAGAGAGATCACAAGTAGGCATAGAGGCAGGCAGAGAGAGAGGGGGAAGCAGGCTCTCTGCTGAGCAGAGAGCCCGATGTGGGGCTCGATCCCAGGACCCTGAGATCATGACCCGAGCCAAAGGCAGAGGCTTTAACCCACTGAGCCACCCAGGCGCCCCTCATTCCTTCTTTATCAGAGCCTCCTAGAAAGTCCTCTAACTCCTTGCTGCCTCCTATTCTTTTCTCTCATGCTTAATGTCCCCCCCTTTTAAAAGAGATTTTACTTATTTGTTTGACTGAGAGAGAGAGAGAGAGAGATAGAAAGAGAGAGAGCAAGCAGGGGGAGCAGCAGAGGGAGAGGGAGATGTGGGGCTTGAGCCCAGGACCCCAGGATCATGACCTGAGCTGAAGGAAGATGCTTAATCAATTGAGCTATTATGCTATGCTCAGCACGAGAATAGCTACAGTCTGCCGCATACACTGCTATTATGATACCATTGACTCAATTCCTCATGCTCTCTTAAACCCATTCCATGACGTTTCCCCTTCATTCCAGTAAGTGTGCTTTTGTCGAGATCCACTGATGACTTCCATTTTGCTAAATCCAGTGACCTATTTGATATTGGAAGATCTTCTCTCTGGCTAGAACTCTCTCTTCATTTTGTTCCAAACTCATTGACTACCCCTTTTCAACCTCCTTTGAATATTTCTACTGTCCTCTTTACCTCTGAACATCAGCATGTCCGAGTCTCAGTTCTTGGATTCCTTCTCTTCTCTATCTACAACCATTACTTGGTGAGCTCATCCAGTCTCATGGCTTTAAATACCACCTGTATTTGTAACTACCTTATTTATATATCCATCTCAGTCCTCTTCCTGGATCCAGACTCTATATGTAAGCTGCCTACTCTACATATCTACTTTGATGTCAATAGTATATTTTAAATGCACATGTCCAAAATGGAATTCTTAATTTTCCTCTCAAACCCTCATAAAATCTTTCCCATTCCCATGAGTTGATGGCATCTTCATTTTTTTAGTTACTAAGGCCAAAAATGTTGACAACAAATCTATACTTCTCTTTCTCACTTCCCACATCAGGAAGTCCTGAAAGCTCTATATTCAAAATACTATTCAAGATCCAATCACTTTTCACCATCTGTACTGCTGCTCTTTGGTCTAAGCACTGACACCTCTTATCGTGACTGTTCTAATATGTTCCTACCTGGTCTTGGCTCCCTCTCTGTCTCCTTCATAGTCTTTTCTTAACAGGGTGGGCAAGTCATTACCATAAAATACAATGTTATTTTATGTCAATGCTCTGCGCAAAAGTCTCCAAAATGTTCTCCACCTTAATCAGAACAAAAGCCAAAGTCCTCACCATGCTAATGGGCCCTCATGATCTGTACTCTCCCCTTCTAGTTATCTCCATGGTTTTCTCTCTCATTGTCCTCCTGGCCATTCTCACTTCACTCCAGCCTCACTGGCCCCCTCCTTGGATCTCAAGGTGTCAGACATGCTCCCTATGTGCCTGAGAAGCCTCCTCATGGAGCTATCCATGTGACTAACATCTTCTGTTTTCTTAGTCTCTGCTCATATGTCACCTTTTGATGAGATTTTCCTTGATCATCTTGTTTCGTCTTATAAACCCACCTCATGGCACTCTCAACCCTTTTTATTTCACTATGTGTGTGTATGTTTCCCCTACAGTACTTATCATCTTATAACCTATGAATTACTTGACTGTTGTGTTTAATTTAAATAAATGTAAGTATACCCCAACTCCATTCAAGAATATAAATTCTAAAAGGGCAGCTTTTTTTTTCTTTTTAATATTTTGTTCATTAGCTTATTCCAAGCACCCATGTTAGTAGTTGGTGCTAGATAGGTTCTTAATAAATATTAGTTGAATAGATTAATGAAAAATAACACAATTGCATATTATTTAAGAATTATGATGACATATTATCTCCTTTAATCACACAATAGCACTATGGTGAGTATATTATTATTAATTATTATTATTATTACTATTAAAGGAGAGCTTAAACAAGTCGAAGATCAAGCAGCCAGATGGCTGATTACTGATGCATGGAATTGGTTATTTATTTATTTATTTATTTATTTATTTAGAAAAGATTTTATTTATTTATTAGAGAGAGAGAGAGAGCGCGCGCACACAAATGGAAGAGAGGAGCAGAGGGAGAGGGAGAAGCAGATTCTCCTCTGAGCCCAGTGGGGATCAGGACCCTCAAATCATGACCTGAGCCAAAGGCAGATGCTTAACTGACTGAGCCACCCAGAAACCTCTGGAATTGGCTTTTCAAAAACAAATATGACCCAACTTGTTGGCAGATGTGTTGTGGATGTCCCTTCTATGAAATAAATACACCTGCTTTCTCTTGACCTTGTGAATATCTGAGAATACCTTGATTTGTACGCTTAGAAGTTTCTGCTTTGGTGACAGGCTTTGAGGCTTGGAGCCTCATTAAGGGTTGGCCTGGATGGTCAAACATGCAACTGGGAAATGACCGTGGTTCCATTTATTTCTAATGGAAAGTGTTTCTTGAAATTATTAGTAAATTTCCCCATGATGAAATTCCCAAGAATGTTCTTACAGACTTTTCATTTCCTTGAGCACTATACATGCTTCCCTGAGAATAAAGGGAATTTCCCTGGGGGATCTTGCAGGATGATTTTCTCTATGTATTGGTTCTCAGTACTCTATAGATGAGTCTCACAGGCACGCCTAGGCTTCCATTTGAAGCAGGAAATGCTCATTTCGTAAGGTAATAAATCTGTATATGATATTAAAATTAGTTCTTTTGGGACTGGCTAGGAGGTGCTGACTCAAGGCACCTTTTAGCTATGTACTTAGGTTGCTCTGAGCAGTCTCAGGGATGAGGTGGCTGCAATAGAATCAAAGGAGTCTTTGCTGATGGAGAAGTGGAGAAGTGAGTAGGCCAAGGGAAAGCTCTCTCTTTCTGTCTCTTGAGCCTTGGTTTCAAGGGCCCGCTGGACCAAGGACCAAGAAGTGTCTTCAGAATCTACAGAGCCTGACTGTGTGTTGAGGAGAGAACTCAGGGACTAGGTACTTCCTTTGACTTCTTGGAGAAAAAAGAAATTTATTTGGCTCTAAACAATGGCTAATTAGAGGAAGTTTGGGATGCCAATGAGGAAAAAAATATCATAAACTCACATGAAACGAACAGCTTTACTAAGCTCAGCTTTAGAGATATTACATTTTGACTCCTCTAACACTGACTCTGAAGCAGGAGACACTGGAGAAAGGAGACACTGCGTCTTGAATTGCTGGGGACTTAGGGGCATAGGAAGTTTGTCTGCAGGAATACTTGGCCTTTGGGGCTGCAGAAGGGCTTAAAAGAACACCAAGAAACCCTGGACAAAAATCTTCTGCCTTTTTTATGTGCAGGGTGTTCCTTCTCGCACTCGATTAGGCTATCCTCCCCATTTAAGAATTTTCTTGTTTCAGTGGGTGTTGGGTCATTTGGAGCTGGAATTGTCTTTGAGGCCATCTGACCCTCTCTCTTTCCAAAAGAAAGAATGGAGACCCATTTATGACCTGCTCATTCAATAGCCATGAGTACTGAGGCAGGACCTACTACAACGGCAACTATAGGAAGCATCGTTACAACAACGTCCAGCACCATCTACTGAGCACCTACTCACATATGGAACCCATGTGGCCTTGTAGTAGATCCTCTGCAATCATTCTATGACCTCTGCAAACCAAGCTATGAGATAGTATGATCCTATTTTAACAACGAGGAAATTAGGGCTTTTAAATGACTTTTCCAAGGTTACACAGTTGATGTCTGGGTCAGAATTCAAGTTCAGTTTTTTGGCTTCAAGGTCTTTGCTTCTAAGAGGTCAGTCCTCTTCCCATTGTCCCCTAATTGTTTTCTCTTTTATGGAACATAAAGGAACAATCTTATTCAAAGGAAATTCCCTTGGTCTGGGGTTTCCTCAATAGCTTGGGGTTCTTCAAGCATCTCATTTTAATCAATCCCTAGTCATTATGATGATCCTTACTGGAGTGGGGCCTATGGAGTAATCAGGCCATCAGCACCAGGGTTGGGGGTGGCCAAGGCTGGTTTAGGGGCATGCACAATAGGAGGACCCCTGTGTGGTTTGACACGAGGGTGTGTCACTGTGTTGGACAGTTACCGGGGAGACACTTTACATTAAGTAACTATCAACTACTCCTACATAGGGAGGGTTTACCAGCTACTTTTCCAATTTTTAATGCAGTCAGAGTGAGGCAATGCCTTGAAAATGAAATATAGAATCCAGGATGTTTTGTGTTGGGAGAAGTTAAGTGGAAGAAGAAAGACATGGGCCCCTGAAGAACAGGGGGTATGGCAGAGAGAAGACTTTAAAAAAGAAATCAGGTCATGACACTCCCCTGATTAAAAGTTTCCAAGGGCTCCCTACGGCTCTTAGAACAAACTCCAGACTTCCGACTCAGGCTTACCACACCCTATGGGACTTGCACCCTCTCCAGTTCCCTTGCTCATCAACTTTCTTTTGGTTAAAGCTCATTTCCTTTTTAGGGACTTTGTGCAGCCCTTTCCATGGCTTCAAGTGTTTTCCTTGTGCACCTCACACAGCTGCCCCCTTCCAGCAGCATTTATCCAGCTTAGCTGTCGGTTCTTTCCCTGACGCCCCACTCTAATGTGAAATAGCCACTGGTCTTTGACACCTTGTTTTACTTCTCCACATGGTAATGATCAACACCCGATATTTTTTCTTGTTGCTCTGAAGGTTGGTTTATTTATTCTCTGCCTCTGTCTACCCAAATGTAGGTAGATACCATTGTATCCCTAGTGCCAAGCAGTGCCTAGCAAATAAGATATGCTCAAAAATTATTTGCCAAATGGATGAATGGAAGGCGTAGTGGGGCAGGTAGCGGCTTTAGATTTATTTGTTTGTTTGCTTGTTTGTTTATTCATTCATTCATTCATTCATTCATTCATTCAGTGTCCCAAGATTCATTGTTTATGCATCACACCTAGTGCTCCAGGTAATACGTGCCCTTCTTAATACCTACCACCAGGCTCACCCATTCCCCCACCCACCTCCCCTCCAAAACCCTCAGCTTGTTTCTCAGAGTCCACAATCTCGTGGTTCCTCTCCCCCTCCGATTTCCCCCAATTCACTTTTCCTTTGGATTTATTCATCTGTTTATTGGCTCATTAGTTTATCCAGTGTTTGATCCAACCTCAACTCCGTGTTAGCTTTGATATGTTGGGTAATTTACCCAAGCGACATGGATTCCAGCTTTCTCATGTGTTAAATCAACATAAGAAGTCCTACTTCTCAGAGTTGCTGTAAAGATGTAATGAGGTAACTCATGTAAATTTCCGATGCCTGGATGCATTCAGTGTGGAGCACACAAGAGATTGACTTACCACTGTACACCCAGCTGTGAATATTAGTAGGCAAATGAACCACTGTTTTCATATCCTCCTCAACCAACACCAATTAATTCAGACTAGTTCACTGACTCAGCCTTGTCTGGCTGCTTCATTGAGGTCAGAGAGAGAACACAAATTTCCCATGGGTAGGGCAGGCACGACATAGATGGGAGTAGTGACCTGGAGTTTGTGGGAGGATGACAGGCTGGGTACATGTGGGTATTTTGCATTGGGGGAAAGTTGATGAGGGAGAAAAGCTTGGGGGTACTGCGGTGTTTTTGAGGAGAGAGTTGTTGAAGCTCCATTTTGCTTGCTTGGGGATACATCCTTGGCACTTTATGCTGTGGTGGAAAGAGTTCTGTCCCCAGATAGCTCCTGGCCTTGTCACCTGGAGCTGGAGGAGAAGGGTTGTTAAGAGCAGACACAGTGAGGGTTTGAATCTGGCTCTGTCATTTATTAGCTGTGTGACCTGGGACAAGGCACTTTGTCCTTTGTGCCTCCTCTGCCTCACCTATAAAATGGAGACAAGGGTAAGAGCAAGCTGTGCCTGCCCAGGGTATTGATGAGGAGTGTATCTATCGGATGGAATAGGATTAGAGCAGTGTCCAGAGCCCAGTTGAGTGTGCGGAGGCCAGGAGCACTGGCCATGTTAGCTTCTAGCTCCAGTTTCTTGATCAGCCTCTCTGTGGCTCAGTAGTTTCAGCTGCAAAGTGGGGGCAATGATGCCGGTACTACGTACCTCTTAGGACTGGCAATAAATTAAGTCTCAGATATGCATGTTTGAACATTTGAACAAAACTTAGACGGCTAGAAAGTGTAAGTGGTACCAGAATACACAGTGAGTTGGGAAGATGTAGCCAATGGCCCAGCAACAAGTCGTGTGTCCCTTCTTTTTCCTGAGAATACTGTCAGTTTTCTCTCGTGACTGCCTTTCCCCACCCACAACCATCACATTTACTTCTTGATTTCTCCTTTTCCGAAATTATTGTTGTTACCAACGATTATTGCAGGTGAGTCAACAAAGGTGTATACCTTTGAGGAAGATATGCATTTACCTCAGAATCCCCTTCCCCAACACGAATCACTTCCACTTACTGACCTGTCCACTGTGGTTGGGGTACAAAGTGCGATGCTCTGACATAAGGAGCCAAGTAGTAATCCTCTGAGTACAAATATTGGCTCATCAGCTTGGCATAAAACATTCTTAAACTGATTTCTGGATGCACGGAGAAGCTTTCTTTTTCTTTTATTTTTTGGTTAAAATTTGAAGGAAGGAAAGGCTTACAAGTCTGGTCTGTTCTTTGTCTCTCTCTTGAGACTTCGGAAACAACTGGAATTTGCTTGACAACTTCACAGGATTACACTTGTCCCATTTTGAACGGCTAATTCCATCATGAACCAGAGCTAGAAAGCAATCTTGAGGAGATGATTTTATCTTTTGCTAACATTAGGAAAGGGAAAGAGGAGGATAGATTTAAGGAACACAAGAGAAGGAGTATTGAGTAGGAACTTCTTTCCTGTGCCGTAAAGCTAGAAAGAAGGACATGCTCTTGGTTAAGGACGTCCACCACGTAACATCAGTGAAATATGGAGTCCTCCAAATCCCTAAAGCCCAGGCACAGTCTCGAAAGGACTGCAGTGGGGTGTTTGGGAGTAGGCCTGTGTGCATCTCACCATCTCTCTCTTTGTTTTGCACACTGTGTGTGTTCATTGGCCCAAGACCAGCTCTACCACTTAACCTGTCCTTGCCTCATTGCCACCGCAGTTTCTGCCTGGGAGCCCACGCCCTCTGCTTCTCTGCAGAAGCTTGTATCCTCTCAGGGACAGTCGTGTGGTGGGCCAGTGGTGAAATGAGAGGGAAAGATGTACACACAGGGCCCAGCTGAAAATGACTTTAGCACAGAGTTTATTTAATACATCCTCCAAATTGTATTTTGAAGCCTCTGTTAACAAGAAAGCACTCTCTTTTTGAGCAGCGGGAGTGTTTTATAAATGGAATTTGCAGACCGGCAGTGCTCCCCATTAATTTTCCCTGTCTACAATTACTATCATTACATTCTTAAAGCACTTTTAAAATAAACTACACCATGATGTAATGTGCACACTCTGAGCTCCAGTGATGGGACAATGGGGCAGCAGCATCTGGAGTTTGGACTGCTATCTTCTAGGGAACATCTTGATGGCTATAATTACTGTCATGTTATGGGAACTTAAAAAAAAAAAAAGGCGCCAGAGTTCCAAATAAAACATAAAATGGCTTTGATATAATAAATGTTACTATCATTGTTTAAAAATGTTGTGACCCGTCTGCTATAGTTTCTGAGAAAGATATTTTCCAGCACTTGATATTTCCCTCCTCTCTCTTTCATATTCTATTACTGCAGATAAGGACGAAGAAAATCCTTAGGACAGACTTGTTTTAAATCAACGTAACACAATGCCAGCATTGTCTCCTTCAAGATGAACTTTTAAGTTAAATTTGCCATGAGCTTTACCAGAACTACAAACAACTTCGCTCCAGAGACACTTTATCCACCCTATTAGGGAGCATTAATAATTCAAATGTTATGGTTGTGGTTAATTGTGCTCATTAGGAGAAGATAGGAGCTGAAGCATTTTTGTATAGGACATGCTTGTGTCCATTGCCTCCCTAGCCACGGCATCGAGAACAGTTTGGGATCACCCCAGAGGAATTACAAAATGCACATGTGGTATAAATGTTATCACCCCATGGGAACCAGGTTTGGAAGAACCCTTGGTGAACTTGGACCCAGGTATTGGATCAGTTTCTGTATGAAGTGATGAGAATCACTTGGCTTTGAAAGAAGTCATTATTGTGGGTACTGATCCATGGTGGCATCCCCTCATTTTCTCAAGAAAGTTATATATATGTGAAATTGATTCAACTTTGTGAAATCTAAGTTATTGTTTCATGGTGAGTATTAGCAACTTTAAAGAAGCCAGTGCATCTTACTTAAGCAATTGATTAACTTTGACAAGAGTGTGTACACAAAACCCCAATGAAGTAATCTGCTCTGCTGATCATTTTTCTCTACTGGTTTGCTGATAACAACCTTCAGTTTAAAGATGGACCTTGTGATGTAAGACTTGGGACTTAACCAGGAAAAGTTTCTTTGACCTAATCTGGATTTCATCATATTCAGTGAGTTTGTAGAGTAATCTTTTTACATGTGTCACATGGATTGACTGGCTGTCTCTAAATGTTCTCTTGGGCAGTGACTTCTTTCTATTTCATTTGGTATCATGTTTCCCCTTTGCTCAAGGTTTTGTCCATATGTTCTCCCTGTGGCTGATTAGCATAAGTCAGACCACAGAATTGAGGAGGACAACGATTGTGCTTCCAGGTGTAAGTTCTTTTGTCCTCATGCTACTCACTAGAGTGAGTTTCTCCAGCAGTCAGCACTGGCCAGCTCCCTAGACAAAGCATGGGAGATCATCTCAGCCCAACCCAAGTGGGGAGTGTGTTTGACCTTCGTAGGCCTTCCCACTTCTGGAAAAACCAATCCAAGCAGAGACTCTATTGATAATAGAGCCTTCTTTGGGTATAGACCAGAGGGCATTGTTAATGTCTATGTTTCCAAGTCTGCTGTCTAGATCTTCTATTCACTAGATACTTCCCAAAGTCTGTTCTTTCTCAGAAGTTGGACTTAGTTATCAACACTCCATGATGTTGTGAGGCTAGAGAACAAGTCTAGATTTGTTTGCAAGGAATATGAAGCCAATTGTTGGAGGGCTATTTACATTCTACCTTAAAGTCCAAGTCAGGTTTTAATTTTGCCTGTGTGATACGGCTTTGAAAATACTCAGCTCTTTCCTTTGTCTCCTAAGTAGCCTTCTGCGCTTTGAAATGAAAAATAGCTCCATCTTTGTTCTGCTCATCCTACCCCTTTATCATTTTCAGTATGGCTCTCTAGTACTAGATACTCAATAAGGACTAATTGCTGGTTATAATAGTCCAAAGAATATTTGTGTAAGTGGTCTTTATATAAAACAAATTGAACTTTCTGATTGAAACATTATTGTGCTATTTCAGCATTAAGTAGTACATCATAAAAAGACTTTAGCAATACTAACTGAACGTTCAATCTACTTTCTGTTTGTTGAAGCGTTTATGGCTCCTACTCAAGACAAGAGAAATAACAAGGAAAGAAATGACTCTGAATACAGAACATTTTATTACACAAATAAAAAAAATGAGAGCGCGTATCTGTTAGCTCTTGCCAACTTTTGAAATATGGATTCCATTTGTCTTTATTATGGTCTATTCCCCAAGTGCCTTTTTCCTATTTATTAATTTTTGTATGTTACTATTAAACAGAAATGTGTGCCTACTGGAAATAGTCAAAGCTATTTCAAGAAACATGAAAAAGGAGAAAAATATATCCACTCATCTTTTTACTATTCTGTCAATAAATTAAGAAACATGCAGTTATTGTGGCTTATCATCTCTTTTCAAAAAAGTATGAGTATTATCATGGTAAAACGTCCCACCAGATCTGTAATAATCATGATGACTCATAGATATGTGATTTCCCTTATTAAGAAAAAAAAGTACAGGAAATCCAATATAAATGAACTGTTTTCCTCAGTAGTGTAATAAAACTTGGATACTGGTATATGAGTTTTTGATTATATCATCCACTGATAATCTCTGGGTTCATTTCCTCCCAGTGAAGACTCAAGTCTCCTTCCTCCCTCCCACCAGCCCCCTTTGGCCACTAACATTTTAGCAATTTTACTCCCTTGGCTGGGGAGGAGGCCTCCCAGTCACAGCCACCACAGTATAGTATATTTTAAGGGCTGTAAATTTTCACCGTCAGATTTGAGCCAGGGGTGTTAAGCTCCAGAAGATACACATCTGCTTCCTACTCAAATGGTCTTTTGTTGTGCTTCTCAGTAGAGGGAGAGTTGTAATGCCACGAGAATAAATCCCAAGTGGGGAGGGGTAAATTATGGCATTTCAAAAAGAAATGCTCATGACTACAAATATAACCAGGCTTAATTTTGTTCTTAAGTTCTGTACTTCTTTTCAGATAATTTTTTATTACTCTTTAATGAACAGAGTAAGTCACTATTAAATTTCTAAAGTGAAAGATTATTTCGTAACCTGAGTCATAACCCTTGAATGTATCTGGTTTCTATGTTTGGATTTCCAAATGTCAAGTTTTCCTAAATAGGATCATATGAATACAGGGCCAGAAAACAAAAGAAATGTCTAAGCAACTACTTGGGAAGGGTGCCTGTGATTCATGCCAATGCATACAGCCCATGAGTTTTTATTTACTAAATACCTAGAAAGGTAATCAAAGAATACTTAATGTTAGAGGTTTACTTATATTCTCTCTATTCTAATACCTCACTATCCAAGAGCAGACAATGATAGACCAATTTCATAGCTAGAAGAAATGCAAAGAGATAAATATAATCAATCTTCAGTTTTCTAAGGGTTTGGTTCTAAATTCTGTTTGTAAGTCTGTCTTTTGGAACTGTCAATGCATTTTCCCATAGAAACAAATTTAGAAATGGTAGGTAGGTTTTCCAGCCAGCCCACAGAATGTGCTCAACCCATATGCAGCTAAAAACTAGTATGAAAGAACTTGATCATCAAGTTTCTGAGGATATAAGCGTTTATTTTTTCATTCACAAATGTACTGAGCACTTACTTAGTGAGAATACAGAGATAACCTGGGTCCCTGATAGTAAGGACATCAAGAATGAATCAGGCAGTTAAATGCCCATTTCTTAGTCTAAGGCCATCATGGAAGATAGAATAGTGTGCTATGTGAGTACATAGGACAGTAAGCTGAAGGTGTAGGGGGTCAGGACAAGACTCTCAGAGGATATCTGAGTTTTTTTGTTTTTGTTTTTTGCTAGAAGGGAAGGATGGAGTCAGGGAAGGGAGCGAAAGTGGGAATTTTCTCTGGATATGAGAAAGGGAATCAGCATGAAGACTCAAAAGATCTCAGCCTGTTAAGAAAAGGAGGGAAAATTGATTATCTTGCAAGCAAAGGCTGGACCAATGGGGCTTGAAAATATGGGTTTGTTTGTCCCAGTTGGAGGTGAAATGTCAAGTAGGGGACTGACATGTTCATATTCACACTTCAAAACTTCACTTGGTTACTCTGTTATACTGGATGGGAAAGGCCATCAGCACAGGATGGGGAGAGGGACCGGGGGCTATTGGAGTTCTGTCAGGGAAAATTAATGAGGCATGAGGGAAGGGTACATGGGGAAGAAGAGAGGATGGATTAGGAATATTAAAGAGGTAAATTTGCTAGGGCCTGAAGACAGATGGGATGTAGTAGTAAGATAGCATCAGAAATGAATAGAAAGAGTGGTAATATACTATTCACACACTTATGGAGAAAAGAGAAAAAAAGAAAGGAAGGAAGGAAGGAAGGAAGGAAGGAAGGAAGGAAGGAAGGAAGAAAGAAGGAAGGAATGAAGGAAGGAAGGAATGAAGGAAGGAAGGAAGGAAGAAAGAAGGAAGGAAGGAAGGAAGGAAGGAAGGAAGGAAGGAAGGAAGGAAGGAAGAAAAAGAGAAGAAAGGGAAGGGAAGGAAAGGGAAGGAAAGGAAAGGAAAGGAAAAAGAAAAAAAAAAGAAAAGAACAGAAAAGAAAGAAAGGGAGGAAGGAAGGGGGGGAGGCACAGATCTGGGGGCAGGGACTCAGTTACAGATGTGTGATTGGGTCATTACTCTGATCAGAAGGTTGGAGATGAGGGACGTGTTCTGAGCAGTAGAGGCAGGAGATACAACAGGTGAGAAGCAAGACCATAAGAGCAGACAAGGAGGGCTTCAAGGGGACAACCAGGGATGTTGGACCCTAGCTGGAAGAGAGAAGTGTCCAGAAGTCAAGATGATAGAAAATTTCAGGGAAGGCAAAAAAAAAAAAAAAAAAAAAGAGAATCAGTAGTACAGAGACCAAGATTAAGAAATAAACACTGGGTTTAGCAAATAGGAGGATTGGTGCTCCAAATTCCAGTTTGCTAGACAAGGAACACATGTCTCTTTTTGTGCTGGTGGCTCTGTCACAGAGCAAAGAAGCTTTACAGCAGTGACTACAGAGGGTGAGGGTGGGGCTGCAGGCCTCTGTCAGGAGAGTAGTGACCACTGGGTTGGAACAGTGAAGGTGTGGAGCTGCTGCCCTGAGTGGAGAGGGGTTTGAGGTGGTTTATGTTGGGTGTGTGTATGTGTGTGTGTTGGCGCGGGGTGTGTGAAGAGCACCATTCCGATGAGGGAGAGACCCAGGGGAAGTGCCTTAGGGCAAGCAGCTGTGGAAGACGGATGGCTGGTGGCTACAAACAGAGGTTATCAATAAGCTGATTCTTATCAGTCACTGTGTTATTATTACCAAAAGGACCACAGTCCTTTTTTGGACTTTTTGGAAAGTATGAGGATAACATCTAAACCTTTTAGCAGAGCCCACAGAGCTTAGCACAAGTTGGTTCTCACTAGCCTCAGCTCTTGTTGCTATCCAACCGTGGTCCCCATATTGGAAGGATGTCCCTACCTCCTCCACATACCGACCCCCACACTCATTCACGCTTCCATGTTCTTCCTACACGGTTCCATCTACCATGAATGTTCTACTCTGTTTCCCAGCAATCTTCCTAAACCACACACACTGAGTGTCACCTCCTCAGTAAAGCCAGTGTGCTTGGCTGGTATCTTTATTAAATCAAACAATGCAGCTTAGAAATAACATCGCTCCCTTCCCCTGGACTATGAGTTTGAAGGGCACAGAGGTGCTTATTGATCTGAACTTTCTCAGGGCCTAGCTCAGTGCTTGTCCTTAATGAGTGCTCAGGGTTTGTTTAAACCCTGATCTAACTCAAAGCTTAGTTGTAAAAACCATTGGTCAGAAAGGATGGCGCTCACTAAATTTTATTGACCTGAAGCCATTATGGTAGTGGTAAAGACCATCACCGCAGACTCTTTTGGCAAGTATATTAAGGGAGAGTGCCTAAATGCTATTAAGGCTTTTATGTTGAGAAGTTACACTGTGTCCTCAGTGATACTGGGCAGCCAGGATGACTCATGACCCTCAATTTAAGCATCTGGAAGAGTCAATTTTATTTTGGGAGAAACTCCGTGTCACCTTTACTGAAAAAAGAAGTGCACAAGAGGTCTTGTCAAGAGGATATATTTCATAAATCTGTAAAATAAATGAAGTTCTTTGGGGACATTAATTCTTCTATAACCTCTCTTGATGAGTTCAGAAAGTATTTATCATGAGAAGGAGCCAATTCCAAAGTGAAGCTCCGAGAATTTTCTTTCCTGCTCCTGGAACACAGCTTGGGTTAGTGATACTAATCTATGATGATGACTCAGAAGCAGGAAGTGACACTAGATGGGCCTTAGTTCCAAACAACACTCCAGGGGAGGGAGGAGCCCAGAGGACTGAAATCCTGTGTGGTTTTCGCAGTGTCTTTACTAAGATGATTGTCCTCTTTCCTTCTGAGTCTAGTCCAGACAGAGTCAGTGAAATGAAGAATCTGTGTAAGTATCATTTGGGTTTCTGGCACAAGAGCTACGGCTTCATTTGGGGTCATGTGGCACTCAATCAAATTGCAATAATGGCATCATAAAAGTTTTGCTTTTCCACAGTGAATTAGGGAATCATAGCAGGAAGAATACTGCATACTTTTATAGAAGATGGGATTCCAGTTTCAGATTTTCTACTTGTATCTGTGTGACTTTGAGCAAGTGCCACTTAAATTCTTCAAGTTTAATGACCTCATCAGGAAGATGGGGATGATGTTACCTGCTGACAATTCCTCACTGGTGTCCACTGGAGGTGTACTATGTGTTGGATGCTGCTTTACATGGATTGATTCTCCTCAATCCCTTTATTGTAGATATTATAGTTACTTATCATGTAGATGAGGAAATTGGGATTTACAGAGATGGTTTACCTTGCCTGGGGGAGGAAGCAGTAGAACTGGAATTTGAATCCAAGTTTCTCTGAGTCTATTACTGAGTCTCTCTCTTTGTAATGGTAATATAATATATCATGTTGCTAAACACCGAAACTTCTTTTTTTAAGATTTTATTTATTTATTTATTTGAGAGAGAGAGAGTGTGGAAGAGAATATGAGTCTGGGGGGAAAGGGGGGGAGGCTGGAGGCGCAGAGAGTGAGGGATAAGCAGACTCCTCTGAGCAGAGAGCCTGGGTCTCAATCCCAGGACCCTGGGATCCTGACCTGAGCTTAAGACAGATGCTTAACTGACTGAGCCACCCAGGCGCCCCTAAATATCAACATTTCTTGAACAAAAGCTTACCATGCACGTTATTTGAACTGACATAATCATTCACACTTGGGGCAGGCACGGAACACCATAAGAGACTAGAGAAGGGGCAGGTGGCCGCAGCGTATCGCCTGTGGGCATGGTTAAACAAGCTTTGTTTTCTACTGAGGTTTAATATTTAATCTATTTTTTGTTCTCTTCCACCTACCATCTTTCCCACTTCATATCCATTCTTCTCCTTCCTTAAATTAATAATTTTATTAATTTTCTTTTTAAATCAAAAGAACAGAGCCTGTAAATAGATAACAACAAATTAACAAGGCCCACTGGACAAAGGAAAATAGACCTTAACTAATTAGACAATTCACATGGATGAAGTGGCAGCCAGTTCACTTAGTTTGTTAAACCTCAGAACCAGGTTTTTCTCTTGAGTGTCTGTAAGGCTTGCAGAAAGGCAATTGTTTTTAGCCTCAGCTTCCAGCCCTAGAATTGTGTGTTGTTGGTCACAGCAAGACCCAACAAGAGAGTGCGGATGACCCATTGCAATGCACTGCCAGTATTGGAAAGTAACTCGTTTTTAAAGATTGAAATATAATTGACATAGAATATCCTATTAGTTTCAGCTGTACATCATAGTGATTTGATATTTTTATACATTATGAAATGATCCCTTAGTTACTACCTGTCATCATACAAAGTCATTATAACTCATTGACTGTATTTCCTATGCTGTACATTACATCCACGTGACTTATTTCTTTTATAATTGGAACTTCATACCTTTTGATACACCTATTTTGCCCACCCCAACTCCTCCCTACTCTAGTAACCAATAGTTTGGTTCCTGTTATCTGTGAATCTATTTCTATTTCGTTTTATTTGTTTTGTTTTTTTAGATTTCACATCCAAGTAAAATCACATGGTATTTGTCTTTCTTTGTCTTACCTATTTCACTTAGCATAATACCTTTTAGGTCCTTCCATGTGGTACAAATGTCATTCTTTTCTTATGGCTAAGTAACATTCCATCATATATATGTATATATGCCGTATCTTCTGTATCTATTCATTTGTTGACGGATACTTAGATTGTTTCCATTTCTCGGTTATGGTAAATATTGCTGCAATGAACACAAGAGTGCATATATCCTTTAAAATTGGTGTTTTCATTCTCTTTGAGTAAATACCCAGAAGTGGAATTGCTGGGTTATATGGTAGTCTATTTTTAATTTTTTGAGAAACCTCCATACTGTTTACCACAGGGGCTGCACCAATTTAGATTCTTACCAACAGTGTATGTGGGTCTCTTTTCTCCACATCCTCAGCAACACTTGTTATTTCTTTGTCTTTTTGATCACTGCCAATCTAACAGGTGTGAGGTGATAGCTCATTGTGGTTTTGAATTGCATTTACCTGATGATTAGTGAAATTGAGCATCTTTTCATGTGCTTGTTGATCATCTGTCTGTCTTCTTTGGAAAAATGTCTATTTAAGTCTTTTTCCACTTTTTAAATCAAGTTGTTTGTTTTTTTGGTATGAAGTTGTCTAAGTTCTTTACATATTTGGGGTATTAACCCCTTATTGAATGTATGATTGGCAAATATTTCTTTTAGTCCTTTGCCGCTTTGTTTTGTTAATGGTTTTTCTTTGGGCAAAATCTTTTAGTTTATTGTAATCTCATTTATTTACTTTAGTTTTTGTTACTCTTGCTGAGGAGACTGGGCCCCCAAAACTGCTAAGATTGATCTAAAAGGACTTACTGCTTACGTCTTCTTCTAGGAGTCCTTAATCCATTTTGAATTTTTGTGTGTGTGGTGTAAGAAATTGGTCCTGTTTCACTCTTTTGCATGTAACTATCCAGTTCTCCCAGCTCCATTTGTTGAAAAGACTGTCTTTCCTGCACTGTATATTCTTTGCTCCTTTGTCATAAATTGACCATATATGCATGGCTTTATTTCTGAGCTTTTCATTCTGTTCCATCGATCTATGTGTCTGTTTTTATGCTGCTACCCTGCTGTTTTATTACTATAGTTTTATAGTATAGTTTGAAATCGGGAGTGTGATACCCCAGCTTTGTTCTTTCCAAGATTGTTTTGTATATTATTCAGTATCTTTTGTGGTTCCATACAAATTTTAGCATTTTTTGTTCTAGTTCTGTGGAAAAGGCCACTGATATTTTGATGGGGATTGCACTGAATCTGTAGATTGCATTAGGTAGTATGGGCATTTTAACAATATTAATTCTTCCAACCCATGAGCATGGAGTAACTCTCCATTTATTTGTATTGTCTTCAGTTGCTTTCATTGATGTTTCAGTTTTCAGAGTATAGGTCTTTCACTTCCTTAGTTAAATTCAGTTGTAGGTATTTTATTCTTTTTGATGGCAATTGTAAATTCTTTTCTTAATTTCTCTTTCTGACATCTCATTATTAGTGTTTGGATATGCCACCAGTTTCTGCATATTAATTTTTTATCCTACAACTTCACTGAATTTGTTACTTCTAACAGGTTTTTTTTTTTTTTTTTTGATAGAGTCTTTAGTATCTTCTTTATATAGTATCATGTTATCCGCAAATAATAACAGTTTTACTTCACTTCTTCCTTTCCAAGCTGGATAACTTTTATTTCTTTTTCCTGCCTAATTGCTGTGGCTAGAACTTCCAAAATTATGTCGAACAAAAGTGGTGAGAATGGATATCTTTGTTTTGTTCCTGATCTTAGAGGAAAAGTTTTTGGCTTTTTACTCTTGAATATGATGATGTCAGCTGTGGGTTTGTCATATATAGTCTGTCTTATATTGAGGTATATTCCTTCTATACCCATTTTGCTGAGAGTTTTTAATCATAAATGGGCATTAAATTTTGTCAAATGCTTTTTCTGCATCTGTTGAGATAATCATATTATTTTTATCCTTTGTTTTTTTAACAGGGTGCATCATATTGACTGATTTGCAGATGTTGAGCCATCCTTGCATCTCTGGAATAAACACCGCTTGATCGCCCTTTTAATATGTTGTTGAATTTGATTTGCTAATTTTCATCAAAGATTGTTGCATTTATGTTTATCAGGGATATTGGCCTGTAATTTTCTCTCTCTCCCTGTGTATATGTGTGTTTTCTGGTCATAGCATGCACTCCTGATAATGGACTGGGAGCAAGATCATATTATGTGAGATGATGAAGCACATCTCAGTTGTCTTCTGGCCAGTGTAGGTCTTATACCCTTCTCTGCAATCTGAACGTTCTGATTAAGCTCTTAATGGTGACGAAATGAACCCCATAATTACCAACTACCACTTTCTATCATAATTCCTCAGAATTGGGAAGAGACTTTTGTTTTATTTTTTTTGCAACACTACATCTAAATAAATCCTTGCCTGTTTTGCTGAGAAACAGTCTATAAGCTAGCTGGTTGTATTGTCATCAGGTAATTTGAGCAAGACAAACTTCATTTGAACTTTGCTTAAAGAGGAAACTACACTGAATTTTCCCATTACTGAGTGAAGATTTCTAAATTTCTGAGAGATAAGAGGGAATGGAGCTGTTGTGAATGTTCGAGTGGAGCTAAGACATTTATAAATGAAGAACATAGATACAGAGAATGAGGATATTCCTGAGAATAAGGGTGAAAAGATATAGTTCCCTTCTGGGTAGAGTTGCCAGATTTAGCAAATAAAAATGTGAGATTCATGCAGTATGTAGATGTACTTATACTGAAACAATCATTCATTGTCTTACTGAAATTGAAATATAAAGGGTGTCCTTTATTTTATCTGGTAACTTTCTTTCTGGGTGATAAATCAGATAGAAAATCTAGTAGAGATATACAATACTTAGCAATTCTGTAGAGTGGTCAAATCCAGTTAAGCAAAACCCCTCCCTGGCTTCATTAGCTATTCTT
>CM053618.1:8215834-8274925 GCA_028646535.1 Procyon lotor | reverse complement strand
GGAAATTTTTTCCTATATTTTCTTTTAATAGTTTTATAGATTCAGGTCTTCCATTTAAGTCCTCTATCTATCTATCTATCTATCTATCTATCTATCTATCTATCTATCATCTATCTATCCATTAACTCATAATGTATTATTTGCCCCAGGGGTATAGGTCTGTGAATCATCAGGCTTACACAATTCATAGCACTCATCATAGCACATACCCTCCCCAATGTCCATAACCCAGCCACCTTATCCCTACCCTCCCATCCCCCAGCAACCCTTAGTGTGTTTCCTGAGATTAAGAGTCTCTTATGGTTTGTCTCCCTCCCTGGTTCCATCTTGTTTCATTGGTCCTTAATTCATTTTGAGTTAATTTTTGTAAGTGATATAAAATCAGGGTCCAATTTTATTCTTTTGCATGTGAATATCCAGTTTTCCCAGCACAATGTATTGAAGAGATTATTCTTTCCCCACTGAGAAAACCAGGCTCCCTTGTCAAATATCCTTCGATGTATGTGTTTGAGTTTATTTCTGGGCTTTTGATTCTGCTCCATTAGTCTGTCTGTTTTTATGCCAGTACCATACTGTTTTGATTACTGTAACTTTGTAATAAAATTTGATATCAGGAAGTCTGATGTTTCCAGAGTTGTTATTTCTCAGAATTGCTTTTATAGATCCAGAGAAATTTTCGAATGGTATTTTCTATGTCTTTGAAAAATGCCATTGGAATTTTGATAGAGATTGCGTTGAATATCTATAGATAATTTGGGTATTGTGGACATTGTAAGACTTTACATGATTTTACTTTTAAGTATGGAAATATATATAGAAAAAATATCCATAACTCTCTATCAAACCTCACTTATTCAACATTTTAGATAATCTGTCTGTTTGTCTATTTATCTATCATCTGTATCTATCTACTTATCTATTCATCCATCTATATCTGTTTATCTTTTTGTGTTTATGTATAATTTTTTATATGCATGGAATCATGGTCCACATTTTATCCTATGGCCTGCTTTTTCACATAAGTGTATTTGATAAATATTTCCCTATGTTATTAAATATGATTAGCTGGACTTATAGAAGAATTGATTGTATATTTTGTTACCATTTAGGCATAGCTTAAGACATTCAGAAGTACGGGACGCCTGGGTGGCTCAGTGGGTTAAAGCCTCTGCCTTCAGCCCAGGTCATGATCTCAGGGCCCTGGGATCGATCCCCACATCATCATCGGAATCTCTGCTCAGCAGGGAGCCTGCTTCCCTCTCTCTCTCTGCCTGCCTCTCTGCCTACTTGTGATTTCTCTCTGTGTCAAATAAATAAATAAAATCTTTAAAAAAAAAAGACATTCAGAAGTGAAGTGGCTTTGTCACTATGGATCCATCATTTGCTCAGTATCAATTACTTAAAAAAACCTCACCTAATAGGAACTTCTGTTTTGGGGAAGATGGAAAAGATATACTTTTCTCTATTCCTCCTGCTAAGTACAACTAAAAATTCTGAAATAAACAAACAAATAAATATATAAAATACATGCATATATTACACATTTTTGTTACAGTCGTCATATATATAGTACATATATACATATAAGACATAAACGTAAGACTCTCTATATGTAGAAAGTACACAGACCTGATTTAGTACAAAGCTCCCAAGTATTAGCAGAGGGAGACATTGGTGGCACCTCAGTCCTGCAGTGAGCACACCGGTTGGCATAGAGAAGTTAATTGCTGAAGGAAGGAAGGAAGGAAGGAAGGAAGGAAGGAAGGAAGGAAGGAAGGAATGATGTGGGATTAATCATGCTGAATTCAAAAGAACTAACTTTTATATAAATCCATTCCCCCTGGGGAAATAGTTTTGGTGTTCTTCAACGCCAGGGGAAGTTGTACTGCTCTGAGGAGAGGAGCAGATTTGGAAGGAAGGAAGATTTTATTTTGGAGAAATAAAACTCGAAAAGGTTATTTTCAAGAGGGGAAATGAGGCTTTCTAGTCGAATTCTAGGAAAGACATCAGCACGTGCCTTGTGGGTTTTATATATTTTTGCCTCCAAACGTCCTGCAGGTCTTGTGATTTCTGGACTGCGTACAGTCACCTTCTGGGAGCATCCCCTTTTCTCCTGAGACTCTGAATGCCAGGCTGTGGCCAATGGCATCATCCTAAGATCTTAAAATACAAAATGTTCAAATAACCTTAGCTCCTCCTCTTCCTCCTCCTCCTCCTCCTCCTCCTTCTTCTGTGTCTACATAGCACTGACTCTAGAAAAATCAGTATCATTTTTCCATTGAATTTTTTGCCTCTCCTGGTCTCACATAGGGTCTATGAAAGACACAGCTTTCCTCTTGAGGGTCTCCTCCCCATTTGGATTCCATCAGCCTCCAAAAGGGCCTAGTGTTGACCCGATGTCCAGTCTTGGAAGCATCTAATTAAATCTTCTTTAAACCATAGGGTTATGAGGTGGAGATGCCTTCTTTTCTCTCTTCTTTCCTCATCCTAACTGTGCTGCTCTTCCACTTGTAACTGTAACAGGTCCTTGAGGTCAACTGATCGGGGCGCCTCACAGGAAAGAATGGGGGATGTGGCTATTTCCGACTTTTCCAGATGGGCAGACACCTAGGCGAGGAGTGGTCAGTGCCTACACTTCACTCCCCTCTCCTCCTGGAGCAGCGCCACCATCACCTCAGACAACTCACATCACTGAAATGGAAAATGTAAGCCATCCCACTTCTCTTTCACTTTAAATACAGTCTTGGAAAATCTGCAAGATCCTCACACATTCTCAGATATATTCCTTTGCTCCTGACGGAGGTGAAAAGATACGGTGCTCAGTGGAAGGAATCTGGGCCATGCCAGCAAATTCTGTGAGGCCGTGGAACCATATAACTGGTGGGAGGAAGTGAATACTCTCCCCAAGGGGAAACTCCAATCACCCTGAGCCTCAGTGAAGGCTGGCTCAGCAGCGTCCTTGCCTGTTAACCTAACGTTCCACATGGGACCCTCCCACAATGGCGGCTGAAGCCTGGTAATTAGATTGTGAGCATTGCTGTGAAGGAGGCACAATGCCAGCAACCGGGTGGCATTGACAAGGTTTGGCCCCACTAGGTACAATGTGTGGGGGCTTAAAAAATATTTATCAACTCTATTTTTTTCTGTCACTCCTTTGATGGATCTCAGAAAAGTCCTGCACTCCTTTGTCCACCCGACCCCTCCACAATCAAGGGCAAACACCATGGAAGAATGCAATAATCATAATAATAGGGATAGGAAAATGATACTCTAATAATCAGACATTCAAGTGAGATTTAATGAGTACAACTTTACCTCATGTACTTTTAATACATTTCATGTACCACACAGCAATTTTCTGGGACATGGATTTTAACATGCTACACTAATGGCAAGATAAGAATAACTGAGTTGAATGTGGGTTCACTAAATATGCGGGAACCCTTTTATAGTGTTGACTCTGAGGAACAGGGCTAACACCCTGTTTATGGACGCGTTGAGAGGAATTGTGCTTTTACTATGTGTGGTTGTTATGTTTCAAGGGACATGATTTCACTGGTAGCTTTGCCAAATTTTTGCAATAACATGATTCTACTGTATTTCTATTTTAGCACCACAATCTCATGCAGTTTATTTGGGAAAAAAAAAAAACAATAAAAAAAGAATGAATTTCAGCCAAACCCAGGTTACTTAGGATTTAAGTTATAGTCTAGCATTAAGATTATTCCAACTATTTGCCTTTTCCTCTTCATCTTTAGTGTTTCTCATCTTAGGTAGATGTTACTGCTTGATAGCACATTCCCCAGGAGGAATCAATGGATTTAATCAATTGATTTCTTGTGAGAAACACCACCTGTATGTCTATATATAGGTGTATGTGTGTGTGTGTGTGCGTGTGTGTGTGTGAGAGAGAGAGAGAGAGAGAGAGAGAGAGAGAAAATTGAGAGGTAATGATGATATTTTCTGATACCTATAAATTTAAATTACTTGGACCTCATGAGCACTTCTCCTTTTTGTCCATTTAGAACAGATTGTCAAGAGATTGCTGTATTTTATCCATCATATACTTTTGAAAGCTGAACTCTTAAGGACAGGAAGACTTGTCTTTATGCTATGAATAACACACTACATGTGGAGGGCATGCCCTAACCCTTAGATAATTGTAGGGTTGAAGTTGTCTACCTACATATCTCAGTCTTTGGGAAGACATATGAGCCTTCTGGGAAGATGAATAAAAAAAGGAAGAATTTTATTGTCAATAAGGAAATCTTAACTTGTGAAGGTAAAATTAATGTGTGGAGCACAATTTTGAGCTCTCCATAGCTTCTTCCTTCTTTTCTCTTTGATGACATTGTGATTTCCTAACTAATGAAAAAAAAATCAAGCTGAAGAGCAGAGCCTTTGACCAAAGCATTTATTTACATTTTATTAAACATGAGTATATTTGATTGTTTCTTATTTGTCTTTGGAAGACTACACTGGGGGAGAAGTTGAAATTTAACTGGAAGAGATGGAAGCCTTCTCTGTGCTTATACAAAAAGCTTAAAATTCAACCAATTGAACATTGCTGTTCACTTTACCAGTAATATCAGTTTTATTTTTTCAACCAAGTTTCACCTAGATGTTGGGCCATGTGGATTCTTTCCTTTCAATGACACAAAGTGGTATATGCACCATGAACATTCCTATTCTGGGACCACTGGCTATAAAAAACGCTGATGGAGCCCATGCCTCCAACTGTGAGGGAAATCGGTCTGGCATAAAGGAGACTAAACTATCAATCAATAGTGTGATTTGTTCTCAGCTTTCTACCTGGCTGCTTTGGTGCTATTGTTGACACTGCCATGTTGTCTTAGTGTTGTTTGGTTAGCAGACATACTTGGCCCAGCACCTCCTTTTCCACCTTCCTTGCTGAAACCTTGACTTGGTCTCCTAGGAGCAGCTCCTTTTAACCCAATGGACGAGGAAGTGGATTAAAAACTGTTAAGAAAAAAAGAGTACATTTTAATGGAAAAATGAGGTATTTTCCATTGTGGTAAAATGTCTTTTTTTTTCAATCATAAAATTGCTCAAAAGAGGAAGCAAAAAGAGGAACATATATTCATTTGTTTTAACTTGAGTTCATAAAATGAGTTCTTGAGAAAGCTAGCAGCCGTCTATTTCGAAGAATGATGACTTCTTTTCGACATCCAAATACTGTTTCATTTCCAGAGCATAATTATCTCTCATAATGATCTGAATTCATAAATATGGTTATAGAATAAGAACTAGTAGTCCAGTGTGGAGGTTCAACATGACAATATATGAGAGAGGGGGGAGGGCTCCCTCCCATATATGAGGTGGAGGAGGGTAAAGGAGGAGAGATAATCTATATTTGTGTATGTGACTAGTCAAATGACAAGGTCAGAGACTGTAAAAAGTAAGATAAGATCTCTCCTTCTGTGGTCAGTTAACCAATACTAGAAGGGTTTTGTTTTAGCAGGTAAGTGACCCAGAGATATTTTCCAACATGGTGTTTCTTACTAAGTGCTGTAGTCTTGAACTGTGTATGGATGTTCATGTTGGGGCACATCCATGTACCAGGATAGAATCACACTTGTTATGCAGAAAGACTCTCTGTGTTCCCAATCCTCCCTAGTTGGGGAACTACTTGACTGCAGATTATAAATCACAGCTGTTCCATGCAGAAGGGAGGGATAGGCTTTGGGCTACAAAATGTTGAAAACCACAGCATAGAAGTCACCTACAACATCCAACCACCAGCTTGCCACGAAGATAGTAGAGAAAACAGAAAGGAGGCAGGTGTGGTTCTTGCCCAGTTGGAAATTATGGCACTAACAAGACTTCGAGTGAAGTAAGTGGAAAGGGTGTGGGGGTGTTTGCTATGTTCTCCTTGAAGTTCTGTTCTGACCCTTCCAGACCTGACTGGAGACCATTTTTCTTTCTGTGCTCACCATCCAGTCTGACAATAACTACGGCACCACCGACATCTGCAAAGTGAGCATTGTCTTTCCCTGCCCGAGCCTTTCCACCTGGTAGATTTCACCCTCTTTTCCTTAACAGATTCTTCTCTGCGTGTGACTCCAAAGAAAGAGGAGCTGAGGTTTCTAGGGTGCTCATGGTAAGGAAGCAGAGTGGGGGCACTCCTTAAAAAAGCTGGAAATGGCCATAAATGGCATTAGGAATCCACTCATGGATGTGTTGTTCCTGATGGTAGTTCTCCAAGTCCATGTGTGGAGAAGTCCAAAGGATGGCCAACTCATCAGATGCGCTAAAGATCAGCTTGTTCTAACAATGAGCTGGGATCAGTAACATAGATTGAGCCCTTTCTATGTGCTAACTTCCTTTTTACTATCTTATTAGATCCAAACAACAACAATTTAGTGAAGACATTGTTATCCAAAGACTATAAACACGATGAATGCAGGAACCTGGGTTCATTTGTATGTGCTGAGCACTTGGTGCATTTGCTTTGTGAATGACTTCATCGGTATTATCCATACAGATGAAGAAACAGAAGTTTAGTGAGATTAAACACTCAAATTCACCCAGCTAGACAATGGCAGAACAGGGAATCAGGCTTGGTATTGGGTGATGGTTTTATGCTGTGCGGAACGGGGGCGGGATGTGCCCCAGAATCCCTTTCCCCATGTAGTTCCAGGCAGGGATTAGCACAAGAGAAATTTGCAGGAGACTTGGAAGGGAGAAGGGAAGTGGCTGCCATTATGATTAGGGTGTGAGGGTGCTGGGCACCTCTGCAGCTCACCTATGCATCCCTGACCTATAGTTTCACTTTATGGGTGTGGGTTAACATCTGGATCCAGAGCTCCTCCAGGTCCCAGCAGAGGTCCTCTTGTAGGTTCATGGAATTCTGGGCCAGGAGCTTATGCAGCTTTATGGCACAGGGCACCAGCTTCTTCTACAGGTTATCTCTAGTGCTGAGGTTGGAGGTAATGGGAGTGAGACATGGTTTCGAGGTTGTCCTTTGTCTCCCTGCTTCGTGTTCTGCTCATCTTCCTATTGCTTTCTCTCCTGACCTGTAGCGACTTCAGGGCCCCTTTCAGATGCAGAAGCCTCCAATAGACTTCTTCACCAGCTCCCCCAGTTATGTCTGGTCTACTGCTTATAATCAACCCTTTATTTCAAGTCACATATGGTGGCTCAGCTTCCCTCCATCAAACTGTTACCTTCTGTCAGACTCCAGCTGTCTGGTAGGCTGCGCTCACAAGGATAGTATGGGGAGAGAAGACAGGCTGGTTTCAGTAGGATTTGAACTCTTTGCCTGTGGGAAACTAAGGACTTCCTCAATTGGATGCTCAGAGAACAAAAAAAAGGGGTGTACTCCATCCAAAACAGAAGACTGAGAAGTCATTTCAATGTTTTCATTTGCTTTAGCTGTTTGCAAGGCTAGTTATTACATAGCTAATTCTGTTTGTAAGATAGGCTGAAAATACATTGACAGAAAATATTTCCATGGCCATCTGTGAAGGATGCAAAAAGGACAACTTTCTGATTTTCTAATCAATGCTCTTTAGTATCATCGTCACGGTCTGCATTCACACTTCAAACGTCCGTGTGTGGAAAGCAAACATGTTCCCTATTACTACTTAGATGAAACATCTGGAGGGATGGTATTTTTCCATTTTCCCTTCATTTGGTGTCATATAGACATAGGCATCAACACGTGTCTCTTTTCCATTGTGTGTGTGTGTGTGTGTGTGTGTGTGTGTGTGTGCGTGTGTTTAACCTATGATTGTATTTTTCAGGGGGCTTTTTCTGGAAAACAATTTTGCAAGGTGCAAGTTGTTCAGATGAAGTGTTGAAATCTTGGCTGCAGGAAAAGCTAAGCATAATCAACCAACACTTACTTCAACTCCAACTGCAGCACTTCTGAGGTTTACCCTTTGCCATGAGCACGTTCCTTCTGCTGTCTGTCTGCATACTAGGCACCCTGGGACTTTCCTGGGCTTCTCTACCTTCTGCTTTTGGGGTAATATTGGTTTAACCACCAGAAGAACAACATTAGAAAGATCTAAATTTCTTACAAGGGAGCAAGAGAGGCTTTATAGGACTCCTTGCTTCCCTGTATTTCCAGGAGCCTTCTCTGGCTCCTTAAAGAACCCTTCCTTAGCCCCCCAGACTCCCTGAGTCTCTATGCTCTCTCCCTGCCATATGTACATTGTCTGTTTAGGGTGAGAAAATATGCGCAAAGGTTGGTCCTTCCTTGTTCTTTGTGGAATAAGATGGTCAGATAAAATACAGGCTGCTCTGGTAAATTTAAATTTCAATGACACGATAAATAATTGTTAGTATAAGTAGGGCTTGGGACATATGTACACCAGGAAAAATTTTGTTGTATAGCTGAAATTTATATTTAATGAGACATCTTTAATTTTATTGCTAAATCTGGCAATCTTAGCATGGATGCTTTCTGCATCCCAAATGCCCTAAAGCTCTCACTTTCCAAATCCTGCACATGGACAGGACTGCCAATAGTAAGCCAAGCTCTGGACAGTTTACCGGATTCTCCTTGAGTAATGTATCTGCTTTCTAGCCTTTGGATGAGTTCCTCAGTTCTGCCACAAACACAAAATAGTAATTCAGCATAGGAAATATAGTCAATAACATTGCAACAATTTTTGTAGAGTGATACATGGTAACTAAACTTACCGTGGTGAACATTTCTAATGTATGGAAAAGAGATCTGCTACCCCCAAGCCATGGAAATTACGGTTTGTTGTATATGCCAACTATGTTGTTCATATGTTGTATGAACACGTGAGTGACAGTGCTTTTATGTTGTATTGTATGAAACTAATGTATTGTCTGTTGACTATATTTCAATTAACAGAAAAACCACTCATAGGGCATTGGATAGAAACCTTATTTTCCAGTTTTGGCTACAGAGCTGAAGAGTTTGAAATGTCCTATGAGCTTGAACTCTCTCTCAATTACACAGCTTTCTTCTGTTTCCTTCCTCTTCTTTTCAAAGCTGTCAGTCCTCTTTTCTTACGAAAGTAATGGCCTACTCTGTTCAAATCTGAACGGGGCTAACATTTGTGCCTCCAGACTTTGCAACTCAGGAATGGCCACCTGACTATGGATGGCATACTTAGACTGGAGTATAGATTCTTTTTACGCAGGTCACACGGTGTAGACAGAGAATCCTGAGTCACTTGGGAAATCAAATTTCAAAGGAAGGTATGGACTAAAATAAAAAGCCTTTTTGAGATCAGTTTGAAAATAACATTTATCAGGCTTTTGCAGATTCTAAAACTAACATGTGTTCATTGTAGAAAAAATAGAACACATGAAAGCATAAAGAACAAAATGCAAAAAAAAAAAATAAAACATTCATAATCCAGAAAAAGAGAGGTAACCAGAGTTAATATTTTTAATGTAGATTTCAAATATTTTTCTATAAATACATGCATTGTTTGGACAACAGTAGAATGCCACATAAAAATACTCTGTAAGTTTTTGTTGTTGTTATTATCTAACAGGGGATTGTGGACAATTTTTTTCCGTGTCAAATTTACTTGCAAATCAATAATTCTCTATGGTGTTGGGGGTACAGATCTCATTCAAGAAAGTAGTGAAAGCTTTGAGGCTTTTTTCCAGGAAAACATATACAAGTTCCCAGAGAATTTGGGATAAAATTTCAGATTCTTATAAGGAATCTGTAGATCCTACAGGTGAAGAGGCTCTGTTCTAAAACATCACAATTGATTTTAATTAGTATCCGCATATGAGTTTTGAGTAAGAATCCTGCCAGTAAGAATGTATAGGCCAATGGGACAGTTAGACATTTGCTACTTTGGGACTTCAGGTATCAAGTTCCTTTTGCTTTTGTTTTTGTTTTCTTGGAATCTAGGTTTAGGCCATGGTAAAGAGGAACCATTAGCAAATTTGCAGATTGCTCTTCTGTTTATGTGTCAGTTCCGAGGACTGTCGAGCTGATGGTCTTCCCTTGGTTATGAGCCAACAGCAGTCATGAGCGAGAACCCTTGTCTGGATTTCACAAGAATTTTGTCACAAGGCTTGCTTTTCCGGTAGGAAAGCTGAATTTGCCAGTGTATGCGCTGTGAGTAAGACTAATCCTCTGCTCTCAGCAAAAGACTTTTGCTGAAGACAAAAATTAATTCTGGGTGGAAATACAAAATTAATTAGTCCCTGAATGCTAATCTTTTAGTGATTTTTCTTCTGCATGTCGCTTCCGGTCTATTTCTACAGTAAGAAAGGAGGTGAGGCAGCTAGGAAATGTGGAGGAAGATGTCGTTCTCTCAAGGAGGATAGTTTGGCCCTACTGTCCCCCTGCATGTCTGGCCTGGACCAGAACTGTTTGGGCATCCGCAGGGCTGTTCAGATGTTACTACTGTTAACTACAGTGATAATGGGTGCTATTTATTGTGTATCTATTATAAGCTTTGCGCTAGGTGCTTTCCCTAAATTACTTTAAATTCTGACCACTTTGAAAAGTAGGTACAATTTTTCTCATTTGTGGAAGAGGCAGTGTTGTTGAGTGGCTAAGTGTGTGGACTCTGGCACTCTACAGCCTACTTTCATACTTGTTACCTTGTAAACTTGGGAAAGTTACTTTGCTCCCTTGTGCCTCATTTCGCCCAAATAGGGGGTTAGATGGGTATATG
The DNA here is from genome assembly GCA_028646535.1 of Procyon lotor. Lineage (NCBI taxonomy): Eukaryota > Metazoa > Chordata > Mammalia > Carnivora > Procyonidae > Procyon > Procyon lotor. The sequence continues at coordinate 8,264,276 of CM053618.1, read as the reverse complement.
AATCCAGGTTGGTCAGACTCTGTATTCTACACATACTGCAAGGGTTCAGAAGTCAGAGAGATGTTCTCCTTGTTCTTATACATGTGAGAATATTTTCTGCAAATAGAACAGCATCTAAGTGTGATGGAAATCGCCTGAAATAGGTAGAGGACAGCTTGTGTTCTTTTCATTAAGTCATATTGCTTTTTGTTTCTAGAGATCTACACTTGATAAAGCAGTCAGAAGTACTAACTTGTGTAGTCTCTGGCGCCATGTTAACCCCTGACCACATCTGAAACTAAAAACTGGTATCTGGGACCTGATACCTGTGATATGCTTGGACAGTTGGCCAGAATATTTTGGATAGGAATCTAAGATCTCATTTGTGAGTCCTGTATTTCCTCAAACGTCCTCATCCCCAACCACCTATAGAGAAGCCACAGGGTTTTCTCGAAGGAGCCAGGGAAGCTGTGCTGCTGGGAGCCAGAGGAGGTGGAAGCTCTATGGCAGCTGAAGACATGAGTGGAAATGGTTCCCGGATTCTCCATCCCTTTATTCCACAGCTGAAGCCACTGTGAAGCCACTAAGCCTTTAGAGTTCATGGGGTTCCAAAGGGCTGAAGCCTTTCACATCCTGAGGGCCCCATGTCACCCCTGATTCTGCCATATAACTGTTGGTGCAAATGGTGGCTTTCCCAAAGATCTGGTGACTCTCACCACCATGGGGTTGGCTGCGGAGTCATTGGTGCAGACTTAAGAACTCTGGGTAAAAGTGGTTGCAGGACACATTCATTCTATAAATAGGTAAGTCCACTGTGCACTGGGCGCTGGTGTCTAATAGGCAGGCCGGAGGCAGCCTTGTCTCAAAGAACCCACATCTAGATGGACAGAGGAAGACAGAGCTAAGGTGTAGGGTTACTAGATAACACTGCCCAGGAGGACCCAGTGGAAAGGAAGGATAATTCTCTCTGGGGCTTCTCTGCCTCATTGAAAAAGGCTAGATTTGGGATGAGAACACAAGAACCGAATTTCCCTAAAACCTATTTCTGTATTGTTTGGCATCAGATTGCACTTAATAGTACTCATTCATCTACATGTATTAATTGGAGAAAATATGAGTTAGAAATGACACAGTTCCTGGCTTCAATTGCTACCTAGGATGCTTTTATTGTGGTTCCTCAAGTGATGGTTTGAGAGTTAGTTAGGTAGCCAGAGAGCCTACTGAGTCAGTCTTTGACTACATTGTAAACCTATTTGATTCCTCCCCAGCCACCTTTCCTCTCTATAGCCCCCTTGCCCACCCTCATTAACCATATTCTCCCTTTTGCCTCATCCTCTCTTCACAACTTGTTATTTCCAAGACTTTCGAATATGTGGGGAGTGCTATGAAAGAGCGGGGCTCGGTGTGATGGGAACATGACAGCAGGGGACTTCTTAAGCCCAGAAGCCCCAGGAATGCAGGGAAGAGTTTTCTACTAGCATGATGTCTAGAACTGGGGCAGGAGACTAAAGGAGATACTCGGTGATAAGTTTTGCTTAGTGCTTCCCACAAATGTACAGTATGGAAATGGCTGCCTACTTTCCCCTAAATTAGTTGACTTTGATTTGAATCTGGGACAAAATCATGCTGTACAGTTTCTGTTTAGGCTCTTAATACTTTTTGGCCACTAACTTGTCACGTCTGGGTCCAGACGGGCTTCATTTTTCCCCTGCATAAGCCCACAGCAGACCTTGCAGACTGCTAACTGTCCCTCTTCTTTTCCCTTCATGAAGAGGGTATGAGGAGAACAAGGCGGGATAGTAATTATAACCATCTGGTGGCTGCTTTATGATTTGGTCATATTAAGCTTCTTGGGAAACTCTCCATCGGTTCTCAGTTAATATCTTTCAAATTGTGTTTGCCTTGACATTTGCCCTAGGCCCTCCAGCTTCTCATTATGCCTTCTGGAGCTATCCCACACATTCAGGGCTTGGCAAGAAACTCCCTGGGGAGGATGGGATCACTGCTCTGTCAAGGGGAAGACAGCCAGCAGCTCTAGAGGGCTAGGAAGAGGCTGCTCAGACATGGGACAGGAAGAGAACATGAACATTATTTTGACATACACTTTGGCTTCATCTCACTTGAGAGTTCCATGAAGAATAACATATCAGTAGTGATCTCTGGCAATGAGGGCATCTCTTCCGAGTTGGAGACTCGGCTGATAGTTGGGCCAATAATGGAACCCTGTTGTTTGTGAGAAAGAATTGTTTGATTTATAACACAACTAACCTATCTGCAAGAATCCACCCGTGAACTTAGTCCCAATATTGAAAGATTAGGTCTGAAATGAGGGAGAAATATGTAAGCTAAGAATACTGATTGCTTTCATTCAACCTGAGGTATTTTGTTTTGTGGCTGTCTGAGCAGCTACTAGCTATTTAGGTTTCTGTAAAATGATGTGGGGCATAGTGGTGGATATGACACCATCTCCCCCCTCAAAAACCATAAAGTTCAGTTGAGAGGTAAGGTGTATGATAAAACCCTAACATAAAATTATAAGTAGTGTAGGAAATGAAGCATATACTCTGAATAATTAACAAAGATGTCTCCTGAAGGAGCCTGTTTATATCTGGCATCATTTTTGTTTTACTTATTTTTTACTTTTTTAGAGAGAGATGGGAGGAAGGGCATAGGGAGAGGGAGTGAGAGAGAGAATCTGGAGCATATTCCCTGCCCAGTGTGGAACCCATGCAGGGTTCCATCTCAAGACCCTGAGATCATGATCTGAGTTGAAATCAAGGGTCTGCCACTTAACCAAGCCACCCAGGCACCTCTATGTTGGGTATCATTTTAAAAAATGGTATGGTTAAGGTAAGTTTTATTTACTTCTTTTAATGTATTTTACAATGAAAAATTATTTTAAAATTTTAATAATCAACCAACTCTAAAATCAACCCAATTTAAAAATACATAAGTAGTTATACAAGAAGTACTCTATCTAGTGCAAAAAGGGGCTGTTTCCAATCCCCTGAGAAGGAATAGAATGACATGGGCTGATGACATTGGGCAAATCATCCATGATGTTCTGCAATAGGTTCTCAAAGGAAGAACAGATGAGAATCATTGGTGGTAAAAAGGGGGTTTGAGGAAAACTGATGGGTATGGATAGGACTGAGATCTCAGTGTTGCGCTCAAATGACCATAAGCGGCCCACAGCTCCCCCCCAGCTCTTTTTTAGGGTTGTATTAAAAAAAATATCTTTTTAAAAGGTGAGCAATGGAAAAAAGAAAAAATCTTGAGGTTGGAGGAAAAACAAGCTTAGTTAACATTCTTGTGGGTGAAAAAGTATACAAAAAAACTCATTTTCCTGGAAGGAGAGATTTTTGAAATGAATTCTCGGTCACACTGAGGTAAATCTTGTGAAACTGGACCTGCCCTGTTAGCAAAGCTGACCTCTGAGGAATCACAGACGTAATCATACCCAGGTTGCCACAGTCTCGCCTTCTTTGCTCCCTTCTAGATTCAGTGTTCTTGAACTTTGATGATAAACATCAGGGCCTTTGGAATTCGTATAATAAATTTTCTTCCCAGGATTTCGTATGTAGGATTATACCAATGGCAAGGGTTCAGATGTCTCCTTCAGAGGCTGATGTTAATACAACACGAGGTGTATTAGCCAGGGTTCTCCAAAGAAGTGGGATTGATGGGACATACATGTATATGTATATCTTAAGGGATGTATGTTTATATATAAAGTCTTCACTTCCATACATAAATAATGTTAATGATATATTTAAAAAATGTATGTGTATATAAATAGTAATAAACAAATAAAATATATATTTATACAAAGAGAGAAAGTGAGAGACATAGACAGACTGAGAGACAGAGAAATTTCTTTGGAAGAATTGACTCATGTGATTGTTGGGGCTGGCAAGTCTGAAATGTGAAAAACAGGCTGGTTGGTGGAGGCTCAGAGGAGAGCTGAGGTCGCAGTCTTGGGTCTGAAGGAAATCTGGAGAAAATACCTCTTCCTTTTCTGAGAGCCTCAGACATACTCTTACTTGCCTTGAATTGGATGAGACTCACCCATGTTATGGAGGGCAATCTGATTTACTCGAAGTTTATGGATTTAAATGTTAGTCAGATCCAAAATACACACGTACATCGACACCTAGACTGATATTTGGCCAAGCAACTGGGCACTATAGTCTCACCAGGTTGATACATGAAACAAACCATCACACCAGTCAAGGATAGGTGAGTTCTCCTTTCCTGAAGCTGCAGTTCTTTTCACACAGGTCTTTAAAATGCAAGCACCACTTTCCTGATCTTTAGTCTCCAGATGGTGGTGGTGGTGGGAGGGTATTTTGGGAAGTGGGGGAGGTTTCATCACTTCTTTCCTGCAGCCTCCTCCTCTAGTGATCAAGGCTCTGGTCCACATTCCCTCCTTCTCCTCCTCTAAAGTCTGGTAGAAATGTTGGGTAGTTTCCTTTTCTCAGGAGAGTTGGAGTAGGGCCATATCTGTCTTTGTGTTCCACAGATCACAAGAAAGAGCCCAAAGGCTAATGACAGGGCAGCACTGGATTCCATTCCCTATGGTATGGTTAGTTTAGTTCTGTTCCATGGGCATCAAGGGAGGCAGGGTTCAGAGGATCCTTGGCGAGACATGTCCCTCATGTCCCTTCTTTTCTGTGCTTTGTGTTTGGGACACTTCTATTGCCAACAGACCAATGGATCCAACTCCACAGGGTGCCGACAAGAAACACCTGTGCTGTCCAGCTGCCTCACTACATGGTCAAGTCTGTCCTGAGCCAGTGTATGTTGCCCAGTGCCATGGTTGCCCAGTTATTCTGCAGTAGCAAGCAGAGACTAGTAGGCTTGTTATCCATTTCTCTATCTTGTACGTCTCCCCCTTATCCTTGCCTGTTGTGGTTTCAAACTCTTTCCATGGTTAGAGCTTCAGGTGAGTAAGAGATGGAAATGGTTTATTATAGGGACTGGTACTGTGTGATTTAGCTTTGGTGTTTCCTAGGCTGGATGGATAAGTCCAACAGATTCAGTTTCAGAAATGCATTTTTTATTGGCCATTAAATATAAATATTAAATATTTGTTACCCTCTTCCTCATAGTTGCATTTGATTTTTAGTTCATATTGAAAATTATTCAATATAATAATGTTTATGTAATATTGTTCATTGCTGGGTCAAGTAGTTTAACGATAATTGTTTCTTTCTACTTTAAAAAATCAAAGTCAGGTGAACAGAGAACTAGTATCTTCCCCAAGGCAGTTAGTTTGCTGAACAAATAATATCACAGATATAGACACACTCACTCATGCACGCACGCGCACACACACACACACACACACACACTCACACATAAGCCCAAGTCGCAAAACAGTCATACCCATAAGTCTTTAGCTTTAAGAATGAACTATTTTGTTTGGCAGACTTGGCTCATAAATATTACTTGTATGGTTTGTAAAAGGACGAGAGAGAGTACCAAGTTCTACATTTAAATTTTCATGATGGTAAAAGTAAAGATTATTTATCAAAGTTCAGAAAAACATGCAGTTGGTTTCCCCTCCTCATTATTTGTCAAGACTTCCATGACTCCATTTGCTTTCTGAAACAATTTCTCTTAAGGTGGATTCTGATCTACTCTTATATCTTTGTGTTTATTGAATTGGCTACAGACCACTTCCATTACTGATTTTTCTTCAACAAACATGACTGAGAGCCAATGAACATGGGCAGCATGAGCAGCATGATTTTTCTTCAACAAACATGACTGAGAGCCAATGAACACACTCCTTTATGGGAAGAAACCCTATTAGGCTATTGTAGGTGGCATAGTGGGTGAATACCCCAGCTAGCGGCCTGCCTCTGGAGGTCTCATTGGAAAGCTTGGCTAGGCTTCCTGGTGGAAATATGTCTAGTGGTCTCATCTTTTTCTGAGATGTCTTTTCACTTCACTCAACCACTGTATTTCTGAGTACAGTGACCTAACTTCTTGGGAGAGGCTCCCAGAACGGGAAGCAATATAATAATCTGTGTGTTAGGAATGAGGTGTGTGGGGAAGCTTTCAAAGCGTCTCTCTACATCAGTTTTTCAGAAAAAAGCATAGGAAGTCTCACTTCCTTTGATTTAATGAGCTCCGGATTGAAATAGGGTATCTTATCTCATCTTGGAATAAAGATTCCAGAATTAGATGGCTAGTATTTAGGACTCTACCTAAGAAGTGTGAAAGTTACTAAGTTGAAAGAACATCTTCAATACTTCTCACCTAACAGAGACAGTTTTGTGTTTACATGAATGTATCCTTGTTTATGTGGTGATTAGGCTTTGATCCTTTGGAGTGAAGCTTCAGGCTCACCAAATACACAGACACACACACAGACACACACACATACACAGCTGTGGGATAAAGGAACATACCAGAGTTTATGAGCATTGGGATTTAATTCTGGGAAATCTTGTCTTTTGGCATCTGCCAATATATCCTCTGGAATTTATTATGTGCCCACAATGTCTCTCCAACCAGCCCTTCTTTCCTGTTTCCACAGTCACTAGCTTAATTTCAGCCCTTGTCATCTCACACCTGTATTATAAAAACTGCTTAGTCTCTTGTCTTTCTGGCTCCAACCTTCCCCAATTTCAACTCACATCTTTGACTGATGGACTAAGACTCCAGGACATCACTGTTATCACGTCATGCTTTCCTTCACCTCTGCTCAAGACCTTCATCTCTTATTCCCCCAAATGAAGCTATTGTCCATGCATCATTTTGCCAGGGCCTTGGCGGGGAAGGTCATCCAAGAATGTCTGATCATTAGAATCATCTGGGAAGATATTAAAATGCAGATTCATGACTGCCTTCTACTGATGGGACTAAGGAAGCCACACTTAAAACACATTAAAGTGTAATGTATGCATAGGAATATGCGCAAATTGTGACAACTTGAATATTTGTATCATGAATCTTCCCTTGCAGCCAACACCCAAATCAGGAAATAGAAAGTTAACAGTAAAAGCTTGACTTCTAAAAGGAATCTATATATATTTTTTAAAGCTTCCCAGATTATTAGGTTCATTTTGGAGGCCAGTCATTGTTTTATGAGAGTTCACAAGAAATAGCTTGTAGTCTTGAAGTTATTTTCAGGTATACATATATATATATATTTCTGTGTATACATATATAAAAATATGTTTTTGCCCAACTAAGTAGTAGGCTTCAAAGATCAGCAATTCCTGTTTTTATTTATTCTTTTTAAAAATTTATTTTATGTGTGTTCCATTTCTTTCTCCTACAATATACCATTGAAAAATGTTCCTATTTTTGTTTATTTATTGGAGACATAATTACTGTGATTATTGCAGATTGTTTCTAAATACAGTATTTGTACACCTATTGTTATGTGTAGTGGATACTTGATTTTTGTTTGCCAATGGAATTATTCTGTCTCTTTTTTTCACTTCCCAGGAAGTGGAAGGGGAAAGGGAGGAACCAAAGGAGAACTGAAATGACCATGAGTTAGAGCAGTCAGGTCTTAGGTCAAGGGCTTCTAACATGAAGCCAAGCCTCATGGAACTAGGTTTTGCATCCCACATTTTGAGGCTGCATTAGCATTCCTTAGAATTTTTTTAAAAGTAGGGGCACCTGGGTGGCTCAGTGGGTTAAGCCTCTGCCTTCAGCTCAGGTCATGATCTCAGGGTCTTGGGATCGAGCCCCGCATTGGGCTCTCTGCTCAGCAGGGAGCCTGCTTCCCCCTCTCTCTCTCTGCCTGCCTCTCTGCCTACTTGTGATCTCTCGCTGTCAAATAAATAAATAAAATATTAAAAAAAAGAAATTTTTTAAAAGTAGAAGAAAAATGGCATCAAATATAGTATTGGGCACATGGTACGCAAGCAATACAAGTTGATTGAATTGAGTCCACTTGAGACAATTAATTAAAATGATGCCAGTACATTATCTCTCGTAAGAACCATACACACAGTTTCCTGCATAATGTTTTATTAACTAAAACATTAACTGAGACCTGATCATATTATTGTTTCAAGTGACAATTTTTCTTCACCACATGACTGGTTTTTTCACTCACTTTGTTGTTACTGTGCATTCAAGTAATGAAAAGTTTGTTTACAGGAGTCTGTACCCTCTAAGAGTCTTGGGAAGGCAGTTGTTTCCTCTCTGAGACATCCTATCTCTGTAATCAGGAGCCATGTATAAGATGGATAACTGTTGGCCCAAAAATAGAAACCACATTTTTAGCTATCTCTGTCATGTAGGGGCAAACAAGAAACATCATTCTAAAAACCTGTGGTAGTAACTTTTTATATACTACAAAGAGCATTGCTCAAGTTCAGGTGTTTATAAGAGCGAAGTACAAGATATGGCCCCTGTTACAAAGGAACTTAAGAAGCCTTAAGATGAATGATGAGCGACATGTTGGTCTAAGGAACCAGAAGACTGGAAAGTTCATCTCTGGCTGGGGAGGGCCAGGTAGCTTCATGGGGAAGATGATACTTGAAATGGATCTTGAAGGATGGCAAAGCATTTGACAGGGGGTGATTGGGGCAGAAACAAAGGCAAGGATGTGGGGAAATGCAGGGCCATTTTGGTGGAGAGCTTGGCTGGAACAGAAGACTCAGATGGCACCCTTAAGATAAATCGGATGAGTTAATGAGGTCGTGGATCATAGAGCATGTGGAATGCAGGTCCAAAGATATAAGAAGCTCTCCTCGTATTCAGGTCTGGATTCAGATGTAGCAGTGGAAATCGAGAGAAATTTGTTAATTTTTATAGGAAGAAATTTGGAAAAATCTCAGCAAGTTAGCGATTGCAATGTAGTGGGGAGGGAGAGGAGGTATCAAAAAGGACTTGTTTTTGAGTGTGGAGGACTAAATAATCAAGGTGCCAATGAACACAAACCCTTCATTTTTTTCTTTTACAGCTGTGTTTCTAGAGACAGTAATTTACATTCACTGTCCTTCCTTCCATCCTAGTCCCTGCCCTAGCTGCTGCCATTTGCCCTGTCTACCAATGATTTGTATCCTGACTCTTATCCAAACCACCAATGATTTCTAGCCTTGCAAATCTAATGAGAATGCTTCAGTTTTCAAGCATTGATCTCTTCACTATATTTGTACCATTCACCATTCCCTTTGTGAAACTCTTTGTCCCATTGATTTTTATGGTTTCTTTTCTTTTCTTCTTTTTTATGGTTTCTTTTTCAGCATAAAACAAAACAAAACAACCCAGAAAATCTGCTTGGAACCAGAGATCTTTAGCATAATAACAAAGCCAAGCACAGGCATAACATACAGGATATAACCTGTCTTCTGCCTAATGTATTACTGCCAAGAAATCTTAGCTCTTTTATTTCTTTTTATGTGAAAAATGAGGATGGCAACTATAACCCTGATTGTGTAGATATGACAAGGTCTAATGAATGAATTGTGTTAAATACAGAGATCAGAATGTATGAGGAGCCAAATAATATTGTGCATGTGGAGATGAAATTTGACCAAGTGATTTATTAGACAAGTCTAAGTCTAACAAGTGATAACATTGGCTCGAGAGAGTAGAATTGGATTGATTTATAAGATCATTTGGAGTTTGAGTGATTGAGTTGGTAATATTGATGTTTTAACTGCTGGGACCTAGCATAGCTTTTAGGTTCCCAAACTTTGGGATGTAACATTTGTTAGGGCTACAACTTCATTAAAAGTGATTGAAGCTATGAAATTATTGTGGCTAAAGGAGAGAAAGTGAGTAGATGTTACCCTCTGTTGGTTTTAGTGAGCTGTGATTTTGTATACAAATTTGATGCCTAGGCACAGCTCATGTTTATTATTTCCCTTAATATTGCAATATCAAATTTTCTTGTTTTGCAAGTTAAAACACAACTTTTTCCACTGCAGCCACATTAAATTCCATATGGGACTTGAAACTCAACCGCAATCTTTCCCTCTGTTTCTGCTGCCATCAACACACTGAAGGTTCTGAGGTTCAGTTAGGGTTGGGCATCTTGGTGTTGCTCAAAGTGATGGAAAATTCCCCTCTCTGTCTGTCTCTCTCTCTTCAAAGCAAAGAAAGACATGATGGTCAGAAGATACACTCATGTTTGGTTGCTCTAATAAATAAGCAACACTAGGAGTCACTGAGCAGTGGGACAGTCAACCAAGGAGACAGTTTTAGGAACTGTTTGAGAAATACTTTTCCTCTTACAAATAATTAGACTTCTGTCTCCAGCCTTGGGTTTTTGAGTCTTGATTTTGGTATGTAAGGATTTCTTTCCATTTATTTCAAGGAGAAGTTATAACCTCCTTAAGATCACATGTAGTCACAATTCACCCAATTCTTCAAATAAATGTAAGCCTCATGGAAGTTTTGTTATTTGTTTGTTTCTGATATATGTGAAAAGCAATCAGATAAAATGTACCAAAATTCAGCACACTGGGGGCAAGGGGTAGGGGATAGAGAAAACCCCTGTATTTGCAGTTAGCTGGGAGTTGAGACATGACAGCAATATAAGAGGAAATTTGTTCTCTGGCCACAGTACTTTCTCAGCTTTTTCTTCCATTTCAGCTGATTCTTCACAATTTTAGTACACCTGTAGTTCCCAACTCTGTTGTTGTTTTGACACACTAGAATGCTTTGATTTTTAACACCTCCTAGTAATTACCACTTAATAATTTTGACCTTGCAGGGTTGTTCTAGGATTAGTCAAAATATATGTTAAATTCCTACTGCAGTGAATGGTCCATAGGAGGGGCTCAATTATTTTTTCTAGACTTACGGAGGTATAATTGACAAGTAAAAACGTACATATTTAAGTACGTACATCGTGATGCTATGATATAGGAGTACATTGTGAAGTGATTACACAATCCAGCTGATTAATATAACCATCACCTTACATACTTAGCTTTTTGTATGAGGATAATTAAGATTTATTTTCAGTAAATTTTGAGTACACTATACAGTGTTATTAACTATAGTCACCATGCTGTATGTTAGATGTTTAGAATTTATTCATTTGCATAACCAAAACTTTGGAACCTCTGATCAACATTTCTCCACTTCCCTTGCCTCCTACCTCCTGGCAACCACCATTCGACTCTCTGCTCCGGTGAGTTCAACTTTTTTACATTCTGCAAATGAATGAAATCATGTAGTATTTGCTTTTCTGTGTCTGGCTTGTTTCACTTAGCATAATGTCCTTCAGATTCACCCATGTTGTCATAAATGGAAGGATTTCCTTTTTTTAAGATTGAGTCATATTCTATTGTGTGTGTATGTGTGTGCATGACATTTTCTTTATTCACCAGCTAATAGATGCGTAGGTTGTTTCCATATCTTGCCAGTTATGAGTAATGCTGCAGTGAACATATAAGTGCTGATATCCTTTGGAGATCCTGATTTTATTTCCTTTGGACCCAGACGTGAGATAGCTAGGTCATATGGGGGGGGGGTCCTATTTTTTTTATGTTTTGAGGAAACTCCATACTGTTTTCCATAACGACTATACCAATTTACATTCCCATCAACCGTGTACAAAGTTTCTCTTTCCTCCACATCTTCCTTAATACTTATCTCTAATCTTTTGGATAATTGCTATTTTAACAGCTATGAGGTAATATTTCATTGTGGTCTCAATATGCATTCCCTTTATAATTACTGATGCTGAGTACCTTTTCATGTACTTCTTGGCCATTTGTGTATCTTCTTTTGAGACATGTTTATTCAGGTTCCTGGTCTGTTTTGCAATTGGGTTATTTGTTTCTTGCTCTTGAGTTGTTTGAGTTCCTTATATATTTTGGATATTAACCTTTTAGTAGATACATGGTTTAAAAAGATTTTCTCCCATTTTGTAGGTTACTTCTTTACTCCATTGATTGTTTTCTGTGCTGTGCAGCAATCGTTTAGTTGAATGCAATCCATTTGTCAATTTTTGCTTTTGTTGCCTATGTTTTTGGGGTAATATACAAAAAATCCTTGCCCAGACCAATGTCAAGATGCTTTTTCCTGATGTTTTCTTCAGTAGTTTTACTTTTTAGGTCTTATATTTAAGTCATTAATACATTTTGATTAAATTTTTGCATATGCTGTGAGGTAATGGCCCAATTTCATTCTTCTGCATGTGGAGATTCAGTTATTGAAGATAACTTTCCCCATGTGTTCTTGGAAGAAGGTGCTCAGCTAATGGTAGCTTTTGTCTTGATATTTTTTAGACTTATCAAAGTAAAATCTCTAACATATAGTCTTTTAGGAGAGGAAGCAGTTTCACTATGAAGATGTCACAATTAAAAAAATTTAAACTCACGTGCATACTGGGGAACGTGAGCCACCGGGAGGCAAAATTCAGGAACTGTTAGACTCTAACTTCTTAATTTTTCATCTAACCGAGTGGACAAAACCATGTCCCCTTTGAATTTAGGAATCCAGGAAAGGAATTATTAATTCCAAATTATTAATCCTTCTTCTTGCAAATCCATCTGACTTGAGCTGAATGTTCTCATGGAAAGTTAAAATAACCCAGAAATCACTCTGAGATTCAGTGAACACTTCTTAAATGCTTATTAAACACATAGTAAACACAGGGATTGTCAATAAAGTTTATCATATTGTGTTTGAGAGGAGAAAAATTAAGATTCTGTGACTTATTTTTTGTTTAAGTAATTAGTGACAAGCTGATTCAGTCAGCTAGAGAAAACAACTGATTGTCTATCTTAGTTATATAATGAATACATTTTTCTATGTAATTAACAAAGGTTGCTTTATTGTTGAAAACCATTATGGAGCAATTCATAATTTTAAAAGTGCATGCCCAGTTTTGGTTTTATTTGTTCCTTAAAGTGATCTTTTATTTAGTGACCTAAATTATAGGCTCTATGGTCCTGACTTTAGACTCAAGCAGTACTAGAAGTCCTGGAAGTACTAGAAGTTATAGCTTCCACAATTTTTGTTATGTGACCTGGTGCAGATTATTTTACTTTCCTGAGCTTTAGTTATCTTCATATAAAAATTAAGCTGATAGTACTTACCATGTATGACCACTATAGAAATTAGTTTATGATAAATGCTTAGCATCCTACTGGGCACATTGGAGGTGTTCAATTTTGGGGAACAATTATTCCTGTTCTAAGTTGGAGAGATGTCATTGATCCTGAGTTTATAGAAGAATCTGAGACCCAAAGAGCTAAGTGACTTACAGTGTTTGAAGTGCACACCACTGCACTCTGTGTTCTAGAAGGCATCAGCTGAACACTGAAGAAGCTGGGCCCAGCAAACTCCATTGGCTACCCGCCATTGGCTGGGTTGGATCATAGCATGGTTGACTTATTTTATGTCTACTATCTCATTGTGATTCTAAAACTTTAAAAGTGCTTGGACTTCTTACTTAGCTTTTATTTTGCTCCCTAGAAATATAGAATCACTTGATAGGATCGCTTTGAATTTTCATATTATTTCACAGTTTACAAAAAAATTTTAGTAACAGATTATTAATGTTTGGTTTATAATTAATTATATTAAACTATAGCCTGCTGTACAATTATGACTGCCAAAACTTCATCACATTGTAGGGGTGGAAACTAGTTCGATACTGCCCTGGGATTAGCCATCAAATCATCTGGAAACTGAGTAACTATCATGTGGCAGAGATTTATTTTTTTTTTTTGCAAGAAAACGTTTATGTTATTCTAACATTCTCTGAGATCAAATTTTAGGACTTTTAAGAATCTTGAAAAGGTGATAAATATTTGTGGTTCTTGCTTAGTCTCCATGGAGAAAAAGCATTATACAATCACAGATATATATGGAGAGAAGCGGTGTATTTTTTCCATTATATAAGCCATTGGTTTGGATCCATAAACATTTTAGGCTTCCTTTCCTGGATACCTAAATTCAAAGGGGACATGGTTTTGTCCACTCGGTTAGATGAAAAATTAAGAAGTTAGAGTCTAACAGTTCCTGAATTTTGCCTCAGAGAACTCAAATTTTTTATTTAGAGCAGTTTGTCCTCAAAGTTCTAGTGAGTAGAATAACCTTTCTCTGATGTTTGCCTTTTCCCCTAAGGGATCTATTATTAATGACAAGAAAGAAACTTTTACAGTTTATTAATTAACTCATTTGCTCAAATAACAAATATTTTTAAGTGCCTACTATTCAATGGTGTGCTGGTAATCACTCTCTTGGGAACAAAAACTTTTGATTTTTAGCATGTAGTGATTTCTGGGTGTGTACCTTCTTCCCCTGTGGCTGATTTCCTGCTTTCGATGTAATGTCACTGTACACAAAGTTGAAGAGAGGTGAGCAGAATTGGCTCTGCCAAACTGGTCTGAGCCAGTTCAAGCCTACCCCTGACCCTATCTAACCTTATGTGTCACATACCTTGGGTATGCATATATATATAAAATGTCAGTACCAGATGACAATGGAACAATTCAGCTAACTTTTCAGAAAAAGCTAAATTGTTTGACTTATTTCTTATTCAGGTTTTATAAACTGAAATTCTAAACAACTAGAGTAATAAAAAAACCTGGATGTTTTAATTTAGTTCTGTGCACTGTCTCCATTTCCATGATCAACACAGATTATCCCGTGAATAATCTGTTGTTGATCAGTAGAAACATAATTAGTTCATAATTTTCACCATGTAATTGGATATTTGGAAATAAGATAGAAATAAAATTATGAATTTTTATCCATTAGACACAAACCGTTGACCAGTGTATACCTTTTGTGGTCATTCATTTAGAATTGTTATGTTATTGAAATGAGGTCATTCCATCACTATAGGTACCTTCTTCACACTGACTGGGCAGAGTAGTCTACTAAAGTTAAAGTCTTGGGGTTCAGTACTCTGTGTTCTGTTGCATGGCTATCGCTTGCCTTTACCGGTAGGCCAGCCATCTTGTAATGTCATATGGGAAATGAGTAATGGAGAATTGATGGATTAGTATAATCCATGTGCACTCCTGGAAAAAAAATCAAGGGTAAAAGCCTTATGGATGACAGGTCAAGAGCATTTCTATAAAGTGTGTGTGTGTGTGTGTGTGTGTGTGTGTGTTTGTGTTTCCTTTCTGTATACTTTTAGACATTTAAACAAGTTGAACTCATTCTGTTCATTGCCATATGCAATGACATGGATGGAACTAGAGGGTATTATGCTAAGCAAAATAAGTCAGAGAAAGACAAATATCAGATGATTTCACTCATGTGGAATTTAAGAAACAAAACAATGAATATAGGGGAAGGGATGGAACAATGAAATAAGATGAAATTATATGGAGAGAGACAAACCATAAGAGACTCTTAACTCTAGGAAGCAAACTGACAGTTGCTGGAGGGAAGCAGATGGATGGGGCAACTGGGTGATGGACATGCAGGAGGGCACTTGATGTAACGAACACTGGGTGTTATATGCAACTGAGGAATCATCAAATTCTACCTCTGAAACTAATACACTACGTGGTAACTAAATTCAATTTAAATAAAAAATTAAAAAAATAAAACTACATTTGAAAAGCTTTCTATTGGGATTTTGGTTTTGGGTGTGTTAAGCTTATATATTAATATGGGAGGAATTGTCCTAGTATCATCACTTTAATATAAATGACAGTAAAGTTTTTTACCTTATAAAGGTAAAAAATACAAAAGGAGAACCAAAAGTTGAGGTGTAGAGGCAGAGTCGTGTGGGAAAGCATCAACAAATTGAACTTGGGGTCAAGGCTCACTCATTTAAGTTTACTGGCTGCGAAGTCTCGAGCAAGCCAAATCTTAAAAAAATGTTAAGATTTTTCATCCTATTCCCTCATCTCTAACGTGGGAGTAATATTTTCTCTGCTTACATCATAGGGTTGCTGTGAGAACCAAGGAAGAGTAGGATTTTCAACGCCTTTTAGAATATTAAAATGTATATATTTTAAAAATATTTAGATTGTTTTGATCCCTATAAAGTGAAAAGTTCTCTTATATGGACATGTCCAGACCAGAATCTGAAGACTACAACTGATTTTCATCTCCTTCACCAGGGAAACCTATAAAATAAGCTATCTACCGCATCCTTTTAAAAATCGAATTGTTCAATTTTTTTTTTCCACTGCAGAGATTCCTCATTTACAAGACCCCAACTTTTTTTAAAATTTAACTTAATTTTTTCAGTGTTTCAAGATTCATTGTTTATGTGCCACACCCAGTACTCCATGCAATACTTGCCTTCTGTAATACCCACAAAAGACGCAAACTTTTTTTTTTTTAAAGATTTTTTATTTATTTATTTGTCAGAGAGAGAGAGAGAACACAAGCAGGCAGAGACAGAGGGTGAAGCAGGCTCCCTGCTGAGCAAGGAGCCTGATATGGGACGCGATCCCAGGACCCTGGGCCGACCCAGGACCTGAGCCGAAGGCAGATACCCAACTACTGAGCCACCCAGGCGCCCCATGAGACCCAAACTTTTTAATACTGAAAAGAATGCCTTTGAATTTTGTTAGTAGAAGGCCAATGAGCAAATTGCTCCTGGCAGGAAAGCAGATCATATATCTTGAGCTTATCTCCCTCCTTTAGGGGGCGTCAAGCCCTGCTCACCCTGGGCTATGCACACGGAGCTCTAGCCTACGGGCTGTTGTCTGGGCTGTGGCCGCCTTGCCTAAGGCATCTGAGGAGTGCTCCCTCTCCCCACGCTGTGGTTTAGGAAGCTTAGCTTCTTCCCCTCGAGTGATGACTTTCTGCTGTCATTTCCAAACTACCTACTACTGTTTATTTGGAATCTAAACATCTGGGAAGCTTAAATGACCAAATTTGTTGAGGGCACAGTCTGAGCTCTGATTTTACGTCCATGAGACACTTGACAAGTAAACATGTTGATAGCAGGATTTATGAAAATGTAACCTCTGCACTAGAATTTCGGGCCAGGAAGATTTAGTTCAATCTTCCATGGCACCGCTTATGATGGAATTTTAGTTCTGAAAGAGACAGGACGATCTCTAGCTTAACCCTTTCAACCTGCAAAGAAGGAGCCTGATGCAGAGAGATGGGAACTTTTCTATGCCTCGTGGCCAGTCACTGGCAGAGCTGGGAACAGAAAAGAAACTAGCTTTCTTGATTCTCTCCACGTGGCCCCAATACCACACCACTCTGAATATGGCACCCAGGCCATGCAACGCAGAATGTTCGAGAGTGTGCTGCACAATCTAGGAAGAGGAAAGTTAGGCCCAGTGACAGAGTACCTTAAAGATACGAGGCTCATAGGGTCTTCAAACTCAGTCCTTTAAATGTCTGAAAGAAGTAGAAACGTTGTGAAAAATCAGATTTGCACTTTGAAGGGCAATTTGCACCCAATCTTCTTGGGTCTTGGATATCTCCTTTCTCATTTATAGGAAGATATTTAATAGGAATAAACGTTTTCCCTTAAGCTTATTAGGAGGGAAATACCTGATCTGATCAAAACCCAGATTTCAAACATACGAATGTGGGATGTGATCACTTCCTCAGCTGGTCTGGTCAGTTCTGCAGACTGATTATTTCTCAAAGTGGGGACAGAGATCATCTACCTCCCCAAACAAAGCCTTATGGTTGGCTTTCTGGACTTTTCTTCGTCTACCCCCTTGTGATTTAGCAACCTCAATTTCCACTTTGTCCCCAACAGAAACTCTGCTTTTTGTGGATTTAATTCCAATCTTTTAAAGTTTTTTTTTTCAGCTTTGCTAATTTTGGACTCCAAGGCTTTTTGTTATTGCCATTCCTTCCCGTGGACTATCCAACTCCTCATCCTCACAAACAGCTTTAGTTAGTGATGGTCTTTCCTGGTTCTCAACTTCTGAGGCTCTCATCTCTACGTCACATCGATCCCTACACCTTTTGGTGTTATCTCCCTAAGCTAAGTTTGAACCCTGGAAAGATAGGGAATGCAAGGTTTTCCTCATGAGTAGCCCTGAGACCAGTAGGTGATCGTAAGGGGCATGAATGAATTGAAAAGGAAAAAAATACAGTGGCGGGGAAGGGAGAGAATCAATTTGAGAGGCTGCTTCTATTTCTTGTCACAGAACTCATATGTCAAGTTTGACACGGCTCCCTCTATATTGATTCTTGAATTCTCATTACCACGAGTGAAATGACAGCCCCTGGGGTGTTCTCATTTCCCAAATTTCTCTGGCTTTATTTCATGGTCTCTTTCCTCTGAATGACCTTGTTTCCCTTTGAGTCATGGCAACAATTATTTGCTTTTCATATGTGTTTCTTTGCCCTCAAATAGTTTCAGGTATTTGCTTTCAAGACCTACAAGGACTATTGTAAGAAAAACAAATTAGGCAGACAGGCTGTGGCTTGAGTAAAAAGTCTACCAGAGGCAAACTAGAAATGCCTCTCCTCTAAGCTTGTAATTCCTAATGACCTATCTCTATCATAATCAGTCATCTTGTATTATCATGATCCGTGCCTGTGTTTCTTTCTCTTATTAGTCCTTGAACTCAGCTCTATTTATTTTTAGGTGCCAAGTACCTAGCACGGTGTCTGGTGTATAGTAAGCCCACAATAAACATGTATAGGATATTAAAAAAAACAACAACAACTTAGGCTTCTTTAAAAAAAAAAAACAAACAAAACCATTTTGTAGTAAGTGAGAACTCTCCCTTACTTTTTTCTCTTTAATTTTTTCTTTGATATGTTTTCTTACAGTAACAGACAAAATGATGGTCTGGCCACCTCAGGCAACAAAATGGCGTCTTCTTTCTCTACCTCACAACCTCTGAGTTTCCCTTGAATCTCACCTCAGCTTGTAATGTTTGCTTTGTCTGTATGGTTCTGAGCATCTGTCCTTTCTATTTAAGGCTGTGTGTAACCATTTGTTTCTATGGGAAAAAAAAGGTGATTCTTGCAGCAATGGTTTGCTGAAGCTGGCGAAATGGATTGGTTTTGTTGACAAATAGTCTCCGTCTGAATTGCTGACATTTCTCAGCCCTCTGCTGGATTGCACAACATTGTGCAACTTCATGTGGAAATAAATGAGTTTATTAGCAATGAGTTGTGTGTTTGTGGCCGTGTCCATGTATGATAATAAACATCTTTTGTGGGTACTTACAGCAATAATGACACCACTCTTTTTCAGTTCACCCTTTACCATAAACTATGCCATTATTCATTTCAGTGGGAGCATCTAACCTCAAAGAATGTTATGAGAGTAGCTTGTTGAAACAGAGTAATGGACAGTAGGCTCTGAGTAATCCTCTACTGGCAGGACTGTGTGATAGCTGAGCAGATGGTTTCTTCTATGTTGGTGGTCTGTAATATTTCTACTTGAAACCGTTCACATCTAACACAGCTTCACCACACTAGACCCAGGAATTTTCAGTGACTAAAAACAGTGCAGTGTTTTCCGGAGTCAGCTCTAGTCGCTTGCGCGGTGAGCCTATACATCCAGGGTGTGCTTCTTGAGGACACTCAGCTGACCTGCAGTCTCTGCCCTCACAGAGGGCAATCTAAGATCTAAGATCTAGATTGATCTAAGATCACAGTACAAGCCACTGAAGGTGCTCAACACTTCAAAGATCAGGAACCCAGGAGCAAGCCTATGAGCCCACAGAGCTGAAGCCTAAGGATGGTCGGAATAGTTGGGCTGTGTGGGTGTGCGGTAGAGTTAGGCAAAGTTTGCAGAGAACACTTTGAGGGAGATAGGCCTTGAACTCATGAATAGTTATGGTTAAAAAAAAAAAAAAGAATAGAGAGTACGTTCTAGTTTGCCTGGGTAAGGTCATACGGGAAGTTAAGGAGGAAGGAGCAATGAGTTGTGGGAGATGGAAGGGAAATGAAACCATTAGATAAGCAGGCCAGCTAAAATTCCCTCAGGGAAAAAATAAATATGATTGCAATCTGTCTGAAATGCCAAAGACTTTTAGGTAAGACACTAAAGAGAAGTAGATTCTGGGCTCACTTCAATATTCACTGCGCATTTGCAAAGCACAGGGCTAGGTGTTGCAGAACAAAGGGGAGTGAGAAGAGGTCCTGCCCTGAAGGACCTTAGTCCAGCCAGAGACAAGCTGCACATGGATTATTTCAATATGTTGTGCTAAGTACTAGGCCAGAGGTGTGCCCAGGGCACTATGGAAGCTCAGAGGTCTGGGACCCAGTTTGACCTTGAGACATGGGAGGAGGGAACATGAAGGGGAGCACAGGTGAGTGTTGGAGCCAAAAGATTCATTCCCACCAGGAAGTCTGTGTGTGGTGGGGATGTGATGAGGGAGCAGGAAAGGTTCTTACAGGTAGTGGGGATAGTTCAAAGACAGGCCATGAGAATACATGAAACCACATGATATTTGCTGATGCTGCTTAAGGTTGGGTCACTGGATCCTCAAGTCTGAGTGGAGATGGGTGGGTGGTGTGGGCCACAACTGAGCCTGGGGTAGGAGCCGCTTTTACATCATGGGAGCTTATCCTGAGGGTAATGAGAGCCTGGGGGTGGTCGGAGGAGGGGGGTCACTAGCACAGGGGACTTTAGAACAATCATTCTGGCAGTAGTGGGAGGAAGGAGAGGAGGAGGGTGATGCTCTTAGTGTTCAGAGACTGCTTAGGTGAGGGGGTCCATGGACTTGGCCAGGGCACGGCAGTGAGAACGGAAGGGACTGATAGCTCTAGAAGCATTTTTCATTTAAAATTCTGAGGGTGCTGGAATTGTTAGGACAGGGAGGACTAGGGAGAGGAAGGAGTCGGCGGGGGACAGATGGTGAGATTTCTGGCTTTGACGGTTGAGTTCATGGTGCTGCCTCTGACTCCGCTCAGGTGTGGCAGGCTGCGGTGAGGGACCTCTGTGGCATCTCTTCTCTGAGAAGCTTGGAAATGAATGTCCTTCCTTCCACCCACTCGCAGTTGGATTGCCAGAGGCCTGAGAGCTCAGCTCTGGTACTGGCTCCATCCATCGCTGGGAGGTGAGGGATGCCCGGCCCGCAGGTGAGTGTCTCTCGGGCTCTTCTTCCTCATCTCCAGGTAGCAAAAGGGACCCCAGGCCTGGAGTGCACTGTCAGGGCCATGCTGGAGCTAGAGGCCAGGGACCCCGGAGGGCTGGGCTCCTAGTGGGTGACATGGTTCCTGCAATGGCCCCCTGTCCTTCTCCCTGCCCAGCTCTTCTCCAGAGGGTGGGGGAACGGTGGGGCTCTCCCCGAGAACACGGATAGAGCAGACAATCTGAACCAGCAGAGACGACTCAGCCTTTCTGAGGGTTTGTTTGTGTGTTTAACTTTGAGTCAACATTATTCTAACACCTTTTAGTTCGCTTAACATTCAGTCTAGAGTAGATGGCGGACAGCGGCACAGAGCCGGGAGGGGCCTTTGTGCCAGCAGGATCCCTTCTTGAAGCTCTAGGAAAGCCACAGTGAGATTTTTTTTCACCCTCTTGGCAACTTTTTTTTTTTTTATGGTTGAAAAATTTAAGCAGATTTAGATGTTTTAGATTAAGAAAAGAGAAAGGAGGGGCGCCTGGGTGGCTCAGTGGGTTAAAGCCTCTGCCTTCAGCTCAGGTCATGATCTCAGGGTCCTGGGATCGAGCCCCGCATCGGGCTCTCCGCTCAGCAGGGAGCCTGCTTCCCCCCCCCTCTCTGCCTGCCTCTCTGCCTACTTGTGATCTTTCTCTCTCTGTCAAATAAATAAAAACAAAAATCTTAAAAAAAAAAAAAAAAAAGAAAAGAGAAAGGACTAAGGAGGCCATGGAGGAATCTCCAACAGAGACACTGGTTGTGGTTCTCTATATGTGAAAGTCAAAAAGATGCTAAGAAAAGCATGTCTTCCCCCCACCTCACAACCCCCCCACCCCCCGCAAATGTTTGCTATAAACCACCAAGGCTCACGGCTCGCAGATGGGAAAAAACAGATAAATTAAAGTTCCTGAAAGTGCCTTGGGACCAACAACGTTTCCTACTAGTGACTGTAAAGAGCTAGTGAGCCTGCCTCAGTTCTTCCAGAAGAGTCGGAAGGTTTCACATGAATTTTTTAACGTTGGAAAAACCAGTCAGGAGAAAAAAACCTAAGTTCTTTTCCCCCCTTCTTTTAATATCGTTTTCAGTAGCACAATGCATTTAAAGTAAGGCATAGTTTCCTCAGAGTAATATGGCCTCAGGACATGATTTAGATGGAAAATTTAAGTAAGATTAATGCAATTTATTATCCGACAGGATATCCCTACAAGCCACACGATTTGGCTGAATTTTAGATTCCCAATCTAATATTTCAGATGAGATTTCCAGATGGGTGTCTTATTCCTCTATTAGTTTAGTCAGGGTGATATAGAGTTTGTAAAACAGGAGAGGTTAAACTAGTTTTAACACTTGATTAATCATTGAAATTACTTTGTTACTGTTTGAATTCATTGACTTTTGTTTATTAAGTAACTCCCTAAAACCCAAAGCCAACACAAACTAGAGGCACATTTCCAGCTTTGCTAATTTATTTGATGACTTCTTCAAAGGAAGAGATTTTTTTAAAGTAGCAAATTTATGGTTACATCGAAAGGCTGTTCAATGCTTGCTCCTTGCCTTGAGAGAGAGTAAAGTGCGGGCTTGTAAGACTGAGGGCAACACACACACACACACACCCGAACACATAGCCATAGTCTAATTTCTTGGAACGTTTCTGGAAAGATAAATCTTTGAAAGAAATTAGATGAATAATTATCAGAACTTTTGCTACTTCCATCAAGAAATAGATGGATAGTAGAGAAACTATTCAAGGTGACAAACCACATATATTCTGCCATTTTATAAACCACTGGCAAGTCTCTTAAGGGAGGTGAATTCCAGCGGCCAGAGAGGCTGCCTGAATGGAGGGATGAGCTTGGGGGAAAGCACCGTAGACAATTAAGTATGCTTCTGCTGCTGGTAGGACTCAGCTCTTAGCATGGAGTGGAGGGGAGGGGCTAATTCAGAGAGTGGACAAAGCTCCGAAGCAGAACTTCTTTTTGGGATATGAAAATTTCCTGAAGTCTGGGTTTGGTAAATTGATTACAATCTCTTTTCAGAGACCTATCAGGAGCAAACTAGTGAGTTGCAGACATAAATTTGAATTCCAGAGTCTCCGACTAACCCAACTCGTAAATGAATTCCTAAATGCTGACTGAGCCAGAAGGCCAGCTTTGGAAAACCACTTGGCAGGAATCATTAGTTTCAAAATGAGATGAACTGCTCTATTTAGCCCTCATTCAAAACTTTACAGAAATGCCAGATTTCCATAAACACAGGTTTCCTTGAATTTCCAGGGCTTTGATTAACTGGTAGATTAGGGTGTCTCACAAATACAGATTTGTGTGCAATATTCAGCTTGGACGAGATCAGGAGCTGGAAACCAACACAAAGTGTTCCCTCTCCTCCCTAAGATGTTAACTCTTCCCTTGTTTTTCAGAAAGTGCTTTTTGTTACATGAGGTTTGGAGAATTAAAAATTAGTCTATGGTTTAAAAACATGGCTATAGATCATATTCTTGTCATTTATGTCATCGTTCCTTAAGCTTTTCATGACTGATTGACAGCCCACTGATTTATAGTGTGTCTTTAATGCCCCAAAGGAATGAGAGAATTAAAAAATACACTTCTGTCTCTGCTGAAAAAGTCATAAAGTTGTGGCTTTCTACTAAGTAAAGAGGTTGCTTGCAAAGAGAATTTTTTTTGTTTTAATATGTTTTCATTTTTCCTTTTATGGCCATTTTTCTCATTGATACTGGCACATTAAGCAGGGGACCCAAATTGGTGCAACATAGATCCACAGAGTTAAACTTTTTGATGGTGGCCTGCCACCGCCTCCTCCTTTTTTTTTTTTTTTTTTGGCTTCCATAGTCAAGTCAATAAAAACAAAATAAATTTGGAGGGTAAATAGCCAATTTTCTGTATTCTGAGAAGCTGTTTCCTTCCAAGGGAGTGAGTTTGGAGCCCAGGCCTGACTTAAGACATGGATTCCATTGCCTCTGTGGGCTTTTCCCATATTTCTTTCAATGTCTGTGCATTGTCCACAGGATTTTAGACATCAGAGATGATAATGTTAAAAGAAAGCTAAGTAGGCTAGTTAGGCTACCTCAACCAGGTAGGATTGTTTTGTCCCCAAAGATCAGGGTTATAAAAGCTAGATTTAGGCTTAATTTATAATAGGGTAAAAACATGGCAGTTACCAACAGTGTTGACTTCTCTTTTAACCTATTCAGGCAGAAATCCAGATGTTTGTCGCAATGGATTGATTCTTACAGGTGGTCCTCCAGAAGTTCAGTTGCTTGTTATGGAGGAGTGATCTAGAAGTCGTCCTGAGGCAGGACGAGGAGCGAGGTTGTGTTCCTGGCTGCAGGAGAGAATGAGCGTCCCCAAAGTCAGGAGGACGGGGATCCAGCCCAGGAGTGTCAGAGTAGCAGTCTCTGTGGTCATTTTTCCAACTAGGACAGTTCAAGACTTTCCTCAGAGATTTGTCATGATGCCTCCACTCACTCGGGGTTCGACTGAGGCTTGGCCCTCAGTACCTGGTAGGCAGACCAGGGATAAGACAGTGGTGGGGCATTACCTGTAGATGGATACCTGTTATCTTCCACCTCCCCCCCCACTCTCCTCTTCCTCATTGTATCATCATCATCACCACCACCATTTCCTGCTCTTAGGGACTCACTTAGTGAAGGCAAAACATGATTGGGTTTGGCTGATTTTACCAGTTTCTTCTCGTCTTCCTTCTCCTTCTTCTTCTTTCCCTTTTCCTTCTCTTTCAAGAACCCAAACCAAGAAGAAAAGAGTGTGCAGCCCACACAAACAGCTATGTGCCAGAGATTTGGCTGCAGTGGGAGAGGGAGATGCTGAGCTAATTGGCAAGTGCCCTGGATCTGCTACCTCAGGGGACTTTGAGGCTTTGTCCTTGGAGCCTCCCGTCTACAGTGCAAGGGTCCTGAGATGTTCTCTTCCTCCATTGGACAGAATGAGATGCCCTAGAACTGAGGGTTTTGTGAAAGAACAGAACAGTATGAGGATGCTGGGTGGAGGGGGGAAAAGGACTAAGAATGTTAAGAGGACAGTTGAATTCACTCAGTGGTAAATCTGCATTTCCATCTCCCACTAAGGCCAGATTCATGTGAATACGGGAATGAGAGGCTTTGCTGCAGAGATCTTGGGTCTCATGTACTGTGTTACTGCAGAGGGTGAATTGCTATACAGATGAGCTTTTTGTGACTTGGTTATTTTCCTCTGGAGTCTAGGATGCCTATCCCATTCGATCCCCTCCTTTCTGTTGGAGTGCTTTGTCAGCTGTTGCCTGCCAGCTACTCGAGGATGGCCACCTGCCACCATCTCTGCTCCGGGGACCTGCCACCAAGGAACCACGTTCTTGCACTGTGGGGAAAGCTTAGTGGTTCTCCTCTACCGTCATTCATTCACTGAAAATTCTTTAGTGGTTGTTGTTGTTACAAGTTTTCTGTATTCTAGGCACTGTACGAGGCACCAGGAATCCATGGAATTTTAATCTACAGAGGAGACTGACATTAATCAAGTCATCCTAAAGACATATACCTTGCAAATTTAGTCTTAAAATAAGGTAGTGTAAATATTCCAATTTTGTTCTGTTTCAAACTTTTTAGTTAAAAAGTGAAAGATTTATATGATCTGAACAGTAACAGAGTATTATTCTACATCTTTTGAATTTCCATGTGAATTTCAGAATCATCTTATCAATTTGTATATAATGGCTTACTGGGATTTTGATTGTGATTATGTTGTATTTAGTTATGAATTTAGGAAGAATTTATATCCTAAAATTATTTTCTTGTTTGCTAGTATTTGCCAGTGAATATTCTCTTATTATGTTACAGGATCTATAGTGATATCTCCTGTCTGATTTCCTTTTTTTTTTTTTTAAGATTTTTATTTATTTATTTGACACAGAGAGAGAGATCACAAGTAGGAAGAGAGATCGGGGAGGTTGGGAGGGGAAGCAGGCTCCCTGCTGAGCAGAGAGCCCGATGCGGGGCTCGATCCCAGGACCCTGAGATCATGACCTGAGCCGAAGGCAGAGGCTTTAACCCACTGAGCCACCCAGGCGCCCCTCCTGTCTGATTTCTGATATTGGCTTATATTGCCTCACTTTTTTTCCTGGGTGCTTATCGAATTTGCTTCTCTTCTCAAAGAATATACTTTTGGTTTAATAATTTTTGTTTTCCGTCTCATTGATTTCTGCTCTTTTATTATTATTGTTATTAATTTGCATTCACTATTCTTTTCCTTGTCCCTGAAAGTACACGTTAGGAGAGTTGATGTGAGACTTTTCTTCCTTTCTAATACAAGCACTTAGCACTATACATTTTGTTATTCTAGCTGTACACATACAAATTTTGATATGTTTTGTGTTCATTTTTATCCCACTGAAAATATTTTGTAATTTTCTGTTGATTCCTTCTTTGACCCATGGGTTATTTAAAAGTGCATTGTTTAGTTTCTGAATACAGGGAGATTTTTCAAAGGTCTTTTTTTTAACACCTATTTATTTTAATTTTGTTATGGTCAGAGACCATTCCTTGTATGATTTACATATTAACTTTGTTGAGACTTGCCTTATGGCTTAGAATATGGTTGATCTTAGTAAATATTCTGGGTGTACTCAGAAAGTGTATTTTGTTGTTGCTAGGTAAAATGTTCTATAAATGCCAACTCAGCAAAGTAAAGTAAAAAATAATGTTGTTTGTCTTCTAAATCCTTATTAATTTTTATTTTTGTGCATGTACTTGTTCCATTGTTTATTGAAAGAGGTGTTGAAATATCTGACTGTATTTGTGGATTTACCTATTTCTCCTTTCACTTCTCCAAGTTTTTGCTTCATATGCTATGAATCTCTATTACTAACTGCGTAAACATTTAGGATTGATATGTACTTCTGATAAAGTAACTGCTTTCTTATTATGAAACAACCCTCTTTTTCTCTTGTAATATTATTTACCAGCAATCTACTTTGTCTGATTTTGAGATAGTCACTTCTGTTTTCTTTGATTAATACTAGGATGACATACCTTTTTCTATCCTTTTACTTTCAAACTATTTGTGTCTTTACATTTGTGTCTTTATATTTAAATTTTGTTTCTTGTAGTTAGTGACTGATTTTCTTTCTTTTCAGTTTTGTGTTTGTTTTCCAATCTGGTAAACTTTGCCTTTACTTGTTATGTTTAGCTCATTTACATTTAATATGATTATTGATATGATTGCTATTTTATTTTCTGTTTGTCCCATCTGCTTCTCCTCTCTTCTGTTTTATTTTGGATTTATTTTGGATTAGTAGCATATTTTTCTCCTCTTTTCTGTCTTACTTTGGATTAGTCGCATATTTTTTTATGATTCCATTTTATCTTTTTTAAAAAAATTTAAAGAGATTTTATTTATTTGTGAGAGAGAAAGTGAGAGCATGAGTTGGGGGAGAGGGTGAGGGACAAGCAGACTCCCTGCTGATTGGAACCCTAAGATCATGACCTGAGCCAAAGTCAGATGCTTAACCAACTAAGCCACCCAGGTGCCCATCCGTTTTCTCTTTTTTATTGATCTATTAGTTATACATCTTTTAAAATATTTTTAGTGATTGTTTTATGGTGCGTCATGTCTATCTTTAGCTTATTACAGATATTACTATACCATTTATATGGTATATGTATACCACATGTATACCATATACATCAAGTATAGGAACTTTTTAAGACTATAGTTCTATTTCTTCCTTCCCTACCTTAGAATTATTATCATACATTTTACTTCTACATGTGCTGTAAGCCCAACATTAAATGTTACATGTCACATTACATGTTGGGGTTAAAAAGGATTTTTGCTTTAAATTGCCATTTATAAAAAGAGATTTAAAATAATGACAGTGGTGCCTGGGTGGCTCAATGGGTTAAGCCTCTGCCTTTGACTCGGGTCATGATCTCGGGGTCCTGGGATCGAGGTCCACATCGGGCTCTCTGCTCGGCAGGGAGACTGCTTCCCCCCTCTCTGCCTGCCTCTCTGCCTCCTTGTGATCTCCCTCTCTTTCTGTCAAATAAATAACATCTTTAAAAAAAATAATGATAAACAATTATTTATATTTAAACATATATTTTGCATTTCTGTCACTTTTCTACCTTTATAGTCATCCAAATTTCTAGAAACCATCCTATTTCTGCCTGAGGGACTTTGCTTCACAGTTCCTGTAATACAGTATTCTGGTGATGCATCCTTATAGATTTTGTATGTCTAAAAAAAGTCTTTATTTTGTGTTCATTTTTGAAAGGCATTTTCTCTGAGTATAGAATTGTAAGTTGATAGAGCCCCTCCCAGCTCCACCTTCCAAGACTTTAAAGTTGTTGCTTCATTGTCTTTTGGCTTACACTGTTTCTGACAAGGAGCCTATAATTATTATCTTTTGTCCTCTGGAAGTAGTATGTGCTTTTTCTTCTATGGTTTTTACAAAGATTTTCCTCTTTATTACTCACTGTAAATAATTCGATTACGGCTTGTTCTCGCGTAATTGTCTTCATTTTTCTTCTTAGGGTTTTGTGAATTCCTTGGGTCTGGGTGTTTATAATTTCATCATATTTTGAAAAATTGTCATCATTATTCCTTCAGATAGTTTTCTTTATTCCTTTATTTTTCTCTTTCTCCTGGGACTGTGATTATATATGTATGAGGTTGCTTCATGTTGTCCTGCAGTCCCCTGATAATTTGTTCACTTTCTTCTTCAGCGTACAAATGGCTGGCAATCCCATCTGGTATATTTTTCATCTCGACATTGTGTTTTTCTTTTGAGAACTTCGATTTGGATCTCTTAAAATACTTCTGTAACTATCCTTCCACAGCTATATCCCATGATCTTCACGAATATCTTCCATAACTACCTTTATCATGCTCCTGCTTGTCTCTATCATCTGAGACACATGGAGTTTATTTATAAGAGCTGTTTTTATCTAGTGATTCCATTATCTGTGTTTTCCTTTCTGGATGTGTTTCTGTTGATTGGTTTTACTCCTCATTTTGAATTCATTTCCTGTTTCTTCACATGCTTGGTAATTTTTTGGTGGGTTGTCAGACTTGTGAGTTTTACATTGTTGGATGCAAGATTTCTTCTCTCTCCCTCACTTTTACTTTTGTATTCTAAATGTTTTTTTAGTATTGTACTGGGATGTACGTAAGTTATTTGGAAATAGTTTGTGGCTTGATTTGAAGCTTTGTCAGATGGATCCAGAGCAGACATCAGTCTCTGGCTGAGTAGGATCCATGTCTGAGTCAATACTCTTTTGAGGGTCTAAGTCCAATGCCTCATGTGTTACGAGATCTGCATTTGATTGCTAAGGCTGCCATAATAAAATAGCACAGATTGAGTGGGTTAAACAACAAATATTTATTGTCTTACAGATCCAGAGGCTAGAAGTCCATGATCAAGGTGTCAGTAGGATTGGTCTTCTGGGTTCTCTCTCTTTGGCTTGCAGAGGGCTGCCTTCTTGCTCGGTCCTTACATGGTCTTCCCTCCATGTATGCACAACTGTGGGGTTTTAACGTGTGTTCAGATTTCCTCCTCTTATAAGGACAGAAGTCATTTTGGATGAGGGCCCATCCTACAGGCCCCAGTTTAACTTAGTCTCTTTTTTAAAGGCCTTAGGGCAAATGCAGTCACATTCTGAGATACTAGGGTCAAGGCTTCAGCATATGAAATTTAGGGGAATATAGTCTTTCTACTCTAGTTGGTGGGGCCACTATCTAGTCTTGTGTGAGTTCTGTCTGCTTTTTCTACCTTTTTTTCCCTTGACCTTGATAGTTTCTTCATAAAGTTTTGCTGATCAGTCTTCAGTCAAAGACTCAAAGATACCCAGGCTCCCATTCTCTAGGCAATCTTTTCTTTTTCCTTGGGGTCTTCTCTGTTATTTTAGCCACTTTGGACTCCTCTAACTGTGACTTCTGTGTTCTCAACTCAGGCCACCCACTAGGCTCTGTTTGACTTTTCCCTTCCTGGAAATGCTTTTCAGGTCATAATCTGGAGCACCTGGAGCACCCACCTTGTTTCTTCTCATTTCTAGGAATCCATATCCTGTCCTGCCTGTTGTTTGAAAATGATTGTTTCACATATCGTTCCTCTTATCTGATTATTTAAGTGGGGAAGATTAATTTAGTCTGTTATTTTCTCATGCCAGACATGGAAGTCAGCAAAACTACTTTTGTTATCACACTATTAGTATGAACACACATAATATTACACCTGGTTATAATTTGTTTCTTCCTTTATTTGTTTGCTAATCCTTACTGAGCTCTTACTCTCCCCTAGACTATATTAATTACCGCAAACAGTTAATAAGACATCTTACCTGCTCTGAAGAGATTGTCAGTTTAGTGACAAGGCAAATTTATATACAGAGAATTACAAAACTAAGCTCTGATAGAATTTTTGATAGTCACTAATTCTTATCTCAGTATTTGTGCCTTTTTGCAATGCGATTGCTGCTCCTCTGCACAGCCCTAAATCTGGACTAGACCTCTGGAGGGAAGATGATATTGTGTGAGTTTTGCAGCTTGAGCTTATAAGAGACTCGAAGCTCCCACTTCTGCCCTCTTGGGATGCTGTCTGAGATCTCCATGCAAGGGCAGCAAAATGGCCAAGGGGAGGATTGAGGTCATGTAGGAAAGAACCAAGAACCCCCAGTCAACAGCCCTTAGCAACTGCTAGCACAGCAGACCCTCCAGCTGATGCAACATTGGGACTGAGCCTCGAGATTAGCAGAAGGATGGCCCCGACCAACCCACAGGGTCATAAAACATAACAAATCATTTTTCTTAAGCTGCTAAATTTTGGAGTGGTTTGTTTCACAGGAAAGTTTAACTGAAACAAAAGTGATGTGATCTCTTCCCAGAAAATGTCTCCCTTAGCCCCACCCTGCACAAGAACTGCCATTTGTGATGTTGGAAGTATTTGTTTTCAGGCCAGTCATTCGATGCTCAGTGCACATTTCTTTCTATGGCCATGTACCACATCATCTTTCTGTTGTGTGTCCTTAACTAAATCAAAACCTTTTTAAGGGCAAGACCTATTGCTTTGATGGGAGTAGTAGTTCAAAAAAATATTTGATGATATTGATAATAATTTTTAAAAATCACATTTCAATAAGTTTATGAATTACCCCAGGAACCTTGGTTGGACAGATCCTATAAATACTTAGCAGGGTTCTAGGAAGCATTAGGCACTGTGACTTCTGAAGCATGATTATAGTTGTTATTAGTATTAGTAGTATAATTATTATCATTTAAATGATCACAACAACCCTATGAGTAGTATCCTCACTTTACAGTTACAGTGTCTGAGTCTCAGAGAAGGGATATCCTTGTTTAAACATATACAGTTGATATAGTGGCAGAGCTGAGATGAGGACCCAAGTATCTTGACCCCAAGGACAGAGCTTTTTACAGCAGCTACTCAGAAACAAGCAGTTAAGAGGATTGCCAGTTTGTCTTAAGAGGTGAGCTTGGGGAGACCGTTTGGAACTAAGGCATGATAGGACCTTTTCTTTCACAGGTCTCAGCACAAAGCATATTATAGAAAATGTGAATTAGCATGGGGCCACTGAAGTGTGGAAGGTGTGTGATCACACTGCATTCAGGTAACAGGTTCTCCTCAGTGATTCCTAGCCTGCCTTCCCCAGGAGGAGTAGGGTTGGGTTGATGTTACCCTTATTTCTGACCACTTGACTCCCTTTCTTACTGAGCCCCAGAGCCTTGTTTCAAGCAGTAGCAAGGAGGACAGGGTCATCCAGTGGGATGTTTTCCAACCAATTCAGCAAGATCATTGGGGTAAAGAGGATAACTGGGTGGAAAACACTTCTATTTGACACAGTTTTGGGGTGTTCTTAGTGCAACTGAACTATGAATATAAGGCTTCTGAGACCTTCTGGGAAAAAGGCAGTTTAGGTTAGCCCCTTGACCACATGGTTACAAGAACATAACATTCAAATGACAGAAAAATATACGGACTTCTTGTCTTTATGGTTTTTCCTTTAGAAAGAATTCAGGATCCTTTATGATACATGTGGAAATAAGTCTAAGAGAAAAATTGGAAAAAGTCAGTGACCAGAGAGTGGTGACTGTTTTCAAAAGCATGAAAAATTTAGTTAAGTCGAGGCCAAAAATCCTATCCATTCAGTTGATAACGGTGGTGATAATAATATTAATCATAGTTAATGTTTATTAAAGGCTAACTTTGTGTCAAGTTCTCTGTGAAACCCTGGGTCTAGTAGTAGTGAAATTAACAAATAAACAAACAGGTATGTATCTGTTCATGGAATTTGCAACCTAGGGGAAGGAGACAGACTTTAAACAAATAACAGCACAAGTAAATGTATAATTACAAATAATGGTAAAAACCATGAAGGAAGAGCTGAGTGTGATGATTAAAAAAATGGAGAGAATATAAGTTGGATTGGGGTCAGGAAAGGCCCAAGATTTGACTAAAACCTTGGAACCCAGAAAAACTAGATCAGATGGAACCAGTCTGAATTTGTGCCAGACATGAGAGAAGAGGAAGGCATTGAGCACCAGGAGAGAAAATTCTGCTGTGATTCTCAAATACATTGGTTAAGAAGCTTCCAGCTCCGGAAGTAATTGCAAGTACAAAGACCATTTACTCAAGTGAAGTCAAGCAGCTACCAAGGATGATTTCCCTGTATCTCCTCTAGCGCTAGGATTCCATGGCCCTGATTAACCACCTCTATCCAGGACAGGTGGAAATAAGGGCAGGTAACAAAACATTGAGTAGGAGAGGGCTGTCACGATCATCCCTAAGGCAGCCTTTCTCAAGTCCACTTTGTGACTTGAATACCAGTATTCATGTTTCCTGTGAAATAAGCCTAAATTTCCAAAAACTTGAAAATCTGTCCTCCAGGAGCCATTTTATGAACCACGAAGGAGGACCGAACAGGCTGTGCCGACCAGCCCCAGAGATCATGGATCGGGCTGGGTCTGCAAGGAGTCACTCCTCTTCAGGGCTCAGCATTCCTCTTGGAGGAAAGAGGATAGTCATTGCGACCTGCTCTCCGAGAACCTAATCGTTAACGGTTCTGCAGAAAGTGTCACTCTGTTTCTGGCCGAATTCTGTCCTTTTGGCACAGGAGTGGAAGATCAGCGGGGGGCAGGCTGGTGGCAGTCTGGAGTGACTCTCAGTGGGAACTGGTTGAGCATATAATTATATCATGAGTCAAGCTCTCTCCAGGGATGTAAGACGACCAGAGGAAAATGAAATAACATTATATCCCACATGAATAGAGGCATTGGTGGAGAAAGCTGACTCCTGAGAAAGACTGCTCAGGCTAAGAAGTTTCCCAGCACTTAAATGCCTCATAATTGTCCTCACGCCCCCTCTTTTAAAAACGAAGGGATTTAAATGGGCACAATTTATGCCTCTGCCTTAAACCTGGACGAGCAAGTGATCAGGCAATAGTCCACATGGTTAGATAACCTTAATAACAGACAAAAAAGGCATTTAGCTGGAAAATCATGTGTATCATTCGGCTCCAACCGGGCACTGTTTATTCGAGAAGACACGAGACCAACGAACGCCGTGGTGGGAATTATCAAGTACTTTTTCCTCCCTAGGCCACTTCCAAAGGTATATTTTTATGGATCCAGGAATAGCAGCCTGTTTATCTTGCTTGTGCTAGTTTTCCCTCTTGCTTCTTTTTGGTCAACATCCAAAGAATTAGCCTGTTTACACAGTGGCGACCTCGTTGCTGAAGCTAAATTCGTATGAATGGCACTCACTTTCCTCCACAGCCTCTCCCGGCTTCCCAGATGATAAAATTAGCCAGGGGACTTTTGATCAGTTCACCAGAGAAAAACAATTACAGGGCAGCCCCGGCATGGGTTCTGTGGTTAGAAATGTCAAAATGAGAATGACACCCTTTTCAGATGATTTCCAAAGAGGGTTATTTTAGAAACTGCCGAAATGAGGAAATGTTCAGAGTGGGAGAGAAGACATCAATTTTGATACTTACCTGCCTTCAGTCATTCGCAAGGTTCCTGAAGGAAGCAAGCAGGAAGGTGGAGCTGGTGGCAGAATTTGGGGGATAAGTGAAAACCTCAAGAGAGAGAGAGCAGTGCAAAGTGGAAACTGTCCGTCTTGGGAGAGATCAGTCAAGATAAGCATTTTGAGTTCAGTTTCTATTTATTCAATGTTCAATATCCAGTTTGAACACTGAAGTTATTTCCTTGAGGGTGAAGAATTGAAATAGAAGGAGAAGTACTTGAAAGAGACTAGAATTTTGGCTTTCACATTTACTTTTGGGAGGTGGCTGTCCTTACAGGGAACTCTGCCTCTCAATTAGAAGTGGGTAATGGGATCAAGGGGGAACACACCTACACATCTTCATCCTCAGAAATAAAGATGGAGGCTACTTGGCATCAATATTGCTCCTGTGTTAATATCCCTGAAGTGGATATCAAGTCAGTCACTCAATATTTATGGGCTGCCTACTAGGTATTTATGTAATTACTAGGAGGAGGAACTAGAGCACTGTGGGAATCTAAAAACAGGGTTTTGGTTAAAAAAAAAAAGCCTGTGTCTAATAGAATGGTCAATGTACAGTGGTCTACTTCTTTCTTTCTTTTTTAAAAGATTTTATTTATTTATTTGATACAGAGAAAGAGAGAGAGATAACGAGAGAGCACAAGCAAGGGAGCAGTAGGTAAAGGGAAAGGGAGAAGCAGACTCCCTGCTGAGCAAGGAGCCTGACTCAGGGCTTGATCCCAGAACAGTGGGATCATGCCCCGAGCCAAAGGCAGATGCTTAACAGACTGAGCCACCCAGGTGCCCCTAAAACGTTCTATTTCTTTTCTTCTTCTTCTTTTTTTTTTATAAAGATTTTATTTATTTGACAGAGAGAAACACAGCTAGAGAGGGAACACAAGGAGAGGGAGTGGTAGCGGGAGAAGCAGGCTTCCTGCCTAGCAAGGAGCCCGATGTGGGGCTCGATCCCAGGACCCTGGGATCATGACCTGAGCCGAAGGCAGACGCTTAACGACTGAGCCACCCAGGCGCCCCTAAAGTGTTCTATTTCTTAATGAGGAAACTCTGTGAAGTGTAAGCAGCTCTCTTATTCCTTTGCTTCCTTCCTCACTTTCCAGGTCCAACCTACACTGAAAATCTCTTCAATGAGGTTAAGAAGGTTTAGAAGGTGTAGCTAACTGGTCTAAATGGGTCTCCACATGGGGTGCAATCTTCCCATCACTTTCTCATGGACCATAATGATTTTCAATTAATTCCAACTACTAGAGATTCAGTTCTTTGAATATTGCAGGAATTTCTTTGTTTTCTGAGTCATCTGTTACTGTAGTTCGAGATAACCTTTTTTTTTTTTTTAAAGATTTTATTTATTTGACAGAGAGAAACACAGCAAGAGAGGGAACACAAGCAGAGGGAATGGTAGTGGGAGAAGCAGGCTTCCTGCTGAGCAAGAAGCCTGATGCGGGGCTCGATCCCAGGACCCTGGGATCATGACCTGAGCCGAAGGCAGACGCTTAACGACTGAGCCACCCAGGCGCCCCTTGAGATAACTTTTTCTCTTGCATTTCACATTTCTAAAATTGAGGTGCACCTCGAAACCAATTGATATGTGTATTTAACCCAGAAGTGTTTTCATCCCACTATACAGTTATGGAACTGATGAAATTGATTTAATATTGAAGAAGAAAAGGAAAAGGTAAGTAGATCTTGAGGTAAAGGACTTCTGAGGTAAAGATGTATTAAGGACTAAATCATGTACCCTGAATTCATATATCAAAGTCCCAACCTCAAATATCTCAGAATGTGTGTTTAGAGATAGGGTCTTTAAAAAGGCAAAATGAGGTCATTGGAGTGGGCCCTTACTGAGTATGACTGGTATCCTCATAAGAAGGGATCGTCAGGACAAAGACATACACAGATGGAAGACCATGTAAAGACACAAAGAGAAGACCATCTACAGCCAAGAAGAGTGACCCTCAGAGGAAACCAACCCTGTTGACATGTCGATCTTACACTTGTAGCCTCCAGAACTATGAGGAGATAAATTTCTGCTGTTCCTGCCCCCCAGGGTGTGGCCCTTTGTTATGGCGGCCCTCACAAACCACTCCAATGTGTTATTAGTTAAAGGCTAGAGTGAAGAGAGCCTGAGAGGCAGCAGGGCCTGTGGGAAGAGAGCCCAACTCTCCCTTCTCCAGAGGGAAAAGTTTAGAAATTCTTTATCTAAATGTCAAAGAATGACCCTTTCCTAGATATCAGACCTCACTGCAGAGACGAGCACCAGCGCCTTCACTAACTTTATAAAATGGCAGAGTAACACCAGTATAAAATGACAGATGATGAAGCTTAGTTTTGTCATTTTGCTTTTTCATCAAATATCGGCCTTCTCCAGGGGCCTCCTTCATCCCCAGAATTTCACTCTGACTAGTCAGTTTTTCCTTCCTCTTTTACCTGATGGTGGCTGTTTGTATACAAAGCCAAACTAGGCTTTGTTCTATCTATCTATCAAGTCACTTTGGAAAAGAGATCACTCAGATTGGCTGATAATATCCAGGTACAATAGTAGACACTGTCCTGAAAAGAGCCTTTTATTTTTCCATCCCCTTTTCCAGGCTTCTTTTCTGAATATTATCTTTTAAAATTGTCAAACCATTATTTATAGGATCTCTGCAAAATAGCTTTAGATGCTCTTGGTAGAGGAGATGTGGTAGGGAATCAAATTAGATTGGGTCACAAGGGAAAGTGTCTGTAAGAAATATGAATGGGACCCAGGGGAAATGAAAATTGAAGAGAAACCAGACTTGAGCTGAAAATTCTATATTTTGCCAAGTTGGACTTGGATTATGTCATCATGTGTAATTTCAAGGAATGGGCAAACTAATTTGGATAAAAGAAAAAGTGACCTGACTTGTTTCCCAAAGCATGAATTGAACCAGAGAGAGAATTTTCTTGGCTGCAAAATAAATATTCTTACTATCTTCTTTCCTGTGTTATCCATTCTCATGAAACTCATTGCTTTTCATGCTAAATGAGATGCAAAATGCTGGAATTATGTAAAGTAATCATTTTTGGTGTATGTATTATTTCCTCACGACTTGGTATTAATACTCTCATATTGCATTCAACTAAAAGGGAGCTTTTCCTACTTATTAAAAGCTGCAGGATATACACCATATATCTACACCTCTTCTTCTCAGCTAAAATTGTATTTTACATTTCTTCTGTATTTCCTAAAAAGTACAGCACAGTCCCGAGTACTTTGCAAATGTACCAGTTTGCTATTGCTGTGTAACAAATTAACTCAAAACGTGGTATCTTAAAACAATAAAAAAATTATTCAGCTCATGATCCTGTGGATCAGCAATTTAGGTTGGGCTATTTTGATAGCACTATTTACCCTTGCCAGAGTTGGCTGATCTCAGCTGGGGTTCATTCATGCTTCTGCAGTCAACCGTTAGACTAGCTGAATGCTGCCTGATTGTTAGCCCCAGTGCCCTCAGCTCTCCTTTGGGTTGTCCCGAAACTGGCAGGATGGACTGAACTTGTTCCTGTGCCAGCTGAGTCTCAAAGCAGCAAGCAGGTAAGATTCCCTGTAAGCTTCAAAGCCTTTTTATGACTCTGCTAATGCATCCCGTCAAGTGTGCTAATGGTCTGTGCGCCAAAGGAAGTCACATGGCTGAGGCCAGAGTCAGTGTGGGGGGCCACTGTTGGAGGGGCGTGGACACAGGAAGGGTGAATAAATTGGAGGTGTTACTGCTATCAATCCACAAGAGGAGGTATTTCAAGAGTTTGTTTGATAATGAGAGTCAAAAGCATCTAATTTTTCCTACTTCCATAATTTATTGTGCAGACAAATGTAGTAGCTCTTGCATTGCCAAGGGACATATATGCCATCATTGAGATAAGATTTCTTTTTCTTCTGAAAGCAAGAAATAACAGAAAACCAGTTACAGATTGAATATTTGTGTCCCCCGAAAACGCATCTTGAAGACTTAGCTCCCATGACGCTGTATTTGAAGATGGGTCTTCTGAAGAAGTAATTAAGATTAACAAAAGGTGGAGCTGTATTCTGCCGGAATTAGTGTCCTTATAAGAAGAGACACCAGAGGAGCACCTGGGTGGTTCAGTCGGTTAAGCGTCTACCTTCAGCTCAAGTCATGATCTTGGAGTCCTAGGATTGAGCCCTGGGTTGGGGTCCCTGCTTGGTGGGAAGTCTGCTTCTCCCTCTCCCTCTGCCCATCCCCCTGCTTATGCTCGCTCTCAAATAAATAAATAAATAAATAAATAAATAAATAAATAAAATGTTAAAAAAAAAAAAGAAAGAGACACCAGAGAGCTCTCCTCTCTCCCTCCTTCTCTGTGCAGTACCCTGAACAGAAGGCCATGTGAGGACACGGTATAAAGGCAGTCAACGACTGGAGGACAGGGAGAGATCTCACTAGAAACCAAATTTGCTGGCACTTTGTTTATGGATTTCTAGTCTCCAGATCTGTAAAAATAAATGTTTAAACCACCCAGTCTGGGTTGCCTGAGTGGCTCAGTTGGTTAAGTGTCTGCCTTCGACTTAGGTCCTAATGTCAGGGTCCTAGGATCCAGCCTCATGTCGAAATTTCTGCTCAGTGGGGAGGGCTGCTTCTCCCTCTCCCTATGCACTCTCCCTCTCTCTGAAAAAATAAATCAAAAATTAAAGAAAAAAAAAAAGCACCCAGTCTGTGGTCTTTTGTTACGATGGCTCCAGCAGACTAATACAAAACTACAGAAGAAAAAATACACGACAGAAGAAAAATGTTAGATTTTTAACTAGATATTATACATTTGAGAACATTAAACATTTTTTGGTGATAAAGTTGATCAATCAATCGACCAACCAACCAACCAACCAACCAATCAAAGACACTGGAACCACCTATACCCTATTCTAAGAAAGTAACAGTTACCTTAAACTTACATAATTTTGTATGTTGATTATATCTCATAATATATGGGGAAAAAGTAACAGTTAACATATATTAAGTATTTAAAAAAACATATATTAAGTATTTAACCACTTATCTGGCACTTTACTCATATTACAGTCTTTAATCTTCTCCACTGGCCCGAGATGATTACTTTTCTTACCATTCTGCAGGTGCAAAAGCTTAGGTCTAGAAAAGTGAATTATTTGTGTTGCATAACACCGCCAATAAATGGCTGAGTGGGCACTTAAATTGCGGTCTGTCTCCAGACGCTGCTCAAGGTTCACCGCTCACCGGGCACTTTGTCACTCCCTAGAGCTGCTTCAAACACCCTCCAGGAAGGAGGAAGTGGAGTCTGTGGAGGATATGACATTTTTTTTACGTAGGCTCCACACCCAGGGTGGAGCCCAATGCCGGGCTTGAACTCAAGACCTTGAGATCAGACCTGAGCTGAGATCAGGAGTCAGATGCTTAACCGCTTAACTGGCTGAGCCACTCAGGCACCCTGGGAAATGGTATTTCTACTAGAGTGTGTCCTATTCTTCCTGCCAGAACTCCTTTCTCCTCTCTATTCCAGCTTCTTTGGATGCCCAAATTCATTATACTTTTGCCTCCACATCTGGTGCCTGTTCTAGCTGAAAAAGAGTTTAACAGTGCCAAGTATCTTTGGCCAGGGAGGACGTTAACTGTTCTTTTTACCTGGGGTACAGTTAACCCTTGTCAACGAATCCAGCAGAAGATGGCAATGAGGCCATGCTGAAGAAACTTCTCCCCACATCTAGGAGTTGTCCGTCAAAAAGGGAAGGCAGTTAAGGGGACAATGCTGAGGGCGGAAGTCACATTTCTGAGAGTCGATGCTAGTTGACAAGGGCCAGTAGGTTTAAAGGCAGGGGAAGAGGTTTTAAGGCTCTTAAATATCGCTGTAGGGAATAATCAGTGGCCTGAGACCTTTTAACTAGGACTTTTATATTCCTCTATGAACCTAAACCAATGTGAATTCTTTTCTCTCTTGAGTAAAGGTTATATAATTGGAGGAAAATTGGGTTATTAAAACAAATACCCCAAACACTTGACACTGTGTGGAAAAGAACGGGCTACTATGCAAATGATCAGGGTCTTTGTCTCCTTCGGTAGCCACTGATTCGGAGGAGGGCTGGTACTAAGGGATGTGGGAAAACTGAAAGGACACATCATTGTTTACTCTTCAGGGGAAAGAGTCCAGAGCAATTACCAAAGCCGCCAGGGCAATTAGAGACCTCGGGGGGAACTCTGGTAATGTTTTTTGGCCTTAGTAGAAAGTAACTGGAAAAAATGAGTCCACATGGTTAGTGCAGGAAATCTCAGATCACTTTGCCTTTGGGCACCTCACACCCATTTACCAAACAATGGTGTCTCAGACTCTGCGTGTGGCAGTGAGTCTGTGTCATCATTTTCTCCATGGTCTAGCGTGGCTTGGAAACTGTTTTATGTCTGTTACTCAGGAGAACATCCCTGGGATGGAACAGCAGCTTGAAAGGAGCAGGGGAGGGACTTTTTCCATTGTGAATCCTGAGTTGTCCTGGATGATCTCTCGAAGGGGTAGCAATGGCGCGCCTGGCTCTGTGAGCTTATTAGAGCCTGAGGCTAATGAATTCAGTGGCACTGGGGAGGGGCCTGTGAATCCATTTTCCCTTTCAGAGGGAAAGATGACTTTCAGGATCCAAGGCAGCCATCGTGTGGGTGAGTGTCCATTGGTTGGCGGGATGTGAATGGTGACCCATTCAAGCCAGAGTTACTTCAATCCTGTTAGGTCACTGTGAGTGGCTCTGGGGTGGTCAGGTCATACGCCTCATATTCAGGAGAGGATTGAAAGCAGAGGAAATCAAGCCATTTCTTGATGAATTCTGTGGCTGTGGATAATCAGGATAATCCATGTTCAGTCCCCCAGGACTTAGTTGTACTGTGTTGTTTTGTTTTTTTTTTAAGTACAGCTTTAGGCTGAGTCTAAAGGTCTTGAGTAAACCAGATTAGGTAATTAATTTATCCTCAGAATAAATTGGTTCCCAGACAATTTCAATACATTCTAGGACAAAGCCCATTCATTATCTTATTTGTTTATTCGTGTTGCTGTCTTTTTATTTTTATTTATTTTTTAAAAGAGTGAAGTCTTCTCATACAAATGGCTAACAGACACATGAAAAAATGTTCATCACCAGTAGCCATCAGGGAGATTCAAATCAAAACCACATGGAGATAGCACCTTACACCAGTTAGAATGGCCAAAATCAACAGGACAGTAAACAACAATGATGGAGAGGATGTGGAGAAAAGGGAACCCTCTTACACTGTTGGTGGGAATGCAGGTTGGTGCAGCCACTTTGGAAAACAATGTAGAGATTCCTCAAGAAATTAAAAATAGGGGGGTGCCTGGATGGCTCAGTGGGTTAAAGCTTCTGCCTTCGGCTCAGGTCATGATCTCAGGATCCTGGGATCGAGCCCCGCATCAGGCTCTCTGATGACAGTCTGCTCTGCTATCTGGGAATCTCTGATCTCAGCAGGGAGCCTGCTTCCCCCTCTGTCTCTGCCTGCCTCTCTGCCTACTTGTGATCCCTCTCCTCTCTGTCAAATAAATAAATAAAGTCTTTAAAAAAATAGAATAAAATAAAAAATAGAGCTACCATATGACCCTGCAATTGCACTACCGGGTATTTACCCCAAAGAAGCAGATACAGTACAAGGAAGGGCCATATGTACCCCAATGTTTGTAGCAGCAATGGCCACAATCACCAAACTGTGGAAAGCACCAAGACGCCCTTCAACAGATGAATAGATAAGGAAGATATGGTCCATATATACAATGGAATATTATGCCTCCATCAGAAAGGATGAATACCCATTTTTTGTATCAACAGATGGTACTGGAAGAGATTTGGCTGAGTGAAATAAGTCAAGCAGAGAGAGTCAATTATCTTATGGTCTCACATGTGGAGCATAAGGAAAAATATGGAAGCCATTGTAAGAAAGAAAGAAAGGGTGAATGGGGGGAAATTGGAGGGGGAGATGAACCATGAGAGATTGTGGACTCTAAGCAACAAACTGAGGGTTTTGGAGGGGCAGGGGTGGAGGGTTGGGCAAACCTGGTGGTGGGTATTGAGGAGGGCATGTATTGCATGGAACACTGGGTGTGGTGCATGAACAATTAATCTTATAACACTGAATAAAATAAAAGTATTTGAGGAAAAAAATAAAAGAGTGAAGTCTTCTAATTTTTAAAATATTAATTAATTAATTAATATAGAGAGAGTGTTTGTTCGGGGAGAGGGGCCAAGAGAGAGGGGGGAGAGAGAGAACCTTAAGCAGGTTCCACATTCAGTGTGGAGCCCCATGCCGGGCTTGCTCTCATGACCCTGAGATCATGACACGAGCTGAAATCAAGAGTTGGTCACTCATTCAACTGGGCTACCCAAACACTCCCAAGTTGCTGTCTTTTTTAAAAACAGACCATGTTTTGGAACACTTTAAGATTTATAGAAGAATTGTAAAAATAGTGTGGTGACCTACCATACACCCTACACCCAATTTCCTTTATTATTGAATCCTGTATCAGTACAGTTTATTTGTTACAATGAATGAGTCAATATTGATTACTATGAACTAAAACCCATAGCTTATTCAGATTTTCTTTGTTTTTAATGGTTGTCCTTTTTCTCTTCTTGAATCTCATTCAGAATAGTACTTTGTGTTTAGTTGTCACATCTCCTTAGGCTCGTCTTGGTTCCGACAGTTTTGCAGATTTCCTTGTTTTTGATGACCTCAACAGTTTTGAGGAGTATTTGTCAGGTTTTTTGTAGAATGTCCCTTTATTTCAATTTGTCTAATCCCTCATGATTAGAGTAGGGGTTTATCAGTGTTGATGTCGACTTTGATTATCTGGCTGAGGTGATGTTTATCAGGTTTCTCCATTGCAAAATTATGCTTTTATCCCCCCAGTTTCCATACTGAATTCTTGGAAGGAAGTCACCATGACCAACCCATAGGTGAGGAGTAGGGATTTATGCTTTCCCTCCTTGAGGGTGGAGTACGTACATAAATTGGAATTCTTCATGGGAGATTTGTCTCTTCTTATTTTATTTATCTGCTCAATCATTTATTTATATCAATATGAACTCATGGATGTCTATTTTCTACTTTCGGTTTAGTCCATGATACTTTGCTTATTCTGTTGCTGAAATTATTCCAGCGTTGGCCATCAGAAGCTCTCTCAATTAGCCCCTGCATTCCTTAGGTATATACCTCTCAAACTTTTTTTGAGCACTTCTTTACCTTGGGCACTACAAAATGCTTCAGGATCATATCATCTGTTTCCTACTCCTGTTCCAGAATCAACCATGTCTTTGAGGAACACTGGTTCCTTTTACTGCAGAATGGGGTTAGAAAACAAGATTGAGTACTGGATGTATTCCTTGCTCTCAGAGTGCCTTTTTTTCTAGGCTCTCTCAGCTAATGGAGTCAGGAAATATATATGTGTGAACACTAACCCATGTCTAAACACATACCCATAAATATTTCTCTTTGTAACTATCTGTATCTATATTAAGCTAACCGTGAGATCATACTGATGTTTCTTTTTTTTTTTTTTTTAATTTGATAGCGAGAAACACAGCAAGAGAGGGAACACAAGCAGAGGGAATGGTAGCGGGAGAAGCAGGCTTCCTGCCGAGCAGGGAGCCCGATGTGGGGCTCGATCCCAGGACCCTGGGATCATGACCTGAGCCGAAGGCAGACGCTTAACGACTGAGCCACCCAAGCGCCCCCATACTGATGTTTCTAATGCTAAT
Source organism: Procyon lotor (assembly GCA_028646535.1). NCBI lineage: Eukaryota > Metazoa > Chordata > Mammalia > Carnivora > Procyonidae > Procyon > Procyon lotor. Next base: position 8,220,554 of record CM053618.1, on the reverse strand, counting down.
CATTACCATATGGGTTATTCTAGCATATCCCCCTACTTATCTGTAAAATCCCACCCCAGCAGTGAGACACCTGTTTCCCCCCACTCCCATCCACCATCCATTTTCCTATTTGTTCTGTTTCAGAATACATGGATAGGAGTATCAAATTTATTGATGTATACCCTTATGGAAAACAACTTAATTTAGGAGAGTTCATTGATTATGTGCAATTCCTTTTGTCTCTAGTCTTGAGGACTCAAATCATTTCCAAAATGATTTAGGTAAACATCATTTCCCCCTTTCCCTACAGTGAGCTTTATTTGTAATAAAATTTGATTCTCTTATGACAGTCTGCTCTGCTATCTGGGAATCTCTGATCTCCTAAATGATTTTTTAAAAATTCACCTACATTAAGGTTTTATTTTGGTGCTATAAAGTTCTATGGGTTTTGGCAAATGATGTCATGTACCTACCAGCACAGCATTGCACAAAATAGTTCCACTGCCATGAAAAAGGCCCTGAGTTTCACCCATTCAAGCCTCCCCTCTCACTCCAACACCTTGGTGATCACTGCAATTTTTCCTGTATATAATCTTGCCTTGTCCAAAATATCATATACTTAGAATCCTTTACCATGTATCCTTTTCAGATTGGTTTCATCCACTTAGAAATATGCATTTAAGGGTTGTCTGTGTCTTTTCAGAGCATGGTAGTGTATTTATTTTTATCATAGAATAACATTCCATTTTATGGATTTTTATTTACTACTGTTTGTTCATCTATTTATCTATTGGAAGGCATCTTGGTTCCTTCCAATTTGGGGATGATTATGAATCAAGCTACTGTAACATTCACATGTGGGTTTTCATGTAAGCATAATTTTGCAATTCAATTGGTAAACACCTTGGAACTTGACTGCTGCTGGATCATGTGATGACTATGTTTAGTTTTTTGTTTTTTTTTTTAAGATTTTATTTATTTATTTGACAGAGAGAGAGGGAGATCACAAGTAGGCAGAGAGAGAGGAGGAAGCAGGCTCCCTGCCGAGCAGAGAGCCCAATGTGGGGCTTGATCCCAAGACCCTGAGATGACCTGAGCCGAAGGCAGAGGCCCCAACCCACTGAGCCACCCAGGCACCCCTGACTATGTTTAGTTTCATAAGAAACTGCCAGACTGTCTTTCAAAGTGGCTGGATCCTCCTCTCAATTAATGAGAGTCCTTGTTGCTCCACATCCTGCCAGCAATTGATATTGTCAGTTTTTTAGATTTTAGCCATCTTAAATGCATAGTGATATCTTATTGTTGTTTTAATTTGCAATTCTCAAATGACAAATGATATTGAGTATTTTTGTTGTTTTTTTTTTTGCATTCTGTGCATCTTCTTTGGTGATATATTAGCTCTTTTTAATTGGTTTTTTTGTGTTCTTATTTTTTTTAGTTATAAGAGATTTTGCATATGTGTGTGTTTTAAATAAAAGTATGTTATCAGATGTTTGTGTCATGTATATTCTATCCAAGTCTGTGACTTGTTTTTCATTACCGGCTAGGAATTTTTACAATTTAGATTTTACATTTAGGTTTTTGATCCATTTTGAGTTAATTTCTATGAAAAGTGTAGGATCTGTTTCTAGATTAATTTTTTTGCATATGGATAGTGCATTAGTTGAAAAGATCATCCTTTTTCCATTGAATTTCAGTTGGCTATATTTGTGTGGATAATTTCTGAGCTCTCTGTCCTGATCATTGATCTCTGTATCTATTGTTTTGTTAAGACTACACTGTCCTGATTACTGTGGCTTTATAGTATGTTTTTTCCTTTTCAGTATTTTCTTGGTTTTTCTGATTCTTTGCTTTTCCATATAAATCTTAGAGTCTGTTAATATCTATAGACAGATGTGCCAGTAAGGTGTAGGGAAAGGGAAGCATTCTATAATTTTATGATTAAATTTAAAATTTCTTTCTGAGCCTGTGACCTTGACTTGTTTCCTCCATGAGGGTTTCTTAGTTCTCTCCACATCCTCTTAGGTGAAGCAAAAGGGTTAAAAGGGGTGGAGTTAGGTAAAAGCCTTCTACTTCTGCTTAGGTGGGATAATGCTCTGATAAATTATTTCCCCCCTCCCCCAGAAGGACTTTGTTATGTAGAATGTTCTGGGTTATTTCAGAATGGTCCCTTTTACTTTTAAATGGTCCCTTTTACTTTTAAACTGGTCCCCCAGCCAGAGCCGGAGCCCATCCATATTCCTTAGCTCTTTACCATGAGACCTTGATAGGCTAAAGCTCATGAGCAGGAGGGTTGTTCTCTGAGACTTCAGTTCCTCGGATTTTCTCACTGTCACGAAAGTCCACTTTAGCCTCCAGCAATTTTTCAAAATTACCACCTATGGATCCCTCCCAGTTTATTGCTCCGGTGGCTTTTGCTCCAACTAATCAGATCTTGGTTGTGATTCCTTGTATTCCCCTTTCGCTCCTGAGATTGGGTAGTGTTTGATTTTAGATGGTGGCTTGCCTTGCAACTTCAATTCTCTGCTGGGTCCAATAAAAGTTCTTGGTTTTCAATTTCTTCATCTTTTTTCTTGTTGTAAAGATGGGAGTGATGATTTCTAAGTTCTTTACATGTTAGAGCTAAAACTGGAAGTTTCCATGTTATTTTATTTTTGAAAGTTTGAATCACTTTAAACCCTTGGTGAAATAATACTCCACATCCCTAGGGTACACAATGAAGTTATACTTCCTTACCTTATCTTAACTATATTCCATATAAAACTTGGTTTAGAAACATAAATGGAGTTGCTCAAGCTTCTCATGGCCAGTTGACTGCTATTTTGTGGACAGAAATCCCTAGTCTGGGGCCATTTCATTTATAACAATAATGTGTCTACTTGAACAAAGTTAACCACAGCTCATTTAAAACATCAATATCTGCATTATATATAGCTATTCGGCCCAAAAGAGTCAAGACCAGGACTAGGGTTCCAGGTAGGAATAAAGTAACTTTAACATTTCTTTTCCTTCTCCCATTCCTATTTTAGGATTTCTCCTACTTACTCAGCCACCTCTTTGGCCCTTAACATGTAAAGAGACCATGTGGACCAAAAAGGAGGAGAAAAAAAAAAAAAGGGAAGAAAATCCTGTGAGAAGTGTTTTTGTTTTCTACCCACAAAGAAGAAAGAAAAAGTAGGCTGGAGAAAAAGTTCCCTCCACTCTTGAATCCATTCTGACACTGTTTTGGGGTAACCTTGCCCTGCAAAAGTTGTCATCTGAATGGTCAAGTCCTTGAATTGGATATGCATATCATCCTTGGTCCTTGTAATTAGTCAGTCCAGCTATCTCTGATGGCAGACTGCGTTTATTCCTGGCTCCCCCTCCTACCTGCTGTGTGACTTTGGGCAAGTTATTTGAACTCTCTGTGCCTCAGTCTCTCATTGATAAAATACCCCTCACAATGTTCTTGTATGAATTAGATGAATATATCAATACCTACCCGTCTGTATCTGTTAGAATGTAGTGCTCGGTGTGTAGTAAGCATTCAATAAATGTTAACTGTTATTATAACCATTCCTCGTCCATTTTGTCCCCATCAGCCCGATCTGTAGGTGAGGAGTTCAGTGGCTTTTTCTCCAGGACTCATTTTTAGCTTTTCTGAACATAGATATATAACCACAGGCTAGTGGGGAGGATGATTTTTTGGCCAGGTTTATAATCCTTTTAAACTGCTGGCATTTAAAATTAAGCCCAACCTCAGACTTTTAAGAGTTTTGCTAATTTACTAAGTCCAGCAAACAACTCCTGTGCCTAATGCCTCCAGGGTGTGATACAAGATGGACCTTTCTGGTTTGGCTTTGGCTTCCCTGATAAACTCCTTCTACTCCTTATGCACTCACCCTTCTCTTCTGTGAAATTATATTCTTTGGCCTTAGCATTTCATGTAATTGTAGCATTTAGTTTTGAACTTGTGCCCAGAGGCCTGTGGGCAATGGGCATGTTTAAGAAATCCAATAAATGAAAGGAAATAAATGTACAGAGTGAAAAGTAAATGGGCCAATACTATTCGGAGAAAAACCCCAAAGTGACTGCTTGCTTGCTAGAACAGGAATAATTTTAGAACAAGCCAGTAATATAAACAAAGTTAATGAAAACATTTTGCTTAGTAAATACACCGGGTTTGTGCTTTCTACCTTTCTCCTGGGTCTTTGCTTTATAAGAGGCATCATTATGACCCTCTTCTGGTGAATAAAGTACCTTGACCAGAAGCCAAGGTAGGTCAACCTTTTCGTACATTCAGCTCTCAGGTGACCAAGGAGGCGGTGGACTAATTTAATTTTCCTTTACTAGCTCCTCTGAGTAAGGTAATGCACACATTGAGATGCACACAAATGGGGGAGCTCCCAATCTGCCTGTAAAGCTTTCTTTCATTGTTGACTTTGTCCCTGGATGTGCCTTGGTGGGCTTAATTTCTGTTTTGCTCCAGCCTTGATGCAATTAAGTGGCTCCCGGAACCACTGATCACATGGGTGCACTTTCCCCCATTTGGCCACACCAGGCTCAGAAAGCACTCGTGCCTATGTCCTTCACTTATTTTGCCAACTGATTTTTTTTCTGTTAAAAAGCATACTCTTTGAAACCAGGACAGCTGTACACTTACCATGTATAAGGCACCATACGTGATAATCAGAGCTCTCTCATGCCTTCCCTTCCCACTACCCAGATTATAGCCAACTCTTTATTTGCAATTCCCCTAAGG
>CM053618.1:8188567-8215334 GCA_028646535.1 Procyon lotor | reverse complement strand
AGCATACTCTTTGAAACCAGGACAGCTGTACACTTACCATGTATAAGGCACCATACGTGATAATCAGAGCTCTCTCATGCCTTCCCTTCCCACTACCCAGATTATAGCCAACTCTTTATTTGCAATTCCCCTAAGGAGCCATGCTCTCTCCTAGTTCTGGGCCTTATACCTGTTGCTGTTTCTAGACTTGAACATCCTCTCTCCCTTTTCACTGTGAAGTCCCAACATCACTCATCTCTGTTCCTTCTTCAGGACCCCACATAGACATCCTCTCTTCCAGGAAGCCTTCCCTGATGCACCACAGCACAGTCGGCACATGCACCCTTCCTGTGCACTCCTCCAGCCTTTCATACCCCTCCATCGTGGTAGCAGTTACCATACTGGATATGATCGCCGGTTGACCTGTCTGTCTCGACCGCCAGCCCCATCCAAAAAGGTCTTCTCATTTTCTGGACCCAGGAAAAGACTGCTGTCTTTCAGGAGAACCCCTGCACAGGCCCTTTCCAGAAATGACTTAGGACTCATCACCATGGACCCCTCAAGAAGTTCAAGGTGCAAAGAGCTCTCTCTGCTCTTATAAATATTAGAAGGGAAAATGGTGGTGAAGAATTGTTCGCCCTTTATTTATTTATTTTTTCCTCACCAAACTTCCTCATTTTATTTTATTTTTTTCATCATGATAAGTGTACTCTTTAATCACTAGCCTCCATTTCTTTTTTTTTTATTTATTTTACCAATTGATTTAAAAAAAAATGCTTTTCTTTTACCAGTCATCTCTCGATTATTTATCTAGTTGATCAATAGGAAGAATTTTTACTTATGAGTTTGTTTGTTTTGTTGGTGTGACCCCTCCTGAGGAATAACCATGCCTTACAGTCTTTTTTTTTTTAATTTTATTTATTTATTTTTTTCAGTGTTACAAGATTCATTGTTTTGCACCACACCCAGTGTTCCATGCAGTACGTGCCCTCCTCAATACCCACCACCAGGCTCGCCCAACCCCCACCCCCCAAATTTATTTTTTATTATTTGTTTTCATGCCTTACATTCTTAAAGTACATTGCAGTTAACAAAGAACATTCACACATACAAGGGTGGAAAGACCCTGGAGTTGATCATTATATTCCTGGTTCAAATCCTGTCTTTGTTAGTTGCTAGTTCTGTAATATGAGGCAAACCATTTCTCTTTTCTGAGCCTCGAATTTTCATGTGTTAGGTGGAGGCATCATGATATATACGTATAACTTTCTTGTAAGAATCTGTGAGGAATGTATTATAAAATGTCTATGTGAGCACGTTGTGAACTACAAATTAGTGTATAAACATTACTTCTGATGAATCTTTTCAATCATTTCAGGGGGTGATTGAGGCCAACATTTTTATCCTCATTAAAAAGGAGAGACTTTAGCCTTGCAAGCACCATTTGTGTCCAACTCTATGACTTTTTCTTATGTGGAAAGTCAGGTGCAGCTGGTTCTGTCGCACTTGGTCAGCTTCCTGGCCCTCTGTGCATGAGGGGGTGCTTTGACCTTTGGGCGGGCCAGTTGTGTTGGAGCCAACATTTCAGCAGCAACACCCAATTAATGAGGGACCTGGGTAGATGGGTAAATAACCCTGGCTTCCTTCCTCTTCGTGAGACAGTTCTGAGCTGAGTTCTACACAGCTTCACAAAGAATTAGGGGTGGGGTAGGAGGGTGGACTGAATAGTAAACCACTCACTAATGCTCCTTTTTCTGTCTCACATCTCCACTGGCTCTTAGTGCTTCCTGAGATCACCCCACGGCCTCCACCTCAAATAAACTTCTTGCACCAAAATCCTTGGGAGACGGAGGCTTCCTGCCGAACACGGAGCCCCATGTGGGGTTCAATCCCAGGACTCTGGGCGCACGACCTGAGCTGAAGGCAGACGCCCACTGACTGAGCCCCCCAGGCACTCCTGGATAAAAATCCCAAAATTATAAGCATAAGGTTATTTTAATATTTAGAAAACAGAATAAATAGTTCATCACTAGGAACCAGGAAAGGTTTGCTAAAACAGATTGTTACGATTAACCTTACTTTGAATCTGTTATTGCCTAAACAGATGAAAATCAGGGCATGTTTTTGTGTAGTGACTATTGTTACACACAAAATTGTATGCTGATTTGCATCATTATGCTGATCTGCAGTTTTGTCTGTTGATTTGTGTATTAAATGGATACATGTTAACTGAATGGCATTCTCACACCATAGAGCTGGAGCTCAGGAACTCAGCCTTAGGCTTATTGTTCAAAGCAAGAAGGCTATTTTTGCTCTCATGTAGTTTCCGAACAGTGAGGTTTGTATGGTTTTGGTCAAGCTTGATTCAAATACTGGCTCCCACACTTTCTAAGTAAATCACAACACTGAACTTTGTTAGCCACAGAGGAAGGTGAAGAAAATATAAAATATAACAGTTATTTTATAGTGTTCTTTAAAAACAAAAAAGATTTTACTTATTTATTTATTTATTTATTTAGAGAGTGCTCATGTGAGTGGGGAGAGGGGCAGAGAGAGAGGGAGAGAGAATCTCAAGCAGACTCCCTGCTGAGCACACAGCCCAACATGGGGCTTGATCTCATGACCCTGAGACCGTGACCTCAGCCAAAAATCAGGAGTCGGAAGCTCAACTGACTGAGCCACCCAGGCGCCCCCATAATGTTCTTTTGATGATTAGATTCAATAAAGTATGTCAGAAAGTTTTATTTAAAGCCTTATATAAATGATAGAAATTAGTGCATTTTAGCAAAACCAGTATTTCAAGTTTAATCATAATGAGAAAATAATGATTTTATTCTAAATTCTAAAATTATTATTATAAATCCAGAATATATCTCTGCTTGCTTGTTTGTGTTGGAATAAAAATACAAAATATTCTCTCTCTTTAGAGAGTGCAATACTTTGCTAAGTAAAAACCCAACCCATTTTTAGATTAGGTACAAAATTACTTAACCCGGTTGTTTTATGGAAAGGTTGCCTGGACGAAAGATCAACAAACTATAGCCCATGGGCTGAATGTTTTCTAAATAAAGTTTTATCAGAGCACAACCACAGTCATTCATTGATATATTGTCTATGGTTCTATCATAGGCTGCAAGGGCAGAGTTGAATAGTTGTAACAGAGACCTTATGACTCACAAAGCCAAAAATAGTTACTATCTGGCACTTTGTAGGAAATGTTTGCCAACTCCTGGCCTATACTAAAAGCTGGGCATGTAATATGATATAATCATCTATAGTCATATTCGGGGAGGATAAGGAAATTCTGGAGTTTACAAGTTATGGTAATCAGAATGGGGAGTCCAAGTAATACAGACAGTGTGCATATTTAAACTATTGAAGTCACAAGATGGTTATCAAGTTTTGTTAAGCTTGTATTCAGAGAATATAACACAAAAATCGTGACTCTGAAGCATGGATTTAAAAACATCATTGGTGGGCGCCTGAGTGGGCTCAGTCAGTTCAGTGTCTGCCTTTAGCTCAGTCATGATCCTGGGGCCCTGGGATCGAGTCCCATGTCTGGCTTCCTGCTCAGCAGGGAGCCTGCTTCTCCCTCGGCCTGCTGCTCTCCCTGCTGGTGTGCTAACTCTCTCTCCCCCTGCCCACTCTCTCGCAAAAATAAATAAAATCTTAAAAAAACAAAACAAAACAAAACCTCGTCATTGTTGGAATTCGAGAAGTTGGTCTGAAGATCCACTGCGGAGAAGGACTCTGAAGAGTACCTGGGTGAGCTTTGGGACCCCTTGGCTGAGATTTTCCTGTTTAACTTTGATGGAAGTACTGGACCGGTTTTCTCACAGATCCAGGGACGCGTGAGAGTTTAGGCAATTCTCTACACAGCTTCCAGAAACTACAAGAGTCATGCCTCCAAAGAAATATATTACTTGCAAAAATAGTCGCTTTGTGTTGAGAGCCTGGCCTACTGAACTCCGTGTGGCTCAGTCATACTTGAACCAGGCAAGCACCTTTGCTAAAATAGGAACCACTGTCATCTTTTGCCCCCATTGACACTAAATGCAAACCTTCTTTAACAAGTTTCAAAATAGGGATTCTGGGTGCCTCAGTCGGTTAGGCGTCTGCCTTTGGCTCAGGTCATGACCCTGGGGTCCTGGAATGGAGCTGCACGTCCGGCTCCCTGCTTGGCAGGGACTCTGCTTCTTCCTCTCCCTCTGCCCACCGCTCCACCTGCCTGTGCTGTCTTTCTCTCTGTGTCAACCAAATAAAACCAAGGACAGCTTGAAGGAGTCTGTGGAAAGCAACATTGTCTAAGTCTAGAGAAATACCTGCTGCAGGCTTACGTTGAGTCTGGGTAACCTGAAACCAAATCATAGAAGTTTTAGAGTTTGAAACATTTGTAATGATTTATATCAACATTTTCCAATTTTGTCCCCATTTTATAGGTGCAAAAGCTGAGGATGATGAAGCGATTTGGCTATGGTCACACGTCTAGTTTCTGGAACACAGATTAGAACTTGACCCTGAGGGTTAGTGCCATTTCCTCTACACAACATCCTTAAATTCAGTTAGAAAAAATGTACCTGTGAAGGAATTCAGTCAATAGGGTAGGAACTGAGGAAACCATTTGGGGTTAAGAGACTATGGCCAATACTGTGGGAGCTTGAGACTGAGCCCTGAAGAAATGAAGTTTGAAATGGATCTGAGAGGAAAATTACTGCTGTATCAGAAACAATGTGGACAACTTCATGTCAGTGACTGATTGGATCTAATGCTCATAAACATGCCTGACATCTTAGAACCTGTCAAAATTCTGTCAGGAATATTGCCAGTGGACTCCTGACAAGGAGGCAGTGAATAGAATGACGAGGGCTGACATGAACTTTTTAGGGACTGATATTTATTTATTTATTTATTTATTTATTTACTTACTTACTTACTTACTTATTTATTTATTTAAAGATTTAAAGATTTAATTTATTTGACAGAGAGAGAGAGATCACAAGTAAGCAGAGAGGCAGGCAGAGAGAGAGGGGGAAGCAGGTTCCCCGCTAAGCAGAGAGCCTGATGCAGGGCTCGATCCCAGGACCCTGAGATCATGACCTGAGCCGAAAGCAGAGGCTTTAACCCACTGAGCCACCCAGGTGCCCCAGGGACTGATTTTTAAATAGAAGGAAAGAGATGATACTAGTGATGACATTTGGGATCTTTGTGTATGTGTCGGGGAGGAGGTGGAGTAGAATCATCGTTCAACTTAATAATTTATCAATCTTCTTATAAGTAAACAAATAATTTCACTTGCACTTATAAATGGTGGTAAGTCTCTGTCTAACCTCTGTAGGAAGATTTCTGGTTTCTGCCAGGATGGTTCTCTCTTCCCAATTAATCCTGGAGAAAAGAATATAATTAAACATGAGAGAAACATGAATGGCAAAAAATAGTAAAATCAAAGAATAAAAGCAACTAACAAACAAATTTTGAGAATTCCCTGAGGGAACAGAAAACCATTTGTACTAGTGCAGGTCAGTTGCAGACAGAGGGGGACGGTGTCCTGAGGTGGTTAGTGAAGATCTTCAGATCTGCTCTTTTTCCCTCTGTCTTTCCCTTCCATTGTACAGATGACTCTGGATGGTGCCTGAGAGCAGAAAGCATTGCTGGGGGAATAGTTCATAAGGGCAGATGCTAACTGACCAGCTGGCCTACTCCCCCAGTGTAGGCCCACAGGTTTCGTGGATTATGACCTAGGGAGATTGCCTCTCTTCTAAAGCATCTTGCCCTTGAGGCTTAAGGTAGCACCCATACCAGTAGAGTTGTCTGGTAGTTTGGCTACAAATCAGAGCAATTCATGGTGGTACCTGAGCTTTCTACATTGAGGCTCATTCTCTCTTCTTTAACTCATCTAAACTGGGCAGAGTAGCTGGTCTCCTCATGAAAGAATGAGTTCCCAGGCCAAAATAACTAGACTTCTAAAGACTACATAGATCCTCTGATACAGAAATATTGGAAGAGAAAGACTAAGAATTTAGAGTGAAGGTGATGAAGATACTTTAGCCTGTGAGAGAATATATGTATTAGCTATGTAAGACAAAATAATAATAAGACAAAGTGGAAATAAATATAAAGTATGAATTTAAATGAAGAAAAATATTTGGCATAAGTAAGACAATAATACAACTGCAAAATGAATGAATGAACTGGAAGAGTAAATTGAGAAATTCTTCTAGAAGTCAGCAGGAATGCATAAAAATATAGAAAACAAACACATAGACAAATAAAAAAAAGCTAATAGATATGGCAGATCGAATACAAGTGTCATGATCTAGTAAAAGACACCCAGGATAACAGAGAAGATATATGGAAGGAAATAATCTGAAGAAACAATGGTGATAAATTACTCATACATAAAGAAGAAGGAAGAACTCAGTTTGAAAGGACTAATATATTGCTAAACACAGTGTAAGAAGAAAACCCACACCAACACATATTGTGATAATATCTAAGAACATAAGTACAAAGAAAACATTGTACAAGCTTCCTGAGAGAAAGTAAAGGTCATCTAAAATTAAGTAAGAATCAAATTGATATCAGACTTTTGATGTCAATACTGGGTGTGAGAAGACAATGAAGTAATATTTTTTATTTTTAAAAATTTATTAAAATTTTAAACATTAATTAAATTTAAATTTTAAAAATATTTTGAAAATATTGAGAGGAAAATAACTTTAACGATAGAGTTTTATGGCTAGCAAAATTGCCATTCAAATGTGAGGGGAAATAAAAATAACCCCAGGCACGTAAGGCCTTAGAGAGTTTGTCTTATGAAAGCACACACTGAGAATTTTTTTTGGAAAAAGATTCATTTCAGAAGAGAAATACATTCTGGAGATTGTGCAAGGGATATGTTGAAAGCAAGAATGATACAATATTGTGGGAAACCTAGACAGTAGTAATGGGATGTGGAATGTGGATGGACACCAACTGACCATATGAGCTTGCCAGACCCCTTTTCTGTTCAGGGAGAAGATACAGATCTTGATAGGCTAATTTTATTCATTTCCTAGGGCTGCCATAACAAAGCACTACAGACTGGGCAGCTGATGCAACAGAAATTAATTTCCTCACACTTCTGGAGGCTGAAAGTCTTAGACCAGGTCTCAGCAGGTTTGGTTTCTTCTGAGGCCTTGCTCCTTGGCTTATAGATGCCCAGCCTCTCCTGGTGTCCTCACATGGTTTTCCCTCTGTGTGCAGTTATGTCTGTGTCCTGATGTCCTTTTATAGGGACACCAGTCAGATTGGATTAGAGCCCACTGCAACGACCTCATTTTACCTTAACTACCTCTTAACAAACCGTATCTCCAAATATCACATTCTGAGGTACTAGGCATTGGGACAACAACATAGGATTTGGAGGGCACACAATTCAGGCTATACTACTGATATTCTTCAGCACACACCCATAAGCAAACTAGCAAGTGGTTATTCTGACTGTTTGGTATCAGGGAAATTACCAGCTGCTATATATTTTCAATATCACCTCTAGATATTGCAAATTTAAGAAATAAATGAGGGTAGATAATTATGTGTATAGGTGACAATCTATTGCATAAGAACAAAAATGGAATGTATAGCTTTTCAACCAGAAGAAAAAATAAACTTGATCTATTCAGTAGAAAGCAGGAAGAAGAAAGAAAGGCTAAAAATTCAGGACATGGAAAATACAAAATGAAAGAACAAATATAAGTAAACAGAACCAAACCCAATAATTATATTAAATGTAAAAGTGTAAAACACATTTATTGACACTCTTTGATTGGATTTTTAAAAGATATAGCAGTAAGATAAAAGACACAAAAAGGTAAAAAATAAAATTTAAAAATGCATCTGGGAAATAAGAATTGAAAGAAATCTGGAATAGACATCTTAATAACTGACAAGGTAAAACAAAAAGGACCAAGGAGGATATCAGAGGTTGTAAATAGAGCAATAGGACAGAAAAATATAGGTATTTTGATCCATTATGGCTTTAGTAACACAGCTGTAAATAATATCAAGCACCAACTAGCAAAATTTCAGGAAGAAATGAATAAATCATCAGGTGTGGCTAGAGATTTTTACACACCTTTCAAAAGCTCCTAGATGAAGCACCTGTGTACATGTGAGCACACGCACACCTACACACACACACACACAGAGCAGCAGGGGGAATCAAAGACCTGAACAACACAATACAGTAAATAAGTTCATGGTAAAATATAGAAATATATATGTATGAATTTTTATATCTCACAGAGAATACACATTACTTATAAGCACACATGGGATGTTTACAAAAATAAAATATAAATCATTATCACTACCTGAGTTCTCTGACCATAAGTTCTCTGAATTTTATATGTAATAAAATGAAACATTAATTACCAAAATAATAGCAAAAACACATCTCATGTATTTAGAAGTTAAATACTTCAAAACAATCCATGTGTTGAAAATGAAGACATTGTATGTCATAATTTGTGAATGCAGCTAAGCAGAAAAATTTATAGCTTTAAAAACAACATGAAACAACAAGGATTAAAAGTAAATGAGCTAAATTTTCAGCTCATGAATTTGGAGAAATAGCAGGGACCAAACCCCCAAAACAAGGACGGAAATGATAAGGATAAAAGCAGAAATCAAGAAAATCAAGAACAGAACAATAGTGAAGATTAACAAAACCTAACACTGATTCTTTGAAAAGATTAACAAGATAGACCTTTGATAAGATTAATGAAGAAAAAAGAAGGAAATAAACAAGACACAGACAGAAAAAGTGATATGACCGTAGATACAACAGAGATTTGAAACAGAGACATTTAAGATCCTGGATGATTTGAATAGATTCCTAGAAATATATAGCATATAAAACTTAAAATTGTCACAAGTGAAAATTTGCATAGACCAAAAAAATAGTAACTTGACATGATCTCAAACAATTATCCAAGACTGACAGCAATAAACAAACAAAAAACTAAAACAAACAAAAACCAATCCCTCAGGTTTTGATGAATAGTAAGTTTTACCTAAATATCAAGGAATAGTAAATTCTGTATTAAACTAGTTGTTAAAGAAAGTTCAGAAGGATCAAATATTCCCTAGATCACTTTTCACCATTTTATTGAGGTATAATTTATACAATATAAAATCAACCCATTGAAAATGTTCAATTTGATAATTTCTAATACATTTCACAGTTTTGTAACTTTCACTACAATTGCAGTTCAGAACTAACTACGTCACTTCAGAAAGTTCCTGCATGTCCGCAGTCAATCCCCTTCCAACCCCTCTCCCAGGCAACTTCTGATTTGCTTTTTGTCTTTCTTTATGTCTGGCTTTTTTCACTTATTGTAATGTTTTTGAGTCTCATTTATATCATTACTTATATCACTCATTCTTTCCTTTTTATTGCTGAATAGTCTCGCTATAGGTTATATTCATTTCCTAGGGCTGATGTAACAAATTATGTGTGGTTTAAACAACAGAAATTTATTATTTCATGTTCTGGAGGGTAGAAGTCTGAAATCAAGATGTTGGTAAGACCATACTCTTTCTCTGAAGGCTTAAAGGAAGGATCTTTCCTTTCCTTCCTGGCTGCAGATGGGTGTCGGCAATCCTAGTCATTCCTTGGTTTGCGGCAGCATAACACCAATCTGTTTCCATGACCATCTTCCCTCTGTGTTTGCCTCCAAATTTCTCTCTTTTTTAAAGAATATATCCATCATTGGATTAGCGTGCACCCTATTCAGGGGTGGGTGACCTTTTTTTACCTGCTCATCTGCAGAGATCATACTTCCAAATAAGGTTATATTTACCGGTTCAGGATGGACATGAATTTGGGGGGAAACTAGTGAGCCCAGGACCCATGCATATATTACATTTTGTGCATCCATTCACTACTTGCTGAATGTTTGGGTTGTTTCCAGCTTTAGTTACTACAAATACTCTGATAGAAAATTTTGTGTGGACATATGGTTTCATTTCTCTTGAGTAGATATCTAGGAGAGGAATTGTTGACTATCATATGATAAATATGTATTTAACTTTTTAGGAAATAGTCACATATTCTATTTCTACACATGATTGTCACATTTGCTATTATCATTCCTTTTTTGCTACAGTTACTCCAGTAAGAAGTGGTATCTTATTTTATTTGCAGTGTCCTGCTGATTAATGATCTTGAACTGCTTTACATGTATCATTAACTCATCATATGTATTTTCTTTGACAAAATATCTACTCAAATATTGGACCATTTTAAAATTATTATTAAATTGAGAATTTTCTTTATATAGTCTGGACACAAGTCTTTTATGAGATATATGATTTGCAAATATTCTCTTTCACTCCATGATTTTTGTCATTTTTGTAATGGTTATTTTGAAGAATGAGACTTTAAAATTTTGCTATAGTCAAAATTATTTATTTAAATTATAATTTTTTTCTTTTATGGCTCATAGTTTTGATATCATAGCTAAGAACTATTTTACCTAACATAAGATCACATTTTCTCTTATGTTTTCTTCTAGAAGTTTTATAATTTGAGCTCTTATATCTAAGAGTATGATCCATTTGAGTTTCAAATACTCAAAAAGTTTGAGTATTTGAGTACTTAATCCCTTATTTCAAACCATAGTTACTACAAATACTCTCATAGAAAATTTTGTGTGGACATATGGTTTCATTTCTCTTGAGTAGATATCAAAACTTTTTTGTATGGTTTGAAGTAAGGGATTAAGTTCTTTTTGTTACATGTGGATACTCAATTATTCCAGCACTGGTTATTGAATAGTCTATTCTTACCTCATTAAATTGCCTTGGCCCCTTTATAAAAAAGCAACTGACTATAAATTAAAGGTTTAGTTTTGTGTCATTGATGTATATATCTATCTTTATGGAATACCATACTGTCTAGACTACTGTAGCTTTATTGTCTTTCAAAGTATGATAGGAGTGGTGGGTGAGGAAGTTGTAAGCAAGGGGATGAGAGGAATGGCTGTGGGGGTTGCCCTCTCTTTTTCTCTCCCTGAACTCCATTAATCTACTCACAAAAAACCAAGACTGAGATTGACCCAGGATTTGTCCTGGACTGCTGATAAACCAGCATGGGTCTTTGAGGAAAAGGGAATCTTTGGCAGCAGTAAGTCAAGAAGAGACATGAAGATGAGGCACCCGGTATGGGAGCAGGTGGCTTTCCCATGTTAGAAAGGATCAGAAGACCACATCTCCATGGCAATGACGGAGAGCACCAGTTATGATAGAGGTAATATTTACCATCATATTTAACCAAGTAAGATATAACACCATGCCCATGAGACTCAACCTAATCTCCAATATGGTTTATAAAATTGGGAAAAAGTATTTCACAGACACAGGCTGTGCTATGTTGTTCATCACAGTGGAGATCAGCTGAGAAGGTATGAATGGGATCCTACAACTCTATTGCCAACAGTCAAAAAGCAAATTTTTGTCCTACTGTTAAAGGTCCATGGTGTCCTCCTTCCATCTTCCGTATCTTCCCCTACTTTCCTTCCTTCCTGCATACCTGCCGATCTTATTCCACAGAAGATCTGAGTTACTAATTGAAGGAAACACACACTTTTCATTCCCTGATCCTGGTGGCTACTGACAGAAGTTTTTCAGTACTTAGAATAACCATCAGTGGGGATGAATTCTAATGTCCTCTCCTTCCTGGGTTCTTTCATAGGACAAGGATTTTGGAGTATGGCTTCCTAAAAGTGCTTCAAATGTTTCATGATGGGCTTTTTCTACTCAAGTCACCACCTGCTCTAGAAGCAGAATGGTTATCCATTTAGTTTCCTAACTAATATGTGTTGCCTTTAAATTCTCTGACTGTATAAACTTTTGATTGCTGCTGGGAAGGACAGAGAGTTGGGAAAGGTGGTCATTTGTCCCTTCTTCGAGTGTCTTTCATTCTCTTGGTGATCATAGGAGGCCACTAGAAGACCTGACTGACCTGTAGGCAGGCTGTGTCTCTCCAAGGGCATTGCTCCCAGGATTTTATCCTTCCAGAAACAGATGACGCTGCTATATCTGCCACAAGAAGGTGGCTCTAGTGTCTCTTTTTAGACTTCCCTCAATTTTCGAATAAGTGTAATTTTCAAACCTGCGTTCCAAAAGAATTTTTTTTTTCCAGAATGCTTTTGTATTTAACACCTCCGTGAACTCTGTGACCATACACACTCATCTGGAAGGTCTATTCTGAGGTGGCTGAGCAGGCTGCCAGATTCAGCCTCTGAACTCTAGCATTTCTGCATTATAAATGCTCTTCTTCCCTGACAGCTAGAATTAAACATTCAGAGGCATTTGGATTAGACTGGAATCGCTTAGTCGAACCTTAGTCACCTCTCCACGCACAGAATCTCTAACCCAGGAAAGGAGGTGTGTTGGAAACCAGGAAATCAACCTGAGGGATTTTAGTCGTGATGTTCCAAGTCAGGGCTAGCTTCTGTTAACCGTCTGGGGGAAAGACTGAGCTCCCTGTGGTGTTGGCTAACAAAGACTGTTGCTGGAGTCCTCTCAACAGGCATTTTTCCATGAGGAAATCTCCTCTTACAGGTAATGTCCTAAGAAAAACTTTTTTGCAATTAACTATCAAGTCCAAACATACAATGATATTCAGTCTCTATCATGGTCACCATATGTAGTTTCTGTACATATGTGGGCTCACTCTCTTAGAGCACTGTTTTGAGATTAAAAAATTTACCGAGCTTAACCGATATTTGTTATTTTTGTCTGCTCTGTACTTCTATTACTTTTTTGGAAATTCCTCTCACCAAATGTACCTGGTTCTAGCAGTCAGTAGCATTGTTTGTTATTGCTATGCCCCATCCGGGGCCCAGCCAAGCTGGGGGCAATAATCTGGACTGGGCCAATCATGGTCGCCAATCAAGGACAAGACTGTGTCTCAAGCAGGGCCAGATTACTACAAAGAGAAGTGCACTTTCTACTAGGAGGATATGAATCTAGGGTTACAAATAGCCATTTCTTCTTCAGCACAGTGTCTGTGTACGGAAAGAAACCAACCAATAAAAGGAAGAAGCAGCAGGTAGAGTAAGATAAAGTCTTGACTATATGGTTTAGGTCCCAGAAGACAGGCCTGAAGTCTTCCCACATCCATAAGCCCAATTCCACTTTATTCTTAATCAAGTTTGACTTTAGTTTCTGTTACTTAATATGCAAAAGTGCCATTATTAATACACTATATCTACTATGTACCAGGTACCATGTTAGCTAAAGGAGAGACAATGATGAAGAAGATATTCTAGTATCATAACTAGCAAAATTGAAACATAGACAAAAGACTATGGAAAAATAGTAGGGGAAAGAGTTTGTGCTTTAGAGTTATTGAGAGTTTTTGAACATAGAAACCAAATGGTATGATCTATGTTTACACTCTGGGTGATCAAAACACTTTATGGCCTTTGGACCAAAGTGGATTCTGGTCCTTGACAGCCAGATTGGTCAAGATGGAGGTATTCCTGTGGTCATAGCATTATTTTGGGTAGGTATGTTTTGAATTCATGTCCCAATATGTTTCTTTTTTTAAAATTTTTTTAATTTTTTTATTTTATTTTTTCCCAATATGTTTCTTAACATAGCATTCATAGAAGTTAATCATAATCTTTTTTGAAGCCCTCACCTATCCAAATTTTGTATCTAAGAATTTAAATTCTATACTCAAGTAAGACTCGCTCTTCTTCCTGAGCATTTTATTTGCTTCTGTCTGTTGATTTCTAGCTATGTAGTATATTTCTTGAGGCTTGATGATAGAACCATACTAATCACCAAATGAAATAAATTATTGAGAACATTGAAACCAAGGACTACATTTTGTTTATTTTTTGTGTAGCAGCACTAAGTGTGCTTTCAATGAGTTATAAGTTCTCAGTATATTAGTTTCCCACTGCTGCTGTAACCAATTACTAGAAATCTAGTGGTTAAGACAATAAAAATGTGTTATTTTTTAATTTTGAAGGTCAGAAGTCTAAAGTCAGTGTCACAGGACTAAAGTCAAAGTGTTAACAGGGATGGGTCCTTGTGGAGGCTCTAGGGGAGAATCAGTTTCTTCACCTTTTTGAACTTTTAGAGGCTACCTGCATTCCTTGGCTGCATGCATTCTTTGGCTTTTGGCCCCTTCCTCCATGTTTAAAGTCAGCAGCCACTATGTTCCATCTCTGTAGGACCTCTGTTTTCATTGGCACATATCTGTACCTGACTGACTCTCTTGCTAGGTAGGACCCCTGTGGTTATATTAGGCCCACCTAGACAACCCAGAATAATCTCCCCATCTCAAGGTCCTTAAGTTTACATTTACAATGTCCTTTTTGCCATGTTAGGTTATATAGTCACAGGTTTTAGATTAAGACATGGACATTGTTGGCAGGGGGATTATTCTCTTAACCATGAGAAATCTCCTATTAGATGAATTATTGTAATATGATTGATGAGTAACTGATGGGTTATTACTCACTAAGATGGGCTTCCTGATCTTAATTTTCATGAAGATGTTCACAGACCCATTTTTCTCTTTATTATAGTGATGGAGGTGGCCTGCATGAGCTAAAGCTCCAAATTTGAGGTAAGGATGTATTCGTAAACCTGATTTTAGCAAATAACCACATCAAAAATTATGACCTCTAGTTTTTAATAATCATTAAGAAATTATAAGACGTCCACTCAAAATTTGTAAACCTCTATTGTTTCATGTACAATGATCATATGGTGTTCAGGGCACAGCCCCCATTTTGATAATGTGTTATATGATTACCCTACTCATATCCTGATAGGTCAAATCCAATAACATAGTTTTGAAACAGTCTCCTGTTTCACAGGAGACTGTTTGAGAACTAAACTGTCCTCTTTACATTGTTAAAACAGCTTCTCCAACAAGTTGACCACATGCATCAGAGTTTTCCCAAATTTTCCCCACGGAAAGACATTTTCCCAAAAATTTCACTCAGATATATCTCTCTTGCAGAGAAAAGAATGAAATAAATAAATATCTTCTTTTCACATCACAAAACTATGAAATTTAGCTATGCTAATAGGCCCAATCATTTTATTTTGTTGTAGTTCCTTCATCTAATGTGGGGGAGTCTAAAATACTATGTAAGTTTTTACACAATTACCATGTCTCATGAAAAACTAGGTGGAAATACACTTGAAGGGGAGTTTGAGTCCTGGTTGCTTTTATAAATTAGCAGCAGCAAATACCAAGGGATCACTCTTATATTAGAAGGTGGAGCAAGCAATTTTGCTTTACACAATAGGTATATAACTCAAAGTTAGTATGTAATTTACATATCATAAATCAGATATTTTATTTTGTTTTATTTTATTTGTTAAAATCAGATATTTTAAAAAACACCAGAAGATTTTCATTGTAAAAGGAGTTATGAACTTTTCATGTTTTGATTGTATTGGGATTTTTCCTAAACTAGGTCTTGGATGCATTTTCTCTTCATTCAGATACTTATTCAGTGCCTACTCTGTTGTGGCCATCCTCTTGGGCACTGAGAAAGAAATCTGGTACAGAATGTTTTGTATGATGTAATATTGTAGGTTCCTCTGAAATGTTATTGGTATATTCGATGAAAATGCTTTGGTACTGCTGACTCTCCCAGCTGACCATTAATCAGGAGCTAACTAATCACCTATTTATTTTAAATAAGTATATAGTTAGGAGCTAACTAATCAGATATTTCTTTTAAATAAGTAAGAAGATATTTATTTATTTCATTCTTTTCTCTGCAAGAGAGATATATCTGAGTGAAATTTTTGGGAAAATGTCTTTCCGTGGGGAAAATTTGGGAAAACTCTGATGCATGTGGTCAACTTGTTGGAGAAGCTGTTTTAACAATGTAAAGAGGACAGTTTAGTTCTCAAGAAGCACATGGTCTAGTTGTGAGGGACAGATGTGGGTGCTTATGATTGAAAATTAGAGCGATATAACAATTATGCTAGCTGTCCACCCAGGGTGCTCTAAGACCACAGAAGCTGGGGTTCAGAATCTGACATACAGATCTTCTAAGTATTTCTGGTGGAAGCAGTGCCCTCCTTGAGTATAGGAAGATCAGTGTGAACTGGTCAGGTGAAGACAGTGGGAGGGGCATCCCATGCAAAAGACCATATATGTCAATTCAGTGAAGAAACAGTATGGCTTACATTTCTGTGTGGCTGAGCAATGGTGTATAAACAGAGAGATAATAGATTGGGACAAAGAGGTCTTAAGGAGCCTCAGACATCTAACTAAGGTGGGGGGGGTGCCTGGGTGGCTCAGTAGTTGGGTATCTGCCTTTGGCTTAGGTCATGATCCCAGGGTCTGGGGATCAAGTCCCACACTGGGCTCCCTGCACAGCAGGAAGCCTGCTTCTACCTCTCCCACTCCCCTGCTTGTGTTCTCTCTCTGGCTGTCTCTCTTCTGTCAAATAAATAAATAAAATCTTAAAAAAAAAAAATAAAAGAAACAGTATGGGTTGCATTTCTGTGTGGCTGAGCAAAGGTGTATAAACAGAGAGATAAGAGATTGGAACAAAGAGATTTTAAAGAGCCTCCACCTCTAACTAAGGAATTTAGCTTCTCATAAAAGCTGGAGGAGGGGCTTATTTGGAGAATGTTCAATAGGGAAGTGATTTTATAACATTTGCATTTTAAGAGATTGTCACATGAACTCTATGGATAATAGTTGGAGGCTGATAACAGATGGAAGCATGAAATCTTCAGGAGTTCAACTGAGGGTCTGACTGGGAGGTGAGGAGAGTCTAAATCAGGGCAGCAGCAATGGGGATAGAAAGGAAAAAAAAGTTGGGTAAAATATACGACCATATAGCAATTTGATTTTTGTATAGTAGAAAATGGTTATTATTTATTTAGAAAGAAGATCATTTCTAAAAATCATCTCTGATCATAAAAAAGATTATTTTCAAAGTAAAAAAGCATCTGTCTTCTAATGTCTGATGTCAGTGGCTTCTCTATGGTGCTGTACAGGAGACCAGACTCTCACTAGCATACCATAGGGACTGTGGTGTTATTTAGCAAATCTTTGAAATTTCAATTTGGGTAAGAAACATACAGTTTAGCTCTGTTTTGGTGAGTTCTCTGGATATGGCCATACACTGAGCTTTCTTGTGACAGTGGACATGTATTACCCCAAGAAGAGTAAGTCCTATGGATGAGAAGACCCTGGTGGTGGTCCTCTCCTAGCTTCCTCATGAGATTGATCCCAGACTTTGTGAGATTCTGTTTTCCCAACTATTCAAAAAGGGATTATGATACCTGTCCTGCACCTTATAAGGCTCTTTGGAGAGTAAACATAAGCCAACAAACAAAAAAATGGCTTTGAATATTATCGGGTGTTAGATTGGGAAGCAGTGTGCTATTTAGAAAGATGATGGGCTTTGGCTTCATTAGGTAGGGGTTAGAATCCCAGCTGGAAATAACTTAGAGGCAAATTGCTTAACTCCTTCAGGCTGTAATTTCATCTGTATAATGGATATAATAACATCCATCTCAAGAATTACGTGAACTAACACATGTACAAGAAATCCTACTGATATTCCTTTTCTCTTCCTTTGCAGAAAGAAGAAGCAGTTGAGAACTTGGTTCTTTTTTCACAGGTCTAGGCATCTAGCTTTTCTCCCAGGGTGAAGAGGGTGAGGTGGGCTGCTGCCCTTGGTGTCTGCCAGGCTGAGGAAGACAGATGCTCCGGGATGTTCCCTGTGCCACCTCTTTTAGGCTCTCCTATCTGCTTTGGTCCTTGAGGGAAAACATCTGCTGCTCTTACTGCAGCTTCTCTATTGTCATTTGTCTTCTGATTTACTTCTGTTTATTTGAAATTTCATGGATCATTTTAGTAGCCTCCCACTTGACTTTTCCTATCTCTTCCTGCCCCCTTTTTGCTCTTCACTTTTCCTATTTTGTCTTCTACATCATTTATCTTCTTATCAGGTGTTTTGTTTGGGTAGATATTTTGACACATGTCTTATATGTTGCTTCCATCTTGGATTTACCAGTTTTGGCCAAAGAAAACTCTTCAGGCAGTGGGCATGGTTTCCTTTTACTGTATTTTTCTTTCCTTTACCAGTCACCCCATTTCTTCTCTGGCCCTACATCAGATTTCCCCCTCATGTCTAGGTTAAATGCTTTCATCTGCCCTTAATGTCATCTCCAGAATATACTCTGGCTTCTTCTCTAGAAATCTTTGCCCTCTTTGGCTCTCCACCAATAAAAACCCACAAGCCCTTGCGCTTCATATTCCTGGGAGGCATCTTCAGCTCACAACCATTGCAGGGGGCCCTATGCCTTTTTCTGAGGACCATAAGTGGATATTGCAATGGAGATTTCTTAGAGAGTAGTGCCTCAGGGAGAGAGGAGTCACAGAAAGAGCTGGACTTCACCCATTTAAATATGATAACAGATATGGAGCAATTTACAAGTGGCTGCCATGTGTTATGTGTTTAATAATTAGTACTGCTCAGTACTGGTTGATTATGGATGGCATTTTGGGAGGTTGGGGTAGGGATACCTTGCAACATTTGGAGATTGTGAAACTTTATACCATGTCGATCTAGTCACAGGACATTTCATGCTCAGCTGCAGGAACAGAAAAAGAAAGATGACTTTGATGTTGGAAGTTGAAACAAGAATGTTTGGCCCACTGTGATTATCAACTAGTTTGGGGCAGAATCACTCCTTCATCTTTTGGAAGACCTGGTTAACCATTTTTTGCCTACTTATAAACCACCCTTTTCTCTTATTATTTTAACTCGAAGTATGCACTCATATTCTAATTCCATTTTTTTAGAAAGTTCACTGACCAGCTTGGTGTTGATCTAAAACTATTAGCACTAGTGGTATTTCCCCCCTGTTGTGTTTACATGGCATTTCTTCCTTTCCTGTTTAAATTCATGTGTTTATTGTAGTGATTCTCATGGTCAGATTTGTGTTCCAGTTTCTTGTGTATGATCTGTCTTTTCTGAGGGACTGCGAGTTTCTGGAAATTAGGAATCATGTTTGGGTCTTTGCATTTCCCACAGAACTAACACAGCACCTCATATAGAGCAGACACTCTTTCACGTTAAAGAAACTAAAATAAACAGTCTGTGCCATGATTAAGGGCCAAAAATCAACTCAAGTCCAACATAAAGAAATAATTCGCAATTTCACAGATTGGCAATAGGAAAATTGTTGACAAAAGCTTCTGCTGATGCAGTAGCACCAGTTTGTACAGACCCAAGAGTGCATATCATTGAATTTTTAGGAATTTTTTGAGCTAGTTTTTAAGCCATTGGGAACTTGAAATTGGCTTTGCTGGGAGTATTTGCCCCATGGAAATCAGCATGCACTACAGATCAAAGCTATTTTTTTCTTTTGTTTTCTAGCTGTCCACGGCTATCTTCGAGGTTGTCTTAAATAGCTAAACTTTGCAATAGGAAGCTAAACAGAAGTGCAATCCACGAAGTGTCAGTGGGGCAATTAGTTTTCTAAGTAGTGGGGGTGGGGAAAGTGGGGACCACAGGCTTATAGTGCCGTCATGAAGAACAGCTCAGCTCTTCCTCAAAAACAAAAGCAAAACCAGACCACAGCGGAAGAAAGCAAGGTAACTCCTAACAGGCAATTTCTCAAAATGGCAAAGCTAGTTCAAGATATTTGCAGGCACTATCTGTCTTGGAATCTATTCTAGTGGCCCTTAATACTTAAAAATATTTTCTTTCTCTGGCATAGACATTATCAAGCCTCTGGCAGCATTAAGGAACACTTTTAAAAACTACCATATTAGAAGAAGAGGTTAGAAAATCTATTTGGGGTTATGCAAAGCATATTTAGCACATATCAAAATGGAGAAATTAAAAGCCACGTCTCACTTCATAATTTCTAGCAGAATTAACGATATAACATATGAGTGATTCCTCAGTGACCCTTATCTGTCAAAACTACAAACGTCTTTCATGTTAATGTGTCTGCTTATTCATTAACAACATCTTCACAGAACCTCGTAATCATGAAATTCTTCAAACAATGGTAGTCTAAAGTAGAAATATTAGTCAAGTCCGTATACTATTGTGAGACAGTTCCAAAAGAATGATTATAAAGTTATTTTAAGATGACTTTGAAAATGAATCAAAATATCTTTCACAGGGTATCAGAGTTGTATAATCTGAATATAGCAAAATATTGTTGGGCTCAGTTTTACTTAAAAGAAGTCTTTAAGAGATTGAGACTACAAAATAAATCCCATCAAGCAGCTTAAAAATAGTCCATGATGAAAAAAAAAAAAAAGAAAAAATAGTCCATGATGTGTAAATATGGTATTTTTGGCTGAAAGACTTCTGGCATCTTACAACTGGTGTATGAAGTCCACTAAAGACTTCTGGGAAAGTTGGAGCTACCACGTTGATTTGGGACATTGACATAGTGTAGCTCACATATCCAACTAGTCTTGCCTGTTGAAAAGCACCAGGTGAGGACCCTCAATCACCTAGCGGAATCTAGGTGATCTCTCTGGAGATCTTTTTCCCCGATTCCCACAAGAGCTCCGTGCTTTTCAGCAGTCTGCTGTGCGCCTAAAATTAACAACATGCCACTATGGCTTCTTATATCATAAATGGAATACTTCAAGTGATACTCCTTCCCACACTTTTGCAGCCTTCCTGTGGGAATTACTACTGAACTCCGCTTATTTGAACAGAAGGTGTGAGTTTAAAGGCATGAACAAACACGCTGGCAATATATTACCTGTGTTTAGTGATGTACGGATGGCTGCTTGAGTGATTCATGGGCTGAGGCTGGCCTCAGAAATCTATTTCACCAAATTCTACACCTTCACGGAAACCTACCTGGGGAGACTGACAGGGTTCTGAACAGCTATCTCCACCGAATTTTTCAGCTGAGCTTTTCATCTTTCACCCGGTTGCTTTAGTGCAAGGTAGATCCAACCATTATCACCATCTTCTGTGAGGAGCTGTAGAGCAAACTTCTGTGACTAGCCACAGGTAGAATCAGCTATTCTTTACTAACGAGATGCTTTAAATAAGGAAACGGAGAGACATCCAAAGGAAAAGTTGAAGCTAATTGAACTGCCAGTTGAAGACCAAATGAGAAAGACCATGATGGTGGTGGTGATAAACATTTATTGAGTGCCTCCTGCTGCCACGATAGTAAATCATTTAAACCTCACAAAATCTGATGAGATAGGCACAATTCTTATGTCCATTTTATACATGAAGAAACTGAGGCAAAATGGAAGCAACATACCCTTGCTTACAGAGCTGGAAACTGATGTATGCTGGTTTTTAATCCCAGGAGTCTGACTCCAGAGCTGACTTTTTTTTTTTTTTTTTTTAAAGATTTATTTATTTATTTGGGAGAGAGAGAGGGAGAGAGCATGTGCATGAGTGGAAGGGGCAGAGGGAGAGGAAGAGAGAATCTCAAGCAGACTCTGCACTGAGCACAGAGCCCCAGCTCGGGGCTTGATCTCACCACACTGAGATTATGACCTGGGCCAAAATCAAGAGTTGGTCACTTAATTGACTGTGCCACCCAGACACTCCCAGAGCTGACTTCTTAACTAAAACTCTTGAATATCCAAAATGATCCTCCACTATGTGTCACCCAGAAATGATGGATACAGTGCCTGAAACAGTATGCACATGTCCTCAAAAAGACAGACCTAACCCAGGGCCCAATTTCTCATTCTTCCATGGCTTCTATATCTTACTCAACTTCATACAGGCAAGGTCAATAGAATAAAAAACATTTTATATTTGCTTGATTTTTGCAATAAGTTTAGGGCTTTCACACTTAGCAAATAAATACACAGGATGCCTTTATAAATTTGAATTTCAGAGAAGGAAAAATTCTTTTTAAAACTATCAGTGTATCCCAAATATGCATGGTACCTATTTATATGAAAAAACTACTTTTTTTGTTCATCTGAAATTCCAATTTAGCTGGGCATCTTGTATTTTATCTGGCAACCCCAAGTAAGCTGAGCTTCAAACGTGAATGCCAACACCATGAAAATCATTCTTTCATCTCTTGGAGATGATAGGGAAAAATAACCCAGCAAACTTGCCTTAGGTTTGTCAGGATGGAGATGAAATGCTGGTCAAATTTGTCTTGGGATGGAGTTAAACAGATGAGACGTGGCATTTCTATCAATCACAGCTACATTCCCTGGTGTTCTTCGAGTTGTGTTGAGAATGGGGAGGTGTGTCTTGAGCCCAAGTTATTTTACTTTGATAGCTGCACAGCACTGCAAACCCGTCACGTAGATTAAAATAAAATCCCTAAATGTTGTTTTAATGAGGTGAGCCCCACATTGCAAATGGTCTTCTTTGCTGTGGCCTCTAAAATAAAGTAATCGACCCTGACGCCATCCAGCGTGGGACACATAACTCAAGTCACGGTCAATTATCTTCTGGTGGACTTTAACACACTGGGAGCCATTGTCCACGTAATGACTGTGGGGCTTGCAGGGCCCACGTAACTCCAAGGGGCCTCTCGAGTGCCTTACCTGTGATTAAAGGGCCAGGCCTCATTCATCTTTGCCTGCCCGGCACTTAGCACTGTGTCCGGCACATTTATATTTACAACAAATGCTTAGTGAGTGCCTACTTTGCACTGGATGCGAAAGTCACAGGAGGCAATGACTTAAGTCCTGGCCCTGTTCTTATGGAATTTACAGTCTGGAGAAGGTGTTCAATAACTAAGTGGAAGAATAGTTAATACAGAGATTCAAGGCCTTTGAGAATTGAAGGATTCCTTGGCCACTTTGCCTATAGATGAGGAAGTGGAGACCCAAGGATGAGCACCGTACTGGAAGTGAGAAAACTGGAGCTCGGAAACCACTTTACTATTTAGTCTTTGGGGAAGTCACTAAACTACTCTTAACCTTAGTTTGCTCATCTGTAAAATGGAGATGATATTGCTCATCTGTAAAATGGAGATGATTATAAGGCAAAAATAAGATAATGGTCCAAAGCCTGAAAAGCATTCGGTAATTGTAAAGTATACTGTTCAAAAACGTAGAATTGAGGTTGCTTAGTTAAAGCTAGAAAGACAGCTCGGTATATTGGTTAAAGCAGGCAGGCTGGAGACTGATACCTGGATTTATGTTCAGGCTCTTCCATTTACTGACCGTGTGACCTTTGGCAAGTTGTTTAACTCAGTTCTCCATTTGTAAAATGAGGACAATTAAGGTACCTACTTTGAAGGATTGTTGTAAACATTGAGTTAATACATGACAACATAAGAGGCACTCCATAAATATTGTTTGTAACCAATATCCACTGTAACATTTGGGTGTGGGAGGATAGATGTGTTGTCTTTAGGCTACTAAGGCAAATTGCCCATCCACTCTCCATCCTTCCATTTCAACACAGGGAGATGCATTTTGAGAATATAGTAAAAAGAGATGTAAGTTTTACTGTTTCTTAAATAATTTTCAGGTCAAGAGATGTTTTTATAATCATGTGCTTCGATCAGAGATTTCTGAACAGTCCCCAAATCAGAATATCAGCAATGGAGAATAGAGAGCAATGGAAAACTGATTTATTCATTCCTAGTCAATAAAGTAAGCATGCAGTAGCTGGATTGTAAATACCCTTGCAAAGTGAGATTTACAAGACATAATATTGGAAGACAGATTTATCCCAGTTGAAAGTGCATTGCTGTTGAAGCAAGTTCAGTGGAATTTATAAGATGAAACCCTTGAATGAGAAGAACTCAGAGGCCTTGGGGAGTCAGACTCAGGAGGTTTGCTAGGCACAAGCTGGATTTGCATCTTCAAGAAGGCCAGTCAAAGGATTTTCTGAAAATATTGCAAGGAAAGGAGAAAAACAACTCGAGGCAGGGGCATCAGCTTTGTTTAAAACTTCCCTTTGCTCAAGACTGTGGGGTTTATAAATCAAAATTATGTGTCCAGTGAGGAAATGGGAAGTAGAACTGTTTCCAAAAGAAAAAAGAAAAGAAAGCAAGTGATTCATTTTGGCCTAAATAATTGAAAATGCAGAAAGTCCAAGTGTTCCTGGCTGCTCCGCCATGAGCTTATTTGTCGTTTTTTTGCTGTCACGTGGCAGACTCCATGATGAAGACTGGGAAGATGAGCCATCAGAATCTGTAAATCTTTAAACTATTTGGTGAACTCAATGGGAGCCCAATCCTTAGCTACCCACAAAATTTTTTACTTCCTTTTCCCATGGGGCAGAATCCAAATGAAGCAGCATGATTCCATTTATTTTATGTAAAAGAAAGGAAGAGAGGGGCCTCCGGGTGGCTCAGTTGGTTAAGCATCTGACTCTTGATTTCAGCTTAGGTCACAGTCTCAGGGTCATGGGATGAGCCCCAGGTCAGGCTTTGCACTTAGCGTGGAGTCTGCTTGAGATTTTCTCCCTCTTCCTTTCCCCTTCCCATGATCACACATGCTCTCTCTCCAAAGAAATAAATTAAATCTTTCAAGAGAAAGGAAGAAAGAAAGGAAGGAGAGAGGGAGGGAGGGAAAGAAGGAAGAAAGAAAAAAGTAAGAGGAAAAATGGGGGGGTAGAACTGGGTGTCTTAGTTGGTTGTATACCCAGCTCTTGATCTCAGCTCAGGTCTTGATCTCAGAGTCCTGAGTTTGAGCCTTATGCAGGGCCCTATGCCTGGATCTTACTTGGGATCTTACTTAAAAAAGGTAAAATCTTTATGCTGGGCATGGATCTTGCTTAAAAAGAAGGAGGAGAGGGAGAAGGAGGAGGAGGAGGACGAGGAAGTAGAGGAGAAAGACGAGGAGAGGAGGGAAATGGGGCCAAAGGTAGCTTTTCTGGAGATACAAAATCAGATGTCTAAGTGTCACACTGCAATGTCTGCTGGGCATTTGGTTCACTTTAAGGGCTGAGTCACTTCTGGGTACAGGACCCTCAGAGACTGAGAGTCAAACGAGATGTATATTATGAACTTGTTTATGGCTCTTAACTATCACAGCCTTGAATAATGCCACCAATTAGATTAAGTTCTATCTATTTTCTTGATGTCTAAGAGCATCAGCAAAAGCCCAGGGAGTGGGATTTCATAGTTTCTCAAGCGTTTCCTTCCAGGAAGTCCAAGAACATTAAAAAATATCCATTCCTACTACAAAATACAGTAGAAAGAGTTAAATGACATGAAAGAGGGTAGCACAATGGGTGAAGAATGCAAAGAAGGGAGATTTTGTTTTCCTGGTTGGGGGAATAGAAGGTTTCTTGGTAGGGGTGGGAAGCAGGTGTGGGTAGGGGCATGGTGGGAAGATTTTGAGCTGAAGCCTGAAATGTAGTACAGAGTCAGAAAGTTGTCGGCAGAAAAAGAAGACATGGTCTGTGTATGGAATATTACTCAGCCATCCAAAGCATGAAATCTTGCTGTTTGCAATGACATGGATGGAACTGGAGGGTATTATGCTAAGTGAACAAGTCAGTCAGAGAAAAACAAATACCATATGATTTCACTCACACATGGAATTTAAGAAACAAAGCAGATGAACATAGGGGAAGGAAGAACAAAAAAAGAGAGGGAGACAAACCATCAGAGACTCTTTAACTACAGAGAACAAACAGGGTTTTTGGAGAAGTGGGTAGGGAGTGGGCTAACTGGGTGATGGATATTAAGGAGGGCACTTGTTGTGTTGAGCATTAGGTGTTTTAGGTAAATGATGAGTCACTAAATTCTGTTCCTGAAACCAATATTATACTATATGATAACTAACTAGAATTTAAATTAAAACTCGAAACAAATAAACAGCAACAACAAAGAAAGTTATTAGCAGAGGGGCTTATGGAATGAAGAACAGACTAGAGAGGAACAGACTAGGATTAGGACTCTCTGGTCATTAAGAGTACTTATGAAAAAAAACAGCGGTAGTTTTGATAAGTTAGTAAAAAGATAGTAATTCTAATTATTTCTCTCTTTATAATATAAATGGAGATTAAAATTCCCCTGTCCCAGTCTGCCAACACTTGACATGTTACCATAGAGACTGGGACATTTGTACTTTGCTCCAAAGATGTCATTGTTTTAAAATTTACAAATATTAGACTGATAGGATGGAAAAGAAGTAAAAAGATTGCATGAAATAACCCATTGTTCTATGGATAAAGCAGCTGAGTCACAGAGAGACGAAGTGGCTCATTAAAAGGTCACAAAACTAGTTAGCAACAGTGCTGGAACTAGAACCTCAGTCTCTCAGTTCCAAATTGGAAATCTCCCCAGGGCATTTCCTTCCGTAGAAGGTAGAGAGCACTTGGTAAATATGTGGAAGGAGCCATTTGCTTAATTTCCAAATAAGGACATGGAAAAGCAGCTGCAAGATCAATACCCAGCTATACCTCCTCAGGGCTCAGCAAAAACCGAGAAGGGCAATTTCAGAGTCATAAGGTAGCTCTATTTTTAATTTACTGGGTATTTACCCCAAAGAAGTAGATGCAGTACAAAGGGCCACATGTACCCCAATGTTCATAGCAGCAATGGCCACAATCGCCAAACTATGGAAAGAAGCAAGATGCCCTTCAACAGATGAATGGATAAAGAAAACATGGTCCATATATACAATGGAATATTATGCCTCCATCAGAAAGGATGAATATGGGGTGCTTGGGTGGCTCAGTCGTTAAGTGTCTGCCTTCGGCTCAGGTCATGATCCCAGAGTCGTGGGATTGAGCCCCGCGTCGGGCTCCTTGCTCGGCAGGAAGCCTGCTTCTCCCGCTACCATTCCCTCTGCTTGTGTTCC